>LR738710.1:181363469-181469009 GCA_902687465.1 Secale cereale
ACCCCCCCCCCCCCCCCCCCGTACTCCAATAATTACTCGATACACTTCGGAACACTTTTGGTGTCCGAATATTATCTTACTATATATCAATCTTTACCTCTCTACCATTTCGAGACTCCTCGTCATGTCCGTGATCTCATCCGGGACTCTGAACAACATTCGGTCACCAAATCACATAACTCATATAATACAATATCGTCATCGAACGTTAAGCGTGTGGACCCTACGGGTTCGAGAACTATGTAGACATGATCGAGACACCTCTCCGATCAGTAACTAACAACGAACCTGGATGCTCATATTGGCTCCTACATATTCTACGAAGATCTTTATCGGTCAAACCGTTATGACAACATACGTTATTCCCTTTGTCCATCGGTATGTTACTTGCCCGAGATTCGATCATCGGTATCTTCATACCTAGTTCAATCTCGTTACCGGCAAGTCTCTTTACTCGTTCCGTAATACATCATTCCGAGACTAACTCATTAGTCACTTTGCTTGCAAGGTTTATTATGATGTGCATTACCAAGAGGGTCTGGAGATATCTCTCTGATACTCGGAGTGACACATCCTCATCTTGATCTATGCCAACTCAACAAACGCCCTCGGAGATACCTGTAGAGCATCTCCATAATCAGCCATTTACGTTGTGATGTTTGATAGCACACAAGGCATTCCTCTCGTATCCGGGAGTTGCATAATCTCAAAGTCGGAGGAATATGTATTTGACAAGAAGAAAGCAATAGCAATAAACTGAACGATCATTATGCTAAGCTAACGGATGGGTCTTGTCCATCACATAATTCTCTTAGTGATGTGATCCCGTTATCAAATGACAACTCATGTCCATGGTTAGGAAACCTTAACCATCTTTGATCAACAAGCTAGTCAAGTAGAGGCTCACTAGGGGCACAGTGTTTGTCTATGTATTCACACATGCATTAAGGTTTCTGATCAATACAGTTCTAGCATGAATAATAAACATTTATCATGAATAAGGAAATATAAAATAACAACTTTATTATTGCCTCTAGGGCATATTTCCTTCAGTCTCCCACTTGCACTAGAGTTAATAATCTAGATTACATTGTAATGATTCTAACACCCATGGAGTCTTGGTGGTGATCATGTTTTGCTCGTGGAAGAGGCTTAGTCAACGGGTCTGCTATATTCAGATCCATATGTATTTTGCAAATCTCTATGTCTCCCTCCTTGACTTGATCACTGATGGAGTTGAAGCATCTCTTGATGTGTTTGGTTCTTTTGTGAAATCTGAATTCCTTCGCTAAGGCAATTGCTCCAGTATTGTCACAAAATATTTCCATTGGACCCGATGCACTAGGTATTACACCTAGATCGGATATGAACTCCTTCATCCAGACTCCTTCATTTGCGGCTTCCGAAGCAGCTATCTACTCCACTTCACACGTAGAACCCGCCACGACGCTTTGCTTGGAACTGCACCAACTGACAACTCCACCATTCAAAATAAATATGTATCCGGTTTGTGACTAAGAGTCATCCGGATCAGTGTCAAAACTAGCATTGACGTAACCATTTACGACCTCCTCTTTGTCACCTCCATAAACGAGAAACATATCCTTGGTCCTTTTCAGATACTTCAGGATGTTCTTGACCGTTGTCCAGTGACCCAATCCTGGATTACTTTGGTACCTCCTTGCCAGACTTATGGCAAGGCACACATTAGGTCAGGTACACAACATAGCATACATGATAGAACCTATGGCTGAGGCATAGGGAATGACTTTCATTTTCTCTCTATCTTCTGCAGTGGTCGGGCATTGAGTTTGAATCAACTTCACACCTTGTAACACATGCAAGAACCCTTTCTTTGACTGATCCATTTTGAACTTCTTCAAAACTTTATCAAGGTATGTGCTTTGTGAAAGTCCTATCAAGCGTCTTGATCTATCTCTATAGATCTTGATGCCCAATATATAAGCATCTTCACCGAGGTCTTTCATTGATTTTTTATTCAAATATCCTTTTATGCTATCTATAAATTCTACACCATTTCCGATCAATAATATGTCATCCACATATAATATCGGAAATGCTATAGAGCTCCCACTCACTTTCTTGTAAATACAGGCTTCTCCGAAAGTCTGTATAAAACCATATGTTTTGATCACTTCATCAAAGCGTATATTCCAACTCCGAGATGCTTGCACCAGTCCATAGATGGATCGCTGGAGCTTGCACACTTTGTTAGCTCCTTTAGGATCGGCAAAACCTTCTAGTTGCATCATATACAACTCTTCTTTAAGAAATCCATTAAGGAATGCAATTTTGATGTCCATTTGCCAGATTTCATAATCATGAAATGCAACAATTGCTAGCATGATTCAAACAGACTTTAGGATCGCTGTGGGTGAGAAAGTCTCATTGTAGTCAACTCCTTGAACTTGTCGTAAACCTTTCGCAACAAGTCGAGCTTTGTAGACAGTAACATTACCATCAGCACCAGTCTTCTTCTTGAAGATCCATTTATTCTCTATGGCTTGCCGATCATCGGGCATGTCCACCAAAGTCCACACTTTGTTATCATACATGGACCATATCTCAGATTTCATGGCCTCAAACCATTCATCGGAATCTGGGCTCATCATAGCTTCTTCATAGTTTGTAGGTTCGTCATGGTCAAGTAACATGACTTCCAGAACAGGATTATCATACCACTCTGGTGCGGATCGTGCTCTGGTTGACCTACGCGGTTCGGTAGTAACTTGATCTGAAGTTTCATGATCATCATCATTAGCTTACTCTCTAGTTGGTGTAGGCATCACGGGAACGGTTTTATATGATGATCTACCTTCCAATTCGAGAGAAGGTACAATTACCTCATCAAGTTCTACTTTCCTCCCACTTACTTCTTTTGAGAAAAACTCCTGCTCTAGAAAAGTTCCATTCTTGGCAACAAAAATCTTGCCTTCGGATCTGTGGTAGAAGGTGTACCCAATTGATTCCTTAGGGTATCATATGAAGACGCACTTCTCTGATTTGGGTTCGAGCTTATCAGGCTCTGAGGCCTTTTGACATAAGTGTCGCAACCCTAAACTTTAAGAAATGACAGCTTTGGTTTCTTGCCAAACCACAGTTCATACGATGTCGTCTCAACGGATTTAGACGGTGCCCTATTTAACGTGAATGTAGCTGTCTCTAATGCATAACCCCAAAACGATAGTGGTAAATCGATAAGAGACATCATAGATCGCACCATATCTAATAAAGTACGGTTACGATGTTTGGACACACCATGACGTTGTGGTGTTCGAGGTGTCGTGAGTTGTGAAACTATTCCACATTTTTTAAATGAAGGCCAAACTCGTAACTTAAATATTCACCTCCGCGATCAGATCGTAGAAACTTTATTTTCTTGTTACGACGATTCTCCACTTTACTCTGAAATTCTTTGAACTTTTCAAATGTTTCAGACTTGTGTTTCATTAAGTAGATATACCCATATCTGCTAAAAATCATCTGTGAAGGTTAGAAAATAACAATACCCGACGCGAGTCTCAGCACTCATCGGACCACATACATCAGTATGTATTATTTCCAATAAGTCATTGGCTCGCTCCATTGTTCCGGAGAATGGAGTTTTAGTCATCTTGCCCATGAGGCATGGTTTGCAAGTATCAAATGATTCATAATCAAGTGATTCCAAAAGTCCATCTGCATGGAGTTTCTTCATGCGCTTTACACCAATATGACCTAAACGCAGTGCCACAAATATGTTGCACTATCATTATCAACTTTGCATCTTTTGGCATCAATATTATGAATATGTGTATCACCAGAATCTAGATTCAACAAAAATAGACCACTCTTCAAAGGTGCATGCCCATAAAAGATATTACTCATATAAATAGATCAACTATTATTCTCTGATTTAAATGAATAACCGTCTTGCACTAAACAAGATCCAGATATAATGTTCATGCTCAACGCTGGCACCAAATAAAAGTTATTCATGTCTAAAACTAATCCCGAAGGTAGATGTAGAGGTAGCGTGTCGACGGCGATGACATCGACCTTGGAACCATTCCCGACGTGCATCGTCACCTCGTCTTTAGCCAATCTTTGTTTAATCCGTAGCTCATGTTTCGAGTTACAAATATGAGCAACCGAACCAGTATCAAATACCCCGACGCTACTACGAGCATTAGTAAGGTACACATCAATAACATGTTTATCAAATATACCTTTGTTCACTTTGCCATCCTTCTTATCTGCCAAATACTTGGAGCAGTTCTGCTTCCAGTGACCAGTCCCTTTGCAGTAAAAGCACTCAGTTTCGGGCTTGGGTCCAACTTTGGGCTTCTTCTCGGGAGTGGAAACTTGCTTGCCATTCTTCTTGAAGTTCCCGTTCTTTCCCTTGCCCTTTTTCTTGAAACTAGTGGTCTTTTTAACCATCAACACTTGATGCTCTTTCTTGATTTCTACCTCCGCAGCTTTGAGCATTGCGAAGAGCTCGGGAATAGTCTTCTCCGTCTCTTGCATATTATAGTTCATCACGAAGCCTTTGTAGCTTGGTGGCAGTGATTGGATAACTCTGTCAATAACACTATCATCTGGAAGATTAACTCCCAGTCGAGTCAAGTGATTATGATATCCAGACATTCTGAGTATGTGTTCACTGACAGAACTGTTCTCCTCCATCTTACAGCTATAGAACTTGTTGGAGACTTCATATCTCTCAACTCGAGCATTTTCTTGAAATATTAACTTCAACTCCTGTAACATCTCATATGCTCCATGACGTTCAAAACAACTTTGAAGTCCCGATTCTAAGCCGTAAAGCATGGCACACTGAACTATAGAGTAGTCATCTGACCATGTCTGCCAGACGTTCACAACGTCTAGATTAGCGGGAGGAGGCTTGTTACCTAGCGGTGCATCAAGGACATAATTCTTCTGTACAACAATGAGGATAATCCTCAAGTTACGGACCTAGTCCGTGTAGTTGCTATCATCATCTTTCAACTTAGCTTTCTCTAGGAACGCATTAAAATTCAGGGGAACGGTAGCACGGGCCATTGATCTACAACATAGATATGCAAATAATATCAAGACTAAGTTCATGATAAATTAAGTTCAATTAATCAAATTACTTAAGAACTCCCACTTAGATAGACGTCCCTCAAGTCAACTAAATGATACGTGATCCAAATCCACTAAACCATGTCCGATCATCACGTGAGATGGAGTAGTCATTGCTACTTCTCGAGCTTGCGTTGTATTCCCTTGAAGAGGAAAGGGTGATGCAGCACAGTAGCGTAAGTATTTCCCTCAGTTTTTGAGAACCAAGGTATCAATCCAGTAGGAGACCACGCGCGAGTCCCTCGCACCTGCACAAAAAAATAAGAACTTCGCAGCCAACGCGATAAGGGGTTGTCAATCCCTTTACGACCACTTACGAAAGTGAGATCTGATAGAGATGATAGTTTGATATTTTTGGTATTTTTGGATATAATAACAAAAAGTAAAAGCGGAAAAGTAAAGTAGATTGTAGATTGATATGTTGAGAATAGACCCGGGGGCCATAGTTTTCTCTAGTGGTTTCTCTCATGATAGCGGTATTCTACGGTGGGTAAACAAATTACTGTCGAACAATTGATAGAAAAGCGAATAATTATGAGACTATCTAGGCATGATCATTATATATAGGCATCATGTCCGAGACAAGTAGACCGAAACGATTATGCATCTACTACTATTACTCCACACATCGACCGCTATCCAGCATGGATCTAGAGTATTAAGTTCATAAACGGAGTAACGCCTAAAGCAAGATGACATGATGTAGAGGGATAAACTCAAACTTAGTGATATAAACATCATCTTTTTATCCTCGATGGAAACAATACAATACGTGCCTTGCTGCCCCTACTATCACTGGAAAAGGACACCGCAAGATTGAACCCAAAGCCAAGCACTTCTCCCATTGCAAGAACTATAGATCTAGTAGGCCAAACCAAACCAATAATTCGAAGAGACTTGCAAGGATATTATAATCATACATAAAGAGTTCAGAAAAGAACCAAATATTTCGCATATATAATCTTGATCATAAACCCACAATTCATCGGATCTCGACAAACACACCGCAAAAAGAGATTACATCGAATAGATCTCCTCGAAGACCAAGGAGAACTTGGCATTGAGATCTAAAGAGAGAGAAGAAGCCATCTAGATACTAGCTATGGACCCGAAGGTCTGTGGTAAACTACTCACAACTCATGGTGAGGCGATGATGATGATGTAGAAGCACTCTATGGAAGATCCCCCCTTCGACGGAGCTCCGGAACAGGCCCCAAGATGGGATCTCACGGGAACAGAAGGTTGCTGCGGTGGAACTAGGGTTTTCTCTGTTCGTATGATGGTTTCCGGGTACGTAGATATATATAGGAAGAAGGAGGGCACCGGGGGCCAGACGTGGGGCCCACGAGGCAGGGGGCGCGCCCCCACCCTCGTGGACGCCACGTCAGCCCTACTCCGTGGTTCTCAAGTCTCCCGTGCATATTTTCCTCCAAAAATATCTCTCCAGAAGTTTCATTCCGTTTGGACTCCGTTTGATATTCCTTTTCTGTAAAAACCTGAAATAGGCAAAAACAACAATCTGGACTGGGCCTTTGGGTTAGTAGGTTAGTCCCAAAAATAATATTAAAGTGTATAACAAAGCCCAGTAAACATCCAAAACATCATAAATAATAGCATGGAACAATAAAAAAATATAGATATGTTGGAGACGTATCAAGCATCCCCAAGCTTAATTCATGCTCGTCCTCGAGTAGGTAAATGATAAAAACAGAATTTTTGATATGGAATGCTAACCAACATATTTTTTCAATGTAATTCTCTTAATTGTGGCATGAATGTTCAGATCTGAAAGATTCAAGACAAAAGTCTATATTGACATAAGAAATAATGATACTTCAAGCATACTAACAAAGCAATCATGTCTTCTCAAAGTACTATGGCTAAAGAAAGTTATCCCTACAAAATCATATAGTCTGGCTATGCTCCCTCTTCATCACACAAAATATTCATATCATGCACAACCCCGGTTTTAGCCAAGCACTTGTTTTCATACTCTATTCTTTCAAACCTTTCAACTTTCATGCAATACATGAGCGTGAGCCATGGACATAGCACTATGTGGAATAGAGAGGTGGTTGTGGAGAAGACAAAAAGGAGGGAGATAGTCTCACATCAACTAGGTGTATCAACGGGCTATGGAGATGCCCATCAATAGATATCAATGTGAGTGAGTAGGGATTGCCATGCAACGGATGCACTAGAGCTAAAAATGTATGAAAGCTCAACAAAAGAAACTAAGTGGGTGTGCATCCAACTTGCTTGCTCATGAAGACCTAGGGCATTTGAGGAAGCCCATCGTTGGAATATACAAGCCAAATTCTATAATGAAAATTCCCACTAGTATATGAAAGTGACTAAACATGAGACTCTCTATCATGAAGAGCATGGTGATACTTTGAAGCACAAGTGTGGAAAAAGATAGTAGCAATTGTCCCTTTTTTTGGGCCTTTCCTTTTTTCTTTGGCCTTTTTTTTTGGAGGGGCTTTCTTTATTTAGCCTTTCCTCACATGGGACAATGCTCTAATAATGATGATCATCACACTTTCATTAAATTACAACTCGATACTAGAACAAAGTATGACCTATATGAATGCCTCCGGCGGTGTACCGAGATGTGCAATGAATCAAGAGTGACATGTATGAATAATTATGCATGGTGGCCTAGCCACAAATACGATGTCAACTACATGATCATGCATGGCAATATGACAATATGAAGCGTGTCATATGAACGGAACGGTGGAAAGTTGCATGGCAATATATCTCAGAATGGCTATGGAAATGCCATGATAGGAAGGTATGGTGGCTGTTTTGAGGAAAGTATATGGTGGCTGTTTTGAGGAAGGATATATAGTGGGTGTATGGTACCGGCGAAAGTTGCGCGGTACAAGAGAGGCTAGCAATGGTGGAAGGGCGAGAGTGCGTAATATCCACAGACTCAACATTAGTCATAAAAACTCATATACTTATTGCAAAAATTTACGAGTCCTCAAAACAAAGCTATCAACGCATGCTCCTAGGGGGGAGTTTGGTAGGAGTTAACCATCGCGCGCCCCCGACCTCCACACAAAGGTTGACACTTTACAAGTACCTCATGCTCTAACTTCGTCACATAGCGGTTCACCATACGTGCATGCTACGGGAATCACTAACTTTAACACAAGCATTTCTCAAATTCATAATAACTCCACTAGCATGACTCTAATATCACTATCCTCATATTTCAAAACAATTATCAAGCATGCAACTTCTCATCATATTCAATGCACTTAGTGTGAAAGTTTTTACTACATTGATTTTGGATGCCTATCATGTGAAGGCTAGTTTTATAGCCAAAGCACATTACTATGCTGTTTTAATAGACTCTCAAAAGTATATAAGTGAAGCATGAGAGATCAACAATTTCTACAAAACATAATTACCACCGTGCTCTAAAAGATATAAGTGAAGCACTAGAGCAAAAACTATTCAACTCAAAAGATATAAGTGAAGCACATAGAGTGTTATAACAATTCCTAGGCCATATTTAACTCTCTCAAATAGGTGTGTCCAGCAAGGATAATTGTGGTAAACTAACAAGCAAAGACTCAAATTATACATGACGCTCCAAGTAAAACACATATCATGTGGTGAATAAAAATATAGCTTCGAGTATAGTTACCGATAGATGAAGACGAAAGAGGGGATGCCTTCCCGGGGCATCCCCAAGCTTAGGCTTTTGGTTGTCCTTAAATTTTACCTTGGGGTGCCTTGCGCATCCCCAAGCTTAGGAATTTGCTACTCCTTGTTCCATAGTCCATCAAAGCAATACTAAAAAATTGAAAACTTCACAACACAAAACTTAGACAAAAATCTCGTGAGCTCCGTTAGTATAAGAAAGCAAACCACTACTCAAAGGTACTGCAATGAATTCATTCTTTGTTTATATTGGTGTTAAACCTACTATATTCCAACTTCTCTATGATTCATACTCCCCAATACTACTCATAGGTTCATCAAAATAAGCAAACAACACACGAAAAACAGAATCTGTCAAAAACAGATCAGTCTGTAGTAATCTGTAACTTTCGCATACTTATGTAACTCCAAAAAAATTGAAATAAATTGTAAATGTGAGGAATTTGTCTACTAATCATCTGAAAAATAATCAACTAAATAGCACACTCCAGTAAAATCTGGTGACCATTCTAGCGAGCGCTAACGATTCTTTTTTTTTCACAACAAGATCATATAAACTTCACACAAGTCTTCCCAAAGGTTCTACTTGGCACAAACACTAATTAAAACACAAAACCACATCTAAACATGATCTAGATGCAATATTTATTCCTAAAAAAAGCAAAAAACAAAAAAAATATAAAATTGGGTTGCCTCCCAACAAGCGCTATCGTTTTACGCCCCTAGCTAGGAACGATACATGGATAGATCTAGGTATTACCATCTTTGATCTTCACCCTTTTAATGGTGTCAAGCTCGAATCCGGGAGGTTCTTTACGTTTCCCTTCATATTCGGAAATCTTTAGATCTAAAGAATCCAACCGCTTATTACAAAGAGTAATCAACATATTCATGCGGTGGAGATTCCCACTAACACTCTTAAGAGGTTCAAGAGACTTTTGTAATATTTTTGTTACTTCGCAAATTTTCTCAAAAACTTGTGTCCCTTCCTGGGTTGGATGTGACCCTTTTTGCGGAGGTAGTGTTCCCATTATTCCCTCTACAATTTCATGCGCAATACTAGGATCAACTTCGATAAAATTCCCTTTGGCAACGCAATCCAAGAGTTGTCTATGAGACATATTTAATCCAACATAAAAATTGTGAAGCAAGATTCTAAAATTCACCTCTAAGGTGCACTTACAATAAGATTCCATCATCCTAAACCAAGCTGTAAGGGCATATTTCTCCCTAAGTAGTTTTGGTGATTGATGACAATGCATTTGCGGACTAATCGTGTGCTCTAAGCTCCTACAGGTATATTTCACTTAGGCACAAGACGATTGATTGCCCCTCGGATTCTATGGAACACGGTGTTTTCTTTTTGCTCCCTGTCGGTGGCTTTGAGTAATAGGAAAGCCGTACTATTAAGAGGGGGTCCGCTTCGGAAAGGTTTGGGCGGAATCAACACGTACACATCTTACTCTCGCACCACCTTTCCTTTGCTTCTCTGGAGTTCCAACCGGTTATTATCGTATATGCAAACTGTGACTTCTTAACTAGATCATCTGCCTATCCAGCGGTAGTGCCGCTCTACCAAGCGGTAGTACCGCGCAGACACACGGTAGTACCGCCTGCCGACACGGTAGTACAGCTCCGACGGTAGTACCGCGTCCCCAGAGCGGTAGTACCGTGTATCTGGCCCGGCGCTGATTCTAAGTGCAGAAGTAGATGGAGAAGTAATTTTTTACTTCCGCATCCAATGCGGTAGTACCGCTTAGTCCAAGCGGTAGTACCGTGTCGCATTTTGCTACTACCGTTTTCACTGCGGATGTAGCCGCGGATGTAATTTATTTCATCCGTGTTTGTCAATCATGTCGCACATTTTTGCCTAGCGGTAGTACCACTCCCAGAGCGGTAGTATCGCTCAGCCAGCGGTAGTACCGCAACTTATGTGCGGTACTACCGCTCTCTGCGGGCTGAAAACGCACATAACGGTTGGATTAGCTCACCCACTATATATAGGGGGTCTTCTTGTCCAAGAAGACCCACCTCTTCCCCCACTACTCCATTGTTGCTCCAAAAGCTCCATTTCGGCCCGATCTCTCTCCCTAGCCAATCAAACTTGTTGATTTGCTCGGGATTGCTTGAGGAGGCATTGATCTACACTTCCACCAAGAGATATTTGATTCTCCCCACTAATCCCTTGTAGATCTTGTTACTCTTGGGTGTTTGAGCACCCTAGACGGTTGAGGTCACCTCGAAGCCATATTCCATTGTGGTGAAGCTTCGTGGTTTTGTTGGGAGCCTCCAAGTTGTGGAGATAGCCCCAACCTTGTTTGTAAAGGTTCGGTTACCGCCTTCAAGGGCACCACTAGTGGAATCACGGCACCTTGCATCGTGTGAGGGCGTGAGGAGAATACGGAGGCCCTAGTGGCTTCTTGGGGAGCATTGTGCCTCCACACCGCTCCAACGGAGACGTACTTCCCTTCAAAGGGAAGGAACTTCGGCAACACATCCTCGTCTCCACCGGTTCCACTTGTGGTTATTTCTTACCTTTACTTTTGCATGCTTTACTTGTTCAACTCCTATAGCATGCATGTGTAGTTGTTGTCCTTCTTTCCTTTAGTTGTCATCTTAGTAGAATATCTAGACAACTTACTTTGTCGTTTAATTTATAGTGGTTAAGAAAAGTTAAAAATTGTTAGTTGCCTATTCACCCCCCCCCCCCTCTAGTCAACCATATCGATCCTTTCACAAGCATCTTTTAAGTTTTCTCCTTGCTTTTGCTTGAAGTGAAGAACTTCAAACTCGAGAGACATAGGAGCGGATAAGGGACTAGCCATGATGACTAGGCAAAGCAAACGATAAACACACGGCAGAAGAAGGGCAAATAAAACGACAAGGGTGGAGTGGGGGAGAGGAAAACGAGAGGCAAATAAATGTAATGCGAAGGATAAGGGTTTGTGATAGGTACTTGGTATATGACTTTTGCGTAAGCCTCCCCGGCAACGGCGCTAGAAATTCTTCTTGCTACTTCTCGAGCTCGCGTTGTATTCCCTCGAAGAGGAAAGGGTGATGCAGCACAGTAGCGTAAGTATTTTCCTTAGTTTTTGAGAACCAAGGTACCAATCCAGTAGGAGACCACACACGAATCCCTCACACATGCACAAACAAATAAGAACTTCGCAGCCAACGCGATAAGGGGTTGTCGATCCCTTTATGGTCACTTACGAAAGTGAGATCTGATAGAGATGATAGTTTGATATTTTTGGTATTTTTGGATATAAGAACAGAAAGTAAAAGCGGAAAAGTAAAGTAGATTTTAGATTGATATGTTGAGAATAGACCCAGGGGCCATAGTTTTGTCTAGTGGCTTCTCTCATGATAGCGGTATTCTACGGCGGGTAAACAAATTACTATCGAGCAATTGATAGAAAAGTGAATAATTATGAGACTATCTAGGCATGATCATTATATATAGGCATCACGTCCGAGACAAGTAGACCGAAACGATTCTGCATCTACTACTATTACTCCACACATCGACCGCTATCCAACATGCATCTAGAGTATTAAGTTCATAAGAACGGAGTAACGCCTAAAGCAAGATGACATGATGTAGAAGGATAAACTCAAACTTAGTGATATAAACCCCATCTTTTTATCCTCGATGGCAACAATAAAATACGTGCCTTGCTGCCCCTACTGTCACTGGGAAACAAACACCGCAAGATTGAAACCAAAGCCAAGCACTTCTCCCATTGCAAGAACTATAGATCTAGTAGGCCAAACCAAACCAATAATTCGAAGAGACTTGCAAGGATATTATAATCATACATAAAGAGTTCAGAAAAGAACCAAATATTTCTCATAGATAATCTTGATCATAAACCCACTATTCATCGGATCTCGACAAACACATCGCAAAAAGAGATTATATCGAATAGATCTCCTCGAAGACCGAGGAGAACTTGGTATAGAGATCCAAAGAGAGAGAAGAAGCCATCTAGATACAAGTATGAACCCGAAGGTCTGTGGTAAACTACTCACAACTCATGGTGAGGCGATGATGATGATGTAGAAGCTCTCCGTGGAAGATCCCCCCTCCGATGGAGCTCCGGAACAGGCCCCAAGATGGGATCTCACGGGAACAGAAGGTTGCAGCGGTGGAACTAGGGTTTTCTCTATTCGTCTGATGGTTTCGGGGTACGTTGATATATAGAGAAAGAAGGAGGGCACCGGGGGCCAGACGTGGGGCCCACGAGGCAAGGGGCGCGCCCTATAGGAGGGGGGGGCGCCCCCACCCTCGTGGACGCCACATCAGCCCTACTCAGTGGTTCTCAAGTCTCCCGTGCGTATTTTGCTCCAAAAATATCTCTCCAGAAGTTTCATTCTGTTTGGACTCCGTTTGATATTCCTTTTCTGTAAAACCCTGAAATAGGCAAAAAACAACAATCTGGACTGGGCCTTTGGGTTAGTAGGTTAGTCCCAAAAATAATATAAAAGTGTATAACAAAGCCCATTAAACATCCAAAACATCATAAATAATAGCATGGAACAATAAAAAATTATATATACGTTGGAGACATATTAGTCATCAATGGTGGACATCTCTATGTTGATCATATCTACTATATAATTCATGTTCGACCTTTCGGTCTCCAGTGTTCCGAGGCCATGTCTGTACATGCTAGGCTCGTCAAGTACAACCTGAGTATTCCACATGTGCAAAACTATCTTGCACCCGCTGTATGTGAACGTAGAGTCTATCACACCCGATCATCATGATCTCCATCTCCAAAGCATCGTCATGATCTCCATCTTCACCAGCTCAACACCTTGATCTCCATCGTAGCGTCGTGGTCGTCTCGCCAACTATTGCTTCTACGACTATTGCTAACTCATAGAGATAAAGTAAAGCAATTACATGTCGCTTGCATTTCATACAATAAAGAGTCAACCATATGGCTCCTGCCAGTTGCCAATAATTTACAAAACATGATCATCTCATACAATAACGTATAACTCATCACGTCTTGACCATATCACATCAGAACATGCCCTGCAGAAACCAGTTAGACGTCCTCTACTTTGTTGTTGCAAGTTTTACGTGGCTGCTACGGGCTTCTAGCAAGAACAGTTCTTACCTATGGCACAAAACCACAACAGTGATTTATCAAGTTTGCTGTTTTAACCTTCAACAAGGACCGGCCGCAGTCAAATTCGATTCAACTAAAGTAGGAGACACAAACACCCACCAACCACCTTTATGCAAAACTAGTTGCATGTCTGTCGGTGGAACCGGTCTCATGAACACGGTCAAGTAAGGTTGGCCCGGGCCTCTTCATCTTATAGTGCCGCCGAATCAAAATAAGACGTTGGTGGTAAGCAGTATGATGATCACCGCCCACAATTCTTTGTGTTCTACTCGTGCATATCATCTATGCATAGACCTGGCTCTTGATGCCACTGTTGGGGAACGTAGCATGCAATTTCAAAATTTTCCTACGCTCGCGCAAGATCTATCTAGGAGATGCATAGCAACGAGAGGGTGAGAGTATATCTACATACCCTCGTAGACTGAAAGCGGAAGCGTTTGACAACGCGGTTGATGTAGTCGAACTTCTTCTAGCTCCGACCGATCAAGCACCGAACGTACGACACCTCTGAGTTCTACACATGTTCAGCTCGATGACGTCCCTCGTCCTCTTGATCTAGCAAGATGTCGAGGAAGTAGATGAGTTTCGTCAACACGACAGCGTGGTGACGGTGATGGTGATGTGATCTGCATAGGGCTTCGCCTAAGCACTATGAAGATATGACTGCGGGAGTAAACATTGGAGGGGGGCGCCGCACACGGCTAACAATTGATGTTGTTTGTTCTAGGGCACCCCCACACGTATATATAGGTGGGAGGGGGAGGGGAGCAGCAAGGGTGCGCCCCAAGTAGGAGGAATCCTACTTGGGGTCCTCCCCAATTCGGCCTCCCCCTTCCATATTTGCCAAAGGGGGAAAAGGGAAGAGGAAGGAGAGAAGGAAAGGGGGGCCGAACCCCTTCTTTCCCTTCTCCCACTCAGCCTCCTTCCTTGGGGGAGGGGCGCCACCCCTTGTGGGCTGTTTGCTCCCCTCTTATGGCCCATATGGCCCAATCTTTCCCCCGAGGGTTCCGGTAACCCCCCGGTACTCCGATAATTACCCGATACACTTTGGAACACTTCTGGTGTTCGAATACTATCTTCCTATATATAAATATTTACCTCTCGACCATTTCGAGACTCCTCATCATGTTCGTGATCTCATCCCGGACTCCGAACAACATTCAGTCACCAAATCACATAACTCATATAATATAATATCATCATCGAACGTTAAGTGTGCGGACCCTACAGGTTCGAGAACCATGTAGACATGATCGAGACACCTCTCCGATCAATTACCAACAGCGGAACCTATATGCTCATATTGGCTCCTACATATTCTACGAAGATATTTATCGGTCGAACCATTATGACAACATACGTTACTACCTTTGTCCATCGATATATTACTTGCCTGAGATTCGATCGTTGGTATCTTCATACCTAGTTCAATCTCATTACCGGCAAGTCTCTTTACTCATTCCGTAATACATCATCCCAAGACTAACTCATTAGTCACTTTGCTTGCAAGGCTTATTATGATGTGCATTACCGAGAGGGCCTAGAGATACCTCTCCGATACTCGGAGTGACAAATCCTAATCTTGATCTATGCCAACTCAACAAACACCCTCGGAGATACCTGTAGAGCATCTTTACAATCACCCATTTACGTTGTGACGTTTGATAGCACACAAGGCATTCCTCCGGTATCCGGGAGTTGCATAATCTCAAAGTTGGAGGAATATGTATTTGACATGAAGAAAGCAATAGCAATAAACTAAACGATCATTATGCTAAGCTAACGGATAGGTCTTGTCCATCACATCATTGTCCTAATGATGTGATCCCGTTATCAAATGACAACTCATGTCCATGGTTAGGAAACCTTAACCATCTTTGATCAACGAGCTAGTCAAGTAGAGGCTCACTAGGGACACAGTGTTTGTCTATATATTCAAACATGTATTAAGGTTTCCGATCAATACAATTCTAGCATGAATAATAAACATTTATCTTTCCCTAATTTAATAATAAAGCACAGATTGAGTCTGCCGGGTTCACCGTCGCATCATTTTTGCGAAAAAGTCCCTACTGTTTTAGGTATTCTACCCGCAGTCCATAAGTGAAAAAACGGTTCGTCGTTGGGGAAAAAGGTCTCCCGCATGCCTACGGTCGGAACATCTATTGCATCGCTCCATGGCTTCGCCTCGCTCGGCACCAGCGGCAGGCCACCCCGCCGCCGGACTCGCCTTGCCGCACACCGGAGGCGACCGGTGGCAGGTCGATCTTCCCCTTCGCACCCCCCACGCCGCCATCTACCAGCACCATCCTCACCGCTCCCTCCCTTCCCCCAGCCAGATCTAGATGCCCCTCCCTCTCATCTCTGTGCACGGCGTACTCCGTCGACGGTGGCTGCTCTTTCTAGCTGGATTGAGGCGCGAAGACCCACTCTCCCCTCATCTGGTTGGATCCTCTCCTCCGGCGGGATCTCCTCTCCTCCCTGAGCAGGATGGTGAGCACGAGATCCCCTCCTCAAGCCTCCAACCATGCGGGAAGCACCAACAAGAAATTTTGTTTGTTGGGGAATGAACGAATTGAATGCAAGATTGCATTGTTACCGGACAGAGAGTGGAACACCATCTTCAGTTTCTCATTTGATTCCACCTTCTCTACTGGATTCACAAATGAAACTAGAAGATCATGCGGTAGGTTTTCTCTTGTACTGAACATTTTTTCTCAAATCTTCGTATTTGTTGTGCTTGAAAAATATAGGACTGATATTTTTGTCCATTTTCTGTCAATGAGTAAATGTTGTGTATAGAAAATCAGTGCTCAAGATTACGATTGCTTCATATATAATAACAAACTTGCTACAGGAAGCAGATTTGGGTCTGCGCTCTGGTCTGCGGTGAGGTGGACATGGATAGTGTTGAATCCAATCCAGGCCACCAACTAGATCAGAAGAATCGAATAGCTCTTTACCAATTACCATGGGAGGCAAGCCAAAATCTGACAGCGAGCACAACTATTGTGGCGCCTGACTGTATCCCTTGGTAATTGTTTTATTCTGCTTTAGTGGTTCCGTCGATCTTTGTTGGAACATTGGCTAATTATACCTTGTAATGGGACTTGGCAAAGGATAGAGACTGGCATGAATTTCTTTCTTTCTGAGCAGCGAATAGGTGCAACCCTTCGTTGATTTTTGAAGTTTGGACAGAGTTATGAATCCTTCGCCGCCTAATCCCTAGATCATTGGAGGATCAAGATGGTGGCCATCAGGATTCCTATCACCATGTGTGCCAAGCTTGAGCTCCTCAAGAACACCATGAAGCTGGTAAACTTATCATATCTTACGCCATTTATTTAGCCTTTGCAAATTCACATTCAGTTTATAGCATTAGA
The DNA here is from genome assembly GCA_902687465.1 of Secale cereale. Taxonomy (NCBI): domain Eukaryota; kingdom Viridiplantae; phylum Streptophyta; class Magnoliopsida; order Poales; family Poaceae; genus Secale; species Secale cereale. Next base: position 181,380,799 of record LR738710.1, read on the forward strand.
AGAACAATAACCCAGTCTAGCGTCATACAATAATCATCATTGTTATTGTTCTGGATACACAAAAGTATAGATATTTTCTTAGGCAGTATCTGAGCATTATATATTGGCTTGTGATTGTAGCCAAGCATAAACTGACATAATGACATCTTTCAGCAAAAGACTGTAGTGCTTCAAGTCTGAAAGTTGATACTTTAAATTTGACAACTGATTCGTGATGTAGCACTTCAAGTCTGATTGCTCCCTGTTCAAGGTTTAGTTCCTATTAAAATAGTATACCTGGTCTAGTTACATATAATTCATGTTCTGCACTATATTATCTACTCAAAAAAGGGCATGCTTGGTTGAGTAATCCCAGGTGAAAGGTGGCTCCTACAAAAACTGTGGCAAACAAAATAACCATTGGCAAAGTTCAGAAGCAAATTAACTGCTTATCTTTGCATAAGCAACAAAGAGAAAATGTTAGAAAACTTTGCAAAAATGGTATTCGAGGCTTATAATGTGTTGCACATTCTGCTGTAACGCATTCACTGCTTAGTGTGTTTTAAAGTAGCTTTATCCTATTTTTGCTTGAGCGTAAAAGGAGAAAGAAATTTCTAAGAAGCCAAAGGTATTGCTGCAGCTGATAGGTCGCCTACTCCTTTGGATACCATTCATATTGTACTTAACTCTGTGAGCAAATTAAGGACTACAGTTATCTTGCATGTCTATGTGAAATAACTACGATATTTTCAGAACACCAAATGGTCCAAAGTGCATCCAATACATGATCAACAACACCACCGATGTGTTCACGAACTGATAATATTACATGTCAGTGTATATAGCAATTCCAGTCATTATAGTCTTGTTGCACTAATGTGTTACATTGATCTTATTGCTTACGTTTGCAAAAATTGTATTAAAAAATGTTGCATAATGGCACATGATGACGTGATGCAATTTATACTTGATATTTCGCCCGGTGCAACGCACGGGCATTTGTCCTAGTCATGAATAATGGAATATAAAATAACAACTTTATTATTGCCTCTAGGGCATATTTCCTTCAATGCCTTCAACAAGGAAACGACGCCCAAGACGCTGACATCATCCTCCATGACCAAAGTCAACACAGTTTTCACCGGCAGTCACACCACTCGAACCCGCACCTGATTGGATCCAAGCGGAGCCGCACCATGAAGGAGTACGAAGTCACCTAAAAGTCGGCAGTGGGACTCCAACATCCCCACATCGCCGCTTCTCTATGATACCGGCCAACCAAGACCTGATACGTCTCCAACGTATCTATAATTTTTTATTGTTCCATGCTATTATATATTATGTTTTGGATATTTAATGGGCTTTATTATACACTTTTATATTATTTTTGGGACTAACCTATTAAACCAAAGGCCCAGTGCAGATTGCTGTTTTTTTTGCCTATTTTAGGGTTTCGCAGAAAAGGAATATCAAACGGAGTCCAAACGGAATGAAACCTTCGCGAGAGTTATTTTTGGAACGATATCAACGCAGAAGACTTGGAGTACACGCGAGGGAACAAAGGAGGCGGCCACAAGGGTCCAGGGCGCGCCCCCTCCTACAGGGCGCGCCCCACCATCGTGGGCCCCCTCTGGCTCCCCCGACGCCCTCCTTCCTCCTATATATACCCATGTAACCTAAAAACATCGAGACAACAGAGAAAACCCTAATTCCACCACCGCAACCTTCTGTTCCTGTGAGATCCCATCTGGGGGCCTGTTCCGGAGCTCCGCCAGAGGGGTGATACGTCTCCAACGTATCTATAATATTTGATTGTTCCATGCTATTATTTATGTAGTCTTGGATATTCAATGGGCTTTATCATTCACTTTTATATCATTTTGGGACTAACCTACTAACCCAAAGGCCCAGTCCAGATTGCTGTTTTTTTGCCTATTTCAGGGTTTCGCAGAAAAAGAATATCAAACGGAGTCCAAACGGAATGAAACCTTCGCGAGAGATATTTTTGGAGAAAATCACGCACAGGAAACTTCAGGACCAAGTCAGAGGACAGAGGGGCTGCCCTCGAGGGTGGGGGGCACGCCCCCCTTCCCAGGGCGCGCCCCCCCTACCTCGAGACTGCCTTGTGTGGCCCCCGGTACCCTCCTTCTTCCTATATATATCCACGTACCCATAAACTCCATACGCAGAGAGAAAACCCTAATTCCACCGCCGTAGCTTCTGTTCCTGTGGAGATCCCATCTTGGAGCCTGTTCCGGAGTTCCACCGGAGGGGGATCCATCACGGAGGCCTTCATCATCATCATCATCATTGCCCTCACCATGAGTTGTGAGTAGTTTACCACAGACCTTCGGGTCCATAGCTAGTATCTAGATGGCTTCTTCTCTCTCTCTGAATCTCAATACAAAGTTCTCCTCGGTCTTCGAGGAGATCTATTCGATGTAATCTCTTTTTGCGGTGTGTTTGTCGAGATCCGATGAATTGTGAGTTTATGATCAAGGTTATCTATCAAAGATATTTGGTTCTTCTCTGAACTTTTTATGTGTGCTCATAATATCCTTGCAAGTCTCTTCGAATTATCGGTTTGGTTTGGCCTACTAGATCTATAGTTCTTGCAATGGGAGAAGTTCTTGGCTTTGGGTTCAATCTTGCGGTGTCCTTTCCCAGTGACAGTAGGGGCAGCAAGGCACGTATTGTATTGTTGCCATCGAGGATAAAAAGATGGGGTTTATATCATATTGCTTGAGTTTACCCCTCTACATCATGTCATCTTTCTTAAGGCGTTACTCTGTTCGTATGAACTCAATACACTAGATGCATGCTGGATAGCGGTTGATGTGTGGAGTAATAGTAGTAGATGCAGAATCGTTTCGGTCTACTTGTCTCGGACGTGATGCCTATATACAATGATCATGCCTAGATAGTCTCATAATTATTTGCTTTTCTATCAATTGCTCGACAGTAATTTGTTTACCCGCCGTAGAATATCGTTACCATGAGAGAAGCCACTAGAGAAAACTATGCCCCCCGGGTCTATTCTCAACATATCAATCTACATCTACTTTACTTTACCGCTTTTATTTGCTATTTTATTAAACCAAAAATACAAAAAATATAAACTATCATCTCTTTTAGATCTCACTCTCATAAGTGACCATAAAGGGATTGACAACCCCTTATTGCGTTGGCTACGAAGTTCTTATTTGATTGTGCATGTGCGAGGGACTCGCGCGTGGTCTCCTACTGAATTGATACCTTGGTTCTCAAAAACTGAGGGAAATACTTACGCTACTGTGTACCAACTTGTAATGCCCAGTATGAGACTATACCTCCTACGTGTCGAGACACGACTTAAAGGCATAATCTCATACTAGAATGATCTCAAGTATGATATCTTTGCACAACTCATGTAAAAGAGGGGGATGAAAATGTAAAAGAATAGTTGGCTTACACTCGCCACATCACACAATGCATTACATAAACATTCATCATCCAAATGACATCACAGTCCGACTACGGACGAAGATCCAAAAGAAAGATACCATATAGAAAGCAACACAAGGTCCCAATCATCCTAGTAAGAGCCCTACTGATCCTCTGGGTAAGACACGTAGTATCGCCCACGTTCTTCATCGAACTCCCAATACAACTCTGTCCCATCACCTATGTAGTTCTCATTGGTACCTGCATCTGGTCTGGTGTAGAATCTTTGAGCCACGGAGGACTCAGCAATCCCGTTCCCGGGTAGCAATACTATCAAAGCCTTAGGTGTGGAAAAGGCTTAAACAAGGTAGCAGCAGCACTAGCACTAGCTTACGTGTTTAGAGCGAGAAGAGAAAGTGCCAACGATCGACAAAGTGATCACGAAGTGATTCTAACTAAGCACGTCAATCATAACCCCACCGTGTTCACTTCCCGAACCCCTTCGGAAAGAGACCATCACGGTTACTCACGCTGGTAGTGTATTATGAACATAGTGTCAAGTTTTCTACAACCGGATATTAACAAATTCCCATCTGCCACATAACTGCGGGAACGGCTTTCGAAAGATCAAACCCTGCAGGGGTGTCCCAACTTAGCCCATCACAATCTCACGATCTGCGGAGTCGCAACTCCAAAGTGTGAAGACCCGAGTATTCTCGGAATCCCGTGCTCAAGATATTCCGACATAGGTAAAACTAATCCAGCAAGACCTCCCGGCGTGCCGACACCCTGACAGTAGCCGCGCATATCTAGTCTCAGGCCACGACCGGATGAGCACAGCGTACGGTGACCAAAACCCAAGTTGCCAAGGGGGGTACTGCAAACGACTCTGGGAAGGACCAACACTCATGAGGAGCACTGGCCCGGGGTTGTTAATTAAGTCCTCGGGATAGCTAGTCCCTATGCAAGTTTTGGTTATTAGGCAAATGTAAAACCAATGTCGGGCCTTGCTGGAAAAGCTTTAGCGCTAAGCGGGTTATCGAGGGGGGCCCATAAACCCCAACCGTGTTAGAGACGCAAAATCAAGGAACATAACACCGGTTTAACGGTTCCTAGGGCGGCATGAGTGGAACAAAACACGAAGCAAGAGGCTTAGCCTTCCACCATTACCAATATATAGATGATTTAGTTTAAGAGTTTATATATTGTGATATCCCAACAATAACTTCATCACGAAGCAAGAATCTTCAAGTCTTCACCTGCATCTAACAACGCTATAAGAGGGGCTGAGCGATGCGTACCTAGCCAAACAACGGTGTGCTAGGAGGGTGGTTAAAGAGTTTCATGGCAACAATAGGAGGGCTGACAAACAGACATAGGCATCGAGGCAATATCTAAAGAGTGAGACATCTAGCATAGGCAAAGATAGTAGTGATATCTGGGTAAGGTCATCTTGCCTGTTGATTCCACGAAGGGATCGTAACCTTGCTCCTCAAACTCAGCCTCGGTAGTAACCTCAAACTCAGACTCGGCTCCCGGCTCTACTCAACACAAGAACACAACACGACACAATATCAAACACGGTGCAATGCACAATCAACATGATGCAAGTATGATGTGCGTATGCATGTGGAAGCACTTGAACCTAAGGATAAGATGATGAAGAAGGCCTCATCTTGGAAAACCAAGCAAGCCACTGGATAGAGGGGAAGATTTCGGTTGAAATCGATATAAAGATCACCGGAAACGGACACACGGTTTGCAAATGGCAAGCAAAACTGTAGTTTAGAACAACATGGCATCTTTGGAGCAAGAAATAGTTATGCTACAGCACTCAAACATGGAGACAAAGGGCATGGATCTGAAGTAGACATGATACTTAACAAACATGAACTTAGAACACACCCAAAAACCTACTGGAACACAATTAACCAAGCATGGCAAGTTGCAATAAATTTATCTAGACTTAGCCAAAATCTTGGAAGGCAAAAATATCATCATGATGCTGCCTTCAGAGGCACAAAACAACATGCATATCAACTCCACTAAGTATAAAAAGATCATGGACATGTAATAGACATGTCCTACATCAAACAACTCCATTGGAGCAACTCCATAGGAGGCATGGATCAATAACAACAAGCTTGACCAAATTGATCATGCTGATAAAAACCTGACAGGTAAATTTATAGCAACTTGAGAGCAAGAAATAAATAAGCTACAACAGGCCATATATGCAAATAAGGGCATGTATGGATAGAGCATAACATGGACAACAAGGAATGATCATTTGACATACTAAAACATGCATGGATTTGAGTGAGGCATCAAGCAAACATAGCATCAGGTTTAACAGATTCTAGACTTAGCAGTTTTTTCACTAAGTGTAAAACAACAACATTGGCATGGCATGTTTACAAGCTTGTTTAAGTCACCTCGAGGCATATCAAGGAAAGTGGATTGCACCACAGCAAAGACCATATGAATGAGCTTCTAAAATATATTGACATGTGACATGAAGACAAACACATCACTAGCAATGAGCAAGTCAAAACAACATCTCACAACAAGTTTCAGCACTTAACAACCACATGCACTTTTGCAACAGAGATTAACATGGCAATATGGCACCTAACACGAATGCTACAACAACCATCATGTAGAGCATTTCACAATGAAGATCTGGACATATCATTCACTCCATTTGGACCAACATGCACAAAGTTATCTCATCTCAAACATGGCAACAAAATTACAGTCATCAGCAGTTTTAAACATATAACACTCTTGCAACGATGATTAGGGCATCAAGATGGACTCAAACAAGCATGCCATAGTGGAACAAAAATGAAGAGCATAACACAACGAACATCTGGACATATCATTCACTCCATTCGGATCAACATGCACAAAGTTATCACATCTCAAACATGGCAACAAATTTACACATACAACTAGTTACAGCCACATGCACTTTTGCCATGAAGATTAAGTCAACAAGATGAACTAGAACATGCATGCAACTGGTACTAACATGTAGAGCATGACGAGACGAACGTTTTGACATATCATACGCGCAAAACGGAGCTACGAGCACGAAGTTGTTGCATGATGAAGGAGGCAAGAAATTTACGGGATGTGGGACTTAGCAGAAATTATACCTCCCGAAAGTCAAACGTGGACGGAGGCGTGCGGGACGAGGAGATCCGGGACGGGGACGGTGTTGGGACGAGATCCCGGTGGATCTCGTCCCGATCCGGCCGGATCCGGACCGGCGGCGGCTCGGAGCTCGCCGAAGCTCGCGGAGGCGGCGACGGTGGCGGTGACCGGCGGGGCGGCCAGCTGGGGCGGTGGCGAGGGCGTCGGCAGGGGCGGCGGCGAGGGCGCTGGCGGCCCAGGGTGGCGCGGCGAAGGTGGCCGACGGCGAGGGCTCCGGCGGAGCCGCGGAGGGCGCCGGCGGCGGCGGGAGTCGGTGGGAGGTGCGGGGCGCTGTCGCGGCGGCGGGGACGCAGGCGGAGGCACGACGGCGGAAGAGCGAGACGCGGGCCGGGAGGGCCCGATCCGGGCCGGCTGGCCCGGCGGCGCGGGAGGAGGAGCCGGCTACGGGGCGGACACGTGTCGCGCGCTGAGTGGCTGAGGGGGCCGGAGCGGACGCGTCCGACTGGAACAGATGTGTCCGGCGGCGCGGAGGAGCTCGGGTTAGGGGTTCGTCCGCAAAAATGGACGTGTGGGACGTTTTTATAGGCATAGGGATCTAGGGAGGTCCAAATGGGGTGCGGTTTTCGCCCACACGATCACGATCCGACGACCGAGAGGATGGGAGTGGTTGTGCTGGGTTAGTGGGCTGTTGTGGAGGGGGTCTTGGGTCAAAAGGAAGAGGAGCTTTTAGCCCACTAGGCTAACCGTTGGAGTACCAAACGAACTCCAAACGCGACGAAACTTGACAGGCGGCCTACACGTACCAAAACAACAACGCATGACAAGTCTCACCTCATTCTGGGAACGTTACATGGCCACACACGAAAGAAGGACTCGGGGGGCCACGGCACGTGTGTGAGTGTTGGAACTCGAAACAGACAACGGGAAGAGGCGAGCGGAACCGGGTGCAAGAGACAACACGAATGCAATGCAATGCACAAGATAACATTACATGGATGAAATGCACACACGCACACGACAAAACGAAGAAACCCGAAATGAAAGAAGAGCCCATAATGGAATTGTTGAAGTCAACGTTTCATATATTGCCATAAATGGAAGGTATCACATATGGGGTGTTACAGCTGCATCTCCCTTTCCTCTTCGAGGGAATACAACGCAAGCTCAAGAGGTGGCAAGAAGAATTTCTGGCGCCGTTGCCGAGAAGGCTTACGCAAAATTCATATACCAAGTACCTATCACAAACCCTTATCCTTCGCATTACATTTATTTGCCTCTCGTTTTCCTCTCCCCCACTTCACCCTTGCCGTTTTATTCGCCCTTCTTCCGCCGTGTGTTTATAGTTCGCTTGCTTCTTGTTCGCTTGTGTGTGTTGGATTGCTTGCTTGTCACTATGGCTCAAAACAATACCAAATTGTGTGACTTCTCCAATACCAACAACAATGACTTTATTAGCACTCCGGTTGCTCCTATTACCGATGCTGAATCTTGTGAGATCAATGCTGCTTTGTTGAATCTTGTCATGAAAGATCAATTCTCCGGCCTTCCTTGCGAAGATGCCGCTACCCATCTAAACAACTTGTTGATTTGTGTGATATGCAAAAGAAAATGGATATGGATAACGATATTGTTAAATTGAAGTTATTTCCGTTTTCACTTAGAGATCATGCTTAAACTTGGTTCTCCTCTTTGCCTAGAAATAGTATTGATTCGTGGAATAAGTGCAAAGATGCTTTTATCTCTAAGTATTTCCCTCCTGCTAAGATCATCTCTCTTATAAATGATATTATGAATTTTAAGCAACTAGATCATGAGCATGTTGCACAAGCTTGGGAGAGAATGAAATTGATGATACGTAATTTCCCTACACATGGTTTGAATCTATGGATGATTATTCAGAACTTTTATGCTGGCTTGAATTTTGCTTCTAGAAATCTTTTAGATTCGACCGCCAGAGGCACTTTCATGGAAACCACCTTAGGAGAAGCTACTAAACTCCTAGATAATATTATGGTTAATTATTCCCAGTGGCACACCGAAAGATCTACTAGTAAAAAAGTGCATCCTATCGAAGAAATTAGTGTTTTGAGTGGAAAGATGGATGAACTTATGAAATTGTTTGCTGCTAAGAATGCTTCTTCCGATCGTAATGATATGCCTTTGTCCACTTTGATTGGGAATAACAATGAATCTTTGGATGTCAATTTGGTTGGTAGGAATAATTTTGGTAACAATGCTTATAGAGGTAATTTTAATCCTAGGCCTTTTCCTAGTAATTCCTCAAATAATTATGGTAATTCCTACAACAACTCTTATGGAAAGATGCCTTCTGAATTTGAATCTAGTGTTAAGGAGTTTATGATCTCGCAAAAGAATTTCAATGCTATGCTTGAAGATAAATTGCTTAAGGTTGATGAATTGACTAGAAGTATGGATAGAATTACTCTTGATGTTGATTCTTTGAAACTTAGATCTATCCCACCTAAGCATGATATCAATGAGTCTCTCAAAGCCATGAGAATTTCCATTGATGAATGCAATGCGTGCTAAAAGAGAAGACTATATTAAATCGTGTTCTTCTAGTTATCATGAAAATAAAGATGAAGATCTGAAAGTTATTGCTGTGTCTCCTATTAGATCCTTGTTTTCTAGTATTAATATTGATGAGAATAGGATTGGAGATGATTCTGCTTTAAGGTGTCCCAATGATTCAGAGTTTTTAGATCTTGATGCTAAAATTGCTAAATGTGGGAACGAAGAGATTAAAACTCTGCACAGTGATGAACCCACTACCATGGATTTCAAGGGATTCAATTATGATAATTGCTGTTTGATTGATTGTACTTCCTTTTTGCAATCCGTGCTAAATTCTCCGCATGCTTATAGTCAAAATAAAGCTTTCACGAAACATATAGTTGATGCTTTGATGCAATCTTATGAAGAAAAACTTGAGTTGGAAGTTTCTATACCTAGAAAGCTTTATGATGAGTGGGAACCTACTATAAAAATAAAAATAAAATGTCATGAATGCTATGCTTTGTGTGATTTGGGTGCAAGTGTCTCCACTATCCCAAAAACTTTGTGTGATTTGCTAGGGCTCCATGAGCTTGATGATTGTTCGTTAAATTTGCATCTTGCGGATTCCACTATTAAGAAACCTATGGGAAGAATTAATGATGTTCTTATTGTTGCCAATAGGAATTATGTGCCCGTAGATTTTATTGTTCTTGATATAGATTGCAATCCTTCATGTCCTATTATTCTTGGTGGACCTTTCCTTAGAACGATTGGTGCAATTATTGATATGAAGGAAGGAAATATTAGATTCCAATTTCCGTTAAGTAAAGGCATGGAACACTTTCCTAGAAAGATAATAAAACTACCATATGAATCTATCATGAGAGCCACTTATGGATTGCCTTCCAAAGATGGCAATACCTAGATCTATCTTGTATCGTGCCTAGCTAGGGGCGTAAACCGACAGCGCTTGTTGGGAGGCAACCCAATTTTATGTTTTTTGTTTTTGTTGCTGTTAGGGAATAAATATTGCATCTAGCCTCTGATTAGATGTGGTTTCATGTTTTGTTTAGTGTTTGTGCCAAGTAGAACCTTTGGGAAGACTTGTGTGAAGTTTATATGATCTTGCTGTGAAAAATAGAATCGTTAGCGCTTGCTAAAGTAGTCGCGGATTTTACTGGAGCATGCTTTTTAGTTGATTCTTTTTGCTGATAATTGGTAGACCAATTGCGCAAATTTAAAAATTTAGTTTGAATTTTTTGGAGTTCCAAAAGTAGGCGAATCCTGCAGATTACTACAGACTGTTATGTCTTTGGCAGATTCTGTTTTTCGTGTGTTGTTTGCTTATTCCGATGCATCTATGAGTAATATTGGAGGATATGAACCATAGAGAACTTGGAGTACAGTAGGCTTAACACCAATATAAACAAAGAATGAATTCATTGTTGTACCTTTGAGTAGTGTTATGCTTTCTCATACTAACGGAGCTCACGAGAAATTTTGTCTAAGTTTTGTGTTGTGAAGTTTTCAAGTTTTGAGTATTGCTTTGATGGACTATGGAACAAGGAGTAGCAAAGGCCTAAGCTTGGGGATGCCCATGGCACCCCAAGTAAATTCAAGATAATCAAAATCCTAAGCTTCGGGATGCCCCGGGAAGGCATCCCCTCTTTCGTCTTCATCCATCGTTAACTATACTTGGAGCTATATTTTTATTCGCAACATGATATGTGTTTTGCTTGGAGCGTCTTGTAAAATTTGAGTCTTCGCTTTTTAGTTTGCCACAATCATCCTTGATGGACACACCTATTTGGGAGAGTTAAATATGGCCTAGAAATTATTAGAACACTCTATGTGCTTCACTTATATCTTTTGAGTTGAATAGTTTTTGCTCTAGTGCTTCACTTATATATTTTAGAGCATGGTGGTGGTAATATTTTGTAGAAATTGTTGAACTCTCATGCTTCACTCATTTATATTTGAGAGTCTATTAAAACAGCATGGTAATGTGTTTAGGCTAAAGAAACTAGTCTTCACATGATAAACATCCAATGTCCATGTAGTAAAAAATTTCACACCAAGTGCATTGAAGAGAAAGAGATGTTGGATGCCTGATAATTGTTTTGAGACATGAGGATAGTAATATTAGAGTCATGCTAGTGGAGTTATTATGAAATTGAGAAATACTTGTGTTAAGGTTAGTGATTCCCGTATCATGCACGTATGGTGAACTGCTATGTGACGAAGTTAGAGCATGAGGTATTTGTAGAGTGCCAACCTTTGTGTGGAGGTCGGGGGCGCGCGATGGTTAACTCCTACCAACCTCCCCCCCTAGGAGCATGCGTTGATTCCTTTGTTTTGATGACTTGTAGATTTTTGCAATAAGTATATGAGTTCTTATGACTAATGTTGAGTCCATGAATTATACACACTCTCACCCTTCCACCATTGCTAGCCTCTCTTGTACCGCGCAAATTTCGCCGGTGCCATAAACCAACTATATATCCTTCCTCAAAACAGCCACCATATTGTTCCTCAAAACATCCACCATACCTACCTATCATGGCATTTCCATAGCCATTCCGAGATATATTGCCATGCAACTTTCCACCGTTCCGTTCATATGACACGCATCATATTGTCATATTGCCATGCATGATCATGTAGTTGACATCGTATTTGTGACAAAGCCACCATGCATAACTTTTCGTACATGTCACTCTTGTTTCATTGCACATACCGGTACACCGCCGGAGGCATTCATATAGAGTCATACTTTGTTGTTGTAGTATCGAGTTGTAATTTCGTGTTGTAATGAAAGTGTGATGATCTTCATTATTAGAGCATTGTCCCATGGGAGGAACGGCTGAAACTATAAAGCCTAGATATTCTCATAACTATGCACTTTTCTATCAATTGCTCGACAGTAATTTCACCGTACAATTCTGCTATCATGAGAGAAGCCACTAGTCAAACCTATGGCCCCCGGGTCTATTCTCAACATATTAATCTTCCAATCTACTTTACTTTGTGTTATTTACTTTCTATTCTTATATCCAAAAATACCAAAAATATCTTACTATCCTATCTATCAGATCTCACTTTCGTAAGTGATCGTAAAGGGATTGACAACCCCTTATCATGTTGGCTGCGAAGTTCTTATTTGTTTGTGCAGGTGTGAGGGACTCGCGCGTGGTCTCCTACTGGATTGATACCTTCGTTCTAAAAAACTAAGGGAAATACTTACGCTACTGTGCTGCATCACCCTTTCCTCTTCGAGGAAATACAACGCAAGCTCGAGAAGTAGCAAGAAGATTTCTGGCGCCGTTGCCGGGGAGGCTTAGGCAAAAGTCATATACCAAGTACCTATCACAAACCCTTATCCTTCGCATTACATTTATTTGCCTCTCGTTTTCCTCTCCCCCACTTCACCCTTGTCGTTTTATTTGCCCTTGTTTTGCCGTGTGTTTATTGTTCGCTTGCTTCCTGTTTGCTTGTGTGTGTTGGATTGCTTGCTTGTCACTATGGCTCAGAACAATACCAAATTGTGTGACTTTTCCAATACCAACAATAATGATTTTATTAGCACTCCGATCGCTACTATTACCGATGCTGAATCTTGTGAGATCAATGCTGCTCCATTGAATCTTATCATGAAAGATAAATTTTCCGGCCTTCCTAGTGAAGATGCCGCTACCCATCTGAATAACTTTGTTGATTTGTGTGATATGAAAAAGAAGAGGGATACGAATAATGATATTGGTAAATTGAAGTTATTTCCGTTTTCACTTAGAGATCGTGCTAAAACTTCGTTTTCCTCTTTGCCTAGAAATAGTATTGATTCATGGAATAAGTGCAAAGATGCTTTTATGTCTAAGTATTTTCCTCCTACTAAGTTTATCTCTCTTAGGAACGATATTATGAATTTTAAGCAACTAGATCATGAGCATGTTGCACAAGCCTGGGAGAGAATGAAATTATTGATACGTAATTGCCCTACACATGGTTTGAACTTATGGATGATTATACAAAACTTTTATGCTGGCTTGAATTTTGCTTCTAGAAATGTTTTAGATTCAGCCGCAGGAGGCACTTTCATGGAAACTACCTTAGGAGAAGCTACCAAACTTCTGGAAAATATTATGGTTAACTACTCTCAATGTCACACCGAAAGATCTACTAGTAAAAAAGTGCATGCTATTGAAGAGATTAGTGTTTTGAGTGGAAAGATGGATGAACTTATGAAATTGTTTGCTACTAAGACTTCTTCTTCTGATCCTAATGATATGCCTTTATCCACGTTGATTCAAAATAATAATGAATCTTTGGATGTGAATTTTGTTGGTAGGAATAATTTTGGTAACAATGCTTATAGAGGAAACTTTAATCCTAGGCCTTTTCCTAGTAATTCCTCTAATAATTATGGTAATTCCTACAATAACTCTTATGGAAATTTTGGTAAGATGCCCTCTGAATTTGAAACTGGTGTTAAGGAGTTTATGATTTCGCAAAAGAATTTCAATGCTTTGCTTGAAGAAAAATTGCTTAAGATTGATGAGTTGGCTAGAAGCGTGGATAGAATTACTCTTGATGTTGATTCTTTGAAACTTAGATCTATTCCACCTAAGCATGATATCAACGAGTCTCTCAAAGCCATGAGAATTTCCATTGATGAATGCAAAGAAAGAACCGCTAGGATGCGTGCTAAAAAAGAGTGCTTTATGAAAGCGTGTTCTTCTAGTTACCAGGAGAATAAAGATGAAGATCCGAAAGTTATTGATGTGTCTCCTATTAGATCCTTGTTTTCTAGTATGAATTTTGATAAAGATGGGACCGGAGACGAGTCTACTTTAGTTAAAAGGCGCCTCAATTATTCAGAGTTTTTAGATCTTGATGCTAAAATTGTTAAAAGTGGGATTGAAGAGATTAAAACTTTGCATAGTGATGAACCCACTATTTTGGATTTCAAGGGATTCAATTATGATAATTGCTCTTTGATTGATTGTATTTCCTTGCTGCAATCCGTACTAAATTCTTCGCATGCTTATAGTCAAAATAAGGCTTTTACCAAACATATAGTTGGTGCCTTAATGCAATCTTATGAAGAAAAACTTGAACTAGAAGTTTCCATCCCTAGAAAGCTTTATGGTGAGCGGGAACCTACTATCAAAATTAAAATTAAAGATCATGAATGCTTTGCCTTGTGTGATTTGGGTGCAAGTGTTTCTACTATCCCAAAAACTTTGTGTGATTTGTTAGGGTTCCATGGGCTTGATGATTGTTCTTTAAATTTGCATCTTGCGGATTCTTCCATTAAGAAACCTATGGGAAGGATTAATGATGTTCTTATTGTTTCCAATAGGAATTATGTGCCCGTACATTTCATTGTTCTTGATATAGATTGCGATCCTTCATGTCCTATTATTCTTGGTAGACCTTTCCTTAGAACGATTGGTGCAATTATTGATATGAAGGAAGGAAATATTAGATTCCAATTTCCGTTAAGGGAAGGCATGGAACACTTTCCTAGAAAGAAAATCAAATTACCATATGAATCTATTATGAGAGCCACTTATGGATTGCCTTGTATCGTGCCTAGTTAGGGGCGTTAAACGATAATGCTTGTTGGGAGGCAACCCAAATTTATTTTCTTTGTTTTTGCTTCTGTTTAGGAATACATATTGCATCTAGCTTCTGTTTAGATGTGGTTTTGTGTTTTAATTAGTGTTTGTGCCAAGTAGAACCTTTGGGAAGACTTGTGTGAAGTTTATATGATCATGCTGTAAAAAACAGAAACTTTAGCGCTCATGGGAATAGTCACCAGATTTTACTGGAGAGTGCTATTTAGTTGTTTCTTTTTGCAGATGATTAGTAGACAAATTCCTCACGTTTACCAATTTATTTCATTTTTTGGAGTTACAGAAGTATTTGAAAGTTACAGATTACTACAGACTGTTCTGTTTTTGACAGATTTTGTTTTTCGTGTGTTGTTTGCTTATTTTGATGAACCTATGAGTAGTATTGGGGAGTATGAATCATAGAGAAGTTGGAATACAGTAGGTTTAGCACCAATATAAACAAATAATTAGTTCATTACAATACCTTTGAGTGGTGGTTTGTTTTCTTATACTAACGGAGCTCACGAGATTTTTGACTAAGTTTTGTGTTGTGAAGTTTTCAAGTTTTGAGTATGGCTTTGATGGACTATGGAACAAAGAGTTGCAAGAGCCTAATATTGGGGATGCCCAAGGCACCCCAAGGTAAAATTCAAGGACAACCAAAAGCCTAAGCTTGGGGATGCCTCGGGAAGGCACCCCCTCTTTCGTCTTCATCTATCGGTAACTATACTCGGGACTATATTTTTATTCACCACATGATATGTGTTTTGCTTGGAGCGTCATGTATGATTTGAGTCTTTCCTTTTTAGTTTGGCACAATCATCCTTTCTGGACACACCTTTTGATAGAGATAAATATGGTTTATAATTTGCTAGAATACTCTATGTGCTTCACTTATATCTTTTGAGCTAGATAGTTTTGCTCTAGTGCTTCACTTATATCTTTTAGAGCACGGTGGTGATTTTATTTCATAGAAATTGTTGGTCTCTCATGCTTCACTTATATACTTTTGAGAGTCTTTTAGAACGGCATGGTAATGTGCTTTGGTTATAAAACTAGTCCTAATAAGATAGGCATCCAAGATGAATGTAGCAAAAACTTTCATATAAAGTGCATTGAATATGATGAGAAGTTTGATACTTGATGATTGTTTTGAGATATGAGGATGGTGATATTAGAGTCATGCTAGTGGAGTAATTATGAATTTGATAAATACTTGTGTTAAAGTTTGTGATTCCCGTAGCATGCACGTATGGTGAACCGCTATGTGACGAAGTTAGAGCATGAGGTATTTCTTGAGTGTCAACCTTTGTGTGGAGGTCGGGGGCACGCGATGGTTAACTCCTACCAACCTCCCCCCTAGGAGCATGCGTTGATTGCTTTGTTTTCATGACTCGTAAATTTTTGCAATAAGTATATGAGTTCCTTATGACTAATGTTGAGTCCATGGATTATACGCACTCTCACCCTTCCACCATTGCTAGCCTCTCTTGTACCGCGCAAATCTCGCCGGTACCATACACCCACCATATGCCTTCCTCAAAACAGCCGCCATACCTACCTAGCATGGCATTTCCATAGCCATTCCGAGATATATTTCCATGCAACTTTCCACCTTCCGTTCATATGACACGCTTCATATTGTGATATTGCCATGCATGATCGTGTAGTTTACATCGTATTTGTGGCAAAGCCACCATCACAATTCATTCATACATGTCACTCTTGATTCATTGCACATCCCGGTACACCGCCGGAGGCATTCATATAGAGTCATACTTTGTTCTAGTATCGAGTTGTAATCTTTGAGTTGTAAGTCAATAAAAGTGTGACGATCTTCATTATTAGAGCATTGTCCCATGTGAGGAAAGGCCGAAAAAAAAGAGATGGCCCCAAAAAATTTTTAGAGAGGGGCTAAAAAAAAGGAGAAAGCCCCTCCAAAAAACATTTATGAGAGGAAAGAGAGAAGGGACAATGGTACTATCCTTGTCCACAGTTGTGCTTCAAAGTAGCACCATGATCTTCATGATAGAGAGTCTCTTGTTTTGTCACTTTCATATACTAGTGGGAATTTTTATTATAGAACTTGGCTTGTATATTCCAATGATGGGCTTCCTCAAATGCCCTAGGTCTTCATGAGCAAGCAAGTTGGATGCACACCCACTTAGTTTCATTTGATGAGCTTTCATACACTTATAGCTCTAGTGCATCCGTTGCATGGCAATCCCTACTCACTCACATTGATATCTATTGATGGGCATCTCCATAGCCCATTGATACGCCTCGTTGATGTGAGACTATCTTCCTCCTTTTTGTCTTCTCCACAACCACCACTCTATTCCACCTATAATGCTATGTCCATGGCTCACACTTAGGGATACCTAAAAGAGAATTACATTGAAAATTATGTTGGTTAGCATTCCACGTCAAAAATTCTGTTTTTATCATTTACCTACTCGAGGACGAGCATGAATTATGCTTGGGGATGCTTGATACGTCTCCAACGTATCTATAATTTTTGATTGTTCCATGCTATTATATATTATGTTTTGGATGTTTAATGGGCTTTATTATACACTTTTATATTATTTTTGGGACTAACCTATTAACCCAAAGGCCCAGTGCAGATTGCTATTTTTTTGCCTATTTCAGGGTTTCGCCGAAAAGGAATATCAAACGGAGTCCAAACGGAATGAAACCTTCGCGAGAGTTATTTTTGGAACGATATCAACACAGAAGACTTGGAGTACACGCGAGGGAACAAAGGAGGCGGCCACGAGGGTCCATGGCGCCCCCCTCCTACAGGGCACGCCCCCACCCTCGTGGGCCCCCTCTGGCTCCCCCGATGCCCTCCTTCCTCCTATATATACCCATGTACCCTGAAAACATCAAGGCAACAGTGAAAACCCTAATTCCATCGTCGCAACCTTCTGTTCCCATGAGATCCCATCTTGGGGCCTGTTCCGGAGCTCCGCCGGAGGGGGGGGGGGATCTTCCACGGAGTGCTTCTACATCAACAGCATCGCCTCACCATGAGTTGTGAGTAGTTTACCACAGACCTTCGGGTCCATAGTTATTAGCTAGATGGCTTCTTCTCTCTTTTTGGATCTCAATACCAAGTTCTCCTCGGTCTTCGAGGAGATCTATTCGATGTAATCTTTTTGCGGTGTGTTTGTCGAGATCCGATGAATTGTGGGTCTATGATCAAGATTATCTACGAGAAATATTTGGTTCTTTTCTGAATTCTTTTATGTATGATTATAATATCCTTGCAAGTCTCTTCGAATTATTGGTTTGGTTTGGCCTACTAGATCTATAGTTCTTGCAATGGGAGAAGTGCTTGGCTTTGGGTTCAATCTTGCGGTGTCCTTTCCCAGTGACAGTAGGGGCAGCAAGGCACGTATTGTATTGTTGCCATCGAGGATAAAAAGATGGGGTTTATATCATATTGCTTGATCTTATCCCTCTACATCATGTCATCTTGCTTAAAGCATTACTCTGTTCTTATGAACTTAAGACTCTACGTGCATGCTGGATAGCGGTCGATGTGTGGAGTAATAGTAGTAGATGCAGAATCATTTCGGTCTAATTGTCACGGACGTGATGCCTATAAATAATGATCATGCCTAGATATTCTCATAACTATGCACTTTTCTATCAATTGCTCGACTGTAATTTGTTCACCCACTGTAGAATTCTGCTATCATGAGAGAAGCCACTAGTGAAACCTATGGCCCCCGGGTCTATTCTCAACATATTAGTCTTATAATCTACTTTACTTTGCGTTATTTACCTTTTGTTCTTATATCCAAAAATACCAAAAATATCATACTATCCTATCTATCAGATCTCACTTTCGTAAGTGACCGTAAAGGGATTGACAACCCCTTATCGCGTTGGCTGCAAAGTTCTTATTTGTTTGTGCAGGTGTGAGCGACTCGCGTGTGGTCTCCTACTGGACTGATACCTTGGTTCAAAAACTGAGGGAAATACTTACGCTACTGTGCTGCATCACCCTTTCCTCTTCGAGGGAATACAACGCAAGCTCGAGAAGTAGCAAGACCCACGCCAACGACGGATCTGGTCGGGGATCAGATCCATGACCAACCGCCAGGACAGGACATGGAGATGACAATTGCCACCGCACAATCAGGGGATGTGAAAGTGCAACTATCCCTGGGTGGTTTTGGTAATTACTAACAACATATTTCTCATTGAACTAATGCTATCTCAAGATGATATTTCAGGAAAGTTCGACGATTGGCATGGCATGGACTAGGAATGTGGACCCGTCAAAATGCTAAGGACAAAGGATTGGTTCAAGCTAAAGACTCTATATTTTCCATTTTAGTGATCCAAGATCACATTGAGTCCATATGAAAGCTAATTCTATTAAAAGGGTATGAGGTGTTGCCTAATGGGTTTCTTGCTCAAAATGCTTAGTGATATGCCCCAAAACCTTCAACCATTTACCCACATCCACCTATGTACCAAACCAAAAGTCAAATTCAGCCCCATCGAAAAGTTCTATCCGGCGCCACATAGTTCATTTGACATAGCCACTGCCACTAAACCCTAATCACTTCGGTCTCACCGAAAGGGATCTCGGTCTCACCGAGATGGGATTGCAACTCTGTGTTTCCCTTCGTAACATTTCAGTCTCACCGAGATGAGCGATCAGTCCCACCGAGTTGGCAATGCAAACTCTCTGTTTCCCCTTCGTAAAGTTTCGGTCCAACCGAAATGAGTGAATCGGTCCCAGCGAGTTTGCCTGACCAACCCTCTGTGTGCTTATTACCAAAATTGGTCCCATCGAGTTTGTGTAATCGGTCTAACCGAGATTACTTTATGCCCTAACCCTAATGAAATCGGTCCTACCGAGTTGTTCATATTGGTCCCACCGAAATGCCTAACGGTCACATTATGAACTAAATCGGTCCCACCGAGTTCTTTGAATCGGTCCCACCGAGTTCTTTGAATCGGTCCCACCGAGTTTGGTAAATTGTGTGTAACGGTTAGATTTTCTGTGGAGGCTATATATACCCCCTCCACCCACTCTTCACTCGTGGAGAGAGCCATCAGAACATACCTACACTTCCATCATAGATGTTTTGAGAAGAGAACCACCTATACTCAAGTGTTGAGATCAAGATATTCCATTCCTACCATATGAATCTTGTTCTCTAGCTTTCCCAAGTTGCTTTCCACTCGAATCAATCTTCCACCATTTCCAAATCTATGAGGAGCTGTTTGAGTGTTGGGGAGAATATCATTTGAAGCATTTGAGCAAGGAGTTCATCATCAACACACCGTCTATTACCTTTTGGAGAGTGGTGTCTCCTAGATTGGTTAGGTGTCACTTGGGAGCCTCCGACAAGATTGTGGAGTTGAACCAAGGAGCTTGTAAGGGCAAGGAGATCGCCTACTTTGTGAAGATCTACCCTAGTGAGGCAAGTCCTTCGTGGGCGATGGCCATGGTGGGATAGACAAGGTTGCTTCTTCGTGGACCCCTCGTGGGTGGAGCCCTCCGTGGACTCGCGCAGCCGTTACCCTTTGTGGGTTGAAGTCTCCATCAAATTGGATGTACGATAGCACCACCTATCGAAACCAAGACAAAAACATCCATGTCTACACTTGCGTTTGCTCCCTCCAAACTCCTCCCTTTACCTTCATATGCAATTGTTTTACTTTCCGTTGCTATACTCTTAGAATTGCATGTGTAGGTTGATTGCTTGACTTGTGCTAAGTTGCTAAAATCTGCCAAGAACTAAAATTAGGAAAAGGCTAGATTTTTATTTGGTCAAGTAGTCTAATCACCCCCTCTAGACATACTTTCGATCCTACAATTGGTATCAGAGCTTTCGTCTCCATTTGCCGTGATTTCCATAGCTTTGGTGATCATAGACTTGGTTTCACAACCTAGGAGAGTATGGCGTCTAGCGAGGGAAGTTACCACCGTAGAGGTCCTTATTTTGATGGTACTAATTTTGCTAGTTGGAAGCATAACATGAAAATGCATATTCTTGGACATAACCCTGCCGTTGGGCTATTGTGTGTATTGGTTTGCAAGGTGAATTCTTCGATGGGAAGGAACCTAATCGTGAAGCATCCGCGGAAGAGTTGAAGATGCTGCAATACAATGCTCAAGCTTGAGATATCCTCTTCAACGGATTATGCCCCGAAGAATTCAACAAAATCAGCCGTCTTGAGAATGCAAAGGAAATTTGGGATACTTTGATTGATATGCACGAAGGTACCAACTCCGTCAAGGAATCCAAGTTGGATGTGCCCAAAGTCAACTTGACAAGTTCAAAATGAAGGATGGAAGGTGTCGCTAAAATGTACTCTAGGCTTGCTCTCATCACAAATGAGATTGCCGGCTTAGGAAGTGAAGAGACGTCCGACAGATTCATCATCAAGAATATCCTAAGAGCCTTGGATGGAAAATATGATACCGTGTGCACATTGATCCAAATGATGCCCAATTACAAAATCTCAAGCCAACAGAAGTCACTTGAAGAATTGTTGCTCATGAGATGTCACTCAAAGATAAAGAAGAGCTTCACACCAAGTCTAGTGGTTCTTACAAAGCCTCATGTGACGCTCCCACATCATCAAGTGAGAAACAAGTCTTCAATGAATAATTGAGCTTAATGGCGAATAACTTCAACCAATTCTACAAGAATAGAAGCAAAGAGAGAAGTTCCAAGTCAAGGTCCTACAATGACAAGAGATCTTCAAGTCGTGATCGGAATTTTTACAATTGTGGAAGACCCGGACACTACTCCAATGAGTGTACGACTCCCCACAATAGAAGAGAAGACTCACTTAGAAGGAGAAGTAGAAGAGAAGAATCACCACCAAGGGAGACAATGAGTAGAGATGATCGTTATGAACAAGACCTTCTCGGAGAAGCAAATATTCGGAAATGAAGGAAAAATCATCAAGGAGCTATACAAGACGAAGACATCAAGCTCATGTTGGTGAATGGGTATCCGGTTCCGACTCCGATGACCACTTCGAGAGAAGCTACTACTCCGACTCCGAAAATACTCAAGATGAAGGTGTTGCCGGAATTGCTCTTGTGTCATCCAACTCCTACGGCATATTTGACTCACCAAATGAAGGAATTGGAAGATGCTTCATGGCTAAAGGCCCTAAGGTATCACACCCCGAGTATCTTGATTTCAATAGTGATGAAGATGACTTGCTAGGAGATGATGATTTACTTGTTGGTAACAATAGTAATGAAACTTTTGATGAAAACTATGATGAAATTGCTATTAATCATGCTAAT
The DNA here is from genome assembly GCA_902687465.1 of Secale cereale. Classification (NCBI taxonomy): domain Eukaryota; kingdom Viridiplantae; phylum Streptophyta; class Magnoliopsida; order Poales; family Poaceae; genus Secale; species Secale cereale. The sequence continues at coordinate 181,402,789 of LR738710.1, forward strand.
CAAGATAAAATGAATGACAATGATAAGGAGAAGATTGAGCGTCTAACTAAAGAACTAAACACTCTTAAGTTATCTCATCAAACTACCTTGGAAGATCATCGAGAACTTTTAAAGACTCATGGGAAGTTAAGCTTTTAAAATCTCAACCTTGAGCAAGAGCATGAGTTCTTAAAAGCAATCAATGATGATCTTTGCAAGAAAAGTTCTTCTTACATTGCCAAGCGTTTACTCTTGTCTACCTACATGCCACAAGTAAAATCTAGCAACAAGAACAAGAAAGATTCTTCCTCTAGTAGTAACAATAATCATGCTAAATCCAATGATGTTGCTTCTAGTAGTTCTCTTGATTCTACTAATGATTCTCTTAGCCAAGTCACACTTGAGCAAGAAAATAGCTTATTGAAGGGAATTATAGAGAAAGGTGTATACAAGAGCCTTGCTGGGAGCAAGCAATTTGAGGAGATTGTACGCAAGCAAAGAAGACACCGGAAGAATCAAGGTGTTGGTTTTGAATGGAAGTTCAATGCCAATGGAGTTGAGTGGGAAGAATATCAATACCACAAGATGAAGTTTGTTCCTCAACAAGAGAAGTATGATCTGATGTCTACTACACAACCTTCTTCTTGTAGACGTTGTTGGGCCTCCAAGTGCAGAGGTTTGTAGGACAGTAGCAAATTTCCCTCAAGTGGATAACCTAAGGTTTATCAATCCGTGGGAGGCATAGGATGAAGATGGTCTCTCTCAAACAACCCTGCAACCTAATAACAAAAAGTCTCTTGTGTCCCCAACACACCCAATACAATGGTAAATTGTATAGGTGCACTAGTTCGGCGAAGAGATGGTGATACAAGTGCAATATGGATGGTAGATATAGGTTTTTGTAATAAGAAAATATAAAAACAGCAAGGTAGCAAGTGGTAAACGTGAGCATAAACGGTGTTGCAATGATAGGTAACAAGGCCTAGGGTTCATACTTTCACTAGTGCAAGTTCTCTCAACAAGGATAACATAATTGGATCATATTACTAGCCCTGAACATGCAACAAAGAGTCACCCCAAAGTCACTAATAGCGGAGAACAAACGAAGAGATTATGGTAGGGTATGAAACCACCTCAAAGTTATTCTTTCTGATCGATCTATTCAAGAGTCCGTAGTAACGTTCAATCTATCATAGAGTTCGTACTAGAACAACACCTTAATACACAAATCAACCAAAACCCTAATGTCACCTAGATACTCCATTGTCACCTCAAGTATTCGTGGGCATGATTATACGATATGCATCACACAATCTCAGATTCATCTATTCAACAAACATAAAGAACTTCAAAGAGTGCCCCAAAGTTTCTATCGGAGAGTCAAGACGAAAACGTGTGCCAACCCCTATGCATAGATTCCCAAGGTCACGGAACCCGCAAGTTGATCACCAAAACATACATCAAGTAGATCACATGATATCCCATTGTCACCACAGATAAGCACGTGCAAGACATACATCAAGTGTTCTCAAATCTTTAAAGACTCAATCCGATAAGATAACTTCAAAGGGAAAACTCAATCCATTACAAGAGAGTAGAGGGGGAGAAGCATCATAAGATCCAACTATAATAGCAAAGCTCTGGATACATAAAGATCGTGCCATCTCAAGAACACGAGAGAGAGAGATAAAACACATAGCTACTGGTACATACCCTCAGCCCCGAGGGTGGACTACTCCCTCCTCGTCATGGAGAGCGCCGTGATGATGAAGATATCCACCGGTGAGGGTTCCCCTTCCGGCAGGGTGCCGGAACGGGGTCTAGATTGGTTTTCGGTGGCTACAGAGGCTTTCGGTGGCGAAACTCCCGATCTAGGTTATTTTTCGAAGGTTTCAGTATTTATAGGATTTTTTTGGCGTAGGGCACAAGTCAGGGGGGCCTTCGGGCCGTCCACGAGATAGGGCGGCGCCACCATCTGCCAGGGCATGCCCCCACCCTGGTGGGCAGCCTGTGGCTCTCCTGGCCCAACTCTTTTACTTCGGGGGCTTCTTTTGGTCCAGAAAAAATCATCAAAAATTGGCACGTCAATTGGACTCCGTTTGATATTCCTTTTTTGTAAAACTAAAAAACAAGGAAAAATAGAAACTGGCACTGGGCTCTAGGTTAATAGGTTAGTCCCAAAAATAATATAAAAGTGCATGACAAAGCCCATAAAACATCCTAGAAGGATAATATAATAGCATGGAAAAATCAAAAATTATAGATACGTTGGAAACGTATCAGCATCCCCAAGCTTAATTACTGCTCGTCCTCGAGTAGGTAAATGATAAAACAGAAATTTTGATGCGGAATGCTACCTAACATAATTTTCAATGTAATTCTCTTAATTGTGGCATGAATGTTCAGATCTGAAAGATTCAAGACAAAAGTCTATATTGGCATAAGAAATAATAATAGTTTAAGCATACTAACAAAGCAATCATGTCTTCTCAAAATAATATGGCTAAAGAAAGTTATCCCTACAAAATCATATAGTCTGGCTATGCTCCCTCTTCATCACACGAAATATTCATATCATGCACAACCCCGGTTTCAGCCAAGCACTTGTTTTCATACTCTATTCTTTCAAACCTTTCAACTTTCACACAATACATGAGCGTGAGCCATGGATATAGCACTATGTGGAATAGAGAGGTGATTGTGGAGAAGACAAAAAGAAGGGAGATAGTCTCACATCAACTAGGCGTATCAATGGGCTATGGAGATGCCCATCAATAGATATCAATGTGAGTGAGTAGGGATTGCCATGCAACGAATGCACTAGTGCTAAAAATGTATGAAATCTCAACAAAAGAAACTAGTGGGTGTGCATCCAACTTGCTTGCTCACGAAGACCTAGGGCATTTGAGAAAACCCATCGTTGGAATATACAAGCCAAGTTCTATAATGAAAATTCCCACTAGTATATGAAAGTGACTAAACATGAGACTCTCTAGCATGAAGAACATGGTGCTACTTTGAAGCACAAGTGTGGAAAAAGATAGTAGCAATTGTCCCTTTTTTTGGAGGGGCTTTATTGATTTAGCCTTTCCTCACATGGAACAATGCTCTAATAATGATGATCATCACACTTTCATTGAATTACAACTCGATATTACAACTCGATACTAGAACAAGTATGACTCTATATGAATGCCTCCGACGGTGTACCGGGATAGGCAATGAATCAAGAGTGACATGTATGAAAATTATGCATGGTGGCCTTGCCACAAATACGATAACAACTACATGATCATGCATGGAAATATGACAATAGGAAGCGTGTCATATGAACGGAACGGTGGAAAGTTGCATGGCAATATATCTCGGAATGGCTATGGAAATGCCATGATAGGTAGGTATGGTGGTTGTTTTGAGGAAGATATATGGTGGCTGTTTTGAGGAAGGATATATAGTGGGTGTATGGTACTGACAAAAGTTGCGCGGTACAAGAGAGGCTAGCAATGGTGGAAGGGTGAGAGTGCGTATAATCCATGGACTCAACATTAGTCATAAAGAACTCATATACTTATTGCAAAAATCTACGAGTCATCAAAACAAAGCAATCAACGCATGCTCCTAGGGGGGAGGTTGGTAGGAGTTAACCATCGCACGCCCCCGACCTCCACACAAAGGATGACACTCTACAAATACCTCATGCTCTAACTTCGTCACATAGCGGTTCACCATACGTGCATGCTACGGGAATCACTAACTTTAACACAAGTATTTCTCAATTTCATAATAACTCCACTAGCATGACTCTAATATCACTATCCTCATATCTCAAAACAATTATCAAGCATCCAACTTCTCATCATATTCAATGCACTTAGTATGAAAGTTTTTACTACATTGATCTTGGATGCCTATCATGCAAAGGCTAGTTTTATAGCCAAAGCACATTACCATGCTGTTCTAATAGACTCTCAAATGGATATAAGTGAATCATGAGAGTTCATCTATTTCTTCAAAATAAAACCACCGCCGTGCTCTAAAAGATATAAGTGAAGCACTAGAGCAATAACAAACTACTACGAAAGATATAAGTGAAGATCAATGAGTAGTTGAATAATTATGTAACTATGTGAAGACTCTCTAACATTTAAGAACTTCAGATCTTGGGATATTATTCAAACTGCAAGCAAAACAAAATAAACTAAATTGACGCTCCAAGCGAAACACATATCATGTGGTGAATAAAAATATAGCTCCGAGTATAGTTACCGATAGATGAAGACGGAAGAGGGGATGCCTTCCCGGGGCATCCCCAAGCTTAGGCTTTTGGTTGTCCTTGAATTTTACCTTGGGGTGCCTTGGGAATCCCCAAGATTAGGCTCTTTCCACTCTTTGTTCCATAGTCCATCAAAGCAATACTCAAAACTTGAAAACTTCACAACACAAAACTTAGACAAAAATCTCGTGTGCTCCGTTAGTATAAGAAAGCAAAGCACTACTCAAAGGTACTACAATGAATTCATTCTTTGTTTATATTTTTGTTAAACCTACTGTATTCCAACGTCTCTATGGTTCATACTTCCCAATATTACTCATAGATGCATTGAAATAAGCAAACAACACACGAAAAACAAAATCTGTCAAAAACAGAACAGTCTGTAGTAATCTGCAGGTTTCACATACTTCTGTAACTCCAAAAAAATCAAACTAAATTGGTAAACGTGAGGAATTTGTCTATTAATCATCTGAAAAAGAATCAACTAAATAGCACACTCCAGTAAAATCTGATGACCATTCTAGCGAGCGCTAACGATTCTGTTTTTCACAGCAAGATCATATAAACTTCACACAAGTCTTCCCAAAGGTTCTACTTTGCACAAACACTAATTAAAACACAAAACCACATCTAAACAGAAGCTAGATGCAATATTTATTCCTAAACAGAAGCAAAAACAAAAAATATAAAATTGGGTTGCCTCCCAACAAGCGCAATCGTTTAACGCCCCTAGCTAGGCACGATGATTTCAATGATGCTCGCATAAAAGATAAGAATTGAAACATAAGGGGGGCATCATGAAGAATATGACTAGCACATTTAAGTCTAACCCACTTCCTATTCATAGGGATTTTGTAAGCAAACAACTTATGGTAATGATAATCAACTAGCATAGGAAGGGAAAACGAGCATAACTTCAAGATTCTAAGCACATAGAGAGGAAACTTGATATTCTTGCAATATGTAGAAGCATATGATCCTCTCTCATAATAATTTTCAGTAGCATCATGAATGAATTCAACAATATAACCAGCACATAAAGCATTCTTTTCATGATCTACTTGCATAGAAATTTTACTACTTTCCACATAAGCAAAATTCTTCTCATTCAGAATAGTGGGAGCAAACTCAACAAAATAACTATCATGTGAAGCATAATCCAATTGAAAATTAAAATCATGATGACAAGTTTCATGGTTATCATTATTCTTAATAGCATACAAGTCATCACAATAATCATCATAGATAGCAACTCTGTTCTCATAATTAATTGGAACCTCTTCCGAAATAGTGGATTCATCACTAAATAAAGTCATGACCTCTCCAAATCCACTTTCATCAATATAATCATCATAAATAGGAGGCATGATTTCATCATAATAAATTTGCTCATCAAAACTCGGGGGACAAAAAATATCATCTTCATCAAACATAGCTTCCCCAAGCTCGTGGCTTTGCATATCATTAGCATCATGGGTATTCAAAGAATTCATACTAACAACATTGCAATCATGCTCATCATGCACATATTTTATGCCAAGCATTCTATGTAATTCTTCTTCTAGTACTTGAGCACAATTTTCCTTCCCATTATTTTCACGAAAGATATAAAAAATATAAAGCATATGAGATAACATTAATTCCATTTTTGGTAGTTTTCTTTTATAAACTAAACTAGTGATAAAACAAGAAACTAAAAGATTTGATTGCAAGATCTAAATATATACCTTCAAGCACTAACCTCCCCGACAACGGCGCCAGAAAAGAACTTGATGTCTACTACACAACCTTCTTCTTGTAGACGTTGTTGGGCCTCCAAGTGCAGAGGTTTGTAGGACATTAGCAAATTTACCTCAAGTGGATGACCTAAGGTTTATCAATCCGTGGGAGGCGTAGGATGAAGATGGTCTCTCTCAAACAACCCTGCAACCAAATAACAAAGAGTCTCTTGTGTCCCCAACACACCCAATACAATGGTAAATTGTATAGGTGCACTAGTTCGGTGAAAAGTGGTGATACAAGTGCAATTTGGATGGTAGATATAGGTTTTTGTAATAAGAAAATATGAAAACAACAAGGTAGCAAGTGGTAAACGTGAGCATAAACGGTGTTGCAATGATAGGTAACAAGGCGTAGGGTTCATACTTTCACTAGTGCAAGTTCTCTCAACAAGGATAACATAATTGGATCATATTACTAGCCCTCAACATGCAGCAAAGAGTCACCCCAAAGTCACTAATAGCGGAGAACAAATGAAGAGATTATGGTAGGGTACGAAACCACCTCAAAGTTATTCTTTCTGATCGATCTATTCAAGAGTCCGTAGTAACGTTCAATCTATCATAGAGTTCGTACTAGAATAACACCTTAAGACACAAATCAACCAAAACCCTAATGTCACCTATATACTCCGTTGTCACCTCAAGTATCCGCGGGCATGATTATACGATATGCATCACACAATCTCAGATTCATCTATTCAACCAACACAAATAACTTCAAAGAGTGCCCCAAAGTTTCTATCGGAGAGTCAAGACGAAAACGTGTTCCAACCCCTATGCATAGATTCCCAAGGTCACGGAACCCGCAAGTTGATCACCAAAACATACATCAAGTAGATCACATGATATCCCATTGTCACCACAGATAAGCACGTGCAAGACATACATCAAGTGTTCTCAAATCCTTAAAGACTCAATCCAATAAGATAACTTCAAAGGGAAAACTCAATCCATTACTAGAGAGTAGAGGGGGAGAAGCATCTTAAGATCCAACTATAATAGCAAAGCTCGCGATACATCAAGATCGTGCCATCTCAAGAACACGAGAGAGAGAGAGAGAGATCAAACACATAGCTACTGGTACATACCCTCAGCCCCGAGGGTGGGCTACTCCCTCCTCGTCATGGAGAGCGCCAGGATGATGAAGATAGCCACCAGTGAGGGTTCCTCCTCTGGCAGGGTGCCGGAACGGGGTTTAGATTGGTTTTCGGTGGCTACAGAGGCTTTCGGCGGCGGAACTCCCGATCTAGGTTATTTTCCGAAGGTTTCAGTATTTATAGGATGTTTTGGCGTAGGGCACAAGTCAGGGGGGCCTTCGGGCCGTCCACGAGATAGGGAGGCGCCACCACCTGCCTAGGGCGCACCCCCACCCTCGTGGGCAGCCCGTGGCTCTCCTGGCCCAACTCTTTTACTTCGGGGGCTTCTTTTGGTCCAGAAAATCATCAAAAATTGGCACGTCAATTGGACTCCGTTTGATATTCCTTTTCTGTAAAACTCAAAAACAAGGAAAAAACAGAAACTGGCACTGGGCTCTAGGTTAATAGGTTAGTCGCAAAAATAATATAAAAGTGTATGACAAAGCCCATAAAACATCCTAGAAGGATAATATAATAGCATGGAACAATAAAAAATTATAGATACATTAGAGACGTATCATGATTCTACTTCTTTTCAAGGGACACAAGCACAAGATGATCTTCCACCACAAGACCACAAGCTAAAGGGCAAGGATAAGCTTCAAGAGGAGATTGATGCATTTGAAGAAGCTCCTAAGGCCTTGGTCAAGTGGGTTCCCAAGACTACGTCAAGTTCCACTTCATCAAGTACAACTACATCTCTAAGGATTCCCATCAATATGGTGTGGATACCGAAGAAGAAGTACTAGAGAGTTCTTGAGGGTGAATCCACCAACATACTTCACTCATATCATTATGGTGAGAACAAGTGCAAACCACTTCCATATCTTGCACTAGTTCGAGGAGTCACAAACCCTCTTGTTGGTAAGACAAGGGACAAGGTAACCTAATGCTTTCATGGACATCATCATGTGTGCAATTGACTCTATGTCTATGGATATCCTTGTTTGTTCCTTGTGGGACTAACCCGTGTAGGTATTGAAAGTGCAACTCACTCCAATGGATTGCTCCAAATGATCTACATCAACATTGAGCATCTACATCTTCAACACCTACATGAAGTCATCATCGACAAAACCCAAGGTTAGTTCATCCCTCTTAGGGGGGATATCACATCTAGGGGGAGCTTTACTCTAATCAATTGAGCTAAAGCAACTCTAATGATGTGAACACAACAATGCTTTATGTAAAAGTGGTAACCCCACTTGTGCTTAAATGATGAGTATGACCTATGATCAAATGTTCTCATTTGACTCCTTAGTCAATATACTCATATATAGATGACCTAGTCATCACCAATTGCTTGATAGATGCTAGAATGGTTGTGCATGCTTTGCCACATGTTTCATTTGCTATCTTATTGTGTGAGCATGTTGAATGCATATTTTTCTCATTCGAGGACATCCATTTTTTGCTTTGATTGTTTGGCTCTTTTTCTTTTGCCAAATGAATGGACAAGAATGCCTAAGGACACCCTCTAGCTATCTATGCTTTTCTCATCTCAAACTCTATTCATGCTACATCACAAAGTTTGATCAAGTCAGATTCGAACCACTCTGTGTGAGGAGCACTCGGAGTCACCGATTCGTCATAGACTTAAACTTCCAAAACCTCTTTGTGCATTTCGGTATGACCGAGTCATCCATTTTGGTCACACCGAGTTCACTAAGTTTATCTAGGTTTTCAATCTCGGTGCAACCAATTTTAACTTTTCGGTCACATCGAGTTGTAGTAACTGCTAGCAGTTTTGCATCTCGGTGCTACCGAGTTGTTCCACTCGGTCACACCGACAGGGTCGGGTTATATATACCGACGGGTTGAATTTTGGAAAACTTTCTGAAACTCTTCGCCCGCGCATAACCGCTCTGCCTCATCGGGTCCTTGGATTGTCTCCTCGTCGCCAGTGACCTCCTGCCGCTGGTCTCCATCGCCGTCAACGGAAATCTCAGCCGCCATTGCCGCCGTAGCAAGTTCAACACCGAGTTAGGGTATGAACTTGACACTTTCTGCTATTCTTTATCTCCGATTCATAGCACATTGTCTTGCCATGATTCTTGCCATGTATGAAATCTTCCTATCCAGCAGAAACTCCGTAGAAGTTAGTTGATTCGAAAAATTTAGGGTTAGGTCTCCACCGAACTCATCTCGGACCGACCGAATTGTAGAAATCGGTCTCAACGATTTGGCTTAGGCCATTGCACAAGTGATTTTCGGTCTGACCGAAAATTAAAAATTGGTGCGACCGAGTTCAACTCTCTATGAAACCCTAGCAATATCGGTGCCACCGAACTGTGACTCGGTCTGACCGAGTTCACCAGTTCAGGCTCCAGAATTGCTTCGGTATCACCGAGTTTAACAAATCGGTAGCTCCGAAATGCTTTCTGTAGAGAACTAAAACTAAGTTTTTCGTGTCATCTGTTTTGCAAAAAATTGTGCTTTGTGATGATCATCCACTCTACCTCATACATCTATTCACTGGGTCAATTTTTTAGTTTGCAATGCCAAGATGTCTGACCAGAGTGATATCCAGAATTTGTCTGAGGAGCAAGTCAACCTGAGTGAGGGCACTAGTCCCTCTAGCTGCTATGATGAGGGTAGCAGGAGCACCCCTAGCAACTTGCCCAAAGGCAGATACCAAGACCAGAAAGAAGAAAACCTCATATACTGAGGATGAGGATTTTGTGGCTGATGAGGCCACTTCAAAGAAGAAGGTGCTCAGGAAGGAGTATGGCACAACTGCTGCAACTAAGCCAGGTCAAAAAAAGAAGGTCCCTGCCAAGAGAATTCCCATGTCAAAGGCCAGATCATCTACTCAAGAGACTATGGTCTTCACACTTGAATCCAAAGATGATGAGCCAGCAGGTACAAAGAAGAGAGCTAGAAAGACAACATCCAGAGTGATTGGCAAGCCATCCATGAGGGATGATGATGATGATGAAGCTGAGGAAGAAGAAGTTGCTGCACCATCTCCTAAAGCTCAGAAGCTTATGGAAGATGCAATCAAGTCTGGGGCTGCTCCTTCAAAGCCCAAGACTGCTCCCAAAGCTACTCAAGCCACCAAGTCTGCACCCAAGAGAAGCACTAGAAACATTCCAGCCTCAGAGAAGAACAAGGTCCCGGTGCATGAGACTGATGAAGATGCCGAGGTCCAAGTGCTTAGGAAGCTCAAGCCCAAGATCCCTGACCATGACAATACTCATATTGTTGCTGAGGACATGAAGTTGAGGAAAGATGTAGGTCTCAGAAGATGGAGACAAACTGATCCATATGCTGTGAGGAGAAGGACTGCTGTGGACTACAAATTCCATACCAAAGAACAACAAGACTTCTATGAGACAATTCTGCTCGACAAGAAGCCCATAGTGTGTGATATGAAGAGGGTTGATACGTCTCCAATGTATCTACTTTTCCAAACACTTTTGCCCTTGTTTTGGACTCTAACTTGCATGATTTGAATGGAACTAACCCGGACTAACGCTGTTTTCAGCAGAACTGCCATGGTGTTATTTTTGTGCAGACATAAAAGTTCTCGGAATGACCTGAAAATCAAAGGAGATTTATTTCGGAATATATAAAACATATTTGTGGAAAGAACTAGACCAGGGGGCCCACACCCTGTCCATGAGGGTGGGGTTGCGCCCCTGCTTCGTGGCCCCCCTGAGGCTCCGCCAGCATCACCCCCGACTCCATATATTCACTTTCGACGAGAAAAAAAATCAGAGAGAAGGAATTATCGCGTTTTACGATATGGAGCCGCCACCAAGCCCCAATCTCTCTCGGGAGGGCTGATTTGGAGTCCGTCCGGGGCTCCGGAGAGTGGAGATCGTCGCCGTCATCATCATCAACCTTCCTCCATCACCAATTCCATGATGCTCACCGCCGTGCGTGAGTAATCCCATCGTATGCTTGCTAGACGGTGATGGGTTGGAGAATATTTACCATGTAATCGAGTTAGTTTTTTTTCGGGTTTGATCCCTAGTATCCACTATGTTCTAAGATTGATGTTGCTATGACTTTGCCATGCTTACTGCTTGTCACAAGGGCCCAACTGCCATGATTTCAGATCTGAACCTATTATGTTTTAATGAATATATGTGTGTTCTTGATCCTATCTTGCAAGTCAATAGTCACCTACTATGTGTTATGATCCGGCAACCCCGAAGTAACAATAATCGGGACCACTCCCGGTGATGATCGTAGTTTGAGGAGTTCATGTATTCACTATGTGTTAATGCTTTGGTTCGGCACTCTATTAAAAGGAGGCCTTAATATCCCTTAGTTTACAATAGGACCCCGCTGCCATGGGAGGGTAGGACAAAAGATGTCATGCAAGTTCTTTCCCATAAGCACGTATGACTATATTCGGAATACATGCCTACATTACATTGTTGAATTGGAGCTAGTTCTGTGTCACCCTATGTTATAACTATTACATGAGGAATCGCATCCGACATAATTATCCATCACTGATCCAACGCCTACGAGCTTTTCACATATTGCTTGTTGCTTATTTACTTTTTCTGATGCTACTATTACAATCACTACAAAACTACTATCGCTACCTTTGTCACTGTTATCGTTACTTCCATATTACTTTGCTACTAAATTACCTTGCTGCAGATACCAAGTCTTCCAGGTGTGGTTCAATTTACAACTCAACTGCTAATACTTGAGAGTATTCTTTGGCGCCCCTTGTGTCGTATCAATAAATTTGGGTTGAATACTTTACCCTCGAAAACTATTCTGATCCCCTACACTTGTGGGTTATCAAGACTATTTTTTGGCGCCATTGCCGGGGAGCATAGCTATATTCTTTAAGTCACTTGAGATTTATATATGTTGATCACTATGAAGAACTTGAAAGACTCAAAAACCAAGATCTATCCCTCAACTAAGAGGGGAGGTAAGGAACTGCCATCTAGCTCTGCACTTGATTCAACCTCTGTTATGAGTAAACTTGCGACACCTACTCCTGCTATTAAATCTGATATGTCGCATGTTCTTGATGATGCTACTTCTTCTATGTATGATGAAACTACTTCTATGCTTGATAATATTGGGCCACTAGGTGAATTTCTTGATGAACAAATTGCTAAAGTCAAAGAGAATGAAATTATTGAAACTGATAATATTGATGAGAGTGATGATGAAGATTCTCCCCCTAAATATGAACTGCCTATTGTTACCGAGGGTTATGTCATGGATGAAGAAACTGCTAGAGACTTTCTTGCTTGCAATGATAGATACGATCTTAAGAAATTATTAGCTAAGCTTGAAGAAAAGTCTTTGAATGCTAGAATGAAATATGATCGTGCTTTTGCTACGTCATCTATCTGTGTTCCTGATAAGGATCATGATTTCTCTGTCGATCCCGAGTTAATTACTTTGGTTGAATCTAATCCTTTCCATGGCTATGAATCTGAAACTATTGTGTCACATCTTACTAAGTTGAATGATATAGCCACCCTATTCACCAACGAGGAAAAAATTTGTTACTACTATATCCTTATGTTATTTCCGTTCTCGTTGAAGGGTGATGCTAAAAAATGGTTTAATTCTCTTGATCTTGGTTGTGTGCGTAGTCCACAACATATGATTTATTACTTCTCTGCTAGATATTTTCCCGCTCATAAGAAACAAGCCGCCTTACGAGAAATATATAATTTTGTGCAAATTGAATAAGAGAGTCTCCCACAAGCTTGGGGGAGGCTTCTCCGGTTACTTAATGCTTTTCCTGATCATCCTCTTAAGAAAAATGAAATATTTGATATCTTTTATAATGGACTAACCAATGCTTCCAGAGACCACCTGGATAGTTGTGCTGGTTGTGTTTTCAGGGAAAGAACTGTCGATCAAGCTGAATTGTTATTGAATAATATGTTGACCAATGAAAACAATTGGACACTTCCTGAACCAGCCCCTAAGCCAACTCTGAAGAAAAGGGGTGTTCTATTTCTCAGTCCTGAAGATATGCAAGAGGCAAAGAAATCTATGAAAGAAAAAGGTATTAAAGCTGAAGATGTTAAGAATTTACGACCTATTGAAGAAATACATGGTCTTGATAACCCGACACAGGTAGAAAAGGTAAATTCTCTTTATAGATTTGATGAAGGTGATATTCCTCGTTATAAGTCTGCTAGCCAATGTTTAGATGACTTTGACAACTTCATTGTTAAATAAGAAAACTTCAATGCTTATGTTGGTAGACATTTGCAACGTAATGCTTATATGATTTAACGCTTGAGTGATTATATGTCTAGAGTTAAAGGTGAACTGGAACTCATTAGTAAACATGCTTCTATGGTTACCACTCAAGTATAACAAGTACTTAAAGCACAAAATGATTTGCTCAAAGAATTAAATAGCAAGAAAAATGATAATGCTATTAGAGTTGTGACTAGAGGGGGTAAAATGACTCAGGAACCTTTGTATCCTGAAGGCCACCCTAAGAGAATTGAGCAAGATTCTCAGAGAGCTAATGTAGATGCACCTAGTTCTTCTAAGAAGAAGAAAAAGAAAAATGATAGGACCTTGCATGCTTCTAGTGAACCTGTTGCTGACACACCTGAGAATCCCAATGTATCTCTATATCTGATGCTGAAACACAATCTGGTAATGAACATGAACCTAGGGATAATGTTAATGATGATGCTCAACCTAGCAATGACAATGATGTAGAGATTGAACCTGCTGTTGATCTTGATAACCCACAATCAAAGAATCAATGTTATGATAAGAGATACTTTGTTGCTAGGAAGCACGGTTAGGAAAGAGAACCATGGGTTCAGAAACCCATGTCTTTTCCTCCTAAACCATCCAAGAAAAAGGATGATGAGGATTTTGAGCGCTTTGCTAAAATGATTAGACCTATCTTTTTGCGTATGCATTTGACTGATTTGCTTAAAACAAATCCTTATGCTAAGTATATGAAAGATATTATCACAAATAAAAGAAAAATACCCGAAGTTGAAATTTACATCATGCTTGCCAATTATACTTTTAAAGGTGGAATACCAACGAAACTAGGAGATCCAGGAGTACCAACTATACCTTGCTCCATAAAAGAAACTATGTTAAAACTGCTTTATGTGATCTTGGAGCCTGTGTCAGTGTTACTCCTCACTCTTTATATCGTAGACTTGATTTGAATAAGTTGACACCTACTGAAATATCTCTACGAATGGTCGATAAATCAACTGCTATACCTGTCGGTATTTGTGAGGATGTGCCCGTTGTGGTTTCCAATGTTACTATTCTAACAGACTTTGTTATCCTTGATATTCCCGAGGACGATAGTATGTCTATTATCCTTGGTAGACCCTTTTTGAATATTGCAGGGCTGTTATTGATTGCAACAAAGGCAATGTCACTTTTCATGTTAATGGTAATGAACATATGGTACACTTTCCGAGGAAACAACCTCAGGCTCACAGTATCAATTCTATTGGAAAAATTTCAACGATTACTATTGGAGGTTTTGAATTTCCTCTTCCTACTGACAAGAAGAGATATGATATTCTTATTGTTGAGGACATGCATATCCCCATATAGGTAACCTAGTGTTATTCAAAAATTCTGCGATTTCATGTTATTCGAAAAGAGTTTGTTAACAAGACTTGATCAACCTTGTTAATGGATCCCTTTTGATGAGCATGAGATGGGTGAATTTAGAAAGCACAACCTTCTGTACCCTCCTTTTACTTTCTGTTAATTAGATTAAATAAAGAAAAAATAGTATTTTCTGTCTGTTTTCAGAGTTATCCGTGCAATAAAAAATACCCCAAAAATAAAAGTTCTCTAAATGCCTCGAAAATGAAATATGATTTTTTCTAGAATATTTGAGAATATTTGGCATTGAGAACACATCAGGGGGAGCCAGCACCTGGCCACGAGGGTACAGGGCGCGCCACCCCCTGGGCGTGCCCCTGCCTCGTGGGCCCTACGTGCCCCCCCTCCACTTACTCCAGCACCCACACACTCCTTCTTCCTCCCAAAAAAAATTACCAACCAGGTCAAGCATGAGTTCTAGCTCATCTTGCTGCCATATTCGATCTCCTTGCTCAAAGCTCCATTCACAAAACTGTTTGAGGAGATTGTTCTTCGGTATGTGACTCCTCCAACGGTCCAATTAGTTTTCATTCTAGTGCTTTATTTATTACAAATTTTTGCTGCTTAGGTGACCCTGTTCTTGAGCTTGCATGTCAAATTTATGAGGTCCCAAGTAGTTCTAATGCATGATATAGACTCTAGGCACTTGTGGGAGTAGTTGCTATCAATCTTGTTGAGTTTGGTTCAATTTTATTTTGAGTCGCTAAAAATTTCAGAAATTTTCAAAGGAAGAAAATGATGAAGAGATTGTTGAGAGGCTCTTCTAGTCAAAGCTTAAAGGATAAGCAGAAGGAGGAGAATAAGAAGCCCAAATACAATCTTCCTCGCACTGCGGAAGTTCGGCCGTGTGAATGGCCTTGCAATGAGTTCTTGGAAGCCGCCGGGATTTATAAAGACTTTTATTATTTGGCGGAGAATGCAGGCCTCACCGACTTCCTCCACAACCAGCGTGAACAGTATCTCTTGCTCACTAATATTTTCATGCAAAACTTTCACTTTCATGCTAAGAAATCACCACCTTTAGTGGAGTTTCATTTATATGATGAAGTTAAGGAGATGTCGTTCTATGAATTTTGTCAAGTATGTAAGATACCCTTTGCGGGTTGTCTAGAGGAACCACATCGTAATGATGTTGAGGGGTTTATTGATATGATAGCTGTAGGGGAAACGAGGCAAGTTTCAGGGGCAAGAATTACTAGTATACATTTTCTTGTTCTACGCTACTTTGCGATATTTGCTAGTAGATGCTTAATTGGTCGTGGGAACAGTGGGAATCTTAGTGCCCCTCATATTGTTATTTTGTGCCATTCTTTGTTTCAAGACACAACTTTTAGCTTGGGTGCTGTTGTACCTAAACGATTAAGTCTGAACAGTACAAAGGGTCCCATCTTTGGAGGCATCTTTGCTTCACGCCTAGCTGGACACTTTAGAATACCTATTAGGCATCATGAGAAGGAAGAAAAGTTGCTAGCCCCAAATTTTCTAAACTATAAGAGTATGATAGCACATGATTTTATTGTTAAAGACAAGAAGAAGTTGCTTAAGTATAAATTGATGTTTGATGAAAAATATTGTGAGATTATTACCTTGCTTGCACCATCTCTGTTTGATCTACTTTCAGGCATGTACCTCGTTTTGCCGGATGTCGTTCACGCGTACTGGAACCAAGCACAAGCTTCCGAGCCAGAGCCGGAACCACCACTTGACCCTTATCGGCAGTCAGTTTATCGGTGGGATCCGGATGAGATGGCCAACCAGTGGCACCCAGAACAAGAATTTCTCACCGACATTACATTCATGTTCACACACTTATTCCAGTAGTCGGTGCTCATACTTTTTTCATTGTACTATCCATGCTAGTTTCATTTCTTTTCCTAGTTTTTTCTTGCGTGTTAGAAAAAACTTAAGAAAAACAAAAACAATTAGTTGTAGCTTTTTAGCTAGTTTACTTCTCATGCCTGTACTAGCAGTAATTAAAAGAAAACCCAAAAAGATTTCTCGTTCTTCTTTTGCTTGGTGGCAGCTTTCCCGTGTAAATTGTTTATTTTCTTTTCTTTGGGGGTCAAGAGGAGAAGACCATGATGAAAATGCTTAGTAGCTCTCGTATGCATTATTGTTGATTTAACCATGAGCCATATTACTTTGTATTCTCTCTTGTATAAAATGCTTGCAGATTCCAGCTTAGTCCTATGCACGTGCACTATTATTATTATCCACACCGTTCGGTCGTGCAAGTGAAAGGCAATGCTACTTCTTGAGCTTGCGTTGTATTCCCTCGAAGAGGAAAGGGAGATGCAGCACAGTAGCATAGGTATTTCCCTCAGTTTTTTGGAACCAAGGTATCAATCCAGTAGGAGACCACGCGCGAGTCCCTCGCACCTGCACAAACAAATAAGAACTTCGCAGCCAACGCGATAAGGGGTTGTCAATCCCTGTACGGTCACTTACGAGAGTGAGATCTGATAGAGATGATAGTTTATATTTTTGGTATTTTTAGTTTATAAGAACAGCAAATAAAAGCGATAAAAGTAAAGTAGATGTAGATTGATATGTTGAGAATAGACCCGGGGGCCATAGTTTTCTCTAGTGGATTCTCTCATGATAGCGATATTCTACGGCGGGTAAACAAATTACTGTCGAGCAATTGATAGAAAAGCGAATAATTATGAGACTATCTAGGCATGATCATTGTATATAGGCATCCCGTCCAAGACACGTAGACCGAAACGATTCTGCATCTACTACTATTACTCCACACATCGACCGCTATCCAGCATGCATCTAGTGTATTGAGTTCATAAGAACAGAGTAATGCCTTAAGCAAGATGACATGATGTAGAGGGATAAACTCAAACAATATGATATAAACCCCATCTTTTTATCCTCGATGGCAACAATACAATACGTGCCTTGCTGCCCCTTGCTACCTCTTGAGCGTGCGTTGTATTCCCTCGAAGAGGAAAGGGAGATGCAGCACAGTAGCGTAAGTACTTCCCTCAGTTTTTGAGAACCAAGGTAACAATCCAGTAGGAGACCACGCGCGAGTCCCTCGCACCTGAACAAACAAATAAGAACTTCGCAGCCAACGCGATAAGGGGTTGGCAATCCCTTTACGGTTACTTACGAGAGTGAGATCTGATAGAGATGATAATTATATTTTTGGTAATTTTGGTTTAGTAAAACAGCAAATAAAAGCAAGAAAAGTAAAGTGGATGTAGATTGATATGTTGAGAATAGACCCGGGGTCCATAGCTTTCTCTAGTGGCTTCTCTCATGATAGCGGTATTCTACGGCGGGTAAACAAATTACTGTCGAGCAATTGATAGAAAAGCGAATAATTATGAGACTATCTAGGCATGATCATTGTATATAGGCATCACGTCCGAGACAAGTAGACCGAAATGATTCTGCATCTACTACTATTAATCCACACATCAACCGCTATCCAGCATGCATCTAGTGTATTGAGTTCATACGAACAGAGTAACGCTTTAAGCAAGATGACATGATGTAGAGGGATAAACTAAAGCAATATGATGAAAACCCCATCTTTTTATCCTCGATGGCAACAATACAATACATGCCTTACTGCCCCTACTGTCACTGGGAAAGGACACCGCAAGATTGAACCCAAAGCCAAGCACTTCTCCCATTGCAAGAACTATAGATCTAGTAGGCCAAACCAAACCAATAATTCGAAGAGACTTGCAAGGATATTATGAGCACACATACAAAGTTCAGAGAAGAACCAAATATCTTTCATAGATAACCTTGATCATAAACTCACAATTCACCGGATCTCGACAAACACACCGCAAAAAGAGATTACATCGAATAGATCTCCTCGAAGACGGAGGAGAACTTTGTATTGAGATTCACAGAGAGAGAGAAGAAGCCATCTAGATACTAGCTATGGACCCGAAGGTCTGTGGTAAACTACTCACAACTCATGGTGAGGGCGATGATGATAATGATGAAGGCCTCCGTGATGGATCCCCCTCCCGGAACAGGCTCCAAGATGGGATCTCCACGGGAACAGAAGCTACGACGGTGGAATTAGAGTTTTCACTTTGCGTATGGAGTTTCTGGGGTACGTAGGTATATATAGGAAGAAGGAGGGCACCGAGGGCCGTGTGGGCCAGCCTCGAGGCAGGGGGGCGCACACTGGGAAGGGGGGCGCGCCCCCCACCCTCGAGGGCTGGCCTCTTGCCCCCTGACTTGGTCCTGACGTTTCCCGAGCGTGATTTCCTCCAAAAATATCTCTCGCGAAGGTTTCATTCCGTTTGGATTCCGTTTGATATTCCTTTCCTGCAAAACCCTGATATAGGCAAAATACAACAATCTGGACTGGGCCTTTGGGTTTGTAGGTTAGTCCCAAAAATGATATAAAAGTGAATGATAAAGCCCATTAAACATCCAGGACTTCATAAATAATAGCATGGAACAATAAAAAATTATAGATACGTTGGAGACATATCAAGCATCCCCAAGTTTAATTCCTGCTCGTCCTCGAGTAGGTAAATGATAAAGAAAGAATTTTTGATGTGGAATGCTAACCAATATAGTTTTTCAATGTAATTCTCTTAATTGTGGCATGAATGCTTAGATCTGAAAGATTCAAGATAAAAGTCTATATTGACATAAGAAATAACAATACTTCAAGCAATACTAACAAAACAATCATGTCTTCTCAAAATACTATGGCTAAAGGAAGGTATCCCTACAAAATCATATGGTCTGGCTATGCTCCCTCTTCATCACACAAAATATTCATATTATGCACAACCCCGATTTCAGCCAAGCACTTGTTTTCATACTCTATTCTTTTCAAACGTTTCAACTTTCACACAATACATGAGCGTGAGCCATGGATATAGCACTATGGGTGGAATAGAGGTGGTTGTGGAGAAGACAAAAAAGAGGAAGATAGTCTCACATCGACTAGGCGTATCAACAGGCTATGGAGATGCCCATTAATAGATATCAATGTGAGTGAGTAGGTATTGCCATGCAACGGATGCACTAGAGCTAAATATGAATGAAAGCTCAACAGAAGAAACTAGTGGGTGTGCATCCAACTTGCTTGCTCACGAAGACCTAGTGCATTTGAGGAAGCCTATTGTTGGAATATACAAGCCATGTTCTATAATGAAAATTCCCACTAGTATATGAAAGTGACTAATCATGAGACTCTCTATAATGAAGATCATGGTGCTACTTTGAAGCACAAGTGTGGAAAAAGATAGTAGCAATTGTCCCTTCTCTCTTTTCTCTCATTTTTCTTGGAGGGGATTTTCTCTTTTTTTATTAGCCCCTCTCTATAATTTTTTTGGGCCTTCTCTTTTTTTATTGGCCTTTCCTCACACGGGACAATGCTCTAATAATGATGATAATCACACTTTTTGTTACAACTTGAAATTACAACTCGATACTACAACAAGTATGACTCTACATGAATGCCTCCGGTGGTGTACCGACATAAGCAATGAATCAGGAGCGGCATATATGAAAAATTATGCATGGTGGCTTTGCCACAACAACGATGTCAACTACATGATCATGCATGGCACTATGACAATATGATGCGTGTCATATGAACGGAACGGTGGAAAGTTGCATGGCAATATATCTTGGAATGGCTATGGAAATGCCATTATAGGTAGGTATGGTGGCTGTTTTGAGGAACAATATGGTGGTTGTTTTGAGAAAGGATATATAGTGGGTTTATGGTACCGGTGAAAGTTCCGTGGTACAAGAGAGGCTAGCAATGGTGGAAAGGTGAGAGTGCGTATAAACCATGGACTCAACATTAGTCATAAGAACTCATATACTTATTGCAAAAATCTACGAGTCATCAAAAACAAAGCAATCAACACATGCTCCTAGGGGTGAGGTTGGTAGGAGTTAACCATCGCGCGCCCCCGACCTCCACACAAATGTTGGCACTCTACAAATACCTCATGCTCTAACTTCGTCACATAGCGGTTCACCATACGTGCATGATACAGGAATCACTAACCTTAACAAAAGTATTCTTCAATTTCATAATAACTCCACTAGCATGACTCTAATATCACTATCCTCATGTCTCAAAACAGTTATCAGCATCCAACATCTCATTCTATTCAATGCACTTGGTGTGAAAATTTTACTACATTGACATTGGATGTTTATCATGTGAAGACTAGTTTCTTTAGCCTAAACACATTACCATGCTGTTTTAATGGACTCTCAAATAGATATAAGTGAATCATGAGAGTTCAACAATTTCTACAAAATATTACCACCACCGTGCTCTAAAAGATATAAGTGAAGCACTAGAGCAAAAACTATTCAACTCAAAAGATATAAGTGAAGCACATAGAGTGTTCTAATAATTTCTAGGCCATATTTAATTCTCTCAAATAGGTGTGTCCAGAAAGGATGATTGTGGCAAACTAACAATTAAATACTCAAATTATACAACACGCTCCAAGGAAAATACATAGCATGTTGCGAATAAAAATATAGCTCCAAGTATAGTTACCGATGGATGAAGACGAAAGAGGGGATGCCTTCCCGGGGCATCCCCAAGCTTAGGCCTTTTATTATATTGATTTTACTTGGGGTTCCATAGGCATCCCAAAGCTTGGGCCTTTGCTACTCCTTGTTCCATAGTCCATCAAAGCAATACTCAAAACTTGAAAACTTCACAACACAAAACTTAGACAAAAATTCTCGTGAGCTCCATTAAAAAGAGAAAGCAAACCACCACTCAAAGGTACAGCAAGGAATTCATTCTTTGTTTATGTTGGTGTTAAACCTACTGTACTCCAAGTTCTCTATGATTCATATCCTCCAATATTACTCATAGATGCATCGGAATAAGCAAACAACACACGAAAAACAGAATCTGTCAAAAACAGAACAGTCTGTAGTAATCTGCTGGGTTCGCCTACTTCTAGAACTCCAAAAAATTCAAACTAAATTGGTAAATTTGCGCAATCTGTCTACCAATCAGCTGCAAAATAATAAACTAAAAAGCACGCTCCAGTAAAATCTGAAGACTACTTTAGCGAGCGCTAACGATTCTGCAAGATCAAATAAACTTCACACAAGTCTTACCAAAGGTTCTACTTGGCACAAACACTAAACAAAACATGAAACCACATCTAATCAGAGGCTAGATGCAATATTTATTCCCTAACAGCAACAAAAGCAAAAAAACATAAAATTGGGTTGCCTCCCAACAAGCGCTATCGTTTTACGCCCCTAGCTAGGCACGATACAAGATAAATCTAGGTATTGCCATCTTTGATCTTCACCCTTTTAATGGTGTCAAGCTCGAATCCGGGAGGTTCCTTACGTTTCCCGTCATATTCAGAGATCTTTAGAACTAAAGCATCCAACCATTTATTACAAAGGGTAATCAACATATTCATACGGTGGATATTTCCACTAACATTCTTAAGTGGTTCGAGAGACTTTTGTAGTATTTTTGTTACTTCACATATTTTCACAAAAACTTGAGTCTCTTCCTGGTGGAAGGCTGCCCGAATAGATCTACCAGGACATTATAAGAATTAAGGGTATGCTTTCCCTAGAAATTTCCAACGGTAACGGTATCAAGAACAAGCCTATTCCAAGGGGTTAAGCCAATATAAAAATTGCGAAGAAGCACGGAAGTGGAAAGCTTCCTATTAGATCTATTTTGAGCATTGCAAATTCTATACCAGGCATATTTTAAGTTTTCTTCCTCCCTTTGTTTAAAGTTGAGGACCTCACTCTCGGGAGTGGTGATAATGATAGGTGTGCTAGACATGATGACAAGCAAGCAAGCAGCACACGAAAGCGAATAAGAAGCAAGCGAACGAAAAACACACGAAGGAAGAAGGGCAAATAAAACGACAAGGGTGAAGTGGGGGAGAGGAAAACGAGAGGCAAATATATGTAATGCGAAGGAAAAGGGTTTGTGATAGGTACTTGGTATATGACTTTTGCGTAAGCCTACCCGGCAAAGGCGCCAGAAATTCTTCTTGCTACCTCTTGAGCTTGCGTTGTATTCCCTCGAAGAGGAAATGGAGATGCAGCATAGTAGCGCAAGTATTTCCCTCAGTTTTTGAGAACCAAGGTATCAATCCAGTAGGAGACCATGCGCGAGTCCCTCGCACCTGCACAAACAAATAAGAACTTCGCAGCCAACACGATAAGGGGTTGTTAATCCCTTTACGGTCACTTACGAGAGTGAGATCTGATAGAGATGATAATTATATTTTTGGTATTTTTGGTTTAGTAAAATAGCTAATAAAAGCAAGAAAAGTAAAGTAGATTTAGATTGATATGTTGAGAATAGACCCGGGGGCCATAGTTTTCTCTAGTGACTTCTCTCATGATAGAGGTATTCTACGGCGGGTAAACAAATTACTATCGAGCAATTGATAGAAAAGCAAATAATTATGAGACTATCTAGGCATGATTATTGTATATAGGCATCACGTCCAAGACAAGTAGACCGAAACGATTCTGCATCTACTACTATTAATCCAAACATCAACCACTATCCAGCATGCATCTAGTGTATTGAGTTCATACGAACAGAGTAACGCTTTAAGCAAGATGACATGATGTAGAGGGCTAAACTCAAGCAATATGATGAAAACCCCATCTTTTTATCCTCGATGGCAACAATACAATACGTGCCTTGCTGCCCCTACTGTCACTGGGAAAGGACACCGCCAGATTGAACCCAAAGCCAAGCACTTCTCCCATTGCAAGAACTATAGATCTAGTAGGCCAAACCAAACCAATAATTCGAAGAGATTTGCAAGGATACTATGAGCACACATAAAAAGTTCAGAGAAGAACCAAATATCTTTCATATATAACCTTGATCATAAACTCACAATTCATCGGATCTCGACAAACACACCGCAAAAAGAGATTACATTGAATAGATCTCCTCGAAGACCGAGGAGAACTTTATATTGAGATTCAGAGAGAGAGAGAGAAGAAGCCATCTAGATACTAGCTATGGACCCGAAGGTGTGTGGTAAACTACTCACAACTCATGGTGAGGGCGATGATGATAATGATGAAGGCCTCCGTGATGGATCCCCCTCCCGGAACAGGCTCCAAGATGGGATCTCCACGGGAACAGAAACTACGACGATGGAATTAGGGTTTTATCTTTGCGTATGGAGTTTCTGGGGTACGTATGTATATATAGGAAGAAGGAGGGCACCGAGGGCCGTGTGGGCCAGCCTCGAGGCAGGGGGGCGTGCACTGGGAAGGGGGCCGCGCCCCCCACCCTCGAGGGCTGGCCCCTTGCCCCCTGACTTGGTCCTGACATTTCCCGAGTGTGATTTCCTCCAAAAATATCTCCCGCGAAGGTTTCATTCCGTTTGGACTCCGTTTGATATTCCTTTTCTGCAAAACCCTGAAATATGCAAAAAACAGCAATGTGGACTGGGCCTTTGGGTTAGTAGGTTAGTCCCAAAAATGATATAAAAGAGAATGATAAAGCTCATTAAACATCCAAGACTTCATAAATAATAGCATGGAACAATCAAAAATTGTAGATACATTGGAGACGTATCAGCCCTACTGTCACTGGGAAAGGACACCACAAGATTGAACCCAAAGCCAAGCACTTCTTCCATTGCAAGAACTATAGATCTAGTAGGCCAAACCAAACCAATAATTCTAAGAGACTTGCAAGGATATTATGAGCACACATAAAAAGTTCAGGGAAGAACCAAATATCTTTCATAGATAACTTTGATCATAAACTCACAATTCATCGGATCTCGACAAACACACCGCAAAAAGAGATTACATCGAATAGATCTCCTCGAAGACCGAGGAGAACTTTGTATTGAGATCCAGAGAGAGAGAGAGAAGAAGCCATCTAGATACTAGCTATGGACCCGGAGGTCTATGGTAAACTACTCACAACTCATGGTGAGGGCGATGATGATAATGATGAAGGCCTCTGTGATGGATCCCCCTCCCGGAACAGGCTCCAAGATGGGATCTCCACGGGATCAGAAGCTACGACGGTGGAATTAGAGTTTTCACTTTGCGTATGGAGTTTCTGGGGTACGTAGGTATATATAGGAAGAAGGAGGGCACCGAGGGCAGTGTGGGCCAGCCTCGAGGCAGGGGGGCGCGCATTGGGAAGGGGGGCGCGCCCCCACCCTCGAGGGCTGGCCTCTTGCCCCCTGACTTGGTCCTGACGTTTCCGGAGCGTGATTTCCTCCAAAAATATCTCTCGCGAAGGTTTCATTCCGTTTGGACTCCGTTTGATATTCCTTTCCTGCAAAACCCTGATATAGGCAAAATACAACAATCTGGACTGGGCCTTTGGGTTTGTAGGTTCTTCCCAAAAATGATATAAAAGTGAATGATAAAGCCCATTAAACATCCAGGACTTCATAAATAATAGCATGGAACAATCAAAAATTATAGATACATTGGAGACGTATCAAGCATCCCCAAGTTTAATTCCTGCTCGTCCTCGAGTAGGTAAATGATAAAGAAAGAATTTTTGATGTGGAATGCTAACCAATATAGTTTTTCAATGTAATTCTCTTAATTGTGGCATGAATGCTTAGATCTGAAAGATTCAAGATAAAAGTCTATATTGACATAAGAAATAACAATACTTCAAGCAATACTAACAAAACAATCATGTCTTCTCAAAATACTATGGCTAAAGGAAGGTATCCCTACAAAATCATATGGTCTGGCTATGCTCCCTCTTCATCACACAAAATATTCATATTATGCACAACCCCGATTTCAGCCAAGCACTTGTTTTCATACTCTATTCTTTTCAAACGTTTCAACTTTCACACAATACATGAGCGTGAGCCATGGATATAGCACTATGGGTGGAATAGAGGTGGTTGTGGAGAAGACAAAAAAGAGGAAGATAGTCTCACATCGACTAGGCGTATCAACAGGCTATGGAGATGCCCATTAATAGATATCAATGTGAGTGAGTAGGTATTGCCATGCAACGGATGCACTAGAGCTAAATATGAATGAAAGCTCAACAGAAGAAACTAGTGGGTGTGCATCCAACTTGCTTGCTCACGAAGACCTAGGGCATTTGATGAAGCCCATTGTTGGAATATACAAGCCAAGTTCTATAATGAAAATTCCCACTAGTATATGAAAGTGACTAATCATGAGACTCTCTATAATGAAGATCATGGTGCTACTTTGAAGCACAAGTGTGGAAAAAGATAGTAGCAATTGTCCCTTCTCTCTTTTCTCTCATTTTTCTTGGAGGGGATTTTCTCTTTTTTTTATTAGCCCCTCTCTATATTTTTTTGGGCCTTCTCTTTTTTTATTGGCCTTTCCTCACACGGGACAATGCTCTAATAATGATGATAATCACACTTTTTGTTACAACTTGAAATTACAACTCGATACTACAACAAGTATGACTCTACATGAATGCCTCCGGTGGTGTACCGACATAAGCAATGAATCAGGAGCGGCGTATATGAAAAATTATGCATGGTGGCTTTGCCACAACAACGATGTCAACTACATGATCATGCATGGCACTATGACAATATGATGCGTGTCATATGAACGGAACGGTGGAAAGTTGCATGGCAATATATCTTGGAATGGCTATGGAAATGCCATTATAGGTAGGTATGGTGTCTGTTTTGAGGAACAATATGGTGGTTGTTTTGAGAAAGGATATATAGTGGGTTTATGGTACCGGTGAAAGTTCCGCGGTACAAGAGAGGCTAGCAATGGTGGAAAGGTGAGAGTGCGTATAAACCATGGACTCAACATTAGTCATAAGAACTCATATACTTATTGCAAAAATCTACGAGTCATCAAAAACAAAGCAATCAACACATGCTCCTAGGGGTGAGGTTGGTAGGAGTTAACCATCGCGCGCCCCCGACCTCCACACAAATGTTGGCACTCTACAAATACCTCATGCTCTAACTTCGTCACATAGCGGTTCACCATACGTGCATGATACAGGAATCACTAACCTTAACAAAAGTATTCTTAAATTTCATAATAACTCCACTAGCATGACTCTAATATCACTATCCTCATGTCTCAAAACAGTTATCAGCATCCAACATCTCATTCTATTCAATGCACTTGGTGTGAAAATTTTACTACATTGACATTGGATGTTTATCATGTGAAGACTAATTTCTTTAGCCTAAACACATTACCATGCTGTTTTAATGGACTCTCAAATAGATATAAGTGAATCATGAGAGTTCATTAATTTCTACAAAATATTACCACCACCGTGCTCTAAAAGAAATAAGTGAAGCACTAGAGCAAAAACTATTCAACTCAAAAGATATAAGTGAAGCTCATAGAGTGTTCTAATAATTTCTAGGCCATATTTAATTCTCTCAAATAGGTGTGTCCAGAAAGGATGATTGTGTCAAACTAACAATCAAATACTCAAATTATACAACACGCTCCAAGGAAAATACATAGCATGTTGCGAATAAAAATATAGCTCCAAGTATAGTTACCGATGGATGAAGACGAAAGAGGGGATGCCTTCCCGGGGCATCCCCAAGCTTAGGCCTTTTATTATATTGATTTTACTTGGGGTTCCATGGGCATCCCCAAGCTTGGGTCTTTGCTACTCCTTGTTCCATAGTCCATCAAAGCAATACTCAAAACTTGAAAACTTCACAACACAAAACTTAGACAAAAATTCTCGTGAGCTCCGTTAGTAAGAGAAAGCAAACCACCACTCAAAGGTACAGCAAGGAATTCATTCTTTGTTTATGTTGGTGTTAAACCTACTGTACTCCAAGTTCTCTATGATTCATATCCTCCAATATTACTCATAGATGCATCGGAATAAGCAAACAACACACGAAAAACAGAATCTGTCAAAAACAGAACAGTCTGTAGTAATCTGCTGGGTTCGCCTACTTCTAGAACTCCAAAAAACTCAAACTAAATTGGTAAATTTGCGCAATCTGTCTACCAATCAGCAGCAAAAATAATAAACTAAAAAGCACGCTCCAGTAAAATCTGAAGACTACTTTAGCTAGCGCTAACGATTCTGCAAGATCAAATAAACTTCACACAAGTCTTACCAAAGGTTCTACTTGGCACAAACACTAAACAAAACATGAAACCACATCTAATCAGAGGCTAGATGCAATATTTATTCCCTAACAGCAACAAAAGCAAAAAAACATAAAATTGGGTTGCCTCCCAACAAGCGCTATCGTTTTATGCCCCTAGCTAGGCACGATACAAGATAAATCTAGGTATTGCCATCTTTGATCTTCACCCTTTTAATGGTGTCAAGCTCGAATCCGGGAGGTTCCTTACGTTTCCCGTCATATTCGGAGATCTTTAGAACTAAAGCATCCAACCATTTATTACAAAGGGTAATCAACATATTCATACGGTGGATATTTCCACTAACATTCTTAAGTGGTTCGAGAGACTTTTGTAGTAATTTTGTTACTTCACATATTTTCACAAAAACTTGAGTCTCTTCCTGGTGGAAGGCTGCCCGAATAGATCTACCAGGACATTATAAGAATTAAGGGTATGCTTTCCCCAGAATTTTCTAGGCATGATTATTGTATATAGGCATCAAGTCCAAGACAAGTAGACCGAAACGATTCTGCATCTACTACTATTAATCCACACATCAACCGCTATCCAGCATGCATCTAGTGTATTGAGTTCATACGAACAGAGTAACGCTTTAAGCAAGATGACATGATGTAGAGGGCTAAACTCAAGCAATATGATGAAAACCCCATCTTTTTATCCTCGATGGCAACAATACAATACGTGCCTTGCTGCCCCTACTGTCACTGGGAAAGGACACCGCAAGATTGAACCCAAAGCCAAGCACTTCTCCCATTGCAAGAACTATAGATCTAGTAGGCCAAACCAAACCAATAATTCGAAGAGATTTGCAAGGATACTATGAGCACACATAAAAAGTTCAGAGAAGAACCAAATATCTTTCATATATAACCTTGATCATAAACTCACAATTCATCGGATCTCGACAAACACACCGCAAAAAGAGATTACATTGAATAGATCTCCTCGAAGACCGAGGAGAACTTTGTATTGAGATTCAGAGAGAGAGAGAAGAAGCCATCTAGATACTAGCTATGGACCCGAAGGTGTGTGGTAAACTACTCACAACTCATGGTGAGGGCGATGATGATAATGATGAAGGCCTCCATGATGGACCCCCCTCCCGGAACAGGCTCCAAGATGGGATCTCCACGGGAACAGAAGCTACGACGATGGAATTAGGGTTTTCTCTTTGCGTATGGAGTTTCTGGGGTACGTATGTATATATAGGAAGAAGGAGGGCACCGAGGGCCGTGTGGGCCAGCCTCGAGGCAGGGGGGCGTGCACTGGGAAGGGGGCCGCACCCCCCACCCTCGAGGGCTGGCCCCTTGCCCCCTGACTTGGTCCTGACATTTCCCGAGCGTGATTTCCTCCAAAAATATCTCTCGCGAAGGTTTCATTCCGTTTGGACTCCGTTTGATATTCCTTTTCTGCAAAACCCTAAAATAGGCAAAAAACAGCAATCTGGACTGGACCTTTGGGTTAGTAGGTTAGTCCCAAAAATGATATAAAAGAGAATGATAAAGCTCATTAAACATCCAAGACTTCATAAATAATAGCATGGAACAATCAAAAATTATAGATACATTGGAGACTTATCACCCCTACTGTCACTGGGAAAGGACACCACAAGATTGAACCCAAAGCCAAGCACTTCTCCCATTGCAAGAACTATAGATCTAGTAGGCCAAACCAAACAAATAATTCTAAGAGACTTGCAAGGATATTTTGAGCACACATAAAAAGTTCAGGGAAGAACCAAATACCTTTCATAGATAACCTTGATCATAAACTCACAATTCATCGGATCTAGACAAACACACCTCAAAAAGAGATTACATCGAATAGATCTCCTCGAAGACCGAGGAGAACTTTGTATTGAGATCCAGAGAGAGAGAGAGAAGAAGCCATCTAGATACTAGCTATGGACCCGGAGGTCTATGGTAAACTACTCACAACTCATGGTGAGGGCGATGATGATGATGATGAAGAACTCCGTGATGGATCCCCCTCCGGTGGAGCTCCGGAACAGGCTCGAAGATGGGATCTTCACGGGAACAGAAGGTATGACAGTGGAATTAGAGTTTTCTCTTTGTTCACGGAGTTTCTCGGGTACGTAGACTTATATAGGAAGAAGGAGGGTACCGGGGGACGCTTGAGGGGGCCACGAGGCAGGGGGCATGCCCTGGGAAGGGGGGCGCCCCCCACCCTTGTGGGTCACCTCTTGATCCCCTGGCGTGGTTCTCAAGGTCCGCATGCGTGATTTTCTCCAAAAATATCTCTCGCGAAGGTTTCATTCCGTTTGGACTCCGTTTGATATTCTTTTTGTGCAAAACCCTGAAATAGGCAAAAAAACAACAATCTGGACTGGGCCTTTGGGTTAGTAGGTTAGTCCAAAAAATGATATAAAAGTGAATGATAAAGCCCATTAAACATCCAAGACTTCATAAATAATAGCATGGAACAATCAAAAATTATAGATACATTGGAGACGTATCAGGCAATAATGACGATATATGATGAATTGATTGAGATGAGAAAAGCTGGTATGAACTCGACCTCTCTTGTTTTTGTAAATATGATAGTTCATCGTTCCTGATTCAACATATTATGAATGAAACATGCTTGCAATGACAATTAGAGATCATAGCTGCTCATGCCATGCTTAATTAGCTAGGAGTCTATAATGGTTAACCTTGTGTGCCAACATGATATTAAAATGGTTGTGATGTGGTATGATAGGGTGGTATCCTACTTTGAACGATTCAAGTGGTTTGACTTGGCACATGTTCACGCATGTACTTGAAACAAAATCAACATAACCTCCATGATATTTATGTTCATGGTGATTTATATCCTCCTCATGCTTGCATTCATTGTTGATTAATTTTAATGCATGTTCATGACTGTTGTCGCTCTTTGGTTGGTCGCTTCCCAGTCTCTTTCTAGCTTTCACTTGTACTAAGCGGGAATACTGCTTGTGCATCCACTTCCATAAAACCCAAAGTTATTCTGTATGAGTCCACCATACCTTCCTATATGTGGTATCTACCTGTCGTTCCAAGTAAATTTATATGTGCCAAACTCCAATCCTTCAAATGAAATTATGTTTTGTATGCTCGAACAACTCATGTATCAACTAGGGTTGTCTATATCTTCCATGCTAGGTGGGTTATTCTCATGATGAGTGGACTCCGCTCATCATTCATGAGAAAATGGCTGGTAACCGGGATGCCCAGCCCCATGCTCAAATCATAATAATTAAACAAAACTCCCCCATGGCTGTTGCTGGTTTGGACGATACCCGTTGTTTCGGGTCAGCCGTGGAGTGTGCTTGTTGGTGGTTGGGGGAGTATAAACTTTACCATTTTGTTTGGGAACCGCCTATAATGTGTGTAGCATGGAAGATATCGAGAACTTTTGGTTGTTATGTTGACAATGAAAGTATACCGCTCAAAATATTATTCATCTCTATTTCAAAATCGAGCTCTGGCACCTCTACAAATCCCTGCTTCCCTCTGCGAAGGGCCTATTGCTAGGCTTCTCGCCCCTCGTTGGTTACCCCAAGTGGAAGGTGTGAGATGTAGTGTTGCGGAAGTTTTTCCCTTGGCAAAGATACCAAGGTCAAATCCCCAGAGACTCCTAGGTTCAACAAGAAGGTGTCAACTGCTACGGCGCCAGATATTAGCAATCAACATGGACCTGCACACAGATACAAATAACTTTGCTCCCAACGAGTACAGAGAGGTTGTCGATCCCTCCGGCCTTGTAGTTCACAAAGGATTAAACGCAAGTGATAGTAGTGATAGATATAATTGCAATAGTAAATAAAAGCGAAAAGTAAATAGCGGATGTGATCAATGATGGTAATATGGACCGGAGTCTCATGATGTTCACTAGTGATGTCTCTCTCCCAAAAGACGATAAAACAGCTATGTGAGGTAAACGAATTACAGCTGGGCAATTGACAGGACCATGTGCGCAAACCAATGCTGACTACATTGCAAGAAAGGTTGAGGTTCAAAGCATGGGCGGTACGCCAAAGTAAGTAGACCGAAATCCATCAATATCTACTACTAATCATCCACCTTGAGATATCTATCCAGAACATCTCGCTGGTATTAAGTTGCGAGTCCCACCCATAGTGTAAACTCAATGCAACAGACAACTGCATTAAAAGAACTTTGCGTAAAGTAAACAATCCTTGCACCCGCGGGCACAAGCACCGTTGTTTTCCCCCTTGTGGCAACAGCACATCCCCTAGACTCATGTTTCTGTCACTCAAACTAGTCATCGAGGGGCATGAACCCACAATCAAGCATAACGTTCCCTCTTGGAGTCACTACCTATTACTTGGCCAAAGCAATAAATAACAACGGAGAACATGCAAGAATTACTTACGAACATAAATATAAAAGAGGTAGATCAAATATATTACTCAAGCACAATCTGAACATAATCTCATAATCCATCGGATCCCAGCAAACTCATCATAGCAACAGCATAAGGATTACATATGTGCCTCAATCATGTAGGGCAGCTCACGAGGACTAATTAGCGAAGCACAAGAACGGGAGGAGAACATCACATAGCTACTGGTCATGGACTCATGGTCCAAGGGAGACTACTCACAACTCATCCGGGAGGCGTCCATGGTGGTGGAGAGGCTCCCGGTGGTGATCCTCCCCTCCGGCAGGGTGCCGGGAAGAGTTCTCCTGGTGCTCCCGATCTTGGAAGCGGCGGCGGCGGCGGAACAGAGATGAGATCGTGAAAAGAGTTCCTCGAGGGTTTCGGGAGACGCTTTAAATATATGCCAAAGGGGGGCATCGGAGGAGCCTCGGGGGGCCCAGGCGCCCCCCCGGCGCGGCCCAGGGGGGGCGCGCCGCCAGGGCGCCTGGAGCCCTGGTGCCCCCCCGGCTGTCCTTCGGGCGCACGGTAGGTTCTGGAACGCTGATTTTTTATATAATTTTTCTGGATTTTTCCTGGCAGTTCTCGTAACGTGAAAACCTGAAATACAAAAACAGCCGAAAACAGAAACTGGCACTGGGGTGCACTGAGTTAATAGGTTAGTCCAAATATGATCAAAAGTGTATGGAAGTGTATAAATATCATAGCAATATCACCCAAAAGAGGCATGGAGCAAGCAGAAATTATAGATACGTTTTGGACGTATCACCTATCTATTTACTTTTACGTCGAGTCATCATCCTCTTATTGAAGAGAACCAATTGGAGAGCACCGTTGTCATTTGCATGTATTGCTATTACTTTGCATTGAGTATGATTGTGACTGGATCTCTTTTACCATGAATTACAATGTCTACTCAGTCCTTGTTCTTCAAAGGTGCTCTCCATTTATGTTTTGCAGTCTCAGAAAGGGCTAGCGAGATACCATCTTGTCATATCATATTATGATTGTTTTGAGAAAGTGTTGTCATCCGAGGTTTATTATTATTGCTCGCTAGTTGATTATGCCATTGATATAAGTATACATGAGACCTGAAAGTTATTGTGAATGTGGTTAGTTCATAATCTTTGCTGAAAACTTGAATGTTGGCCTTACATATTTACAACAACAAGCGCAAACAGAGTTTGTCAAAGTTTTTCTTTATGACTTTCACTTTATCAACTGAATTGCTTGAGGACAAGCAAAGGTTTAAGCTTGGGGGAGTTGATACGTCTCCAACATATCTACTTTTCCAAACACTTTTGCCCTTGTTTTGGACTCTAACTTACATGATTTTAATGGAACTAACTCGGACTGACGCTGTTTTCAGCAGAACAGCCATGGTGTTATTTTTGTGAAGAAATAAAAGTTCTCGGAATGACCTAAAAATCAAAGGAGATTTATTTCGGAATATATAAAAAATATCTGCAGAAAGAACCAGACCAAGGGGCCCATACCCTGTCCACTAGGGTGGGGGGCGCGCCCCCGTGCCTCGTGGCCCCCATAAGGCTCCACCGACATCACCCCGACTCCATATATTCACTTTCAGGGAGAAAATATCAGAGAGAAGGAATTATCGCATTTTACGATACGAAGCCGCCACCAAGCCCTAATCTCTCTCGGGAGGGCTGATCTGGAGTCCGTTCGGGGCTCCGGAGAGTGGAGATCATCGCCGTCGTCATCATCAACCTTCCTCCATCACCAATTCCATGATGCTCATTGCCGTGCGTGAGTAACACCATCGTTGGCTTGCTGGACGGTGATGGGTTCGATGAGATTTACCATGTAATTGAGTTAGTTTTGTTAGGGTTTGATCCCTAGTATCCACTATGTTCTAAGATTGATGTTGCTATGACTTTGCCATGCTTAATGCTTGTCACTAGGGCCCGAGGGCCATGATTTCAGATCCGAATCTATTATGTTTTCATGAATATATGTGTGTTCTTGATCCTATCTTGCAAGTCAATGGTCACCTACTATGTGTTATGATCCGGCAACCCCGAAGTGACAATAATCGGGACCACTCCCGATGATGACCGTAGTTTGAGGAGTTCATGTATTTACTATGTGTTAATGCTTTGGTCCGGTACTCTATTAAAAGGAGGCCTTAATATCCCTTAAGTTTCCAATAGGACCCCGCTGCCACAGGAGAGTAGGACAAAAGATGTCATGCAAGTTCTTTCCCGTAAACACGTATGACTATATTCGGAATACATGCCTACATTAGATTGATGAATTGGAGCTAGTTCTGTGTCACCCTATGTTATAACTATTACACGAGGAATCACATCCGACATAATTATCCATCACTGATCCAATGCCTATGAGATTTTCACATATTGCTTGTTGCTTATTTACTTTTCCGCTGCTACTGTTACAATCACTACAAAACTACTATCGCTACCTTTGCTACTATTACCGTTACTTCCATATTACTTTGCTACTGAATTACCTTGTTGCAGATACTAAGTCTTCCAGGTGTGGTTGAATTGACAACTCAACTGCTAATACATGAGAGTATTCTTTGGCTCTCCTTGTGTCGAATCAATAAATTTGGGTTGAATACTTTACCGTCGAAAATTGTTGTGATCCCCTACACTTGTGGGTTATCAAGGGTGGACTGGGACTTCATTGATGAGAATGCAGATTATTTCCCCAATGTGAATGAAAGCTTCAAAGCATGTGCAGTTGACAAGTTTGTGGCTCAGAAGTTGACAAAGTGGAATGATGAACTCATCATGCAATTCTACTCCACAACTCACTTTTATCCTGATGGTAGAATTGTATGGATGACTGAAGGTACAAGGTACCAGTCAACTGTTGATGAGTGGGCCAAGCTGATTAATGCCCCTGAAGAGCATGAGGATGATCTGGATGTGTATGCCAAGAAGAAGCAAGACCACAATCTATGGCCAATATGTACAAGGAGATCCCTGATGATGACTTGGAGACACATAAGTTTGGATCTGCTGGTCTAGCCACTATCAACACAATCTTGAGGCATACATTGTTGCCCAAATCTGGAGATGCAAAGATGATCAGAGGACATTCAATCAACTTGATGCATATATTTGATGTGCCTCAGAAGCTCAAAGTCATGAGTCTCATTGTTGAAACAATCAAGAGGACTGCTGTAGATCAGAAGAGATCATGTGGGTATGCTCCACACATCCAGATGCTCATCAACTCCAAGATGGGCTTCGAGAGAGAGAGAGTTTTGCCTCTTTGGTCTCTCTTGCTTTTGAATGAACTTTATTGTGCATTTGCTTTATACTCTATATCTGTGTGTGAGATACTTGTTTGATCATGTGATTGATCATATGCTACCTTAATGCTTGCTTGGATGATACTATCTTGTATATCTTTATATGATCATTTACTTTGCTTGGTGATGAGTGCATGTTTTTCAGTTTATATCATTTTGAGCACTCCACCAAGATGTATGTGACATGGAAGAGTAACCCATGATCCTAATCGATTGTGCATTTGCATTCAAACGCAAATTTCAAATAATGCACAAATTTAGGGGGAGCTCTTGCTTATCACATACTTCTCAAAGTGACGATGTATTTAAATCTTATTCATTTGTCGAAGCTTTCATCTATATGTTGTCATCAATTACCAAAAAGGGGGAGATTGAAAGTGCAACTATCTCTGGGTGGTTCTGGTAATTACTAACAACATATAGCTCATTGAACTAATGCTATCTCAAGATGATATTTCAGGAAAGTTCAGTGATTGGCATGGCATGGACTAGGAATGTGGACCCCTCAAAATTCTAAGGACACAAGATTAGTTCAAGCTCAAGACTCTACATTTTCCATTTTAGTGATCCAAGATCACATAGAGTCCATAGGAAAGCCAATTCTATTAAAAGGGGATGAGGTGTTGCCTAATGGGTTTCTTGCTCAAAATGCTTAGTGATATGCTCCAAAACCCTCAACCATTTTCCCACATCCACATATGTCCCAAACCAAAAGTCAAACTCAGCCCCACTGAAAAGTTATATCCGGCGCTACCGAGTTCATTTGACATAGCCACTGCCACTAAACCCTAATCACTTCGGTCTCACCGAAAGGGATCTCGGTCTCACCGAGATGGGATTGCAAACTCTCTGTTTACCTTCGTAACATTTCGGTCTCACCGAGATGAGCGATTGGTCCCATCGAGTTGGCAATGCAAACTCTCTGTTTCCCCTTCGTAACGTTTCGTTCCAACGAAAACGAGCGAATCGGTCCCACCGAGTTTGCCTGACCAACCCTCTGTGTGCTTATTACCAAAATCGATCCGACCAAGTTTGTGTATTCGATCTCACCGAGATTACGTTATGCCCTAACCCTAATGAAATCGGTCCTACCGAGTTGATCACATCGGTCCCACCTAAATGCCTAACAGTCACATTATGAACTAAATCAGCCTGACCGAGTTCTTTGAATCGGTCCCACCGAGTTTGGTAAATTGTGTGTAAAGGTTAGATTTTGTGTGGAGGCTATATATATCCCTCCACCCACTCTTCACTCGTGGAGAGAGCCATCAGAACATACCTACACTTCCATCATACATGTTCTGAGAAGAGAACCACCTACTCAAGTGTTGAGATCAAGATATTCCATTCCTACCATATGAATCTTGTTCTCTACCTTGCCAAGTTGCTTTCCACTCAAGTCATTATTCCACCATATCCAAATCTGTGAGGAGCTATTTGAGTGTTTGGGAGACTATCATTTGAAGCATTTGAGCATGGAGTTCATCATCAACACACTGTCTATTACCTTTTGGAGAGTGGTGTCTCCTAGATTGGTTAGGTGTCACTTGGGAGCCTCCGACTAGATTGTGGAGTTGAACCAAGGAGTTTGTAAGGGCAAGGAGATCGCCTACTTCGTGAAGAACTACCCTAGTGAGGCAAGTCCTTCATGGGCGATGGCCATGGTGGGATAGACAAGGTTGCTTTTTCGTGGACCCTTCGTGGGTGGAGCCCTCCGTGGACTCGCGCAGCCATTACCCTTCGTGGGTTGAAGTCTCCATCAACTTGGATGTACTATAGCACCACCAATCGGAACCAAGACAAAAACATCCGTGTCTACACTTGCGTTTTCTCCCTCCAAACTCCTCACTCTACCTTCATATGCAATTGTTTTACTTTTCGCTGCTATACTCTTAGAATTGCATGTGTAGGTTGATTGCTTGACTTGTGCTAAGTTGCTAAAATCTGCCAAGAACTAAAATTGGGAAAAGGATAGATTTTTATTTGGTCAAGTAGTCTAATCACCCCCCTCTAGACATACTTTCAATCCTACAGGATGGCACCCTGGGCGACGCACTCTATCTCCCCCACATGTACTTCCCGAGCTGCACCAGGGGGGCACTGCCGCAAACCACCTGCCTAGGCACCTTTGGTGCTAGGCCCGCTGCCACCTCAACCAACACATGTGACAACAACGATAGGGGAGACGCCAGGGTCATGGGGCTTCTGGCAATGGGCCCCTGACATCGTCTTGGGGAGCGACCCGAGGAGCATCTTTTCTGGCCTATTATGATATGTACTCGTTGAAGACAACACATGTTTATTTGTGTTGTGATAAGAGTACAATGCTGAATTGTAATGACATGTATGTAGGTTGGTTTTTGTTGCAATAGTTACTCCTAGTCTCATGGTGCGATCCTATCATATCATCGTTATTTGAGCATGCCCCTGCATGTTGGTATTGTACTAAATACACACGGTGAACATTGTCTACTATCCTTCTTGGTAATCAGAGCCTCGTCTCTTTGTCGGGACCCCGATCCTAAGTCACACCGATCTAGCATGTAACACAATATATCACTTTGCGGCCTCACGCACGGTATCCCCACGGGTGCCACCTTACCTGGCCCGGGACCGTTTGCACATTTTGGCTCACATATATGATAGTGTCGCCAGCATCCATATGACAAAGAACCCGGCCCGACATGACTAGTCATAAACCCAAGATGGCACAATCTTAGAGGGACAGGCATACATGACCCAACAATGCACGTGTCGGTCAGCAGCGAGTGTTGCCAGGCTGTAGCAAGCTAACAGGACTCCGCTATACACCACGTGACATTTCCCCGAAAGGGACATATACATGAGCAAATAAGGACACATGCCGGTCAAACTATGTGTTCTGGAGCAGTAGCAAGCTACCAAGGCTCAGTGGAAGCACTAGGAGGCATTTCCCCATATGGAAGGCTACCAAGAATAAACAACTAGGTGTCGGATCCCACACATACCAATACACGTTACACGTATGCATAACAAGCACGGTATGTGTAGATACAACATGGCATCACAACATTACTCAACAACTCATATAGATAAAGGCCCAGAAGAGCTGTCATCGCACTTATTACAAACAGGGGTCACATGACCCAACATACAGAGCATACAGGCAACAGAAGCATAAACATGTCTAGGTACTGATATCTGAAAAGGAAGAAGGCTATCAAGCCTGACTATCTACAAGACCCTCCCAAGGGTACAAGATCATAGCTGAGGTAACAAGCTAAATGTCGAAGTCCACGCGGAACCACTAGTGAGACTGAAGTCTCTCTACAAAAACATAAATTAAGCAAACATGAGTACAAATGTACTCAGCAAGACTTACATCAGAACCTATCATACATGCAACATTATCAACAAGGGTAGTGGAGTTCATTGCAGCAAGCCAGCTGATCCATCACCAGATGAACCAGATCTGACACAACTCTAAGCATAGCAGGCATAACCATTTCACTCTGATCCATCACCAGATAAACCAGACCTGACACAACTCTAAGCATAACAGGCATAGTATGGTAGGAACATATCAACATGGCTTAATCAGCTCCTACACATGCTAGTGGGTTTCAACTATTTATTGTGGCAATGACAGGTCATGCAAAGGAATGGGGTTCACCTATCGCAACAAATAGCAGTTGAAACATTGTTGTCTTAATGCAGTAAAAGAGAGCAGAAGTGATAAGATGGGTTTGTATCGGAATGTTCAATGGGGTTGCTTGCCTGGCACTTCTGAAGATAACACTGCTCTTCATCAGTGTCATCGATCACATCGTTGCACAACGTCTACTGAGAGGGAAACCACACCGGCAAACAAGAAAGAACACATTCCATGTAATGCAACAATATGATGCATGATCATGACATGGCAACATGCTGCGATTTGAGCTAATGCAGCTATCAATGATTTAAATGGAGTTGGTTTGAACACAAGATTCAAAACCAAACTCCATATGTGGTTATTTAAATGCCATCCATTCAAATTCTTATATACAACAGCTTTAAGTTGTTCAAACATGCATGAAATGCCATAAAAAGATTCTTCACATTTTTCTGATAATTTTTCATAAATAAATTATTTCATTTGGAGTTACGGTTTATTTTCTATGATTTTTAGAAGTTTAGGATATTTTATGAAATAAATAAATCATTTTTGATTTATTTAAAATCCCAGAAAATGTTTACTATGTCAGCATTACCTCACCATGACGTCAGCAGGTCAACAGGGGTAGTCCAGGTAAAACCTGATCGGTGGGACCCGCGTGTCGGTGGCTCTGCTAATTAACAAAGTTAATTAGCATTAACCCAATCTTAACCTAGATTAGCTAAGGGCATGGGCCCACATGTCAGTGACCTGGGGTGGTGAAACCCTGGTCAACTCGGGTGAAACCAGCCGGCGATTAGCCGCCGGCGAGGCCAAATGCGGTGTTGGGCTGCGGGTTTCATGCTTTGGCGATCAAATCGAAGGTCGAGGCCATCTACGGAACGAGGAGACTCATCCGCGTTGAATGATGCTAGCAGGAGGAGCTAGGGTGGGTCGAGCTCACCGAAGTTGAGCTCATGGCGACGGCCGGCGTTTGAGCGTTCGCGAAATTGGTGTTGCAGTGTGCAAATGAGGGCAGCGAGGCTCTACGCGCGGCGGTGAGCATGTTGGATGCGCGCCTGGGACCAAATGGTCACCGGAGCATCATCGGAGACAAGCACTGGCGGCGGCCCGTTCGGTCACAGGCGAGACGGCGGCTACGACGTGGAAACGAGATGGAGGAGAGGGGGTTCAGTGAGTATCTCACGGCGGTTGCAGCACGCGTCTCAACGGGCTCGGGGAAGGGCTGGAGCAGTCGGGGAGGCGAGGGGGATCTCCGGCGATCCGAGGTTGAAGAAGATGGCGGGACGGCGATACAGAGCTCCCAGTGAAGCGGAGCTCGACGGGGAGGAAGAGGGCATCGTGGCAGAGCTTCTTGGCGTGTCAGCGAGGAGTGGGGTGGCCATTGGCCGCGGTGGTGGTCGTCGGCGCACTGCGAGGCGCTCGGCCATGGCGTCAGGGGAGCGAGGAAGAGGGCATGGGGAGGAATGGACCGGTCGGCTCGATCTAGACGGAAGCGGTGAGGCTATCCGCGGCATCTACGTGGCGCGGGAGGCACACAAGCGAGCAGGAGGTGGCGCGCTGGGTGTGCGTGTCGGCGTCCTGGGAACCAGGGTACCCAGACTTGCCTTCCTGCGGGTCGTGACGCGCTCCTACTACGGCCTGGTACGGCCCAGCTGATTGACCAGCTGCCCAAGACCCTCGCGAGGGGGGCTAGACCTCGCGAGGAGAACGACACCAAGACCCCCTCAGTTAGGTTGCTCCGGAGGGGCGGAGAATCCAAGGCCAAGCCTGCCTCAAGAGGAGGCAGTGACGCGAGCAGTGACGCACCGCGCCAGCGGGTGCCAGCGCGTGCCAGCGGCGCAGTTGCCGTTTTGGTGCAAAGGAGACAGCGCAGGCGCAGGTTCCCGAGGGGCAGGACAAAGGTTTCCCCTTTGGTGCAACAAGACCGAAGGCCGTAAGGACGGCAGGGAGGATGTCACCACCGAGCCCACCAACGCGTCATCGTCTGATCCCTTTGCAGGCGAATACCCTTTTGTCGGGATAGGAGCGTCCTTGTGTTCCCGCTACAAAATGGCCGTTGTGGGATCCCTTCCCGCCTAAACATTTGGGGGAAGAGGACCCTGGCCGCCTATATAAGTAGCTAGGATTCCCACCAAGAGAGGGGACGGATCGGATCCAGAGAGACTCCACCTTCACACAGAGGATCAAGAACTCTTGCCTCTTGACCCTCCTGAGCTCTCTTTCTGAGCTCAGGAACCACTGTATTTGTGTACTCAAGCCCCCCTGAGGCTAATCCACCAAAGCAGGAAGTAGAGTTTTACACCGCAAGGTGGCCTGAAGCTGGGTAAATTCGAGCGTGGTTTACTTGTTGCTTGCTTGAATCTCTCCATTGGACGAGGGCGAGGCGCTAGGTAGACGTGAGTGGGAGAGATCTTTGTTCACGCCCCTGTGTTCGAACTTCTTGGGTTTGCGGAGCCCGTAATCCGACAGTTGGCACGCCAGGTAGGGTGCGTGTCGAAATCTCGCCTCTCCGACGACCTCGCCTCCCCTCTCCTGCTCCATGCCGCCATGATGACCGCGACCTGCCGCATCCGCGCGGAGGCTGGTGCTATCCCCGTCGTCCGAGCGGCATCGGCGGACCGCACCACCCATGGGCGCTCCGCCCCCTTCTCCGACGACGTTTTCGCTAGCCGGGCCACCGGAGAGCGTCCTGCTCCGCCATTTCCGCTCCCTGTGGTCCCGCCGGCGGCGCTCTTAGTGGCGCAGAGGCTGCTCCGGCCCCGGCCACCCATGGAGGAGCTCGACGCTTGGGCGGCCCGCGTCGACGAGCTGCTGGGCGCTGCCGACGGGGGGTTGCCCTGCCACGAGGTCGCCTACATCATCAGAGGATCTCAAGCACCGGCGTCGGCCCGGTACGTCAAGTCACACTTTCGGCGGATCGGGGCTGCCGCCCAGCCACAAGAGGCCCCGAGGGCGCGGGGCGCGCAGGGGCACGTCATCACCTTCGGCCCTGACGACCGCGCCATAGCTGCAGCCGGCACGAAAGTCCTCCCTACGGTATGCATCCCCACCATCTGTCGGGTGGCTTTCACGAGGACCCTCATCGACGGTGGCGCCAAGCTCAACATCCTCTCCCCAGAGGCATTTGGTCATCTGCCCGTTTCCTACAGGCAGCTCCTCCCCATCAAGCCCTTCTCGGGGGTCCCGGGCTCAGTCGTCCTGCTCAGCCAGATCCGTCTCCCGGTCACCTACGGCACACCCTCTAACTACCGGACTGAGCTCATCGACTTCGACGTTGTGCCCATCTACCTACCCTTCAACGCCGTCCTTGGCTTCCCAGCTTTGGCGAAATTCATGGCGGGGACTCACCCGGGCTACAATACCGTCAAGATGCTCGGGAGCAGCGGCGTCATCACTATCGAAGGGGACCCCAAGGCCGCCCTTCAGGTCCTCGGGCGTGCTTACAGGGCTGCAGTTGCAGCCCATTCAGGAACGGAGGGGGCTCCGGAGACATGGGAAGCCGCACCTGCCAAGAAGAAGCAGCTCTTCTCTCAGGACCCTACCGAGACGAAGCAGGTGCCCGCTAATGATGAGGGCTCAGGAGCCACCTTCACCATCGGTACGGGCATGGACCCAGAGCAAGAAGTAGTGTTGGTTAGCTTCCTCAGAGCTAACAAGGATGTGTTCGCTTGGAAAGCCACTGACTTGGTTGGGGTGCCTAGGCACGTCATCGAGCATCACCTTACGGTGTGCCCCAACGCGCGCCAAGCAAAAAGCAAGCAGTCAGGCCCCGAAAAGTAGGCCTTCATCGTTCAGGAGGTTCGGAAGCTAGAGGAAGCAGGCGTCGTACGGGAGGTACGGCGCCCGGAGTGGCTGTCCAACTCCGTCATAGTCCCGAAGAAAGGAGGCAAGGAGCGCATGTGCGTCGACTTCATGAGCCTCAACATATTCTGCCCTCAGGACCCGTTCCCTCTCACGCGCATCGACCAGATCGTGGATTCAACGGCTGAGTGCGACCTGCTCTGCTTCCTCGACGCCTTCTCGGGCTATCACCAAATTAGGATGGCGATGGAGGATGTGGAGAAGACGGCGTTCCTGACCCATTCTACTGCTACACCTGCATGCCTTTCGGGCTGAGAAACACGGGCGCCACCTTCCAGCGCCTGATGCACATCACCCTCAGCCCTCAGCTCAGGAGGAACGCGGAGGCCTACGTCGACGACATCGTGGTCAAGACCAGAGAGGCCGGGACTCTCATCCATGACCTAGAAGAAACGTTCGCCAACCTACGCAAGGTGAAGCTATGCCTCAACCCGGAGAAGTGCATGTTTGGTGTACCCTCCAGCAAGTTGCTAGGGTTCCTGGTTTCACACCAGGGCATTGAAGCTAATCTAGAGAAGATCAAAGCCATCGAAAGAATGAAGCCGCCTACATCCCTAAAGGAGACGCAGAAGCTTGCAGGATGCGTGACGTCCCTGGGACGCTTCATCTCTAAGCTTGGTGAACGTGCCCTCCCGTTCTTCAAGCTCATGAAGATGAAGGGGCCATTTGAGTGGACTCCGGAGGCCGATGCCGCTTTCCGGGGTCTCAAGGAATACCTCAACAGCCCGTCGGTTATGGTGGCACCAAGACCCCTGGAACCCATGACTCTCTATTTCTTCACTCCGCCTCACTCCGCCAGCGCAACATTAGTGGTGGAGCGCGAGGAGAGGCCCCGAAGTGCGAGGCCGCGGGGCAAGTCGGCATCCTCAGGACCTCCGTCGCCCCCTGACGCAACTCCGGAGGTAGATTCGGCCACAGGTTACTGGTGGCCCCGCCGTCCAGCAAGAAGCAACCAAGACTCCCAAAGTGCCTGAAGGTTCTGCGGCGCCAACCCTCGTGGAGGACCCTCTGTACTTTATCAGCACCGTGCTGCGCGACGTGCGCTCGCGTTACCCGATGCCTCAAAAGCTGCTCCTGGCGCTCCTTGTCACCTCCAAGAAGCTGCGCCATTACTTCCAGGGCCACCCTATCAAGGTTGTCTCGTCGTACCCTCTTGAGAAGGTGCTCTGGGGCCCGAACGTCGTCGGGCGGGTCGCCGAGTGGAACATCGAGCTACAGGCGTTCCAGTTGGAGTTCAGCACCACGTGAGCGATCAAAGGAGCGGCTCTGGTAGAGTTTGTGGCAGAATGGACCGACGCGCCGGAACAGGGGGCTGGCGAGGATCGTTCGCTGGCCCCCGGCGATGAAGCCCTAGACGGATGGGTGGTATACTTCGACGACACCTTCTCGCGCCTTGGCGCAGGAGCTGGCGCCGTGTTCGTATCCCCCACTCAGGACAAGTTGTACTACGC
Source organism: Secale cereale (assembly GCA_902687465.1). Lineage (NCBI taxonomy): Eukaryota > Viridiplantae > Streptophyta > Magnoliopsida > Poales > Poaceae > Secale > Secale cereale. The sequence continues at coordinate 181,447,333 of LR738710.1, forward strand.
CGTGCAGCTTTGCTTCCAGCAAGGCGAGAAGGTCTCCAACAACATGGCAGAGTATGAGGGCCTGATTTGTGGGCTCAAGGCCGCAGCTGCACTGGGGGTCAAGCGCCTCACCATTAGAGGCGATTCGCAGCTCCTCGTCAACTTCTCCAACAAGAAATACAAGCCCAAGGACGAGAACATGGAGGCATATCTGGAGGAGGTGCGCAAGATGGAAAAGTGATTCCGAGGGCTGGAGGTGCAGCACGTGCCAAGGGGCACGAACAAGGAGGCGGACGATATCGCCAAACGGGCCTCTAGGAGGGAACCTCAGAGGCCGGGCATCTTCGAGGAGCGGCTGCTCAAGCCGTCGGCAGCACCGCCCGCTCCTGAGCTGGCGTCCCCTCGGGAGGGGCTACTTGCGGCTCCCGCAGCCGGAGCTCCGCCCTGCGGGCCGACCTATGGAGCCCGCCTGCTACTCGTCGCGGAGCCCGAGGAGGGTTGCTGGACCAAAGAGCTCAAGATGTACTTACTACACGACACCTTGCCAGACAAGGAGGAAGACGCGGAGTGCATGGTCCGACAGGCCTCGGCTTACTGCATCCAAGACGGCGAACTCTACAGGAGGCGCCCCAATGACGTCTCACTAAAGTGCATCTCGAGGAAGCAAGGACACGGGCTGTTGGATGACATCCACGGTGGGGACTGCGGCCACCATTCGTCGTCCTGCACCCTCATGGGCAAGGCCTTCCGCATCGGCTTTTACTGGCCCACGACACTTAATGACGCCACAGAGCTTGTGCAGGCTTGTGAGGCGTGCCAGTTTCATGGCAAGTAGATCCACCAACCAGCGCAGGGCCTCCAGACGATCCCGCTCTCCTGGCCCTTCGCGGTCTGGGGATTGGACATCCTGGGTCCATTTCCCCGGGCGGCGGGGGGCTACCGCTTCCTGTATGTCGCCATCGACAAATTCACCAAGTGGGCAGAGGTGGAGCCAATTCGTGCGATCCCTGCCAGGTCGGTCGTCAAGTTCATCCAGGGCCTTGTGAGGCGATTCGGGGTCCCCAACCCCATCATCACAGATAACGGTTCACAGTTCACAAGCAATCTCTTCAGGTCATATTGTGCTAACCTTGGAACACAGATCTGCTATGCCTCGGTGGCTCACCCCAGGAGCAACGGTCAGGCCGAACGTGCCAACGCAGAAGTCTTGCGCGGCCTCAAGATGCGCAGCTTTAAGAAAAAGCTCGAGGCTTGCGACAGGGGCTGGATCGACGAGCTCCAGTCCGTGATGTGGTCAATCCGTACCACCGCAACCAAACCCATGGGAGAAACTCCTTTCTTCCTCATTTACGGGGCGGAGGCGGCCCTCCCTCACGAGGTAAAGCATCACTCCCCACGGGTCTTGGCTTTCAATGAGGAACGCCAGGACGCCGCCTGGCGGATGGACCTCATGCTCGGCGAGGAGGGCCGCCGCCGAGCTGCCCTCAGAGCGGCATGATATCAGCACGCGCTGCCGCGTACCACTGCCGCGGCGTCCGTACAAGAACACTTGAAGTTGGTGACTTGGTCCTGAGGCGGGTCCTCTCCAGGGAGGGGTTACACAAGCTCTCGCCCATGTGGGAGGGCCCGTTCAGAATTGCCCGTGTCTCTAGGCCTGGTGCTGTGCGCCTGGAGACGCAGGATGGGGTATCTATCCAGAATTCCTGGAACATCGAGCACCTCAGGAGGTTCTATCCGTAATCAAGGCTCCGTGCCCGTGAAGGTCTCCGCTCATGACACTCTCACGTAATAATGAGTTGGGGATGTACATTCCTCGGAGTCTTGTGAGCGTTGCTTGCGGGCCATCAGACGGGGTTCCCACCCACGTCCCAGTGGCAGTCCTTAGCTCCGCACTAGGAAGAAGACGTAGTGTAGGGGTCGGACGCGACCTTTTCCCTTTTCTGGCTTGGTGTTTGGTTGTCAGCCTTTTCTACTTCCTTGGCTATCAGCCCTTTCTCTACCCCGTGCTATGAAGTTCTCGTGTTTCTTGCATTTGGTTGGGAGTCTTGCTTGGAGTTTTTCTTGTCAGTTTTAAGTTCAGCTTGTCAAGCAGGGGCTACGCCGCTTGTCCTCCTTCGCGTGCCTCGCGCGTGGGGGCTGGGACACGGTCGGCCCTGGCTCTCAGCTGTCGCGGTCCCGTGACCTTACCTGGCCAAGCCTGCTCAGGCTCTGGCATCGGGCTTCATAGTCCACACGACCTATTCTGCAGAGCTAGCTCAGGCCTTGGCGCCTTAATTCACACTCGGCACTCTCAAGCGAGCCCAAGGGCGCAAGCCCTCTGTAGCTCACATCGGCTCACTCATACTCGGGGGCTCCGCAGGTCAAGACCCCCCGAACTCAGCCATCTTCATGGCCCGTCGGGGGATCATGATGCCAATGAGTCAGGAGCACTTCGCCTCAAGACGCCGCATCTCATGAGCTAAGTAATGTCACCCAGACCAAAAACATGATAGCAAGTTCTCGCTTCATACATATATCTTAGTCCATTACACGCCTTCTCGAGGCAACCTAAAATTTTTACACGGGAAAGAAATGTTGAAAAAGAAGAAGCAGAGGCCGACCCGCCAAGCCACAGCTCCGCCGAGCCGCGGCTCAGCACCGTCGCCCCCACTCAATCGGAGTCTTCCAGCTCCTCCCGCTTCATCGAGGCACAGCGGTGCAACGACCCTCCCCCTCGCCGAGCCTAGCTCGGCGGCGCGGTGGCTCATTGTAGCCGCCGCTGCTGGAGGAGCTGCTGCTACAACAGAGGGGGGACCCGCGGCACCCACCAAGGCCAAGCTCGTCTCTAGAGGAAGAGCTGCACCTCCGGACATCGTCGCCACCCTCCTCTTCGTCGTCAGCCTCAGGAGAGCACCCAAGGCGCCTCCCTTCCTCCGAGAAGACCCGGACGAATAGCGTTGAGGCACCATCGTACCTGAAGTGGAGCGTGCACCTCCCCTGCAGCTGGCGCACGCGCACAAACGAGTGCCAGCCGCGCTCTAGGAACATGTCGCCTCAGGGGGCAACGTCAACCTCCACCCAGGACGCACCACTGCAGCAGCCGTCTGTCTGCAGCCAGAGGCCACCGGGGCCCCCGACTGGTAGCACGTTGCCGAACGAGCGGGGGAGCCGGAGCGACAAGCCGCCAGGCTTCTCCGCCCACACCATGAACTCCGACGACACATTGAAGGAGTGGAGCTGTGGGCACACAGCCGCCAAACACTGTCTCGCGCCTCCTCGCCCACCACGGCCACGACCACCTTCGCCGCGAGAAGAGGCGCCGCGCCTTTCACCGGCGACCGCGTCGGGTCTCGGAAGGCCGCGCCCGCTTCCTCGAGGAGCCGCCGCGGGCGTAGCGGCATACTTGCGGGGGCGGCCACGGCCCCTCTTCGGCGGCGGCGAGGCCAACTCCTTCGGGTCCTTCCCCTTCTCCGCGGCGGACGGCTTCCTCAGCGGCGCCATGGAGACCTCGCAGCGAGAAGAAGAGCGGGGAGCGAACAAGGAAGCAGACGACACTGGCTTGAAGATGGCTTGGGGGCTTCCCCCTAGTCCCATTTATACGACGGAGGAGCTCAACCGCGAGTCACAGGCGTCACAGCCATAACGACCCCGTCATCCGCGCCGGGGAGTTATCAAGTCCCACGGTTGCCAAGACTGCGTGGGAAGCGGAGTCGCCACGTCCCATCCAACCGTCACGCGCCAGCCTAGCCCGCAGTCTTTTGGGGCCCGCGACGAGTCATCCTCGACTAAGGCTTTGCCCCAAAGCCAACTCCGTGCGCGCCTTGGGCCCGGGGGCTACTGTCGGCGTCCTGGGAACCAGGGTACCCAGACTTGCCTGCCTACAGGTCGTGACGCGCTCCTACTACGGCCTGGTATGGCCCAGCTGATTGACCAGCTGCCCAAGACCCTCACGAGGGGGGCTAGACCTCGCGAGGAGAACGACACCAAGACCCCCTCAGGAGAAGCCTCGCCTAGGTTGCTCCGGAGGGGCGGAGAATCCAAGGCCAAACTTGCTCAGGAGGAGGCAGTGACGCACCGCGCTAGCGGGTGCCAGCGCGTGCCAGCGGCGCAGTTGCCGTTTTGGTGCAAAGGATACAGCGCAGGCGCAGGTTCCCGAGGGGCAGGACAAAGGCCTCCCCTTTGGTGCAACAAGACCGAAGGCCGCAAGGACGGCAGGGAGGATGTCACCACCGAGCCCACCACCGCGTCATCGTCTGATCCCTTTGCAGGCGAAGACCGCTTTTGTCAGGATATGAGCGTCCTTGTGTTCCCGCTCAAAATGGCCGTTGTGGGATCCCTTCCCGCCTAAACATTTGGGGGAAGAGGACCCTGGCCGCCTATATAAGTAGCTAGGATTCCCACCGATAGAGGGGGTGGATCGGATCCAGAGAGACTCCGCCTTCACATAGAGGAGGAAGAACTCTTGCATCCTGACCCTCCTGAGCTCTCTTTCTGAGCTCAGGAACCATTGTATTTGCCATACTCAAGGCCCCCCTGAGGCTAATCCACCAAAGTAGGAAGTAGGATTTTACACCGCAAGGTGGCCCGAACCTGGGTAAATTCGAGCGTGCTTTACTTGTTGCTTGCTTGAATCTCTCCATTGGATGAGGGCAAGGCGCTAGGTAGACCTGAGTGGGAGAGATCTTCGTTCACGCCCCTGTGTTCGAACTTCTTGGGTTCGCGGAGCCCGTTATCCGACAGTGCACGCGCGTCGGCCACGCGCCTCGCCTACTGGTGCAAGGTGGACGACGGCCGGCATCGGCCAGCTGGGCTGGGCCGTGCTGGGCCAGGCTAGGTGAGCGCCAAGTAGAACCCTCTCTCTCTTTTTATTTTCTGTTTTCTATTTTTGTATCTCTGTTTTGAATTAGTAAAAATACTAATTCGTTTTTCAAACTCCTGAGATAAATTGTGGACACCATTTGGATTATTCCAAAGGCCCACAAATGACTCCAATTTTTTTTGGATAATTTCAAATATTTATAGAATTCAAATGCCCCAATTCAAATAAGATAAGGGTTAATTCAAAGATCCATAAATGGCCAAGAAATATGCACATCATTTGGGCAAAGGTTTTTACCTTTATCAAAAATCATGAACATTTTCAAAGGAATGTTGGGTTCATTGAAAAAGATTTTATCCGAACCTATTTGAATTGTTTCTGGTGCTAGGGTTTGATCAATCCCCATTTAGAATTTAAATGGAATTTAAACATGATGAATGGATGCTACTCACTGATGCAACTAATTACAAAGCAGAATTCTAGGGCTGTGACAACTCACCCCCACTAAACAAGAATCCCGTCCCGAGATTCAAGATGTGAGGTAAGAAGATAGAGGAGACACATGGCCAACACAATCTTCACGATCCAGGTTGCACTTCATAAGGATGTTAATTCGTTACATCATGTTGATCTTGACATCCTGGCTTTTGAGATATTCATCCAACACGTTGATGACGAAAAGAAACTCTACGGGAATCAATCTTCTCGAAGACTGAGCAACTCAAGATCAACTCATGGAGTAAGATGTAAGAACATCTCTTGAGTTGAGGCATAAAACACACATTGGGAACAATGGAAGGAGGTAGATGATACGTCCATTTTGCATCATGCTTTTATATTGATATTTATTGCATTTTGGGCTGTTATTACACATTATGTCACAATACTTATATCTTTTCTCTCTTATTTGACAAGGTTTACATGAAGAGGGAGAATGCCGGCAGCTGGAATTCTAGGCTAGAAAAGCAGCAAATATTAGAGACCTATTCTACACAACTCCAAAAGTCCTGAAACTCCATGAAAGTCAGTTTTGGAATATATAAGAAATATTGGGCGAAGAAAGTACCAGAGGGGGGCCACTCACTGTCCACGAGGGTGGGGGCGCGCCCTACCCCCTAGGCGTGCCCCCTGCCTCGTGGGCCACATGGAAGCCCCCGATGCCCATTTTCTGGTATAAGGTGTCTTCTGCCCTGGAAAAAAATCAGAAGGAAGCTTTCGGGACGAAGCGCCACCGTCTTGAGTCGAAACCTTGGCGGAACCAATCAAGGGCTCTGGCGGAGCTGTTCTGCCGGGGAAACATCCCTCCGGGAGGGGGAAATCGTCACCATCGTCATCACCATCGATCCTCTCATCGGGAGGGGGTCAATCTCCATCAACATCTTCACCAGCACCATATCCTCTCAAACCCTAGTTCATATCTTGTATCCAATATTTGTATCAAAACCTCAGATTGGTACGTGTGGGTTGCTAGTAGCGTTGATGACTCCTTGTAGTTGATGCTAGTTGGTTTATTCGGTGGAAGATCATATGTTCAGATCCATTATGCATATTAATACCCCTCTGATTATGAACATGAATATGATTTGTGAGTAGTTATGTTTGTTCCTGAGGACATGGGAGAAGTCTTGCTATAAGTAGTCATGTGAATTTGGTATTCGTTCGATATTTTGATGAGATGCATGTTGTCTTTCCTCTAGTGGTGTTATGTGAACGTCGACTACATGACACTTCACCATTGTTTGGGCCTAGAGGAAGGCATTGGGAAGTAATAAGTTGATGATGGGTTGGTAGAGTGACAGAAGCTTAAACCCTAGTTTATGTGTTGCTTCGTAAGGGGCTGATTTGGATCCATATGTTTCATGCTATGGTTAGGTTTACCTTAATACTTCTAGTTGCGGATGCTTGCAATAGAGGTTAATCATAAGTGGGATGCTTGTCCAAGGAAGGGTAGTACGCACCCACATACCAAATTATCAAAGTAATGAATGCGAATCATATGAGCGTGATGAAAACTAGCTTGACGATAATCCCCATGTGTCCTCGGGGGCGCTTTCCTTTATATAAGAGTTTGTCCAGGCTTGTCCTTTGCTACAAAAAGGATTGGGCCAACTTTCTACACCTTATTTACTTTTATTACTTGTTACTCGTTACAAATTACCTTATCACAAAACTATCTGTTACCGATAATTTCAGTGCTTGCAGAGAATACCTTACTAAAAACTACCTTTCATTTCCTTCTGCTCCTCGTTGGGTTCGACACTCTTACTTATCGAAATGACTACGATAGATCCCCTACACTTGTGGTTCATCAAGACTCTTTTCTGGTGCCGTTGCCGGGGAGTGAAGCGCCTTTGGTAAGGAAAAAATTATATAGTATGCTGAAATTTACTGTCACTTGTTACTATGGAACATAATCCTTTGAGGGGATTGTTCGGAGTATCTTCACCCCAAACAGTAGAGCAAAGAGTTTCCCCTCAACCTACTGAACCTACTGAAAATGTTTACTTTGAAATTCCTTTGGGTATGATAGAGAAACTGCTAGCTAATCCCTTTACAGGAGATGGAACATTGCATCCCGATTTGCATCTAATCTATGTGCATGAGGTTTGTGGATTATTTAAGCTTGCAAGTGTCGGATTCAGGGCTCCGCAAAACCCGTTAAGTTCGAACACAGGGGCGTGAACGAAGATCTCTCCCACTCACGTCTACCTAGCGCCTGGCTCTCGTCTTGGTGGAAGGATTCAAGTAAACAACAAACAAGCACACAAGAGTTTATCTAGGTTCGGGCCACCGTGAGGTGTAAGACCCTACTTCCTGCTTTGGTGGATTGGCTCTGGGTGAGCTAGAATATGAACTGGTACAAGGGTTCCTGAGCTCAGGAGGCGAGCTCAGGAGGGTCAGGAGGCTAGTGTTCTTGCTCCTTGTGCGGTGGCAAAGTGTGTGAGTCGATGATCCTTCTCTCTCCCCTGCAGTGGAGGTTCTAGCTACTTATATAGGCGGCCACGGTTTTCTTCCCCCGAAATGTTTAGGCGGGAAGGGATTCCACAACGGCCATTTTTGAGCGGGAACACAAGGACGTTCCTACCCTGACAAAAGTAGTCTTCGCATGCAAAAGGATCAGTCAGTGACACGGTGGTGGGCTCGACGGTGACATCCTCCTTGTTGTCCTTGCGGTCTTCGGTCTTGTTGCACCAAAGAGGAAACCTTTGCCCCACTCCTTGGGAACCAACGGCTGTGTTGTCTCCTTCGCACCGAAATGGCAACTATGTCGCTGGCGGACGCTGGCACTCGCTGGCGCGGTGTGTCACTGCCTCCTCTTGAGGCAGGCTTGGCCTTGGATTCTCAGCCCCTCTGGAACGCCTTACCGAGGCCGCTCCCGAGGGGGTCTTGGCGTCATTCTCCTCGCGAGGCCTGGCCCCTCGCGAGGGTCTTGAGCAGCTGGTCGATCAGCTGGGCCGTACCAGGCCGCTTGTAGGAGCGCGTCACGGCCCGCAGACAGGCAAGTCTGGGTACCCTGGTTCCCAAGACGCCGACAGTAGCCCCCAGGCCAATGGCGCGCGCGGAGTTGGCTTCGGGGCGAACCTTTAGTCGAGGACGAAGCGCCGGGGGCCCCAAATAGGCTGCGCACCAGGCGGGCGTGCGGTGGTTGGATGGGACGTGGGCGGCCCCGCCTCCCATGCTGTCTTGGTAGTTGTGCGCCGTGCTAGTCGCACGATTGGTAGGGCTTCTTGCTGCCGCTTCTGCTTCCTTCCTCCCAGTCGGCCCTCTTCTCTGCTTGCCTTCTCTTCCCCCTCCTGCTTGCCGCCATGCTGCGCGGGGCGAAGAAGAGAGGAGACGGCGAGGCTGCCGCGTCGCCGCCGGTACTCGAACCGGCTCTTGGTCGCTCCGCCATAGTGAACCAGGAGGGTCTGGACAAGGTGCGCCGCGCCTTGGCCGACACAACTAACGAGTGGGGACCGACCCGTGTTTGGCTCGCCTCCCGGCCGGTGAGGGAGCTTGGCGCCAACGACATCCAGCTTCATCTCCATGCTATCTTCGGGGGTCTCGTTCCCTCTTTCTCTGCCTTCTTCTATGTAGTGCCCACGTATTACCAGATTCGGGCGTTACACGTGGACCCTGGGTCTATCGTCCTTCTTTCCGGCTTCACGTTCCTGTGTGAGGCTTTCGTTGGCGTTTCTCCTTCTGTGGCCTTGCTCCGCCACTTCTTCGCCCCCTCCTTGGTTGACGGGAGGGCAGCGCTCGGGGTGCGTGTCATTGCGCGCAGTGGAGGCGACTGCTGCCTTTGGAATTGATTTCTCTCTTCATCCTACCACATACGGGTTTCGCCGGCAATGGGTGTTCATCGACGTCGTCGCGTACAGCCCCCAATTTCATCTTCCCGATGCGCTGGCGGTGCCGCACTTTGGTTGGAGGCATGAAGCCCTTTCGGATCCTCGGGCGGAGCCTGTGATGCGCCGCCTAGTCAACTTGAAGAAGAGCGGGTTGACCCTGGCGATAGTGGTGAGGGACTTCCTTGTCCTCCGTGTCGCCCCACTCCAGCGCCATTCCAACCCGATGTGGGTTCTTGATGATCGCGCGCGTCTTCGGTGGAAGTAGCTCCCTCGTGACACGATCCAGGGGCTGATGTGGCTTCTTGTTGGTGGAGTGCCTGAGGCTCGCCCTGGTTCCGCAGGTCGTGTTAATAAGCAGGGTCGCGATGCTGACGGACTGGTGTCTCTTGCGGATCCGACGAAGAAATACATTGATGATCCTTTTTATTGATGTAAACTACTCGATGAGCTACACATGTCATTATGTCATCTTACCGTACGTCAAAACTTTGCCTAGCTATCTTAGTTTTAAGTGCTACACATAATTATCATGGATGTATTTTAATTAACGTTACCTAGCTAGAAATATTTTTGATCTTTAAACATGCTGCCACGGCACCGTTTTTCGGCTGACGTGGTATTGTTTTTCCTATTATGATTTCAAACTAAGTAGTGGCGTCGGAAGTATATGCAACGCCTCTAGTATTTCTCCATATTTATGATGTGTCGAGATGCACCTATGCCATAGGTATATTTGACAATACCGTCCTGCCACTTTATCCAACGCCATAAATACCAGAAACTCTACTGGTGTAGGAACCAACGCCACCGCTATATTTTAGCACTGGCGCCATATTGGTGGTGTGGGGTTCCTACGCCAGCAAGGCACTTTTTGGCACACCATAGCTAGGATTTTCTGCACTAGTGATGTGTATTTGTTAAATACTAAGGATGAGGCTCTACACTACTTTAAAATCTATAAGGCTAATGTTGAGAACCAACTTGAGAAGAAGATTAAACGAGTCCAGTCTGATCGTGGTGGAGAGTACTTTTCTAATAAGTTTGATTTATTCTGTATGGAACATGGTACTATTCTTGAGAGGACACCGCCCTATTCACCCCAGTCAAACGGGGTTGCTGAACAAAAAAAAAGTACTCTAACAGATTTGGTTAACGTAATGTTAGATACATAGGGTTTATCCAAGGCAAGGTGGGGAGGGGGTTGTATTGACATATTTTCATGTCCTGAATAAATTTCCTGCGAAGCAATGGGAAAAGAAAAGAACTACACTCTCCTACTTGCGCACTTGGGGCTGTTTGGCGAAAGTCAACGTGTCGATCCGCAAAAATCGTATGATTGGACCAAAGACTGTGGACTGCGTTAATTTGGGCAACGCTGAGAATAGTGTTGGCTATATATTTCTAGTAGTGAAATCCGAGGTACCTGACCTGAAGGTCGGTACAATTATAGAGTCTAAGGATGCTACATTCCTTGAGGATATTTTCCCCATGAGAGATATGCAAAGCACCTCTAGACTGGAATCTGATGAGGCTCCTGAACCTGCCATTCTGATGGAATACTATGAGCACAAAAGTGATGAAAGTTACACGGAGGATGATGAGGAAGCTCCTGCAAGGAGCAAGAGACAGAAGACTGCAAAGTCTTTTGGTGATGATTTCGTCGTGTACCTCATGGATGATGACACTCCCAGTTCCATTTCAGAAGCCTATGCACCTCCGGATGCTGACTACTGGAAGGATGATGTCCGTAGCGAGATGGATTCCATCTTGGCTAATGGGACATGGGAAATCACTAAACATCCTTATGGTTGCCAACCATTGGGATATAAGTGTGTGTTTAAAGGAAGTTTCGGCCCGATGGTACTTTTGAGAAGTACAAGGATAGGCTTGTGGCCAAGGGTTATACCCAGAAAGAAGAAGAAGAAGATTTCTTCCATAGTTACTCACCTATGGCTAGACTGACAACCATTCGAGTGTTACTCACTATGGCTGCCTCACATGGTCTTCTCGTTCATCAGATGGACATTAAGACAACTTTCCTTAACGGAGAGCTAGACGAGGAAATTTACAGGCAACATCCAGATGGCTTTGTAGTAAATGGTCAGGAAAGAAAGGTGTGCAAGCTAGTGAAATCTTTGTATGGCCTGAAACAAGCGCCTAAGCAATGTCATGAGAAGTTTAATACAACTTTGACATCTTCAGGCTTTGTTGTCAACGAAGTTGACAAATGTGTATACTATTGCTATGTTGGGGGCGAAGGAGTTATACTATGTCGATGACATACTGACATTTGGGAACCAACTTAAAGTCATTGAGGAGGTCAAGGCCTCTATATCTCATAACTTTGAGATGAAAGGCCTGGGAGTGGTTGATGTGATCTTGAACATCAAGCTACTGAGATATACTGAGGGTGGAATTACACTTTTGCAATCCCATTATGTTGAGAATTTTTTGAGCCATTTTGTATATTCGGACTGCAAACCTTCTGCACCATATGATCCTAGCGTGCATATTTGAAAGTTAGAAGGCACGTCTGTAGATCAACTGAGATATTCTCAAGTGGTTGGTTCACCGATGTACCTAGCTTGTGCTACTCGGCCTGACATCTCATTTGCTATGTGCAAACTGAGTCGGGTTGTTTCCAATCCGGGAGATGTGCATTGGCATGCTGTTGAGCGACTGATGCATTATTTGCAAGGTACCGTGAACTATGGAATTCACTATTCTGAGTACCCGGCGGTACTTGAGGGGTATAGTGATTCAAATTGGATATCTGATGCTGATGATATGAAATCCAAAAGTAGATATGTCTTCACACTTGGTGGTGGTACTATTTCCTGGAAGTCTTGCAAGCAAAGGATCTTAACGATATCGACTATGGAAGCAGAACTCGCAGCATTAGACACATCGTGCGTCAAAGCAGAGTGGCTTCAAGAGCTTTTGATGGATTTTTCGGTGGTTTATAAATCTGTACTGACTGTCCTTATGAACTATGACAATCAAACTATGATTGCCAAGGCTAAGAGTGCAAAGGGCAACTTGAAATCCACAAAGCACATACGAAGAAGATTGAAATCCATTCGGCATTCTAGAAACTCCGGAGTGATAGCATTCGATTACATCCATACGACTAAGAATCTGGCGGATCCCTTCACGAAATGGCTATCACGGATGGTGATAGAAAATGCATCGAGGGAGATGGGCATGAGACCCACGTAAGTTGCCATGGGGGTAACCCAACCTATGTGCTCGGAGATCCCGTGAATTAGGGCCTAGGAAAATAATCCAGCGGTCAACTAAGGAGAGTATCCTTAATTAACTCACTCCGTTGGAGATGCAATAATACTCTCAATTCTATAAGCCAGGCTGACTTTTGTCTTATTGTGTTCCAAAGCTTGTGTAAGCAAGATGCTAACCTACGGAGCATTCTTTGGATGAACACACCTGTGTGAGCCCGACTACTGGTCACAGTCTATGAGATTGGGTAATCTCTAGGAAGCTCATGAGAAGGTATGGAGTATGAATATTAAGCTCCACCTGTGGGGTTTAGCCTTCAGCAGCCACGTATCAGCTGACAATAGGCAAAACTTCTGCACGCCGAACTGATAATTCAAGGCATAGTCCATTGTTCAGTTGTGAAGAAGTCTAATCCTATTGCTCTAGGTGGAAGTTCAACTTTACAGTCTCCACTAAAATTTATGATATATCAAACATTGTATGGAACAGTTGAAAAACTTATGTGCCTCAAGATCTGGTGGGGGATTGTTGAATCATAGATGGGCTTTATGCCCATATGAACAATGACTCCTGGTTAATCTCGAGGCCCATGTAGGATATGGAAGGTGGTGGGAAGTTTAGTACCACCTTGCCAGATGAGGAGAGTTGAGACCCCTTTATTGTTGGGAACCGTAGCATGCAATTTCAAAAAAAAAATCCTACGCTCACGCAAGATTTATCTAGGAGATACATAGCAACGAGAGGGGGAGAGTGTGTCCATGTACCCTTGTAGACCGAAAGCGGAAGCGTTTGACAACGCGGTTGATGTAGTCGAACTTCTTCTCGTTCCGACCGATCAAGCACGAAATGTACGACACCTCCGAGTTCTGCACGCATTCAGCTCGATGACGTCCCTCGAACTCTTGTTCCAGAAAAGTGTGAAGGGAGAGTTCCATTAGCACGATGGCGGGGTGACCGTGATGGTGAAGTGATCCGCGCACGGCTGCGCCTAATCACTACGTGAATATGACAGGAGGCGTAAACCGTGGAGGGGGCACCGCACAGGGCTAAGAATCAATATTGTGTGTTCTAGTGGTGCCCTCCCCCCCATATATATATACATGTGTGTGTGTGTGTGTGTGTGTGGGAGAGGGTGGGGAGCAGCAAGGGGAGCCCCAAGTAGGAGGGGTCCTACTTGGGCGCCTCCTCCAAGTCGGCCACCCCCCTTCCGTAAGTGTTGGAGGGTGAAAGAAAAAGAGAGGGGGGAGGGAAGGAAAGGGGGAGACCGAATCCTCCCCTTTCCTTATCTCTTCCCTCCTTTCCTTCTCCTCCTATTTCGGCCTATATGAGGGTGCACCAGCACCTTAGGGGCTGGTCTGTCCCTCTATTGGCCCAATAAGGCCCATATCTTTGCCGGGGTTGCTCGGAACCCCTTCCGGTGACCCGATATGTACTTGGTACCCTCCGGAACACTTCCGGTGTCTGAATACTATCGTCCTACATATCAATCTTTACCTCTCGACCATTTCAAGACTCCTTGTCATGTCCGTGATCTCATCCGGGACTACGAACAACATTCGGTCACCAAATCCTATAACTCATATAATACAAAATCGTCATCGAACGTTAAGCGTGCGGACCCTACGGGTTTGAGAACTATGTAGACATGACCGAGACACCTCTTCGGTCAATAACCAACAGCGGAACCTGGATGCTCATATTGGTTCCCACATATTCTACGAAGATCTTTATCGGTCGTACCGTAATGACAACATACGTTATTCCCTTTGTCATCGGTATGTTACTTGCGTGAGATTCGATCATCGGTATCTTCACACCTAGTTCAATCTCATTACTAGCAATCTCTTTACTCGTTCTGTAATGCATCATCCTGCAACTAACTCATTAGTCACATTGCTTGCAAGGCTTCTTATGGTGTGCATTACCGAGAGGACCCAGAGATACCTCTCCGATACTAGTAGTGATAAATCCTAATCTCGATCTATGCCAAGTCAACAAACACCTTCGGAGATACCTGTAGAGCATCTTTATAACCACCCACTTACGTTGTGACATTTGATAGCACACAAGTGAAGGAAATATGCCCTAGAGGCAATAATCCAGTTGTTATTTATATTTCCTTATATCATGATAAATGTCTTTTCTTCATGCTAGAAATGTATTAACCGGAAACTTGATACATATGTGGATACATAGACAAAACACTGTGTCACTAGTAAGCATCTACTAGACTAGCTCGTTAATCAAAGATGGTTGAGTTCCCTAACCATAGACATGTGTTGTCATTTGATTAACGGGATGACATCATTAGGAGAATGATGTGATTGGCATGACCCATCTGTTAGCTTAGCATATTGATCGTTCAGTTTTACTGCTATTGCTTTCTTCATGTCAAATACATATCCCTACGACTATGAGATTATGCAACTCCCGAATACCGGAGGAATTCCTTGTGTGCTATCAAACGTCACAACGTAACTGGGTGATCATAAAGATGCTCTACGGGTATCTCCGAAGGTGTTTGTTGGGTTGGCATAGATCAAGATTAGGATTTGTCACTCCGAGTATCAGAGAGGTATCTCTGGGCCCTCTCGGTGATGCACATCATACGAAACCTTGCAAGGAATGTGACTAATGAGTTAGTTATGGGATGATGCATTACGGAACGAGTAAAGATACTTGCCGGTAACAAGATTGAACTAGGTATATTGATACCGACGGTCGAATCTCCGGCAAGTAACATACCGATGACAAAGGGAATAACGTATGTTGTCATTACAGTTTAACTGATAAAGATTTTCGTAGAATATGTGGGATATAATATGAGCATCCAGGTTCCACTATTGGTTGTTGACCGGAGAAGTGTCTCGGTCATGTCTACATAGTTCTCGAACCCGTAGGGCCCGCACGCTTACCGTTCGATGACAATTCATATTATGAGTTATCTGTTTTTGGTGACTGAAGATTGTTCGGATTCCCGGATGAGATCATGGACATGACGAGGAGTCTCGAAATGGTAGAGAGGTAAATATTGATATATTGGATGATAGTTTTCGGACACCGGAAGGGTTCCGAGGGGTACCGGGTACATATCGGAGTTTCAGGGGGTTATTCGGAACCCCCCGGGGAAAGTTATGGGCCCTATGGGACATAAGAGGGAGGCACATTAGCCCACATAGGGGTGGCGCGCCCCCTCCATGGAAGGAGGCCGAATTGGAGTAGGGGAGGGGGCGGCTCCCCCCTTTCCTTCTTCTCATCCCAGTCCTTCCTCCTTTCCCCCTTCATGAGAAGGAATAAGCGGGGGGGGGGCAAATACTACTAGGACTAGTAGTCCTAGTAGGACTCCCTCCCCTTGGTGCGCCCCTCTTGGCTGCCTCCCTCCCTCTCCCTCCTTTATACACATGGGGAGGGCACACCTAGAATAAACATCAATTGACCCTAGCCGTGTGTGGTGCCCACTCCACAGTTTGCTCCTCCGGTCATATTGTCATACTGCTTAGGCGAAGCCCTGCGTGGATCACTTCACCATCACCGTCACCACACCGTCGTGCTGACGAAACTCTCCCTCGACACTTTGCTGGATCAAGAGTTCTAGGGACGTCATCAAGGTGAACGTGTGTTGTATGCTACCTCTTGAGCATGCGTTGTTTTTCCCATGAAGAGGAAAGGGTGATGCAGCAAATGAACGTAAGTATTTCCCTCAGTTTTTGAGAACCAAGGTATCAATCCAGTAGGAGACTACACGCAAGTCCCTAATACCTGCACAAACAATTGAGAACCTTGCAACCAACACGATAAAGGGGTTGTCAATCCCTTCACGGCCACTTGCATCAGTGAGATCTGATAGAGATAATAAGATAAATATTTTTTGTATTTTTGTTGTATAGATTGAAAAGTAAAGATTGCAAAATAAAATAACGATAAAGATAGCTGGTTGACGGAAGATTAATATGATGGAAAATAGACCCGGGGGCCATAGGTTTCACTAGTGGCTTCTCTCAAGATAGCAAAGATGGTGGGAGAACAAATTACTGTCGAGCAATTGATAGAAAAGTGCATAGTTATGAGAATATCTAGGCATGATCATGTATATAGACACCACGTCCGTGAAAAGTAGACCGAAACGATTCTGCATCTACTACTGTTACTCCACATATTGATCGCTATCCAGCATGCATCTAGAATATTAAGTTCATAAGAATAGAGTAACGCCTTAAGCAAGATGACATGATGTAGAGGGATACACTCATGCAATATGACATAAACCCCGTCTTTTTATCCTCGATGGCAACAATACAATACATGCCTTGCTACCCCTGCTGTCACTTGGAAAGGACACCGCAAGATTGAACCCAAAGCTAAGCACTTCTCCTGTTGCAAGAAAGGTCAATCTAGTAGGCCAAACCAAACTGAAAATTTGAAGAGACTTGCAAAGATATTAAATCATGCATATAAGAATTCAGAGAAGAATCAAATATTGTTTATAGATAATCTTGATCATAAACCCACAATTCATCGGATCTCGACAAACACACCGCAAGAAGTATTACATCGAATAGATCTCCCAGAAGATCGAGGAGAACTTTGTATTGAGATCCAAAGACAGAGAAGAAGCCATCTAGCTAATAACTATGGACCCGAAGGTCTGTGGTAAGCTACTCACACATCATCGGAGAGGCTATGGTGTTGATGTAGAAGCCCTCCATGATCGATTCCCCCTCCGGCGGAGCTCCGGAAAAGGCCCCAAGATGGGATCTCACGGGTATAGAAGGTTGCGGCGGTGGAAATAGGTTGCGGCGGTGGAAATAGGATCTTCACATGCCGACTATGATGATGCACTGGATAGTTTTGGAAAGGACCGAATTCAGGACTGGACTGCTGATGAGAAAACAAGGGATCGTAAGGCTTTGTCACAAATTCAACTCCATTTGCATAATAATATTTTGCAGGAAGTTTTGAGCGAGAAAACTGCCGCCGCTCTATGGTTAAAGCTGGAAAGCATTTGCATGACAAAAGATCTTACCAGCAAGATGCATCTGAAGCAAAAATTATTCCTGCACAGGTTACCCGAGGGAGGTAATGTTTTAAATCATATTTCTGAATTTAAAGAGATCATATCCGATCTAGCTGCAATGGAGGTTAAGTATGAAGAGGAAGATACTGCTTTAATGTTACTTTGTTCACTGCCAAGTTCTTATACCAACTTTAGAGACACCATATTGTACAGTCGTGATACTCTCACACTTAATGAAGTTTATGAAGCTTTGAACTCTAAGGAGAAGATGAAATTAATGGTACCTCATGATGGTTCGAGTTCATCCCAAGCCGAGGGATTATCTGTTCGTGGCAGGACAAAGGAGAAGAACTCCAATAATGGAAACAAAGGCAAAAGTAAGAACGGCCACAGGGGCCGGTCGCAATCCAGAGACAAGAAGTATTGCAGATATTGCAAGAGAGACGGGCATGACATCTCCGAGTGTTTTAAGTTGCAGAACAAGGAAAAGAGAAAAGGTAATAAACAAGGTGAAAATTCTGCTAACGTTGCTCGTGATGATAGTTCCGATGATGCTCTTGTCATTACTGCTGGATGTGCTGAGACCAATGATGAGTGGGTACTTGACATTGCATGTACTTTTCATATGTTCCCGCATAGAGATTGGTTTACTACTTTTGATTCCATTACTGCTGCTGGTTCCATTTAGGGTTTTGATAATTCACCATGCAAGATTGAAGGCATAGGTTCCGTTCGAATCAAGATGTTTGATGGCACAATCAGAACTTTGACAGATGTTCGGTATATTCCGAAGATGAAGAGAAATCTTATCTCTATGAGTGCCCTTGATGCAAAGGGCTACAAGTATTCAGGTGGAGATAGTGTTTTGAAAGTCACCAGAGGTTCCCTTATTGTGATGAAAGGTGACTTAAGTTCGACCAATGGTCTTTATTACTGTAATGCCCAGGATGGGACTATATCTCCTACGTGTCGAGGCACGACTTAGAGACATAACCCCATGCTAGAATGATCGCAAGTCTGGTATCTTTGCACAACTCATGTAAAAGATGGGGATGGAAAACATAAAATAGTTGGCTTACACTCGCCACGTCACACAAATACAATACATGTCTCAATCATCATTCAATAAAACATCACAGCCCTCTAAGGGTAAAATCCAAATGACAAGATACCAACCATAATTTAAACCACAGGTCGGATCGAATCCTAGTAGAAGTCTCCACTACTGATCATCAGGATAACGAACATAGTATCGACTACGCTCCTCGTCATACTCCCAGTCTAGCTCGGTGCCGTCACCTGGATAGCTGACCATCGGACCTGCATCTGGTGTGGTGAAGTAACTATGAGCCACAGAGGACTCAGCAATCCCGTTCCCGGGTAACAACACTATTTAAGCCTTGGGAGAGGATAAGGCTGAAGAAAAGAATAAGTGTCTGTAGCTGCAACTAGCACTAGCTTACGTGAAAGAGTGCGAGAAGAGAAGTGCCTCGGTCGAGAGATGATCACGAAGTGATCCTAGCTAAAGCTCAACAAACATAACCCCACCGTGTTCAACTCCCGAATCCCTATTCGGAAATTGACAGTCACGGTACACACACTGGTAGTGTATTGGAACATTGTGTCAAGTTATCTACAACCGGATATTAACAAGCTCCCATCTGCCACATAACCGCGGGCATGGCTTTCGAAAGTTCATAACCCTGCAGGGGTGTTCCAACTTGGCCCATGACAAGCCCACGATCCGCGGAGTCACAACTCCAAGGTGGGAAGGCCCGAGTATTCTCGGAATCCCGTGCTCAAGATACTCCGAACTAAGGTAAGGCTAATCCAGCAAATCCTCCCGGCGTGTCGACACTCTGATGGTAGCCGCGCGTATCTAGTCTCAGGACACGACCGGATGGGTGAAGCTACGGGTTGATATCAATCCTTGAGTTCCCTCGTGGTGACCCCGCAGGCTCCCCGTTTCGGACCAACACTCATGTGGAGCACTGGCCCGGGGTTGTTGATTAAGAACTCGGGTTTGCAAGACCCTATGCAAGTTTATTAGTTATTAGGCGAATAGTATCAATGTTGGGACTTGCTGGAAAAGACTTAGCACTTAGCGGTTTATCAAGGGGGTCCCATACACCTCAACCGTGTGAGGAACGCATAATCAAGGAACATAACACCGGCTTAAACGGTTCCTAACGGCATGAGTGGAACAAATCACCAAGCAAAAGGCTTAGCCTTCCACCCTTGCCAATATATAGATGATTTCATTTTAAGCATTATATAGTGTGATATAACCCAACAAAACTTCAACATGAAGCAAGCATCTTCAATCTTCACCTGCAACTAGCAATGCTATAAGAAGGGCTGAGCGAAGCGTACTTAGCCAAGCAACGGTTTGCATAGGTAGGGTGGTTAGACATGGACATGGTTACAAGTAGGAGGCTGACAGGAAGAACATGGGTATCGAGGCAAAACTATAGAGCGGAACTACTAGCAATAGGCAAAGATAGTAATGTTATCGGGGTTCGGTCATCTTGCCTGAAGTGTAGTCGTTCGGATCGTAAGAAGGGTCCTCGTGCTCAACCTCGTTGGTAACCTCGTGCTCGTACTCGTACTCGGTCTCATCTTCCGGCTCTAAACAATACACTCACACAAGGCACGAATCAACAAGATGCAATGCGCACTCAAAAATGATGGATGCATGATGGATGCACTAAGGGAGCACACGGAGCACGGAAAATAGCACTCAAGCAAATCACTTCAAAACATGGCAACAATAGGGGATTATGAATCTACATGGAAAATCAATCAAGTTTCATATAAGACTCGCTCCAAACGGAGCTACGAGCTAAAAGTTATGCCCGAAACAAGAAATAGGCGAAAGCTGAAAATTACAGAATCATAGCAACTTCGGAGCACAAGATAATTAAGCTACATCACTCAAACACCATGGCAAAGAGCATGAACATAAACTAGACATATCCTACAGAAAATAAGTCCAAAGGTGCACCCCCAAAGGAGCCACGGATCAATAGCAACAAGCTTGGACATATTGAACTTGACAACAAAATCCTGACAGCAGAATTTTATTGAAACTTTGGAGCAAAAGTTAAACATGCTACAGCCACTTAAATAAGCATGTGAGAACATGAATGGATAGCCAACAATATATACTACAAGGAACCATCAAGAGACACTCCAAAACTATCATGGTTTGTCCTAGAACAACACGCAAACATGGCATCGGAACATTACATATTCCAGACTTGGTGAAATTTCACTAAGTCTTAAAACAGCAGTTTCATCATGGCATTTAAAAGAGCAAGTTTAAGTCACCTCGAAATTAAACATGGCAAGTGGTAAGCACCACATCAAAGTACACATGATGGTGATTCCGAAACATACAAGCATGCATCATGGAGATAAACACAACGATAGCAATGAGCTCAACAAGATGGCATTTCATAACAAGTGAAACAACATCACAGCCACATGGGACTTTGCAACGAAGATAAACATGGCAAGATTAAATGTATCATGCAACCTAACACAAACAACAAGTAGAGCATGGCAAGACGAACACGTGAACATGTCATTTGCATCATTCGGATAAACGAGCTAAAAGATATCACTATGCAAAGATGGCATAAAAACAACACATAGCAGCAGTTTATATCGGGATGCACTCTTGCAACAGAAAAATAAGAATCTAGATGATCTCTAACATGCATGGCACAATGGAATGAATCGTAGTGCTAGTCACCACGAACGTCTGGACACCTCATTTGCATAAAACGGAGCAACACACAAGAATTTATCACCGTTCTAAAATTGCATCAGACACAAAACAACAGGGACTTAGTGAAAAAAACTACCTCCGGGTCAAAGAAGTCAAACGGGCCGAAACTGGAGTGCATCGGGTCGGGGTGGTTGGATCGGGCCCTGGAGGCGGATCGGGCGCGGCCTAGCGGGCTCCGGGCGCCGGATCCGGCCCGTTAGACCTGGATCGGCCGGGTCGGGGCCGGCTCGATCCCGAGCGAGCGGCGGCGCGGGGAACTTCGAGCGCCTCGGGCCCCTAGGGTTTTCGGGGGGCGGATCGGCCCAGCCGGCTCGATGGCGCCTCGCCCCTGGCCCTTGCGTCGAAGGAGGAGGCTGAGCCTCACCTGCGGGGTGGGCAGGCCTGGCGGAAGAACGACGGAGGCCCACGAGGGGCCGAGCGGGCGAAGCCCAGCTGGAACGCCAGATCCGATCGGATCCTGGCGCCCGAGCGGCTTCCTTCGAGCTGCGGGCGGCGACTCGCCTGGAGCGACGGAGGCGGGGGGGG
>LR738710.1:181479116-181497845 GCA_902687465.1 Secale cereale
CGAGAAGGCCCGGCCGGCGAGGCGGCGGCGCCGGCCGGCGGCGGAGGCGAGGGGCGCCGGCGGTGAGGACCCCCGTGGCGGCGGCGACCGGAGATGGCGGCGGGGTGAGGAGGAGATGCGGATTCCGGCGATGGTGGTGCTCCGGCAAAATCTCTGGCGAGCTCCGGCGAGGTGGTGGTGGCTGGAGGTGGAAGAAGGAGAGGAAGGGGATGGGGCTAGGGTTTCCTTGTTTTGTGGCACAAATTTGGGGGAGTGGACAAATATATAGGCACAAGTAGCTTGGGTTGTCCAAATGGAGTGCGGTTTTCGGCCACCGGATCAGATTTGGATGGCCTATATGATAGAAGTGGCTAGGAGTGGTTGGTGGGCTGTTGGAGGGGGTGTCTTGGGCCTCAAAGTGGAGGCACTTTGAGCCCACGAGAATAACTGTTGGGGTAGCAAACGGACTCGAAACGCGACGAGATTTGACAGGCGGGTTACACACAACAAAACAACAACACACGACAAGACTCGCGCCAAACCGGTAACGTTATACGGCCAAACACCAAAGTAGGCCTACGGGACACCACGGACACGTGAGGGAGCTCTGGAACGCGAAACGGACAACAGGAAGGAACGCGTGGGACCGGATGCAAACAACAACACAAATGCAATGCGGTGCATATGACTATATGATATGAATGAATGCCACACACACACACAACAAAACGACGAAAACCCGAAAGACAAAGAACCCGGAATGGAATAGATGAAGCCAGAGATTATATTATATGCACAAAAGGGAAAGTATTACATCCGGGGCATTACAATTACCTTCGAGGTTCTACCGTTTCAGGTAACGCTACTCCAGTTATTTCAAAGAATTCTGATTGTGATGCTGCTAACCTTTGGCATATGCGTCTTGGACATATGAGTGAACTTGGTTTGGCAGAGTTAAATAAGAGAGGTCTTCTGAAAGGATACGAAACTGGTAAATTGAAATTTTGTGAGCATTGTATCTTCGGCAAGCACAAGAGGGTGAAGTTCAATACTTCGACTCATACAACTGAAGGTATTCTTGATTATGTGCATTCTGATTTATGGGGACCATCTCACAAGAAGTCACTAGGTGGTGCTAGTTACATGCTGACCATAATTGATGATTATTCAAGAAAAGTATGGCCTTATTTCTTGAAGCATAAATGGCAAGCATTCTCAGCTTTTAAGGAGTGGAAGATTATGATTGAAAGACAAACTGAAAAGAAGGTAAAAATACTTCGCACTGATAATGGTATGGAATTCTGTTCTAAGCAATTTAAGAATTATTGCAAGTCTGAAGGCATTGTCAGACACTACACCGTTCCTTATACTCCTCAACAAAACGGTGTTGCTGAGCGTATGAACAGGACCATTATTTCCAGAGCCCGTTGCATGTTGTCCAATGCAGGTTTGCATAAGCGTTTTTGGGCTGAGGCCGCTTCCACTGCTTGTTATCTCATTAACCGTTCACCATCTATTGCTCTTAATAAGAAAACTCCAATTGAGGTATGGTCTGGTTCACCTGCTGATTATTCACAGTTGAGAGTTTTTGGTTGCACTGCTTATGCTCATGTTGATAATGGAAAATTGGAGCCTAGGGCTGTTAAGTGCATCTTTCTTGGTTATAAGTCTGGTGTTAAAGGTTTTAAATTGTGGAATCCTGAAACCCAGAAGGTTGTTATTAGC
Source organism: Secale cereale (assembly GCA_902687465.1). NCBI lineage: Eukaryota > Viridiplantae > Streptophyta > Magnoliopsida > Poales > Poaceae > Secale > Secale cereale. The sequence continues at coordinate 181,480,821 of LR738710.1, forward strand.
AGAAACGTTATCTTTAATGAATCTGCTATGTTACATGATGTTCCATCTACTAATGTTCCTGTTGAGAGTGAACAGCAGACTACTCTTCAGCATCCTACTGTTCAGGTGGAGCATGTTATTGATTCAGATGATACATCCGGTAATGAAAATGTTAATGCACATGATGATCCCGTCGTTGATGATGAACATGTCACTCCCACTCCAAATCAGCCTATTGTTCCACCCGGTTGGAATCTTGCACGTGACAGAGTTAGGCGGGGTATTGATAAACCTAAAAGGTTAATTGAAGAGTGCAATATTGTTTCTTTTGCTTTATCTATTGCAGAAGAAATTGAAGGTAATGCTGAGCCTTCTTCATATTCTGAGGCTATTATTTCTGGTGATAGTAATAAGTGGATGACTGCAATGCATGATGAGATGGAATCACTTGAAAAGAATGGCACTTGGGATTTAGTAAGATTACCGAGAGAGAAGAAACCTATTCGTTGCAAGTGGGTTTTCAAGAGGAAAGAAGGTGTTTCTCCTAATGATGAGACAAGATATAAAGCAAGGTTAGTTGCTAAAGGTTACAGTCAGATTCCAGGTATTGACTATAACGAGGTCTTTTCTCCTGTTGTGAAGCATAGCTCTATTCGCACTTTACTCAGTATTGTTGCCATGCATGATTTTGAGCTTGAACAATTGGATGTTAAAACTGCATTCTTACATGGAGAATTAGAAGAGGATATTTATATGGAACAACCTGAAGGTTTTGTTATTCCTGGAAAAGAAAAGCTTGTCTGCAAGTTAAAGAAAACTCTTTATGGATTGAAGCAATCCCCTAGACAGTGGTACAAGAGATTTGACACCTTTATGCTCTCTCGAGGTTTCAAAAGGTCTAATTATGATAGTTGTGTTTATTTGAAAACTGTCAAAGGTTCAACTATTTATTTGCTCCTTTATGTTGATGATATGCTTATTGCTGCAAAGAGTATGTCAGATGTTGATGAACTAAAGAAGCAATTGAGTAATGAATTTGAGATGAAGGATTTGGGTGCAGCAAAGAAAATTCTTGGCATGGAAATATCCAGAGATAGGCCGTCTGGAAAGGTATATCTAAGTCAGAAGGGATATATTGATAAAGTTCTTTGTCGTTTTAATATGCATAATGCCAAGCCAGTAAGTACTCCATTAGCTGCACACTTCAAATTATCATCAGCTTTATGTCCTATGTCAGATGCAGATACTGAGTACATGTCTAGAGTTCCCTATTCGAGTGCAGTTGGTTCACTTATGTATGCCATGGTTTGTTCCCGTCCGGATTTATCATATGCATTGAGTGTTGTCAGTAGATACATGGCTAATCCTTGAAAAGAGCATCGGAAAGCAGTTCAGTGGATTTTCAGATACCTGCGAGGTACTTCTAATGCTTATTTACAGTTTGGGAAAACTGGAGATGGACTTGTTGGTTTTGTTGATTCTGATTTTGCTGGTGATTTGGATAAGAGAAGATCACTCACAGGTTATGTTTTCACCATTGGTGGTTGTGATGTGAGTTGGAGAGCAACTTTGCAGTCTATTGTGGCTTGTTCCACTACTGATGCCGAGTATATGGCTATTTCTGAGGCATGCAAAGAAGCTATCTGGTTGAAAGGTTTGTACGCTGAGCTTTGTGGAGATTTATCTTGCCCTACCATATTTAGTGACAGTCAAAGTGCTATATATCTTACAAAGAATCCAATGTATCATGAGAGAACGAAGCACATTGATGTCAGATTTCACTATATTCGAGATTTTGTTGCTGAAGGTGATTTGAAGGTATGCAAGATAAGTACTCATGATAATCCTGCTGATATGATGACAAAGCCAGTTCCGACCAATAAGTTTGAGCTTTGCTCAGGCTTAGTTGGTATTTCTCACTAGTCCTATGGACTTTGACGCACAAGGTGTTTATGCTGATTTGGATGGAGTTATTTACTTTTTTCGACTACTGGAGGGAATTTGGATCAAGGTGGAGATTGTTAAATTGAGATCCAAATTATACCGTGTTGGACTAGACGTAGTACAACAGGTGTGGGCCTTTCCGTTGATGTCAACGTGTACGAGTACAACTCGTTTACTTCTCCTCCAAGGACTCTCATGTATTGCCCTCTTATATACCCCACGTAGTCGCACCTAAGACGGCATGTCGTCTCGTGCTTGTAATACTCCTCCTCATAGTGATTGCGGCTTCGTGCGTCCGTGGTTTTCTCCCGCCAGGGTTTCCACGTAAAAATCCGTGTCTCTCTGTCTCGTTTATTCTCATTATTATCTAACAAGTGGTATTAGAGCTGAGGTTCGTAGATACGAGATTTCAGATCGAGAGATATTAGGGTTCTATGCGCGCTGCAGCACGCGATCCGTGGTTCCGAAGGCAGATTGATCTCTGGTGCGTCGCTGTCAAGTCGCACGTCATCAAGCGGAGTCCGGGACGAGGTCTGCTCCACGGTTGATTTATCTGCGTTGCAAGTAGCCGAGACCAACGAAAGTTTGAGCGGATTGAAATCCGCTGCCCTCGCGCACACGCAGCGTCGCTGGTGCGTGAGCTGCCGCTGCTAGTGCATCAATCGATCTGTCCCTAGCCGTTCTGCAAGTTGCAGCTATTGGTTGCTTCAAGTCCCGAGGTAAACAGCTATGAGCCTCCACTAACTCCACTTGAAGATCGGAGCAATCATCATGTACTACTTCAATACTGCTTCTCTCGTGAAGGCTGCCGCTAGTACTCATGTTCATTACGTGAAGGCTACAGTGCATGTTGATTATTAGTGCAGTATACTCCGTTGCTACGTCCACTCGCGAATACTACCAGGTGCTATTATCCTAATCTTTGTTTGCTCTGCAAAATAATTCTGTCAAGAATTTTCTATCGGCTTGTACTACTTTGTGTACACGATTTTATCTACTCATGGCTTTCATGAAGTACGATCTTCTGCTGCTGGACCGTGACACAAAGTTTACCCTATGGCAAGTCGAGATGCGAGCATTGTTGGCGCAAGCCCATTATTAGGATGCACTCAGTTTTTCTTCAAGGTGGAGTTTTGGGGATTATGGCCCGTCGGGATAATGCATGTAATATTGCTGCAGTTATTTGAAGAACACAATTCAGTTATCAAGAAAAAAAGGGTATGGAGGAGGTAACTATTAAGCCTGTTGGTAGCCAGCATATACTCTATTCTCTCCATAGTTTTTTGCTGTTATGCATGTGAAGGTTTTGTTTTGATATTCATGTTCGTGATGAGAATCAGTTGAGGTGCAAGAAGGAGATTGATTTGTTTCTGCTAGATACTACAACATTTAGCGCTGTTAAGTTTCAAGTGCAATTCAGTTGTCTTTGCTCTTTCAAGAGGGGTCTATTGCAGAGTTGAAACTCCGTTGCATGTTAAGATGGTTCCTTCATCCGACAGTTGTTCTACAAGGATAGTTTATGACCATGTCATGGATTTTTCATTAACCACTACAAGTCGGCAATTTTTTGGGTGCACCGATGCCATCCGTACCATATGCTCTTGCATGAGTATTGTTTGCCGAGGTTTGTGTTTTCTATTTTGAAGCACGTTCAGATTCCATGAGATGAGTTCTTCACAATGCGATGTGCACCAAGATGTTGCACTATGAGCTATGTGCTCGTTCAGGCACCACAAGAGATATGATGCCTTATGTCATTTGATGATTGAGCAGTTTCAGTTTTTTGAGGTCAGTGGCACAGACTCAGACTTTTATTGGGAGACCAAATTTTGTTAGTCTGCTTTGTTGATAGTTGTGCTGTTTTCTGGACGACCTACTGATTGATTTGCTCAATATGACTTCATGAGAAGTTTATTAGTCCTATGGACGTTTCCAGGCACAAGGTTTACTTTTGATGACTTTAATTGAGGAGTTGATGCTATCTATGATTATTGTAAGGGATTTCGTCTCAAGGTGGAGTGTTATTTTATTGTGTTCCGAATCCCATACAAGTGTTGTACTACAGATGGAGTCCTACCGGACTACGGCATGCCAACCGTGCTAGACGTAGCATGACTACAACTTTGTTTCGTGTCCACCAAGAAAGAGAGTTATTTGCCCATTTATATAGTACCAGCTAGTCATAGAATAGATGAGAGAGAGAGCTCCACCAGATTAGCATGTAGAGTGTTTGTCCTCTCGTGTAATGTAATACTTCTCCCAATTACAGTGATACGCCGCCGTGCGTTCCGTGGTTTTCTCCCGCAAGGGTTTCCACGTTAAATCCGTGTCTCTCGTGTCTCGTTTATTCTCGTTATTATCTAACAAGTGGTATCAGAGCAATGTAGACTGGTTGAGGAGATTTAAAGAAGACTTGGTGATCTTAGGTTATAGGATCAACCCTTGAAACCTAGCTTTCTTGAGAGCCTTTAGCAACTCTCTTTCTATCTAAGCACATTTTTATTTATCTGCGTTTTCCACTCTTGTAACCGCCCCTGTCTTGTAAAATGTAAATACTAGCTTTGGGTGCCAACTCTTAGCTGGCACTCATGGCATATAAATGAAAAAAAAGGACAGTAGGAGGCTCTCCTGCTGTTTTCAGTGTGTCAAAAAAAGAAATAGGGCTTCATTGTGCTCTCTGATGTTTTTAGGGTATATGAGTATATATAGGCTGAAGAAGTACGTCGGTGGAGCTGCGAGGGGCCCACGAGGATGGGGGCGTGCCTACCCCCCCTGGGCGCACCCTCCTGCCTCGTGGCCGCCTCGTGGCTTCCCAGATGTGTACTCCAAGTCTTCTGGATTGCGTTTGTTCCAAAAATGATCCTCGCGAAGGTTTCATTCCGTTTGGATTCTGTTTGATAGTCCTTTTCTACGAAACACTAAAATAGGCAAAACAAACAACAATTTGCACTAGGCCTTTGGTTAGTAGCTTAGTCCCAAAAATAATATAAAAGAGCATTAGAAAGCCCATTAAACATCCAAAACAGATAATATAATAGCATGGAACAATAAAAAATTATAGATACGTTGGAAACGTATCAAGCATCCCCAAGCTTAATTCCTGCTCGTCCTTGAGTAGGTAAATGATAAAAACAATTTTTTTGATGTGGAATGCTACATAACATAATTTTCAATGTAATTCTCTTTATTGTGGCATGAATGTTCAGATTCAAAAGATTCAAGGCAAAAGTTCATTATTGACATAAGAATAATAATACTTCAAGCATACTAACAGAGCAATTATGTCTTCTCAAAATAACATGGCTAAAGTAATTTCATCCCTACGAAATCATATAGTTTGGGTATGCTCCATCTTCATCACACAAAATACCCAAATCATGCACAACCCCGGTTTCAGCCAAGCAATTGTTTCATACCTTAATTCTTTCAAACTTTTTCAACTTTCACGCAATACATGAGCGTGAGCCATGGATATAGCACTATAGGTGGAATAGAGTGGTGGTTGTGGAGAAGACAAAAAGGAGGAAGATGGTCTCACATAAACTAGGCGTATCAATGGACTATGGAGATGCCCATCAATAGAGTGAGTAGGGATTGCCATGCAAAGGATGCACTAGAGCTATAAATGTATGAAAGCTCAACAAAAGAAACTAAGTGGGTGTGCATCCAACTTGCTTGCTCACGAAGACCTAGGGCATTTGAGGAAGCCCATCGTTGGAATATACAAGCCAAGTTCAATAATGAAAATTCCCACTAGTACATGAAAGTGAAAAAACAAGAGACTCTCTATCATGAAGATCATGGTGCTACTTTGTGGAAAAAAGATAGTAGCATTGTCCCTTTGGGGGGGGGGCTTCCTTTTTTTGGCCTTTTTTGGCCTTTCTCTTTTTTTCTCGAGACAATGCTCTAATAATGATGATCATCACACTTCTATTTATTTACAACTCAAAGATTACAACTCGATACTAGAACAAAATACGACTCTATATGAGTGCCTCCGGCGGTGTACGGGAATGTGCAATCAATCAAGAGTGACATGTATGAAAAATTATGCATGGTGGCCTTGCCACAAATACGATGTCAACTACATGATCATGCAAGGCAATATGACAATGATGAAACGTGTCATAATAAACGGAACGGTGGAAAGTTGCATGGCAATATACCTCGGAATGGCTCTAGAAATGCCATAATAGGTAGGTATGGTGGCTGTTTTGAGGAAGGTGTATGGTGGGTGTATGGTACCGACAAAATTTGCGCGGTACAAGAGAGGCTAGCAATGGCGGAAGGGTGAGAGTGCGTATAATCCATGGACTCAACATTAGTCATAACAAACTCACATACTTATTGCAAAAATCTACAAGTCATCAAAAACAAAGTACTACACGCATGCTCCTAGGGGCAGGGTTGGTAGGAGTTAACCATCGCGCGATCCCGACCTCCACACAAAGGATGACAATCAAAGAAATACCTCATGCTTCAAATTTGTCACACAACGGTTACCATACATGCATGCTACGGGACTTGCAAACCTCAACACAAGTATTTCTCAAATTCACAACTACTCTACTAGAATGACTCTAATATCACCATCCTCATATCTCAAAACAATCATCAAGCATCAAACTTCTCATAGTATTCAATGCACTTTATATGAAAGTTTTTATTATACCCGTCTTGGATGCCTATCATATTAGGACTAATTTTATAGCCAAAGCAAATTACCATGCTGTCCTAAAGGACTCTCAATAATATAAGTGAAACATGAAAGATCAATAATTTCTATAAAATAAAACCACCACCGTGCTCTAAAAAGATATAAGTGAAGCACTAGAACAAAATTATCTAGCTCAAAAGATATAAGTGAAGCACACAGAGTATTCTAATAAATTCTGATTCATGTGTGTCTTTCCCAAAAGGTGTGTACAACAAGGATGATTTTGGTAAACTAAAAAGAAAAGACTCAAATCATACAAGACGCTCCAAGAAAAACACATATCATGTGGTGAATAAAAATATAGTCTCAAGTAAAGTTACCGATAGACGAAGACGAAAGAGGGGATGCCTTCCCGGGGCATTCCCAAGTTTAGGCTTTTGGTTGTCCTTGAATTTTACCTTGGGGTGCCTTGGGCATCCCCAAGCTCAGGCTCTTGCCACTTTTTATTCCATAGTCCATCAAATCCTTACCCAAAAACTTGAAAACTTCACAACACAAAACTCAACAAAAAATCTCATGAGCTCTGTTAGTATAAGAAAACAAATGACCACTTTAAGGTACTGTAATGAACTCATTATTTATTTATATTGGTGTTAAACCTACTGTATTCCAACTTCTCTATGGTTCATACCCCCGATACTAGCCATAGATTCATCAAAATAAGCAAACAACACACAAAAAACAGAATATGTCAAAAACAGAACAGTTTGTAGCAATTTGTAACTTTTCAATACTTCTCTAACTCTAAAAATTCTGAAATAAATTGTTGGACGTGAGGAATTTTTCTATTAAACATCTGCAAAAAAGAATAAACCTAAAATCACTCTCCAGTAAAAAGAATGGCAGCTAATCTTGTGAGCGCAAAAGTTTCTGATTTTTACAGCAAGATCGCAAAGACTTCACCCAAGTCTTCCCAAAGGTTCTAGTTGGCACAAACACTAATTAAAACACAAACCACATCTAAACGGAAGCTAGAAGAATTATTTATTACTAAACAGAAGTAAACACAAAGAAAATAAAATTGGGTTGCCTCCCAACAAGCGCTATCGTTTAACACCCCTAGCTAGGCATAAAACAAGAATATATCTCGGTATAGCCGTAATGATAAGGTAAATTGTGAAAACTCATCTCATATTCCCTACGTTCAGCAGCAAGTTTTCTTTGTGGTAGGCAAAAGTAATCGAATGGGCTAAATTTAATGGGACACGAGTCCCCAAGATCAAGCTCGGGAGGTATGGGTTCCTCCTTTGGCCCCTCATATTGCACAACCAATTCATCATTGTAAGTATTCTTTTGGCAAAAGGTCATGAGCCTTTGCTCAAGAGAAAAACCTAACCCATTGTTTTGAATAGAAAAATCATCATTGAGTTCAGAGATTCTATCAACTAAAACATCCGTAGGAACCTATTTTCTAAGGTTTTCATTAAAAGCAACATGATCTAAAGATTGTAAACGCACTATGTCTTCTTGATTAAAACAGATAGCTTCTATGGGAGGGCGACCAGCGTCCACCCTATAATGAGTAAAAATTTCTTTGGCCTCTCTAATTATAATTCTGAACTCATGTGCCAAAAATATAGTAGCTGCTCGCTTAATAGAAGAATGCTCAATATTGGAAATTTCTAGAAAAAATCTCTGAATGCAAGGATGCATGTGGATAAATTGTCTTTCAAGTTCAACTACAAGCAAAGATATAGCATCCGCAATACTACTGGTTCTATGAAGAATAGATCCACACATAGTTGGCAAAGCACAGGCACAAGTAAAGAAATCTTGAATAACTCCTTTTCCAATAATATTACCACTACCAAACCGGAACTTTTTAGTGTGTAAAGTAGTAGGTTCCTCATGAGGATAATTAAAAGCATCAAAGTTTCCCCCATCGTTACTACTATCTTTTTCAACGATAACCTCCCTTGTTTCAGACATGATAGCAACAAACCGCACTAAGGACGAACACACAAGAGGCAAGCGAAAAGAGGCGAACGGAAAAAGGGCGAATAAAACAACAAAGGTGAAGTGGGGGAGAGGAAAACGAGAGGCAAATGGCAAATAATGTAATGTGAGGGATAAAAGTTTGTGATGGGTACTTGGTATGTCTTGACTTGTGCGTAGATCTCCCCGGCAACGGCGTCAGAAATTGTTCTTGCTACCTCTTGAGCATGCGTTGTTTTTCCCTTGAAGAGGAAAGGGTGATGCAGCAAAGTAGTGTAAGTATTTCCCTCAGTTTTTGAGAACCAAGGTATCAGTCCAGTAGGAGACTACACACAAGTCCCTAATACCTGCACAAAAAATTAAGAACCTTGCAAACAAACAGAAGTTTGCGGTGGTGGAAATAGGGTTTTGTGGTGCTCTCTGCAGTTTTTAGGGTATATGAGTATATATAGGCTGAAGAAGTACGTCGGTGGAGCTACGAGGGGCCCACGAGGGTGGGGGGGTCGCGCCCTCCTGCCTCGTGGCTTCCCAGACGTGTACTCCTAGTCCTTTGGATTGCGTTTGTTCCAAAAACGATCCTCGCAAAGGTTTCTTTCCGTTTGGATTCCGTTTGATATTCCTTTTCTGCGAAATAATGAAATAGACAAAAAACAGCAATTTGCACTAGGCCTTTGGTTAGTAGGTTAGTCCCAAAAATAATATAAAAGTGCATAATAAAGTCCATTAAACATCCAAAATAGATAATATAATAGCATGGAACAATAAAAAAATTATAGATACGTTGGAAACGTATCACTGAACTCGGAGGTGTCGTACGTTCAATACTTGATCGGTTGAATCGCGAAGACGTTTGACTACATCAACCGCGTTAAACAAACGCTTCCGCTTTCGATCTACAAGGGTACGTGGATATATTCTCCCCCTCTCGTTGCTATGTATCTCCTAGATAGATCTTGCATGAGCGTAGGATTTTTTTTAAAATTGCATGCTACGTTCCCCAACAGTGGTATCAGAGCCAAGTCTATGTGTAGATGATATGCAAGTAGAACAGAAAGAGTTGTGGGAGGTGATAGTCATACTACTTACCACCAACGTCTTATTTTGATTTGGCGATATTATGGGATGAAGCGGTCCGGACCAACCTTACATGACTGCGTTCATGAGACCGGTTCCACCGACAGACATGCAACTAGTTTTGCATAAAGGTGGCTGGCGGGTGTCTGTTTCTCTTACTTTAGTTGAATCAAATTTGACTATGGCCGGTCCTTGTTGAAGGTTAAAATAGCAAACTTGATGGACCACCATTGTGGTTTTGTGCCATAGGTAAGAAAGGTTCTTACTAGAAGCCCGTCGCAGCCACGTAAAACTTGCAACAACAAAGTAGAGGACGTCTAACTTGTTTTTGCAGGGCACGTTGTGATGTGATATGGTCAAGACGTGATGAGTTATACATTATTGTATGAGATGATCATGTTTTGTAAATTATCGGGAACCGGTAGGAGCCATATGGTTGTCTCTTTATTGTATGAAATGCAAGCGTTATGTAATTGCTTTACTTTATCATTATGAGTTAGCAATAGTCGTAGAAGGAATAGTTGGCGAGACTACCACGATGCTACGATGGAGATCAAGGTGTTAAGCCAGTGACGATGTAGATCATGACGATGCTTTGGAGATGGAGATCAAAAGCACAAGATGATGATGGCCATATCATGTCACATATTTTGATTTTATGTGATGTTTATCTTTTATGCATCTTATTTTGCTTAGTACGGTAGTAGCATTATAAGATGATCCATCAACTAAATTTCAAGGTAAAAAGTGTTCTCCCTGAGTATGCACCATTGCTACAGTTCGTCGTGTTGATACACCACGTGATGATCGGGTGTGATAGACTCTACCTTCACATACAATGGGTGCAAGACAGTTTTGCACATGTGGAATACTCAGGTTAAACTTGATGAGCCTACCATGTACAGACATGGCCTCGGAACACTGGAGACCCAAAGGTCGAACGTGAATCATATAGTAGATATGATCAAGATAGAGATGTTCACCATTGATGACTACTCCATCTCACGTGATGATCGATCATGGTTTAGTTGATTTGGATCACGTATCATTTAGATGACTCGAGGGATGTCTATCTAAGTGAGAGTTCTTAAGTAATTTGATTAATTGAACTTAATTTATCATGAACTTAGTCCTGATAGTTTTTTGCATATCTATGTTGTAGATCAATAGCCCGTGCTACCGTTCCCTCGAATTTTAATGCGTTCCTAGAGATAGCTAACTTGAAAGATGATGGTAGCAACTACACGGGCTGGGTCCGTAACTTGAGGTTTATCCTCACTGCTGCACAGAAGAATTATGTGCTTGATGCACCGCTAGGTGAAAGGCCAGCTGCGGGAGCAACTGCTCATGTTATGAACGTCTGGCAAGCTCGATCTGATGACTACTCGATAGTTCAGTGTGCCATGCTTTACGACTTAGAATCGGGACTTCAAAGACGTTTTTAACGTCATGGAGCATATGAGATGTTCCAAGAGTTAAATTTAATATTTCAAGCAAATGCCCGAGTTGAGAGATATGTAGTCTGTCGTGGTTCTAAGTCTGACAATACGAGTAGGGGTACGTAGGTGGAGGCAAGGTCCTAGCTACGGTGAGATTGTACACAAGATGTTTACGAGTTCAGGCCCTTCTCGGAGGAAGTAAAAGCCCTACGTCTCGGTGCCCGGAGGCGGTCGACTAGAATGTATATGTGTGTGTGAGTTACAGGGGGTGCGAACCCTTGTACTAGAGGAGGGGGTGGCTTATATAGAGTGCGCCAGGACCCCAACCATCCCCACGTTACAAAGGTTCAATGTACATAAAGGCAGGGCGTTACTGATAACGCCTGCAATAAAGGGTGAGAAAGGCATTCATTACCGCAGAATGAATGCATGACCGTTGTTGTCCTAACGGGACCTTTAACCTTCGGGGGTCGAGTGTCTTTGCATGGTCGAGTGTCCTCATCCTTCCGAGTGGAGTTGAGTCATCTGAGCGAGGGTATGCAGTCGAGTGGAATGTCCTCTTGGGCCGTATCAGTCGACTATTTCTATTGTCTTCGAGTTGTCTCTTGAACTTCCGGGGTAGTGACCTTGGGTGGGGCACCTGGGTCAGACCCATGACACTACCATAGGTCTGTAGCATCATCGGTAGCCCCCGAATGGATTGAGGTCCGAGTAGAGGAGAGTGTTGAAGTTGGCCTTGGTTCAAGTTTGACACCCCTGGGGAATCTTCCTTGAATCTGTGGACTAGGCCGATCCTTCAACCTTGACTTAATCGCCCTAATCGATTCAAGAACTACCGAGTGTACTTGCTTGTGTAGACCGTCGAGTGAACTTTTGCGCACGGCCCCGAGCATCGGCCGGGCGCGAAACTTTCGGCGGTTGTCCTCTGGTCTCCGGATTTCATGGGATTTGAAATTTGGGGAAGCGTGCGGGACGGGTCGTGCCGCAGTAATCGGGTCGGATACGCTCGGGGTGCCTCGATTTCTGTGCTACCTTTTTCGCCACATCTTGGGTGCGCGCCTATTGCGGGATTTGACGGGATAGCTTGGGGCCACCAGTCAGTCACTCGACCACCGGGCTATAAATAAGCACCACAGCCGAGGCGAAAGCACTGTGCGCCCAATCTCTGCCTCTTCTTCCTTCGCTCCTCTGCCGCGCCTCTGCTCTCCGCTTTCCACCGCTCGGCTCGCACCGGCTCGCCGCCCATGGGAAAGGACAAGACGGCAGCTCTGGGGCGCTTGAAGAAAGCGGCGGCGATGGGGAAGGGAAAGAGATCCAACCGAGGGTCCTCGTTGAGGTCTGGGCTCCCGCCTCGCTGGATCCAGGGGGACTGGATCAGGTCCACGATGACGCCAGAGGACATGGAGGAGCTGGTGGAGGAGGGCCTGATCGTCCGCGACTCCTGGCGGCTGCCGGAGGACGAGCTCAAGCCCCAGCCACATGAGGGCGAGTGTGTTCTCCTCGTGACCCACATGGACCAGGTTTTTCTTTGCCCACACATCCTTTCTACCGTGGTTTCCTGGCTTTCTACGGCGCCCAGCTGTACCACTTCACTCCCAACACCATCACGTACTTGGCCGCATTTGTTTCGATGTGTGAAAACTTCCTCGGGTGCCGACCGCACTGGGGCCTGTTTAAGCATATCTTCACTTGTCACTCCCAAACTGTCAAGAAAGCGAACCCGAGTGATGAGAAGACGCACGTCATCCAGTTGTGCAGTGGATTGGGTATCCAGACTAGGGGTAGGAGCACTTTCCCTACCATGGTCCTTCCCGAGTCGGTCCGGGGATGGCAGTCGACTTGGTTCTATTGCAAAGATGTCCCGACTCCCGGTCAGTCGACCGGTCTTCCTCCATTTTCTTTAGATCAAGTCAGCCAGCCTCCGACGCTGCTTGTGAGTCGGGCTGAAAAGGTAGAGGTGGATATGTTGGTGGAGCGAGTAGTTCAGCTGGTCCGCGACAGGGTCACTGGGATGGGTTTGCTTGAGGTGTTCCTCAAGAGCAGGATCCAGCCTCTCCAAGCTCGGGACCATCCGATGTGGATGTACTCGGGCATCGACGACACTTCTCGGGTCCACCCAGAGGAATCCGCCGCGAAGACGGTGGAATTGTGCCTGAAGTGCATGATAGGGAACAAGGACAATCCTCGGGGGACCGGAAGAGTTCACCCATTCGATGCAGACCACCAACCAGAAAAAGTTCAGCCTCAGTTCCCGAGTGGATTTTATGTTTCTTGTTTGCAGACGTTTGATGAATCTGACTGGTGTATGATTGTTCTTCCTTTCCGCAGACCTTTACCGAAATGTACTCGGTGCCCAATGGTGAGCAGGTCCAGGAGGGGGAAGAGGGTTTAGGCAAAGCTTATGACTGGAAGTTTGGCGAGGAGACGGCGGGGAAGAGCGAGGACTCCAGCAGTGGTGAGGAAGTCGAGTCACCCCCCATCCCCCGCATTGAGAAGCGCTCCAATGAGAAGCACGACCCAGAAGTCGCGTGTGCTAGGACGGGTCCTTCCTGCTCCTAGGTGCAGAAGCGCACTCGAACGTCTACTCAGATCCAACTGAGAAAGCGCCAAAACAGCCCAAGGTCGCCGCCTCCAAACCCCGGAAGGCCTTGCCGAAGATCAAAGTGGACGTCCCGATTGCCTCCACGTAAGTGTTGCTCTGCTTCATTCTTCCATTTTGGAGACCACATTTGTCTTTGTCGACTCACTTTCTGTGAAATCTTGAGCGCTGCTGCTTCTGGGACTTCGATGGATGTTGAAAAGGGCCGCGACGACAAGGAGACCGTAGACGCCGCCATGTCCCACCCAGTTGCGGATTATTGGCTATGCTTTGGTTTTTGTTAGTTGGATTGGCCGTCGACTAAATTTCTTCTTGATTGTTCTCTAAAGGGCCGCACAATGTCATCGAACTCCCCGATGATGAGGATGATGAGGAGGACCGCGTGGAGGTGTCTCGAAGGGGCACGAGAAGTAGGGGTCGGAAGACACCCTCTGGCTCTGAGGCCCAGCAACAGGGGGACATGGCTCGGACCACAGTCTCCTTTGTTGTTCCTGTGTCGACCGACCGTCCCTCCGCGTCGACTGTTCCAGCTGCTGACCCTGTGACTGCTCCAACAGCTCCACCGTCCGTGCTTTTCGCCACCCATGCCATCCCGGAGAACCACGTGAGTGCGGCTAAGGAGGTCGTTCGTCAGGCGGGATTGATGATGGAGCGGACGAAGGCGGCGTATGAGGCTAGCATGGCTGCCTACAATGCCGGTTCGACTCTTCGAACCAATGTCCAGATTTGTCCTTTCCGACTGACTTGCTGTGTTGTTGGGGTCTTCATTCTGAAAACTGCCACTTTGTTCGTAAGATGATGTTACACCCACTGGGTGTTCCTAATTTTCATGTAGCTTTAGCTCTTTTGATCCAATCGGCCTTTCTGTGTCGATCGGACCGGTGGGGGCACGCTGAGTGCACCCACTGGGTGTAGCCCCCGAGGCCATGGTCGGCTGAAGTCAGTCAGCCATGGTCTTAGAATTTGTCTTGTTTCGAACTCTTCTCACTCGCGCAGGGCAGACCCGGTCGAGTGAGAACCGGTGGGGGCACGCTTAGTGCACCCACTGGGTGTAGTCCCCAAGGCCATGGTCGACTGAAGTCAGTCGGCCGTGGTCTTAGAATTTGCCTTGTTTTGAACTCTTCTCACTCGCACAGGACTGATCCGGCCGAGTGAGAACCAGTGGGGGCACGCTTAGTGCACCTCTCTCTCTTTTTTTTGAGCTCAGGCAGGACTGATCCGGCCGAGTGAGAGCCAGTGGGGGCACGCTTAGTGCACCCACTGGGTGTAGTCCCCGAGACTATTATTGAGTATTTGGCTCAGCTGTAGTCTTAGAATTCTGTCTTGTTTTGTTGGTGCAGAAATCCTGCGAGTTTGGAGCCAAATTCACGGATCTTGAGAAGAAATCCCAGGACGAAGCGTCTGGTAATAAAAGTTTATATCTTGTCGATTGAATTTCAGCGAATGTGCCGTGTGTATCCTTATGTTCATCTTTCTAGTAATGTCTCTTGTAGATCAAATGAAGGCAGCTCTGGAGCAGAAGGACCTTGATCTGGCAGTGGCGCAGGAGAAAACTAAACTCGCAGAACAGAAACTGGCTTCGGTCGGCAAGCTTGAAGAAGAGATCGCCAGGCTGAAGGACTCTCTCGGTGCGGCCAACAAGGAAGTGACTCGACTAAAGAGGGCCAATATCGCTCTGGACGAGAATGTGAGGGACCTCTTCCAGAAGAAGAACGGGTTGGAAGCTTATCTGGGTGACCTCACTAAGAAGTGGTATCTCATGCTTGAAGGTATGTTCCTTTTGTCTGACTGAATCAAGGCGGTCGACTCATACCCTTCTTGCTAACTCAACGTGTTTTCGCCTATGTAGAATTCTATCACAACTTCGAGGAGGAGACTGGGCGGGTCGAGCTAGGTCTGGACCCTGCCAACTCTCTTGTCAAGGATGAAGCGGCTATGAACCTCTTGCGACTGGAGTCCCGCCTCACCAGCGCCACATGCTACCTCGCTCGGCTGAAGGCCGTGATGTCTCGGATCGATGCCGCACTCTGGAGAGGGACGATGCAAGAGAATGACCTCAAGTCTCTGATGACTCGACTCAATGAGATCCCTAAGTCGAGTGCAGGAGTGGAAGAAATCATCTGCCCGTTGTGGTGCTGACGTTGCGTAGTCTCTGGTTCGTGTGCACTGCAAGGAAGTGAAGGAGGAGAGGCTGGCCGTGCTCAAGGTTGCCAACACGAAGAAGCTCCAGTTCTAGTCGTTCATGGAGACTTTTCTGGAAGCCGCTACCCGTATTGCCGACGGGATTGACTTAGACGAGTATGTCGTGCCTGCAAGCCCTCCTCCCCCTGAGGAATGAACAAACTTTGATACTCTGATTCAATTTGCCTTGGTATGCCGAGTGATTTTGTAACCGCTTAAACTCTCGCGAGCTTGATGCTCGAGTACTTCTGCCCGAATCTTGCGGGGCTTTATCTGCACTTGATCCCTTTTTAGGACGTGTTTGCTTTGCTTCTGATTCCCTTCGAACCTTTTTGAATTTCAAGACGGTGTCGCGTTTGTGGCGTAGCCCGGAGGGTCGAGCCACTTAATACTTGTGGTGTAGCTCGGAGGATAGAGCCACGTTGTACTTGTGGCATAGCTCAGAGGGTAGAGCCACGTTGTACTTGTGGAGCTCAGAGGATAGAGCCATGTCGTACTTGTGGCATAGCTCAGAGGGTCGAGTCACGTTGTGCTTGTGGTGTAGCTCGGAGGACAGAGCCACGTTGTACTTGTGGCGTAGCTCGGAGGACAGAGCCACGTTGTACTTGTGGTGTAGCTCAGAGGGTCGAGTCACTTCGTACTTGTGGTGTAGCTCGGAGGACAGAGCCACGTTGTACTTGTGGCGTAGCTCGGAGGACAGAGCCACGTTGTACTTGTGGCGTAGCTTGAAGGACAGAGCCACGTTGTACATGTGGCGTAGCTCGAAGGACCGGGCCACATTGTAACTTAGGTGATTGCAGGATCGCAGCCAAGCCGTCGAATGAGAAGGTCGCTCTTTGTTTGGAGTGGTTTTAGAAACTTAGGCGAATCGGATTCGCAGCTAAGCCCCCGAATGAGAGGGTTGATCTTCACTTGGAGTTGTTTTTGTAACATAGGCGATTACGGGGTCGCAGCTAAGCCCCCGAGTGAGAGGGTTGCTCTTCACTCAGAGTGGTTTTTGTAACTTAGGCGATTACGGGGTCGCAGCTAAGCCCCCGAGTGAGAGGGCTGCTCTTCACTCGGAGTGGTTTTTGTAACTTAGGCGATTACGGGGTCGCAGCTAAGCCCCCGAGCGAGAGGGTTGCTCTTCACTCGGAGTGGTTTTTGTAACTTAGGCG
>LR738710.1:181498121-181624058 GCA_902687465.1 Secale cereale
GGGGTCACAGCTAAGCCCCCGAGTGAGAGGGTTGCTCTTCACTCGGAGTGGTTTTTGTAACTTAGGTGATTACGGGGTCGCAGCTAAGCCCCCGAGTGAGAGGGTTGCTCTTCACTCGGAGTGGTTTTTGTAGCTTAGGAGATTACGGGGTCGCAGCTAAGCCCCCGAGTTAGAGGGTTGGTCTTCACTCGGAGTGGTTTTTGCAACTTAGGCGATTACGGGGTCGCGGCTAAGCCCTCGAGTGAGAGGGTTGCTCTTCACTTAGAGTGGTTTTTGTAACTTAGGCGAATCAGATTCGCGGCTAAGTACTGATACGTCTCCAACGTATCTATAATTTTTTATTGTTCCATGCTATTATTTATGAAGTCTTGGATGTTTAATGGGCTTCATCATTCACTTTTATATCATTTTTGGGACTAACCTACTAACCCAAAGGCCCAGTCCAGATTGCTGTTTTTTTTTGCCTATTTTAGGGTTTTGCAGAAAAGGAATATCAAACGGAGTCCAAACGGAATGAAACCTTCGCGAGAGATATTTTTGGGGAAAATCACGCACGCGGAGCTTGAGGACCAAGTCAGGGGACAGAGAGGTGGCCCTCGAGGGCGGGGCACGCGCCCCCCCTTCCCAGGGCGTGCCCCCCTGCCTCGAGGCCCCCTCAAGTGGCCCCCGGTGCCCTCCTTCTTCCTATATAAGTCCACGTACCCCAGAAACTCCATACGCAGAGAGAAAACCCTAATTCCACCGCCGTAGCTTCTGTTCTCGTGGAGATCCCATCTTGGAGCCTGTTTCGGAGCTCCACCGGAGGGGGATCTGAAGGAAATATGCCCTAGAGGCAATAATAAAGTTATTATTTATTTCCTTATATCACGATAAATGTTTATTATTCATGCTAGAATTGTATTAACCGGAAACTTAGTACATGTGTGAATACATAGACAAAACAGAGTGTCCCTAGTATGCCTCTACTAGACTAGCTCATTGATCAAAGATGGCTATGTTTCCTAACCATAGACATGAGTTGTCATTTGATCAACGGGATCACATCATTAGGAGAATGATGTGATGGACAAGACCCATCCGTTAGCTTAGCACTATGATCGTTTAGTTTTACTGCTATTGCTTTCTTCATTACTTATACATGTTCCTATGACTATGAGATTATGCAACTCCGTATACCGGAGGAACACCTTGTGTGCTATCAAACGTCACAACGTAACTGGGTGATTATAAAGATGCTCTACAGGTGTTTCAAAGGTGTTCGTGGTGTTGGCATATATCAAGAATAGGATTTGTCACTCCGAGTGTCGGAGAGGTATCTCTGGGCCCTCTCGGTAATACACATCATAATAAGCCTTGCAAGCAAATGACTAATGAGTTAGTCACGGGATGATGTATTATGGAACGAGTAAAGAGACTTGCCGGTAATGAGATTGAACTAGGTATTGAGATACCGACGATCGAATCTCGGGCAAGTAACATATCGATGACAAAGGGAACAACGTATGTTGTTATGCGGTTTGACCGATAAAGATCTTCGTAGAATATGTAGGAGCCAATATGAGCATCCAGGTTCCGCTATCGGTTATTGACCGGAGATGAGTCTCGGGCATGTCTACATAGTTCTCGAACTCGTAGGGTCCGCATGCTTAACGTTTGATGACGATCGGTATTATGAGTTTATGAGTTTTGATGTGCCGAAGGTAGTTCAGAGTCCCGGATGAGATCGGGGACATGACGAGGAGTCTCGAAATGGTCTAGACATAAAGATCTATATATTGGACGACTATATTCGGACATCGGAAAGGTTCCGAGTGATTCGGGTATTTTTCGGAGTACCGGAGAGTTATGGGAATTCGCCGGGGAGTATATGGGCCTTATTGGGATTTAGGGGAAAAGAAAGAGAGGAGGCTGCGCACCCCCCTAAGGCTAGTCCGAATTGGACTAAGGGGAGGGGCTGTGCCCCCTCCTTCCTTCTCTTCTCTTTTTTTCCCTTCCTTCTCTCCTACTCCTACTACTTGGAAGGGCTCCTAGTTCTACTAGGAAAAGGGGGTAGAGGCACCCCATAGACACACAAGTTGATCAGTTGATCTCTCCCAACCGTGTGCGGTGCCCCCCTCCACAGTAACACACCTCGGTCATATCGTTGTAGCGCTTAGGTGAAGCCCTGTGACGGTAACTTCATCATATCCGTCACCACGCCGTTGTGCTGACGAAACTCTCCCGTGAAGCTCAATTTTATCAAGAGCTCGTGGGACGTCATCAAGATGAACGTGTGCTGAACGCGGAGGTGTTGTACGTTCGGTACATGATCGGTTGGATCGCGAAGAAGTTCGACTACATCAACCGCGTCACTGGACGCTTCCGCTCCCGGTCTACGAGGGTACGTAGACACACTCTCCCCCTCATTGCTATGCATCTAGTAGATAGATCTTGCGTGATCGTAGGATTTTTTTTAAATACTACGTTCCCCAACAATGGCATCATGAGTAGAACACAAGTGAGTTGTGGACGATACTAGTCATACTGCTTACCAGCATGTCATACTTTGATTCAGCGGTATTGTTGGATGAAGCGGCCCGGACCGACATTACGCGTACGATTACGTGAGACTGGTTCAACCGACGTGCTTCGCACACAGGTGGCTGGCGGGTGTCAGTTTCTCCAACTTTAGTTGAATCAAGTGTGGCTACGCCCGGTCCTTGTGAAGGTTAAAACAACACATACTTGACGAAATATCGTTGTGGTTTTGTATGCGTAGGTAAGAACGGTTCTTGCTTAGCCCGTAGAAGCCACGTAAAACTTGCAACAACAAAGTAGAGGACGTCTAACTTGTTTTTGCAGGGCATGTTGTGATGTGATATGGTCAAGACATGATGAGTTATACGGTTTTGTATGAGATGATCATGTTTTGTAAAGTTATTGGCAACTGGCATGTGATGGCCTGGCTTATTAGGGATGATAGACTACTCATATCAATAAGGAATTCCTTCTTTTCTGGGAGCCCATTCGGATAGAACTCCAAAGTTAAGCGTGCTCAGCTTGGAGTAGTTTCAGGATGGGTGACCGACCGGGAAGTTGCTCCCGCGTGCACACGAGTGAGGACAAAGTGCGCAGAAAAGACTAGTATTGATATGTGAGGCTAGTCTAGATCCCGCCAGGAGTAACGACCACCGGCGGGTGTGTCCGGGGCGTTACAAGTTGGTATCAGAGCCGACCCTCATGGTTACACGGATGTTTACGGACAGTTTACAGTCATGTTGTGCATGACGTTTGTGACCCGTCGTGGCACACGGCATGGCACATGTGCTGTCCTGGAAGCACAGACGTTTGTGCCAAGAGGGAACGTTCCTGTGGCCCGACGAGGACGTCGGTTCCTCTGAGTGAGGGTGTATGTGATGGCCTGGCTTATTAGGGATGATAGACTACTCATATCAATAAGGAATTCCTTCTTTTCTGGGAGCCCATTCGGATAGAACTCCAAAGTTAAGCGTGCTCAGCTTGGAGTAGTTTCAGGATGGGTGACCGACCGGGAAGTTGCTCCCGGGTGCACACGAGTGAGGACAAAGTGCACAGAAAAGACTAGTATTGATATGTGAGGCCAGTCTAGATCCCGCCAGGAGTAACGACCACCGGCGGGTGTGTTCGGGGCGTTACATGGCAGGAGCCATATGGTTGTCACTTTATTGTATGAAATGCAATCGCCATGTAATTGCTTTACTTTATCACTAAGCGATAGCGATAGTCATAGAAGCAATAGTTGGCGAGACGACAACGATGCTACGATGGAGATCAAGGTGTCGCGCCGGTGACGAAGGTGATCATGATGGTGCTTTTGAGATGGAGATCAAAAGCACAAGATGATGATGGCCATATCATGTCACATATTTTGATTGCATGTGATGTTTATCTTATTATGCTTCTTATTTTGCTTAGAACGACGGTAGCATTATAAGATGATCCCTTACAAAATTTCAAGGTATAAGTGTGTCGGTGTACTAAAGTAGGGGTACCTTAGTATCCCAACTTGTGCACGGGCAATAGCAGCGTCCCGTGGCAGGGCTCGCCACGCGCCCGCCAAGGCCCACTATGGATCCTTCGGAGCCATTCAAGAACAAAGTATTCAAGTTAAAGAAACAAGACCCCGGCAAGAGGAGCCTGCCGAGAAGGCCGCTCCAGGCTCAAAACCACCCCTTAGGCACAAGACCCTGGCAAGAGGAGCTTGCCAGGAAGGTCAAAACATGGCATTTCAGGAGACTTGCCGTGGCGCATCGCGCGCCCCGGCAAGGCCCGGAGAGCGACAAGCTCCCGGACGCGACAAGTTAACAACCGCGGCAAGGTGCAAGCCGCGGCAAGCTTCCACTATGTGCTCGCGCTCCAGCTCATCCGGCCACGCGTCGCCCTGGGGCCCTTCCAGGTGCACGTGGCTGAAGGCTGTGCAGCCTGGGGTACACGGTGGCAAGCCGTGATGACGAGGCCACCATCGTGGCGAACGGAGACGCCCTGACGGACGCTTTTTGCACTGTTTGGGGCGACGGCGACAGGCATTCAATGCCCTTGTCCCCCGCCGTCAGGGTTAGGTACAGGACACTGTACATACACTGTTCCAACTACCACCATTTTTACGTTTTTACCCTCATCTGCGTTGCCACCTGTTGGTGACCCCTTCGACCTATAAAAGGAGGCTCATGCGCAACGTAGAGTGGGTTCTGAGGTTCCGATCTTCAATCACTCTCACGCTCGGTGTTGCTAGCGACAAGCACTGTAGCCTTCCTTGCTCCCGAGCTAAGAACACAATACAAACCAAGGCAGGAGTAGGGTTTTACGCATCCGTGCGGCCCGAACCTGGGTAAACTGCTCGCGTGCTCGCCTCGATCCGCTCTTCGTGCATCCTCCGCTCCCTTGCCGTACCGAAAAGGGGCTCCGGTCCCATAGGTGTTCGTGGGCGATCAGTTTCCCTGACATCTTTGGCGCACCAGGTAGGGGTGCGTCGAGGTTGTGCGAACCTGATCCGGCGTTCATGCGGGCGAAATCTTCATCAACTTCATCGACATGCCGCCGAAGAAGAAGGCTTCGGAGGTAGCAGGCCCATCCGCGTCGATCCCACCACCGCCGGAGCCAACGGTCGGTGGGGTAGACGCTGGCGGAAGGACGGACGCCGGTGAGGAAACTCACGGCGCCGCCAAGTCCAAGGACAAGACGGACGACCGGGCGCATTCCAAGACCTCGGCGTCCGTGCATGCACCGTGCCCCTCTGAGGAGGTGCCGGACCGGCAGCGACGTGGTAGGCAAGGTACCATCCGCTTGCTGGGCCAAGGTCAAGTTGGCGGGTCGCGGGACGCTCAAGGCCAACGTGCTGGCACGAGCAAGGCGCGGTCGCCGGGACGAGACCCTGCTCCTTCTAACGCAGTTAGAAGTCCGAGCATATCTCGCTCCTCGCACCGCTCGCCACCGCTCCCCTCCACTCCAGGAGAAGCTCTAGCTCGAGCTCAGCTGCTCCTCGACTTCCCTCCAGCGGCAGACAAGGCTGAAGACTGGAGGGCCACCATCCAAAGCCTCATCGCCTTCGCCAATAACGACACGCCGCAGCGGCCGACGACGTCACGGCCGCGGCAAGTCAGCCAGGCGCGGGCTGATGGAGACAAGACCGCCGGGGGTGCAACTACCGTGCACTCCCCGTCCCGAAGACCGAAATCGCCGACTCGTCGGATCAACATCGACGACAACTCCACGGCGTCGTCGGATCCACGAGCTCGCCGCGATCAACGCCAAGTCCTCGACGACAGACGCCAAGAGGACGCTCGAACCCGCATCGAGCGTCAAAGAGAAGCGCGACGACAGTCCGACCAGCGCGCTGGGCCCGCTGTCGACGTGCACGCGCGCGGAGAACCAGGCGACTTGCAGTACGCGGCGGGCTGTCCTACGTTCACCCGTGAGCTGCAGCAAGTCCAGTGGCCCAGCATGAAGAACTTCAAGCCCGACGTACCCGAGAAGTACGACGGCAAGACTCATCCGTCAGAGTTCCTCATCATCTACACCATTGCGGTGCAGGCTGCCGGGGGACGAGACGAGAAGATATTAGCGAACTACTTCCCGCTCGTGCTCAAGCCAAACGTCAGATCTTGGCTCATGCACTTGCCGAAGAACTCTATTTCTTCTTGGGCCGACCTGTGCCATCAGTTTGTCGGCGCCTTCACGGGTGGCCACAAGCCCCATGGCCAGGAGAGCGACCTTCATATACTTGCCCAGAAGGAAGGAGAGTCCCTGCGAAAGTACATCCAAAGATTCAGCCGCGTCCAGCACAACATCCCAGACGTCCACCCTGCCGCGGTTATTAGCGCGTTCCACCAGAACGTGCGTAACCGCAGGATGAGGGAGGAAATGGCGATGTGCAAGATACGAGACGTCAGTGAGCTCTATGCCCTGGCCGACAAGTGCGCACGCGCTGAAGAGGGGAGGAGACTCCCCGGGGAGGATACTGGAGCAGGGGGGACAGATAGTGAGGATGCCGCCCCTGCAAGGAAGAACCGGCGGCGGAACAACAAGAAAAAGAATAACAAGGAAGTACTGGTCGTTGAGCAGTCCGGCAAGGAGGCTGGCACCAAGAAAGCTCAGGCTGGTGGCTCCGGCAAGGAGGCTACCACTGTAGCGGCCGCCGACAAGCAGGACGGCTCCGACAAGTAGTATTGCAAGATCCACCGCACCAAGGGCCACGATCTCCAGAACTGCAAAAGGGGCGAGTACCTCGTCGAACAGCAGAAGGCTGAGTACGAGCGGCGCGACAAGGAGAAGGCCCAGGGAGGTGTAGGAGAGTCCGGCAAGAAGCGGCCATTCAACGGCCGGGGAGGACGCCGCGGCAAGGCCAAGCAGCGGCAAGGAGATAGACCTCCCCGCGGCCGCGACAAGGACGAAGACGAAGACGAAGACGACAACGAAGACATGGATGACGGAGACAACAGCGAGCAGGAGTTCCAGAAGGCCACAGAAGTTCTGTGCGTCGATGGAGGTGCCTCTCTGCATACTTCCCACCGCCAACTCAAACAATGGGTGCGGGAAGTTAATGCAGCAGAGCCGCCCGTCGAGTCGCGCAAACTCCTGAAGTGGTCCAGCACGCCCATCATCTTCGACATTGAGGACCACCCTGACCGCACAACTGCGGTCGGGTGTTTGCCGATGTTGGTTTCACCAACCATCTGCAACCTCAAGGTCACCAAGATGTTGGTTGACGGTGGGGCCGTCCTGAACCTGATCTCCTCTGCTGTGGTTCGGAAACTACAGATCCCCGACAGCGAGCTCGAGGAAACCGGCATATTCCAAGGGATCAACCCGGGAAGGAGCAAGCCGAAGGGGAAGATCACACTGCCAGTGACTTTTGGCGGAGAGCTGAACTTCAGGACTGAGAGGATCACCTTTGACATTGCCGATATCCCATTGCCTTACAATGGGATACTTGGCCGTCCAGCGCTCGC
This sequence comes from Secale cereale, assembly GCA_902687465.1. Taxonomy (NCBI): domain Eukaryota; kingdom Viridiplantae; phylum Streptophyta; class Magnoliopsida; order Poales; family Poaceae; genus Secale; species Secale cereale. The sequence goes on from LR738710.1 coordinate 181,505,588, forward strand.
CAAGTTCATGGCAGCCTCCCATTATGCCTACAACATGCTCAAGATGCCATGCCCGATAAGCGTCATCTCTGTCCCCGGCGACAAGAAGGACGCGCTTATCTGTTCCGACAAGATTTACCGGGACGCAGCAGCCGCAACGGACAGCAAGACACTTGCCGCTGAAGCTCCCGAGGGAAAGAGCAAGACCAAGTCCGGCAAGAGCTCTGGGACCCACTCCGGCAAACGCACCTCTTCGGAGTGCTGCGCTGCCGTCGAGGACGCACCATCGAGCTCCACCGGCAAGTGCAAGAAGGGAATGGCAGCTCCGCCTGCAACCAAGAAGGTGTCCGCCAAGGAGGACGGCACTGGTGGTACTTTTACCATCAGTGCTACGCTCGATCCTAAATAGGAAAGCGCGCTCGTTGCTTTCCTGCGGGCGAATGTCGACGTGTTTGCATGGCAACCGTCTGACATCCCCGGTGTTCCCAGGAAAGTGATTGAGCACAAGCTTGCCGTTTGTCCTCACGCGCGACCCGTCAAGCAGAAGGTCAGAAAGCAAGCAGTGGAGCGCCAAGAGTTTATCGCTGAGGAAATCAAGAAGCTGGAAGCAGCGGGCCTTGTCAGAGGTGTACTTCATCCCACGTGGTTGGCCAACCCTGTTGTCGTGCGCAAGGCAAATGGGAAGTGGAGGCTTTGTATAGACTTCACCGATGTGAATAAAGCTTGTCCCAAAGATCCATTTCCCTTGCCGCGCATTGACCAGATCGTTGACTCCACGGCTGGGTGTGAGTTGCTTTCATTTCTTGATGCATACTCAGGATACCACCAGATATTTATGGCTGAAGAAGATGAAGAGAAGACCGCGTTCATTACTGCATGTGGCACTTACTGCTTCATACGCATGCCCTTTGGATTGAAGAATGCAGGTTCAACGTTCGCGAGGGTAGTCCACACTGCTTTTGAGCCACAGATACACAAGAATGTAGAAGCTTACATGGATGATATAGTGGTCAAGAGCAAGGACAAGGATACCCTGATTCAAGATCTAGATGAAACTTTTGCGAATCTGCGCAAGATACAACTCAAGCTTAACCCCGAGAAGTGCGTGTTCGGAGTCCCCTCCGGCAAGCTTCTCGGGTTCTTTGTGTCCCAAAGAGGGATTGAAGCCAATCCCGACAAGATCAAAGCCATCGAGCAGATCGAAGCTCCGAAGCGCGTCAAGGATGTACGAAGGCTTGCCGACTATGTGGCTGCTCTCAGCAGGTTCATTTCTAAGTCCGCAGAACGCGCCCTGCCGTTTTTCAAAATCTTGAAAAAGGCGGGTCCAATGAGATGGACTCCGGAAGCGGAGGCAGCGCTGCAAGACTTGAAAAGGTACATGTCCTCCACTCCAGTACTTGTCGCACCTAGGCCGCAAGAGAAGTTGCTGTTGTACTTAGCGACAACCAATCAAGTGGTTAGTGCTGCGTTGGTAGCGGAAAGGGAGACAGATGAGGAGCCTACAGCCCCGGCAAGCACATCCAGCGACAAGCAGGGGGTTTCCCCGACAAGCTCTGGCCCCGACAAGGATAAGTCTGCGCAGATGCAAGAAGAGGTGCGGAAGAAGATGGTGTAGCGCCCAGTTTATTTTGTCAGTTCCCTCTTGCAGGGGGCTAGGTCAAGATACTCTGGGGTGCAGAAGCTGCTTTTCAGCCTCCTCATGGCCTCGAGAAAGCTGCGCCATTACTTCCAAGCACACGAGATAACAGTTGTCACTCGCTTTCCGCTGAAGAGGATATTGCAAAATCCAGAAGCAACAGGCAGGATTGTCGAGTGGGCACTGGAGCTGTCAAGCTTTGGCCTCAAGTTTGAAAGTACTTCTACTATCCAGAGCAGAGCACTGGCAGAGTTCATAGCAGAATGGACACCAACGCCAGACGAAGAAATTCCAGCGACAAGCATCCCCGTCAAAGAAGCGAGCAAAGAATGGATAATGTACTTCGATGGTGCCTTCTCGCTGCAAGGCGCCGGCGCTGGCGTGCTGCTTGTTGCACCCACCGGCGAGCACCTCAAGTACGTCGTCCAGATGCACTTTCCCAAGGAGCAAGCAACGAATAATACTACAGAGTATGAAGGTTTGCTTACCGGCCTCAGAATCGCAGCATAACTTGGGATCAAGAAGCTGATTGTGCGGGGTGATTCGCAGTTGGTTGTCCGCCAAGTGAACAAGAGCTACCAGAGCCCATTGATGGAAGCTTACGTCGACGAAGTGAGAAAGCTTGAAGAGCACTTTGAAGGCCTACAGATGGAGCACGTTCCAAGAGCTCAAAATGACGTCGCAGACGGCCTGTCAAAGTGTGCTACACTAAAGCTACCTGTGGAACCAGGGATCTTTGTGCTCAAGTTAACTCAACCATCCGTTACACCATCAATTGGACAAAGTAAGAAGGGAAAGTTGGTCTCCGGTGACTACTTGCTGGCAGAACTTCCTGAAGCCGCCCCCAAGGTCCCCAAGACCAACGACAAAGTTGCCGAGGAACAGTCTGCTCCTGCGGACCCTAGGGTTCGTACAGTTGAAGCAGGCGTTCCCGACAAGTTTTGCCCCGGCAAGCTTGCCGGGGAACGTCCAGCTCCGGCCGAGCCACAGGTTCTGGCCGTGGAAGCTGACGTTCCCGCAGCAGCACTGATGCCTTTAGTCCTTGTAGTTGAGCCTCAGGCTCCAGCATGGGCGCAACAAATTGTTCGTTTTCTTCAAACTGGAGAACTTCCCGAAGAGCCAGAAGAAATAGAAAGAATAACCCAGCAGTCAAGTATGTATCAGTTCGTCGGCAATGAACTGTACAGAAGAAGACTCAATGGCGTGAGATTGAAGTGTATTCCTCGGGAAGATGGACAGAAGCTGTTGGCAGAGATACATGGAGGCATATGTGGTCACCACATTGGCGCAAGAGCACTTGCCGGCAAGGCATTCTGGCAAGGTTTCTTTTGGCCAGAAGCCCTCCAGGATGCAACTGCACAAGTACCCAAGTGTGAAGCGTGCCAGTTCCATGCCAAGCAGATACATCAGCCAGCTCAAGCTCTCTAGACGATCCCTTTGTCCTGGCCATTTTCGGTCTGGGGGCTCGACATCCTCGACCCCTTTCCCCGCGCAGCCGGGGGCTTTGAATACTTGTACGTCGCCATCGACAAGTTCACAAAGTGGCCGGAAGTGGAACCAGTGAGAAAGGTGACCGCACAGTCAGCAGTCAAGTTCTTCAGGTCGATTGTTTGCCGTTTCGGAATCCCTAATAGGATCATCACCGACAACGGCACACAATTAACAAGCCGCACCTTCATGCAATACGTCCAAGACCTTGGCGCCAAGGTCTGCTTCGCTTCTGTTGCTCACCCGAGGAGCAACGGTCAAGCGGAGAGGGCAAACGCTGAAGTGCTGCGCGGACTCAAGACAAGAACTTTCGACAGGCTGCACAAATGCGGAAGAAACTGGATTGAAGAGTTGCCGGCGGCTCTTTGGTCAATCAGGACGACACCAAATCGAGCCACTGGACAGACACCCTTTGCTCTTGTCTATGGAGCAGAGGCAGTTCTCCCCACGGAACTCGTATACGAGTCGCCTCGAGTGCTCTCTTACGATGAGCTCGAGCAAGAGCAGCTGCGGCAAGATGACGCACTGCTCCTTGAGAAGGACTGTCTTCAGGCTGCTGTACGAGCTGCTCGATATCAGCAAGCTTTGCGCCGCTACCATAGCCGCAAAGTTAAAGCCAGAAGTCTCGAGGAAGGCGGCCTTGTTCTTCGGCGCGTTCAGTCCGCCAAGAATTCCAACAAGTTGACGCCGAAGTGGGAAGGCCCTTATCGGGTGAGACAAGTCACAAGGCCCGGCGCTGTCCGCCTTGAGACCGAAGAGGGCTACCGGTGAGCAACTCCTGGAACATTGAGCACCTTCGCAAGTTTCACCCATAAGGCGCGGTTGCCGTGATCTGCTCCGGTAGCCACCTTTTGTACAAGTCTTGCCGCTGTTGCATGTAAACCTTTGTACAAAGCCGGGCGCAGATCCCGTGCATCAGTGAAACTTTTGTGCCTTGCACAACTTGTCATTTTCATGCCTTTTCGCTTTTCTTGCATGTACTATCTGACACTTTGTGCAGCACGCGTCCCCGGTAAGCAATTACGAGCCGCAAGGCTCCATATCTATGTTTCCTCCCTTTTTATTTTTCTCTCAAGCAGAAAGAAGTTTTTCCTCGCGCACAAGTTTGCCGGGGGGGAGGAGACAGTGGTATGGGCCAAGTGCCGTTCAAGAAAGCCTCGCCTTGCCGGGAGGCAAACAACACAAAAGCTAAGTCGCCAAAGTTTGAGCATTCGAATTTTTTAATTTTTAAGGTTATCTTCCTTGAACGACCGCACTTTGTATGGAAAACCTGTGCATGGAGGAACCAACTCGTGGCTAGCCGCGCCCTTACTTTGTTTCGAGCACGCTCAACGGCTTAAGCGTGCTGCAACAAGTGTCGCGCCCTTACGTCGTTTTCGAGTTCGCTCAACAATCTAAGTGTGCTGCGACTAGCTGCGACAAGGTTTCTTGTCGGCAACGGCACCGCCAGCAGGCTGCTGAAGTTCCGCACTCAGCGCTCGCGGCAAGGGTCCCTTCGCCGGCAAGTTCCCTAAAAGCGTAGGGTGAAAGCATACAAAGCAAAGAAGTCAAGTAAAGGAAATAACACTGCGTTAACTACCCAAAATAGAGTTATATTACAAAAGCAACTTGTCGCAGCACTAATAGATTTTTGTCCATGACATGGTTGGCAGCGACAAGGGAAGCAGAAAGAAAAACAGCCTAGTCCGCGCGGTCGCCGTCGACTCTCTTGATCTTGCCCACCTTGGCCACGATGGGTGCGACAAGGGCCTTGAGCGCCTCTTGGTCGGCGCCGGGCGGCAAGGTCCTGAGGACGTTCTCGAGGTTGAGTCCTGGGTTGCGGTAGGCTATCTTCATCAGCACCCTCTCCATGACTCCTGTGCAAAGCATGTGCGCCTCGTTCGCCAGCTGCGTGGGGATCCTCTCCCGGAGCTGCTCGAGGGCCGGCGCCACTCCCCTGAAGAACAAGCTCAGCTTGGTGCTGTGAGGGAGGTTCTCGTCGGGGGAGTACCCGAGGTGCTCCGTCCCCAGCCCCGCCAACTCCCTGTCGATGTCAGCGGCGGCGGCGACAAGCCCCTCGGTTCATTGCTCCACCGTCTACCTGAAGTTGTTTTGGGTGAGGGCGGCGCTGTCGAACAGTGCCATCTCAGCCCTGAGGTCCTCCTTCAGCTTCGTCTCCCGATTTCTGGCGCTGTCAAGTGACGCGGTGAGGGTGGATAGCTTCAATTCCAAGTCTGCAACAGAATCCTTGGCGATGGCGAGCTCCTTGCCCTTGTCGGAGAGACGGACCTGCAGCTCGGAGTGGCTGTGGGCGTCCTTCTCCCTCTCCAATGTGAGCGCAGCAACCTTCTCCTCGCTCGTCTTCAATTGGATCTCCAATTGTGCCACCCTCGCCTCCAAGTCTCTCTTGGCGGTCTCTGCAGCTGCAGCGGCGTCCCTCGCTTCCTGCAGAGCTCCGCCAAGGGACTGTTCGCGCGCGGCAAGGTCGTCCTCGTGGCTATCGAGGTCGACCTTCCGCTGCGTCAGCTCACCTTCCCGCCGAGACAGCTCTTCGGCGGCGAGCCGTTGCTGCTCTTTTGCTTCGGCCTTTTCAAGGATGAACGCCTGGTGCGCCTCGGCAAGCTCCTCCCGCTCCTCCGCCAAGGATCGGAGGGCCGCCTGGTTGGTGGCCCGGAGCTCTTCGGCGCGCTTCTCCAAGTCGACGCCAGCCTTGGCGGCCAGAGCCTCTCGGGACTCCAACTTGGCCTGCCTGGCGCGGTACAGGGCCAAGAGCCTCCGCAGAAGCTGCTCCTCCTCGGGCTCGCTACTGCTGCCGGGCGCGTCGACAAACTTCAACCCGGCGGAGGCAAGGACTTCCCCATCGAAGACCTCTCCCTCCGCGGGCACCCTTGACGTGGACGCCCACGGGAGCTGAATGAATACCTCGTTTCCAGCCTCCAGGTAGGTGCCCGGTTCGGCCGCGGCAGCAGCAGGGTCGGCGGTCGGCGCAGCGTCCGATGCTCCTGCGGCCTCAGGGCCGTCAGTGCGACCGCCGGTCCCCTCCTCAGCTGCCGCGCCGGCGGCCTTAGCTGCCTCTTTGAGTGGGGGCTCGTCGGTGCCGATCGCCTCTTCGGTAGCCGCGGCATCACCAGTGTTGCCGCGCGCGTCCTCATCGGTGGCGGCCTCCATCTCCATCGGCTCTGCGGCGGACGGATCTGAAGACAATAAAAATAAGAAGAAAGAAGAATGGTCAAGCGAATGTCCAAAAAGAAAAATCCAAGAGAAGAAAAGTACAAGGGTTACCTGCGCGGGCCTCTTCTTCAACGGGGTTCCTCGCTGGGGAGTCCTCCCTCGGCGGCGTGGTGGTAGCCCCTTCGGCGGAGGGCCGCTGGCGCCTTCCCTTGGCGGGGTGCTCGCCCTTGGCGGGGTGCTCGCCCTTGGCGGGGTGCTCGCCCTTGGCGGAGTACTCGCCCTTGGCGGAGTGCTCGCCCTTGGTGGAGTACCCTCCCTCGCCGGGGAGCTCCTCCTTGGCGGAGAGGCCGAGACATGCGGCTCGTCGGGAGCGACCTCTTGGCGCTCCTGAGGCTGCTGCTCTGCTTCTGCGCAAGTCAACGAACAAGCAAAAAGATTAACAAGGATGAGAAGCCTGCGCGTGCCCGACAAGCGAAGAAGTGAACAGAAGACTTACGCTGGGGGTTGCCCTGGGGGCTGCTCTGAGGAGCGGTTGCCTGGTCCGGCAAGCTTGTCGCTGGCGCATCCCCTGCCGCTGCGACGGGCTCGTCCTCAAGATCGACCACCGGGATCTTGGCCCTCTTCGCCACCCTCTGGGCCAGGGTCCTGGAAGAAAAACAAGATCAGAATCAGGCAAAGAAGATTCAAGACAAGAGCAAATCGAAGGAAACAAGAGTTGCCAGTACTTACTCTTCCTCCTCCTCGTCGGAACTGAGCACGGAGAAGTCAAAGTCCGCCTCGCGTGTCCCGGCGCGAGGAGTTGGAGGGGTGGGCTCCCTCGGGCGCTTGGCGGGCGCTGGAACGGTGGTCTGAGAAGGCCCCGCTCCGGTCGTCGCCGAGGCCCGAGGGGCGGAAGGAGCGGTGGAGCCGGCGCGGGAAGATCCTCCTCCGGCCGCTGCTGAAGCGTGGGGCACTCCCTTGGCAGCCTTGCCCGCCGCGGTGGCGCGTGTCAGACGGTGTTGCGGCTGCCGGCCCGCCGGCTGCCCCGCCACGTTTGCGGCTTTGCGGAGGCGCCTCCTCGCTGGAGCCGGAGGACTTGCCGGTGGTGGTGAACTCCCCGAGGATGAAGAAGAACCGAGGTTCAGAGACCCGCCTGAGTCTTCTGCAGAGGCGCTCGATTCGGCGCCCTGCTTGGCGGGCCCGCTCGACTCTGTGCCTTGCTCGGCAGCCTCGCTCGTCCCGGCAGGTTGCCCGACAGGCTTTATCAATTTGAGGATCTCTTCCTCCTCGGCCAGACTTACCGCCTCCGCTGCATCCGCCTCCTCCAAGGTATACCCAAACTCGCCCGCGGCCGCGGCCGCGGCTGCCTCTTCCAACCTGGTGGCAATATAAGCCATCTCCTCGTCGGTGGTGTCGCGGGTGACGCCTTTCTTCTCGTCGGGATTGATTGGCAGCTCCACCAGGTTGTCGAAGAACGTTTGCACGACTTCGTCAGAAGGCTCCCGCCAAGTGGGGTCAATTCCATGGGAGTCACACCATGGCATCGCTGCGCGGATGGCGTTGAGCAACGAATTGTTGCATAGCGGAACTACGCCTCGCGGCAATGCGAACCACTCTGGATGTTTGGGGTCGTGCTTGAATAGCTCATGGAGCATGCCGTTGAGCTCCATGACAGTGAAATTGTAGTTGAGGCCTGGGCGCAGCCTCATAAAGTCTGCCGCATTACCAAACTCCCAAGCAGGCCTTTTCCTCTCCTGCAAGGGAGCGATGCGGCGGTGAAGGAAATCTACTCCGACAGCCCCTACAGTGAGCCTAGCTTGCCGGAGGCGAAGAATCCTACTGATGGCTATCTTCAGCTTATCGTCCTCGGGGGCCAGGTCACTCCAGTCATTGCCGCGCACTATTGCAACTTGGCGCAGGGAAGTGAACTGCTGGGGGTCATCCTCCATGATCCAACACCAGTTGGCCCTCCACACCTCCCACTTGCCGTGGAGTCCCCCAGTCAAGTATGCCTCTTTCTTATGAAGCCTAAAGATCCAAGAAATCCCACCGGACAGAGGAGACCCAGACTCTACTCGAGGCGTAAAGTAATGGCGGAAGAGAGCTACATTGGGGTAGACTCCGACAAAGTTCTCGCACAGATGTGCGAAAACGGCCATGGTCAAGACAGCGTTTGGGGTGAAATCAAGGAGATGAAACCCGTAGGTATTCATAATATCGCAGAAGAATTCGGAGTATGGTGGGCAGAGTCCGCAATAGAAGAACAGAGCAAAAAAGGCGTATCCTCCCAGAAACATGTCGCAGGCCTCAGCGAGGAGTACCTTGGTGCGCGGGTGCGCTTTTGTCTCCCTCGCCCAGAAGAGGTAGAAGGAGTCCTTCAGCTCCTCCACGCTGAGCCTCGGCGGGAAGACCGCCATCTTCTTCCGCATTGATGCTAGCTTCAGCGCCCTAGCAGTCTTCGCGGCTTTTGCATTGTCGCCCTTCGGGGCCATGGCGGGGACGGCGAGGGAAGTCGACGGCGCTGGGGAGGCTGGCGGCGGCGGAGGAAGGGCGGAGCGCTGCTCTCTTTCAACCTTCGGGGAGGAGGGGACCAGCGGGGGTTTCTGGAGGATGAAGAAGCAATGGACGAATGGAGGGAACTGCCCCTGATTCCCCTACTTTTAAGGGGGAAAGGGGGGGCGTTCCGCATTTCCCCCATTAAAGAAACAGGCCACGACCTCTCCCACGACGCCGCAATCGACGCGTGCCGTTAGGGAGGGGCGTGGTGGATACAGAGTGGGATGCGGCGCGCCGTGGGCCGCGTGTGCCCGTGCACTGATTTGGGCCTGGCCCAACAGCGCTCGGCACCGTGTGTGGCCCAGGCCCGGGGGCTCCTGTCGGTGTACTAAAGTAGGGGTACCTTAGTATCCCAACTTGTGCACGGGCAGTAGCAGCGTCCCGTGGCAGGGCTCGCCACGCGCCCGCCAAGGCCCACTATGGATCCTTCAGAGCCATTCAAGAACAAAGTATTCAAGTTAAAGAAACAAGACCCCGGCAAGAGGAGCTTGCCGGGAAGGCCGCTCCAGGCTCAAAACCACCCCTTAGGCACAAGACCCTGGCAAGAGGAGCTTGCCAGGAAGGCCAAAACATGGCATTTTAGGAGACTTGCCGTGGCGCATCGCGTGCCCCGGCAAGGCCCGGAGAGCGACAAGCTCCCGGACGCGACAAGTTAACAACCGCGGCAAGGTGCAAGCCACGGCAAGCTTCCACTACGTGCCCGCGCTCCAACTCATCCGGCCACGCGTTGCCCTGGGGCCCTTCCAGGTGCACGTGGCTGAAGGCTGAGCAGCCTGGGGTACACGATGGCAAGCCGCGATGACGAGGCCACCATCGTGGCGAACGGAGACGCCCTGACGGACGCTTTTTGCACTGTTTGGGGCGACGGCGACGGGCATTCAATGCCCTTGTCCCCCACCGTCAGGGTTAGGTACAGGACACTGTACATACACTGTTCCAACTACCACCATTTTTACGTTTTTACCCTCATCTGCGTTGCCACCTGTCGGTGACCCCTTCGACCTATAAAAGGAGGCCCATGCGCAACGTACAGGGGGTTCGGAGGTTCCGATCTTCGATCACTCTCACGCTCGGTTTGCTAGCGACAAGCACTGTAGCCTTCCTTGCTCCCGAGCTAAGAACACAATACAAACCAAGGCAGGAGTAGGGTTTTACGCATCCGTGCGGCCCGAACCTGGGTAAACTGCTCGCGTGCTCGCCTCGATCCGCTCTTCGTGCATCCTCCGCTCCCTTGCCGTACCGAAAAGGGGCTCCGGTCCCATAGGTGTTCGTGGGCGATCAGTTTCCCCGACAAAGTGTTCTCCCTGAGTAAACACCCTTGCGAAAGTTCGTCGTGCCGAGACACCACGTGATGATCGGGTGTGATAAGCTCTACGTTCAAATACAACGGGTGTAAGCCAGTTTTGCACAAGCAGAATACTCGGGTTAAACTTGACGAGTCTAGCATATGCAGATATGGCCTCGGAACACTGGAGACCGAAAGGTCGAGCGTGAATCATATAGTAGATATGATCAACATAAGATGTTCACCACTGAAAACTACTCCATCTCACGTGATGATCGGACATGGTTTAGTTGATTTGAATCATGTGATCATTTAGATGACTAGAGGGATATCTATCTAAGTGGGAGTTCTTTAGTAATATGATTAAATTGAACATTAATTTATCATGAACTTAGTCCTGATAGTATTTGCAAATTATGTTGTAGATCAATAGCTCGCGCTATAGCTCCCCTATGTTTTTGATATGTTCCTAGAGAAAATTAAGTTGAAAGATGTTAGTAGTAACGATGCGGACTAGGTCCGTGATCTGAGATTATCATCATTGCTGCACAGAAAAATTATGTCCTTGATGCACCGCTAGGTGACAGACCTATTGCAGGAGCGGATGCAGACGTTATGAACGTTTTGACAAAAGCTCGGTATGATGACTACTTGATAGTTTAGTGCACCATGCTTTACTGCTTAGAACCGGGACTTCAAAACCATTTTGAATGCCACAGAGCATATAAGATGTTCCAAGAGTTGAAATTAGTATTTCATACTCATGCCCGTGTCGAGAGGTATGAGACCTATGACAGTACTTTGCCTACAAGATGGACGAGAATAGCTAAATTAGTGAGCATATGCTCAGATTGTTTGGGTACTACAATTGCTTGAATCAAGTGGGAGTTAATCTTCAAGATAAGATAGTAATTGACAAAGTTCTCTAGACACTATCACCAAGTTAGAAGAACTTCGTGATGAACTATAATATGCAAGGGATGACGAAAGTAATTCCCAAGCTCTTCGCGATGCTGAAATCGGCGAAGGTAGAAATCAAGAAACAGCATCAAGTGTTGATGGTGAACAAGACCACTTGTTTCAAGTAAAGGGAAAAGGGATAGAAGGGGAACTTCAAGAAGAATGACAAGCAAGTTGTCACTCCCGTGAAGAAACCCAAAGCTAAACTCAAGCCTGAAACTAAGTGCTTCTACTACAAAGGAAAAGGTCACTAGAAGTGGAACTGCCCTAGATACTTGGTGGATAAGAAGGATGGCAAAGTGAGCAAAGGTATATTTGATATATAGATTATTGATGTGTACTTTACTAGTGTTCATAGCAACCCCTGGGTATTTGATACCGGTTCAGTTGCTAAAATTAGTAACTCGGAACGGGAGTTGTGGAATGAACAGAGACTAGTTAAAGGTGAAGTGACGATGTGTGTTGGAAGTGGTTCCAAGATTGATATGATCATCATCGCACACTCCCTATACTTTCGGAATTAGTGTAGAACATAAATAAATGTTATTTGGCATTTGCGTTGAGCATGAATATGATTTGATCATGTTTGTTGCAGTACGGTTATTCATTTAAAGTCATAGAATAATTGTTATTCTTTTTACATGAATAAAGCCTTCGATGGTCATACACCCAATGAAAAATAGTTTGTTGGATCTCGATTGTACTGATACACATATTCATAATATTGAAGCCAAAAGATGCAAGGTTAATAATGATAGTGCAACTTATTTGTGGCACTGCCGTTTAGGTCATATTGGTTTAAAGCGCATGAAGAAACTCCATAGTGATGGACTTTTGGAATCACTTGATTATGAATCACTTGGTGCTTGCGAAACATGCCTCATGGGCAAGATGACTAAAACTCCGTTCTTCGGAACAATGGAGCAAGCAACAAATTTGTTGGAAATCTTACATACTGATGTATGTGGACCGATGAATGTTGAAGCTCGTGGCGGGTATCGTTATTTTCTAACCTTCACTGATGATTTGAGCAGATATGGGTATATCTACTTGATGAAGCACAAGTCCGAAACATTTGAAGTTCAAAGAATTTCAGAGTGAAGTAGAGAATCATCGTAACAAGAAAATTAAGTTTCTATGATCTGATCGCGGAGGCAAATATTGGAGTTACGAGTTTGGTCTTCATTTAAAACAATGTGGAATAGTTTCACAACTAATGCCACCCGGAACACCACAACATAATGGTGTGTCCGAACATCCTAACCGTACTTTATTAGATATGGTGCGATCTATGATGTCTCTTACCGATTTACCACTATCATTTTGGGTTATGCATTAAAGACAGCTGCATTCACGTTAAATAGGGCACCATCTAAATCCGTCGAGATGAAGCCTTATGAACTGTGGTTTGGCAAGAAACCAAAGTTGTTGTTTCTTAAAGTTTAGGGCTGCGATGCTTATGTGAAAAAGCTTCAACCTGATAAGCTCGAAGCCAAGTCGGAGAAATGTGTCTTCATAGGATACCCAAAGGAGACTGTTGGGTACACCTTCTATCACAGATCCGAAGGCAAGATATTCGTTGCTAAGAATGGATCCTTTCTAGAGAAGGAGTTTCTCTCGAAAGAAGTGAGTGGGCGGAAAGTGGAACTTGATGAGGTAATTGTACCTTCTCCCGAATTGGAAAGTAGTGCATCACAGAAACCGGTTTGAGTGATTCCTACACCAATTAGTGAGGAAGCTAATGATGATGATCATGAAACTTCGGATCAAGTTACTGCTGAACTTCGTAGATCAACCAGAGTATGTTCCGCGCCAGAGTAGTACGGCAACCCGGTTCTGGAAATCATGTTACTAGACCATGATGAACCTACGAACTATGAGGAAGCGATGATGAGCCCAAATTTCGCAAAATGGCTTGAGGCCATGAAATCTGAGATGGGATCCATGTAGAACAAAGTGTGGACTTTGGTTGACTTGCCCGATGATCGGCAAGCCATCGAAAATAAATGGATCTTCAAGAGGAAGACTGATGCTGACGGTAATGTCACTGTTTACAAAGCTCGACTTGTTGCGAAAAGTTTTTGACAAGTTCAAGGAGTTGACTATGATGAGACTTTCTCACCCGTAGCGATGCTTAAGTCTGTCCGAATCATATTAGCAATTGCCGCATTTTATGATTATGAAATCTGGCAAATGGATGTCAAAACTGCATTCCTGAATGGATATCTTAAAAAAGAGTTGTATATGATGCAACCAGAAGGTTTTGTCGGTCCTAAAGGTGCTAACAAAGTGTGCAAGCTCCAGCGATCCATCTATGGACTGGTGCAATCATCTCAGAATTGGAATATACACTTTGATAAGTTGATCAAAGCATATAGTTTTATACAGGCTTGTGGTGAAGCCTGCATTTACAAGAAAGTGAGTGGGAGCACTACAGCCTTTCTGATAAGTATATGTGAATGACATATCGTCGATCAGAAATGATGTAGAATTTTCTGGAAAGCATAAAGGAGTGTTTGAAAGGAGTTTTTTCAAAGAAAAACCTCGGTAAAGTTGCTTACATATTGAGCCTCAAGATCTATAGAGATAGATCGAGACGCTTGATAAGTTTTTTCAATGAGTACATACCTTGAGAAGTTTTTGAAGTAGTTCAAAATGGATCAGTCAGAGAAGGAGTTCTTGCCTGAGTTGTAAGGTATGAAGTTGAGTAAGACTCAAAGCCCGACCACGGCAGAAGATAGAGAAAGAATGAAGGTCATTCCCTATGCCTCAGCCATAGGTTCTATAAAGTATGTCATGTTGTGTACCAAACCTGTTGTGTACCTTACCATGAGTTTGGCAAGGAGGTACAAAAGTGATCCAGGAGTAGATCACTGGACAACGGTCAAAATTATCCTTAGTTACTGGATGACTAAGGAAATGTTTTCTCGATTATGGAGGTGATAAAGAGTTACGCCGATGCCAGCTTTACACTAATCCATATGACTCTAAGTATCAATCTGGATGCATATTGGAAGTGGGAGCAATTAGCTAGAGTAGCTCCATGCAGAGCATTGTAGACATAGAAATTTGCGAAATACATATGGATCTGTATCTAACAGACCCATTGACTAAATTTCTCTCACAAGCAAAACATGATCACACCCTATTACTCTTGGGTATTAAGCACATAGCGATGTGAACTAGATTATTAACTCTAGTAAACCCTTTGGGTGTTGATCACATGGCGATGTGAACAATGGGTGTTATTCACATAACGATGTGAACTATCGGTATTAAATCACATGGAGATGTGAACTAGATTATTGACTCTAGTGCAAGTGGGAGACTGAAGGAAATATGCCCTAGAGGCAATAATAAAGTTATTATTTATTTCCTTATATCATGATAAATATTTATTATTCATGCTAGAATTGTATTAACCGGAAACTTAGTACATGTGTGAATACATAGACAAAACAGAGTGTCCCTAGTATGCCTCTACTAGACTAGCTCATTGATCAAAGATGGTTATGTTTCCTAACCATAGACATGAGTTGTCATTTGATCAATGGGATCACATCATTAGGAGAATGATGTGATGGACAAGACCCATCCGTTAGCTTAGCACTATGATCGTTTAGTTTTACTGCTATTGCTTTCTTCATGACTTATACATGTTCCTATGACTATGAGATTATGAAACTCCTGTATACCGGAGGAACGCCTTGTGTGCTATTAAACGTCACAACGTAACTGGGTGATTATAAAGATGCTCTCCAGGTGTCTCCAAAGGTGTTCGTGGTGTTGGCATAGATCAAGAATAGGATTTGTCACTCCCAGTGTCGGAGAGGTATCTGTGGGCCCTCTCGGTAATACACATCATAATAAGCCTTGCAAGCAAATGACTAATATTACGGGACGAGTAAAGAGATTTGCCGGTAACGAGATTGAACTAGGTATTGAGATACCGACGATCGAATCTCGGGCAAGTAACATACCGATGACAAAGGGAACAACGTATGTTGTTATGCGGTTTGACCGATAAAGATCTTCGTAGAATATGTAGGAGCCAATATGAGCATCCAAGTTCTGCTATTGGTTATTGACTGGAGATGAGTCTCGGTAATGTCTACATAGTTCTCGAACCCGTAGGGTCCGCACGCTTAACGTTTGATGACGATCGGTATTATGAGTTTATGAGTTTTGATGTGCCGAAGGTAGTTAGGAGTCCCGGATGAGATCGGGGACATGACGAGGAGTCTCGAAATGGTCGAGACATAAAGATCGATATATTGGATGACTATATTCGGACATCGGAAAGGTTTCGAGTGATTCGGGTATTTTTCGGAGTACGGGAGAGTTACGGGAATTCGCCGGGGAGTATATGGGCCTTATTGGGCTTTAGGGGAAAAGAAAGAGAGGAGGCTGCACAACCCCCCCCCCCCCCACAAGGCTAGTCCGAATTGGACTAAGGGGAGGGGTTGCGCCCCTCCTTCCTTCTCTTCTCTTTTCCCTTCCTTCTCTCCTACTCCTACTACTTGGAAGGGCTCCTAGTTCTACTAGGAAAAGGGGAATCCTACTCCCGGTGGGAGTAGGACTCCCCTAGGGCGCGCCATAGAGAGGGACGGCCCTCCCCCTCCTCCACTCCTTTATATACGGGGGTAGAGGCACCCCATAGACACACAAGTTGATTAGTTGATCTCTCCCAACCGTGTGCGGTGCCCCCCTCCACAGTAACACACCTCGGTCATATCGTTGCAGCGCTTAGGCGAAGCCCTGCGATGGTAACTTCATCATATCCGTCACCACGCCGTCGTGCTGACGAAACTCTCCCGTGAAGCTCAACTGGATCAAGAGCTCGTGGGACGTCATCAAGCTGAACGTGTGCTGAACGCGGAGGTGTTGTACGTTTGGTACTTGATCGGTTGGATCACGAAGAAGTTCGACTACATCAACCGTGTCATTGGACGCTTCCGCTCCCGGTCTACGAGGGTACATAGACACACTCTCCCCCTCGTTGCTATGCATCTAGTAGATAGATCTTGCGTGATCGTAGGAATTTTTTTAAAATACTACGTTCCCCAACAGATCCATCACGGAGGCCTTCATCATCATCATCATCGCCCTCACCATGAGTTGTGAGTAGTTTATCACAGATCTTCGGGTCCATAGCTAGTATCTAGATGGCTTCTTCTCTCTCTCTGGATCTCAATACAAAATTTCTCCTCGGTCTTCGAGGAGATCTATTCGATGTAATCTCTTTTTGTGGTGTGTTTGTCGAGATCCAATGAATTGTGAGTTTATGATCAAGGTTATCTATGAAAGATATTTGGTTCTTCTCTGAACTTTTTATGTATGCTCATAATATCCTTGCAAGTCTCTTCGAATTATTGGTTTGGTTTGGCCTACTAGATCTATAGTTCTTGCAATGGGAGAAGTGCTTGGCTTTGGGTTCAATCTTGCGGTGTCCTTTCCCAGTGACAGTAGGGGCAGCAAGGCATGTATTGTATTGTTGCCATCGAAGATAAAAATATGGGGTTTACATCATATTGCTTGAGTTTATCCCTCTACATCATGTCATCTTGCTTAAAGCATTACTCTGTTCGTATGAACTCAATACACTAGATGCGTGCTGGATAGCGGTCGATGTGTGGAGTAATAGTAGTAGATGCAGGCAAGAGTCGGTCTACTTGTCTCGGACGTGATGCCTATATACAATGATCATGCCTAGATAGTCTCATAATTATTCGCTTTTCTATCAATTCCTCGACAGTAATTTGTTTACCCGCCGTAGAATATCGCTATCATGAGAGAAGCCACTAGAGAAAACTATGGTCCCCGGGTCTATTCTCAACATATCAATCTACATCTACTTTACTTTTACTTTACCGCTTTTATTTGTTGTTTTATTAAACCAAAAATATAAACTATCATCTCTATCAGATCTCACTCTCGTAAGTGACCGTAATGGGATTGACAACCCCTTATCACGTCGGCTGCGAAGTTTTTATTTGTTTGTGCAGGTGCGAGGGACTCGCGCGTGGTCTCCTACTGGAAATATACCTTGGTTCTCAAAAACTGAGGGAAATACTTACGCTATTGTGCTGCATCTCCCTTTCCTCTTCGAGGGAATACAACGCAAGCTCAAGAGGTAGCAAGAAGAATTTCTGGCGCCGTTGCCGGGGAGGCTTACGCAAAAGTCATATACCAAGTACCTATCACAAACCCTTATCCTTCGAATTACATTTATTTGCCTCTCATTTTTTTCTCCCCCACTTCACCCTTGTCGTTTTATTTGCCCTTCTTCCGTCGTGTGTTTATCGTTCGCTTGCCTCTTGTTTGCTTGTGTTGCTATGTGCCATCTATTAGCTTGCATCTTCGCTTGCTATAGTATGAATCCTCATCCACTTGCTAATATCTTTAAGAGATCCAATTATGTTGAACCTATTGCTAGCGAGTTGCGTGCACTAGATTAGGTTTTGTTTGAAATTTATGAATCTGAAAATTGTGAGTAATTGTTGAAACAAAAAGTGATTCATGTTAGCTCCTTAAATAAAAAGCATAATTGCAATGATGTTATCATAAATTCTCTTAATGTCAATTGTGTTAATGATATGCAAAACCCTAAGCTTAGGGATGCTAGTTTTGCTATGACTACTATTTGTTGCAATGATCATGATTGGGGTGATTCTTCTTACGATCTTGAAAATTTATTTAAACCCCATCATGAATATGAGATTGATAATAATGTTTGCCATAATGTTGAAAGTGGACTTGAAAGAGTGTCAACTTTTGATCCCACTACTTTAGATATTGATCAATCTTATGATTTTTTTGATAAACGTGGGCTTGGAGAAGCAATGACTTTGTTCTTTGTTAATCCCACTATCTTGAATGAGTGTCAACTTCGCATGCATGTGGATCGTGTTGAGAATATGTTATGTGATAGCTATATTGTTGAATTTGCTTATGATCCTACCTGCAATTATTATGAGAGAGGAAAATATGGTTGTAGAAATCTTCATGTTACTAAATTACCTCTCTTCATGTTGAGATTGATCTTGTTTCTTTCTTCTTCCTTGCATATGGTAGATTTTGCTTGTCTTGCTAATTTGTTTGTCTATAATATTCCTATGCATCGGAGGTATGTTCGACTTAGATGTGTTTGTCACCTGTTTTATGATGCTCTCTTTGTGCTTCAATTCTTGTTTTTCGTGTGAGCATCATTGAATTATCGTGCCTAGCTAGGGGCATAAAATGATCGGGCTTGTTGGGAGGCAACCCAATTTTATGTTTTTTTTGTTGCTGTTAGGGAATAAATATTGCATCTAGCCTCTGATTAGATGTGGTTTCATGTTTTGTTTAGTGTTTGTGCCAAGTAGAACCTTTGGGAAGACTTGTATGAAGTTTATATGATCTTGCTGTGAAAAACAGAATCATTAGCGCTCGCTAAAGTAGTCGTGGGGTTTTACTGGAGCGTGATTTTTAGTTAATTATTTTTTATGCTAATTGGTAGAAAAATTGCGCAAATTTAAAAATTCAGTTTGAAATTTTTGGAGTTCCAGAAGTAGGCGAACGCTGCAGATTACTAAAGACTGTTCTGTCTTTGACAGATTATGTTTTTCGTGTGTTGTTTGCTTATTTCGATGCATCTATGAGTAATATTGGAGGATATGAACCATAGAGAACTTGGAGTATAGTAGTCTCAACACCAATATAAACAAAGAATGAATTCATTGATGTACTTTTGAGTAGTGGTTTGCTTTCTCATACTAACGGAGCTCACGGGAATTTTTGTCTAAGTTTTGTGTTGTGAAGTTTTCAAGTTTTGAGTATTGCTTTGATGGACTATGGAACAAGGAGTAGCAAAGGCCTAAGCTTGGGGATGCCCATGGCACCCCAAGTAAATTCAAGATAATCAAAAGCCTAAGCTTGGGGATGCCCCGGGAAGGCATCCCCTCTTTCGTCTTCATCCATCGGTAACTATACTTAGAGCTATATTTTTATTCGTAACATGATATGTGTTTTGCTTGGAGCGTCTTGTAAAATTTGAGTCTTTGCTTGTTAGTT
The DNA here is from genome assembly GCA_902687465.1 of Secale cereale. Classification (NCBI taxonomy): domain Eukaryota; kingdom Viridiplantae; phylum Streptophyta; class Magnoliopsida; order Poales; family Poaceae; genus Secale; species Secale cereale. The sequence goes on from LR738710.1 coordinate 181,524,673, forward strand.
TGCACAATCATACTTGATGGACACACCTATTTGGGAGAGTTAAATATGGCCTAGAAATTATTAGAACACTCTATGTGCTTCACTTATATCTTTTGAGTTGAATAGTTTTTGCTCTAGTGCTTCACTTATATCTTTTAGAGCATGGTGGTGGTAATATTTTGTAGAAATTGTTGAACTCCCATGCTTCACTCATATCTATTTGAGAGTCTATTAAAACATCATGGTAATATGTTTAGGCTAAAGAAACTAGTCTTCACATGATAAACATCCAATGTCAATGTAGTAAAAAAAATCACACCAAGTGCATTGAATAGAAAGAGATGTTGGATGCTTGATAATTGTTTTGAGACATGAGGATAGTAATATTAGAGTCATGCTAGTGGAGTTATTATGAAATTGAGAAACACTTGTGTTAAGGTTAGTGATTCCCGTATCATGCATGTATGGTGAACCGCTATGTGACGAAGTTAGAGCATGAGGTATTTGCAGAGTGCCAACCTTTGTGTCGAGGTCGGGGGCGCGCGATGGTTAACTCCTACCAACCTCCCCCCTAGGAGCATGCGTTGATTGCTTTGTTTTGATGACTCGTAGATTTTTGCAATAAGTATATGAGTTCTTATGAGTAATGTTGAGTCCATGAATTATACGTATTCTCACCCTTCCACCGTTGCTAGCCTCTCTTGTACCGCGCAAATTTCGCCGGTGCCATAAACCCACTAGATATCCTTCCTCAAAACAGCCAGCATATTGTTCCTCAAAACAGCCACCATACCTACCTATCATGGCATTTCCATAGACATTCCGAGATATATTGCCATGCAACTTTCCACCGTTCCGTTCATATGACACGCATCATATTGTCATATTGCCATGCATGATCATGTAGTTGACATCGTATTTGTGGCAAAGCCGCCATGCATAACTTTTCATACATGTCACTCTTGTTTCATTGCACATACCGGTACACCGCCGGAGGCATTCATATAGAGTCATACTTTGTTGTTGTAGTATCGATTTGTAATTTCGTGTTGTAATGAAAGTGTGATGATCGTCATTATTAGAGCATTGTCCCATGGGAGGAAAGGCTGAATCTATGAAGCCCCGTCGCAAAAAAGACAAAAAGGGAAAGGCCAAAGAAAAAAAAAGGCCCCAAAAAAAAGGGACAATTGCTACTATCTTTTTCCACACTTGTGCTTCAAAGTGGCACCATGTTCTTCATTGTAGAGAGTCTCATGTTTAGTCACTTTCATATGCTAGTGGGAATTTTTCATTATAGACCTTGGCTTGTGTACTCCAACGATGGGCTTCCTCAAATGCCCTAGGTCTTCGTGAGCAAGCAAGTTGGATGCACACCCACTAGTTTCTTTTGTTGAGCTTTCATTCATATTTAGCTCTAGTGAATCCGTTGCATGGCAATCCCTACTCACTCACATTGATATCTATTAATGGGCATCTCCATAGCCCGTTGATACGCCTAGTCGATGTGAGACTATCTCCCTCCTTTTTGTCTTCTCCATAACCAACTCTATTCCACCCATAGTGCTATATCCATGGCTCACTCTCATGTATTGCGTGAAAGTTGAAAGGTTTGAAAAGATAGAGTATGAAAACAAGTGCTTGGCTGAAATCGGGGTTGTGCATGATATGACTATTTAGTGTGATAATGAGGGAGCATAGCCAACACTATATGATTTTGTAGGGATAACTTTCTTGGACTAAGCTAAGAGGACGGAAATCCTTCAGCTCTTCCGCCCCATTCACCTTTGGAAGCAATGTCATGAGGGCTTTGTTGATCGCGTGCATTCCTCTCATGTCACCCCAATAGAACCGCTCCATTGCCCGCATAAGATCTGCTTTGATGATACCCCAGCAACAGGCGTAGAAACACGTGGTGGAACCATCCGGGCGCGAGGCCTTATCCATCGACATCGATTTGATTGCGGTGAGGATCTCTTCCTCCGAGAATGGCACCTTCAAGTGCTCGAGATGGAGGTGAGGCAGCTGAAGGACCTCCCAATTGAGGCTGAACTCCCTGGCTGGTGCATCCCCCAGAATCTGCCGGTAGTAGTTGTCCACCGCGTCCGCAATCTCCTCCTGGCCCGTTAACACGTTGCCATCTACCTGCAGCCCCATGATCACATTCTTCTATCGCTGGTGGTTCGCATGCTGAAAGAAGAAGCCTGAGGTGGTGTCTCCCTCGCGAAGACACAACATCCTCGAGCGTTGGCATGCAATAGATCTATCCAGCGAGCAAAGTCCGAGCAACTTCCGCTTGAGCACCCGCCGAAGACCTAATTCATCTAGGGAGAGCTCTCTTCCTTCCATAGCCACGTCAAGCTGCTTGATGATCTCCAGCGCGAGAGAAATCTGAGTCTTGACGTTCCCTATCCACGGATCTCTCCAGCTTTGCAGCTTCCTTGCCGTTGCTCGCAGCTTCCTATCCAGAACCATGAAGGGGTTGCCGTCGGAAGACACAGACGCCCAGGCCTCTGTCACCACACCATAGAAACCTTCGGCCTTCATCCAAAAGGACTCGAAACGGAACCGCTTCCCTACGTGAAAATCCGCATGCAGGTCAAGTAGCAAAGGGCAATGGTCCGAAATAGCTATCACCAATGCTGACAGAAGGCAAGAAGGGTACATCGCCTCCTAGTCCACAGCGATGAAGACGTGGTTAATCCTCTCCAACGTTGCACAGCCGTGCTCGTTCGACCAAGTGTACCGCCTCTCGTTAACATACAACTCTTTCAGTTCTAGCAGGTTAAGCTTGGAGCGGAAGCAAGACATCATCCGCCTATCGATGGCGCTGTTACTCTTGTCCTCGGGGTTGGCAATTAGGTTAAAGTCACCTACAACTGCCCACGGCCCCGCATGCGACTCTTTGATGTCAAGCAGCTCTTGGAGGAACTCCACCTTGTCTGCGTCGCTTTGTTACTATCGTTATTGCTACTGTCACCATCATTACAAAACTGCTACTATTACTTTTGCCACTGTTACCGTTACTTCCATACTACTTTGCTACTAAATATTTTGCTGTAGATATTAAGTTTTCCAGGTGTCGTTGAATTGACAACTCAGCTGCTAATACTTGAGAATATTCTTTGGCTTCCCTTGTGTCAAATCAATAAATTTGGGTTGAATACTCTACCCTCGAAAACTATTGCGATCCCCTATACTTGTGGGTTATCATGAGTTATGTGTTTTTGGTGACCGAAGATTTTTCGGAGTCCCGGTTGAGATCACGGACATGACGAGGAGTCTCGACATGGTCGATAGGTAAAGACTAATATATTGGATGATAGTATTTGGACACCAGAAGGGTTCCGAGGGGTACCGGGTACATATCAGAGTTCCGGGGGGTTATCGGAACCCCCCGGGGAAAGTTATGGGCCATAAGAGGGAGGCACGCCAGCCCACATACGGGTGGCGCGCCCCCTCCATGGAAGGAGGCCGAAGTGGAGTAGGGGAGGGGGTGGCGCCCCCCTTTCCTTCTTCTCCTCCCACTCCTTCCTCCTTTCCCCCTCCATGAGAAGGAATAGGGGGGTGAATCCTATTAGGACTAGGAGTCCTAGTAGGACTCCCTCCCCTTGGTGCGCCCCCCTTGGCTGCCTCCCTCCCTCTCCCTCCTTTATACACGTGGGGAGGGCACGCCTAGAATAAACATTAATTGTTCCTAGTTGTATGCAGTGCCCCCCTCCACAGTTTGCTCCTCACGTCATATTGTCGTAGTGCTTAGGCGAAGCCCCACGCGGATCACTTCACCATCAACGTCACCACGCTGTCGTGCTGACAAAACTCTGTCGGTGTACTGGGAACCAGGGTACCCAGACTTGCCTGTCTACGGGCCGCGACACGCTCCTACTACGGCCTGATACAGCCCAGCTGATCAACCAGCTGCCCAAGGCCCTCGCGAGGAGAACGACGTCAAGACCTCCTCAGGAGCAGCCTCGACAAGGTGCTCCGGAGGGGCGGAGAACCCAAGGCCAAGTCTGCCTCAGGAGGAGGTAGTGATATCAGCAGTGACGCATCGCGCCAGCGGGTGCCAGCATGCACTAGCGGCGCAGTTACCATTTCGGTGCAAGGGGGACAGCGCAGCCGCAAGTTCCCGAGGAGCGGGACAAAGGTTTCCTCATTGGTGCAACAAGACCGAAGACCGCAAGGACGGTGAGGAGGATGTCATCGTCGAGCCCACCACCATGTCATCGCCTGATCCATTTGCAGGCGAAGCCTGCTTTTGTCAGGGCAGGAACGTCCTTGTGTTGCCGCTCAAAAATGACCGTTGTGGGATCCCTTCCCGCCAAAACATTTCGGGGGAAGAGAACCGTGGCCGCCTATATAAGTAGCCAGAACCCCCACTGCAAAGGGGGTGGGGCGAACACACTTTGCCACCATACAAGGAGCAAGAACACTAGCTTCCTGACCCTCCTGAGCTTACCTCCTGAGCCCAGGAACCCCTGTACTAGCTTGTATCCCGGCTCGCCCGAGGCTAATCCACCAAAGCAGGAAGTAGGGTCTTACACCACGTGGTGGCCCGAACCTGGATAAACTCTTGTGTGCTTTGTTCGTTGTTTGCTTGAATCCTTCCACCGCGATGAGAGCGAGGCGCTACGTAGACGAGAGTGGGAGAGATCTTCGTTCACGCCCCTGTGTTTGAACTTAACAGGTTTTGCGGAGCCCTGAATCCGACATTTGGCACGCCAGGTAGGGGGCGCGTCGAAATCTCGCCTCTCCGACGACCTTGCTTCCCCACTCCGGTTCGGCACCTCTACGATGGCTGCGGCTAGCCACAGCCGTGCGGGGGCTGGCTTCCTCCCCGTCGACCGAGCAACATTAGCGGACCGCGCCACCCATGGGCGCCCCTCCTCCTTCCTCTACGACGCTCCTGCCAGCCAGTTCACTGGAGGACGGCCTGCACCACCACTCCCGCCTCCTGTGGCCTCGCCGGTCACGTTCTTAATGGGACGACGGCGGGCCCAGCACCGGCCGCCCGCCGAGACCCGTGCCACGTGGACAGCCCGCAGCTGCGAGCTATGGGGCGTCGGCTGCAAGGAGCGGCCTTGTCGCGGGGTCGCCTGCATCCTCGGTGGGTCCCAAGCACCAGCGTCTGCCCGGCACGCCAAATCACACTTTTGGCAGGTTGGAGGTGCCGTCCAGCCGCGGGAGGCCTTGCGGGCGCAGAACGGGCTGGGGCCCGCCATCACCTTTCGCCTCGGCGACCTCGCCTCCGAAGCGGCCGGCATCGGCGCTCTACCCGCGGTATGCACGCCCACCATCTGCGGGGTGGCCGTGACAAGAACTCTCATCGACGGCGGCGCCGCCCTCAACATCCTCTCTCCCGAAGCCTTTCGTCATCTACCTGTGTCCTACAGGCAGCTCCTTCCCACCAAGCCCTTCTCGGGGGTCGCGGGCTCGGCCGTTCCGCTCGGCCAGATCCGCCTCCCGGTCACCTTCGGCACACCGGCTAACTACCGGACAGAGCTCATCGATTTCGACGTTGCGCCCATCCACCTGCCGTACAACGCCTTCTTTGGCTTCCGAGCCTTGGCAAAGTTCATGGCGGCAACTCACCCGGGCTACAACACTGTCAAGATACCCGGCAGCAGAGGCGTCATCACCATCAAGGGGGACCCTAAGGCCGCCCTTAAGGTCCTCGGGCGCGCTTACAAGCCCGCCGCTGCCGCTGCTCACCCAGGGGCGAAGAGGGCTCCGTAACCTCCGGAGGCCGCGCCTGCCAACAAGAAGCAGCTCTTTTCTTAGGACCCCGCCGAGACGAAGCAAGTGCCCGCCGATGAAGAAGGCTCGGGAGCCACCTTCACCACTGGCACGGGCATGGATCCAGAGCAAGAGGCGGCACTGGTCAGCTTCCTCGGGGCCAACAAGGATGTGTTCGCATGGAAGGCCGCAGATTTGGTTGGGGTGCCAAGGCATGTCATTGAGCATCACCTCACGGTGTGCCCCAATGCGCGCCCTATCAAGCAGAAGGCACGCAGACAAGCCCCGGAGAAGCAGGCCTTCATCATCCAAGAGGTTAGGAAGCTGGACGAAGCAGGTGTCGTGCGGGGAGTACGGCACCCGGAGTGGCTAGCCAATCCTGTCATCGTCCCAAAGAAAGGAGGCAAGGAACGCATGTGCGTCGACTTCACGAGCCTCAATAAGTTCTGCCCTCAGTACCCCTTCCCTTTCCCGCGCATTGACCAAATCGTGGATTTAACGGCTGAGTGCGACCTACTCTGCTTCCTTGACGCATTCTCGGGCTACCACCAAATCAAGATGGCGGTAGAAGACGTGGAGAAGACGGCGTTCCTGACCCCATGCGGGGTCTACTGCTACACATGCATGCCTTTTGGGCTGAGGAACGCGGGCGCTACCTTCCAGCGCCTGATGCACATCACCCTCGGCCCTCAGCTCGGGAGGAATGCAGAGGCCTACGTCAACGACATAGTGGTTAAGACCAAAGAGGCCACGACCCTCATCCAGGACTTAGAAGAAACATTCGCCAATTTGCGCAAGGTGAAGCTGTGCCTCAACCCGGAGAAGTGCGTGTTCGGCATACCCTCCGGCAAGTTGCTAGGGCTCCTGGTTTCGCACCGGGGCATTGAGGCCAACCCAGAGAAGATCAAGGCCATCGAGAAAATGAGGCCGCCCACAAACCTGAAGGAAATGTAGAAGCTCGCCGGGTGTGTGACGTTCCTGGGGCGCTTCATCTCTAAGCTCGGGGAATGCGCCCTCCCGTTCTTCAAGCTCATGAAGAAGAAAGGGCCCTTTGAGTGGACTCCGGAGGCCGACGCCGCTTTTCGGGACCTCAAGAAGTACCTCACAAGCTCGCCGGTCATGGTAGCACCACGACCCTTGGAGCCCATGACGCTCTACCTCGCTGCAATGCCTCATTCCGCCAGCGCATCACTGGTCGTGGAGCACGAGGAAAGGCTCCGGATCCCAAGGCCACCGGGCGGCTCGGCACCCTCAGGGCCCGCGCCGCCCCCTGGCACAGCTTCAGAGGCGGATTCGACCACGGGCACCGATGGCCCCGCCACTCAGCAAGAAGCTCTTGAGGCTCCTGAGGCGCCAGCGGACCTTGCTGCGCCAACCCTCGTGGAGCACCCCGTGTACTTCATCAGCACAGTACTGTGCGACGCGCGTTCGCGCTACCCGATGCCCCAGAAGCTGCTTCTAGCACTCCTCGTCGCCTCCAGGAAACTGCGCCACTACTTCCAAGGCCACCCCATCAAGGCCGTTTCGTCGTATCCCCTCAAGAAGGTACTGCGGGGCCCGAATGTCGTCGGGAGGGTCGCCGAGTGGAACATCGAGCTTCAAGCGTTCCAGCTAGAATTCAGCACCACGCGGGTGATCAAGGGAGCAGCTCTGGCAGACTTCGTGGCAGAGTGGACTGATGCGCCCGAGCGGGTGGGTCAACGAAGACCGTTCACTGGCCCCCTGGCGATGAAGCCCCTGACGGATGGGTGGTGTATTTCGACGGCGCCTTCTCACGCCTCGGCGCGGGGGCTGGCTCCGTGTTGGTATCTCCCACTCAGGATAAGTTGTACTACGTTGTGCAGCTCTGCTTCTAGCAGGGCGAGAAGGTCTCCAACAACATTGCCGAGTACGAGGGCCTGATTGCCGGGCTTAAGGCCGCCGCTGCGCTGGGGGTCAAGCGTCTCACCATCAGGGGCGATTCACAACTCCTCGTCGACTTCTCCAACAAGAAGTACAAGCCCAAGGATGAGCACATGGGGGCATACCTGGAGGAGGTGCGCAGGATGGAGAAGCGATTCCAAGGGATGGAGGTGCAGCACGTGCCGAGAGGCACCAACCAAGAAGCGGACGACATCGCCAAGCGAGCCTCCGGACGGGAGCCCCAAAGGCCAGGCATCTTCGAGGAGCGGCTACTCAAGCCGTCAGCAGCAGCATCAGCTCCCGAGCCGGACTCCCCTCGGCAGGGGTTACCGGCGGCGCCCCCGGACGATGCCCCGCCCTGCGGCCCACCTTCCAGAGCCCGCCTGTTGCTCGCTGCGGAGCCCGAGGAGGGTTGCTGGACCCAAGAGCTCAAGATGTACCTACAACACGATGCCCTACAACACAAAGAAGAAGACACAGAGCGCGTGGTCCGACAGGCCTCAGCTTACTGCATCCAAGACGGTGAACTCTACAGGAGGCGCCCCAACGACATCTCGCTAAAATGCATCTCAAGAAAGCAAGGGCACGAGTTGCTGGCTGATATCCACAATGGAGGCTGTAGTCATCACTCGTCGTCCCGCACCCTCGTGGGCAAGGCCTTCCGCAGCGGTTTCTATTGGCCCACGGCGCTCAATGACGCCACGGAGCTCGTGCGGGCCTGCGAGGTGTGCCAGTTTCACGCCAAGCAGATCCACCAGTCGGTGCAAGGCCTCCAGACGATTCCGCTTTCCTGGCCCTTCGCGGTCTAGGGATTGGACATCCTAGGTCCATTTCCTCGGGCAGCAGGGGGCTACCGCTTCCTGTACGTCGCCATCGACAAATTCACCAAGTGGGCGGAAGTGGAGCCTATTCGCGTGATCCCAGCCGGGTCAGCTGTCAAGTTCATCCAGGGCCTCGTGAGGCGATTTGGGGTCCCCAACCGCATCATCACGGATAACGATTCGCAGTTCACAAGTAATCTCTTCAGGTCATATTGTGCTAACCTTGGAACACAGATCTGCTATGCTTCGGTGGCCCACCCCAGGAGCAACGGCCAGGCCGAGTGTGCCAACGCGGAAGTCTTGCGCGGCCTCAAGACGCGCAGCTTCAAGAAGAAGCTTGAGGCTTGCGGCAGGGGCTGGATCGACGAACTCCAGTCCATGATGTGGTCAATCCGAACCACTGCCACCAAACCTATGGGGGAGACTCCCTTCTTTCTCGTTTATGGGGCGAAGACGGTCCTCCCTCACGAGGTCAAGCATCGCTCCCCACGGGTCTTGGCCTTCAATGAGGAATGCCAGGACGCCGCCTGGCGGATGGACCTCGTGCTCGGCGAGGAGGGCTGCCGCCGAGCTGCCCTCAGGGCGGTGCATTACCAGCAGGCGCTACGGCGGTATCACTGCCGCGGTGTCCGCGCAAGAACACTTGAAGTTGGTGACTTGGTCCTGAGGCGGGTCCTCTCCCGTGAGGGGCTACATAAGCTCTCGCCCATGTGGGAGGGCCCGTTCAGAATCGCCCGTGTCTCTAGGCCTGGTGTTGTGCGCTTGGAGACGCAGGATGGGATACCTATCCAGAATTCCTGGAACATCGAACACCTCAGGAGATTCTATCCATAATCAAGGCTCCGTGCCCGTGAAGGTATCTGCCCATGACACTCTCACGTAATAATGAGTTGGGGCTGTACACGCCTCGGAGTCTCCTGTGCATTGCCTACGGGCCGTCAGACGGGGCTCCCACCCACGCCCAACTGGCAGTCCTTAGCTCCGCGCTGGGAAGAAGACGTAGTGTAGGGGTCGGACGCGACCTATTTCCTTTTTGCTTGGTGTTTGGCTGTCAGCCTTTTCTACTTCCTTGGCTATCAGCCCTTCCTCTACCCCATTCTATGAAGTTCTCGTGTTTCTCGCGCTTCTTGCATTTTGTTGAGAGTTTTGTGTTTTGGATCTTTCTCGCCGGCTTTAAGTTCAGCTATGCCACTCGCTCTCCTTCACGCGTCTCGCGCGTGGGGGATGGGGCACGGTCGGTCACCGGCCCTCGCCTGCCATGGCCCGTGACCTCGCCTGACCAAGCCTGCTCAGGCTCTGGCACCGGGCTGCTCAGTCCGTGCAACCTATCTACCGAGCCGCTCAGGCTTTGGTGCTATAACCCGCGCTCGACACTCTCAGCAGATCTCAGCGATTGACCCCCGCTCAGGGGCTGTACGAGCCAATCAGACTCGGCCACCTCCTCACGTCCCGATGGGGCTCATGATGCCAGAGTCAGGAGGGCTCCGCCTCAGGATGGCAGGACGCATAAAAGCTAAGTGATTTCATTCAGGCAACAAAAGCATGGCGGCGAGTTCGTGCTTCTTACATACATCACAACCCATTACACGCCTCCTCAAGGCAACTTGAAATTTTGACGCAGAAAGGACATGAAGGAAAAGAAAGGAGAAGAAGCAGAAGCCGCTCCCGCTCAGTCGGAATCCTCTGGTTCCTCTGGCTTCACCGAGCCGCAGCGGCGCGACGATCCTCTCCCCTCGTCGTACCGAGCTCGGCGATGTGGTGGCTCGTCGCGGCTGCCACTGCTGGAGGAGCTGCTGCTGCCACAGAGGGAGGCCCCACGGCGCCCCCTAGGACTGCGGTTGTCTCCGGAGGAGGAGCCGCTCCTCCGGACGTCTTCGTCCTCCTCATCGTCAGCCTCGGGACAGCACCCAAGGCACCTCCCTTCCTCCGAGAAGACCCTGACGAACAGCGTGAAGACGCCATTGTACCTGAAGTGGAGCGCACACCTCCCCTGCAGTCGGCGTGCGCCGGCAAACGGCTGCCAGCCACGCTCCAAGAACACATCGCCCGAGGGAGCCACCTCAACCTCCACCCAGGATGCACCACTGCAGCAACCGTCGGCCTGCAGCCATATACGTCCAAGGCCTCCGGCCGGTAGCACGTCGCCAAACGAGCGGGGAAGCCTGAGCCACGCGCCACCGGGCTTCTCGGCCCACACCATGAACTCCGACGAGACATCGAAGGAATGGGACTGTGGGCGCAGAGGACGCGTGACCAGCAGGCATCGTTGCGCGCCCCCTCTTCCTCCGCGGCTGAGACCACCTTCGCCACGGGAGGATGCTCCGCGTTGTCCACCGGCGGCCGCGGCGGAGCTCAGAAGGCCGCGCCCGCCTCCCCGAGAAGCCGCTGCGGGCGCAGCGACATATTTGCGGGGACGGCCGCGACCCCTCTTCGGCGGTAATGGGACTGGATCCTTCGGAGTCTTCCCCTTCTCCGCGACGGATGGCTTCCTCGGCAGCGCCATGAAGATCTTGCGACAGGAGAGAGAGCGAAGGACAAGCAAGGAGAAGACAACGTTGGTTGGAAACGTCCTGGGGGCTCCCCCCTAGTCCCATTTATAGGGCGGAGGAGCCCAACCGCCAGCCAATGGCGTCGCAGCCATTACTCCCTCGTCGCCCGCACCAAGGAGTTGTCAAGTCGCGCGATCACCAAGGCTGCGTGGGAAGCGGAGCCGCCACGTCCCATCCAACAATCGCACGCCGGCCTGGCCCGCAGCCTTTTAGGGCCCGCGGCGCTTCGTCCTCGACTAAGGCTTCGCCCCGAAGCCAACTTCGCGCGCGCCTTGGGCCCGGGGGCTACTGTCGGCGTACTGGGAACCAGGGTACCCAGACTTGCCTGTCTGTGGGCCGCGACGCGCTCCTACTACGGCCTGATACGGCCCAGCTGATCAACGAGCTGCCCAAGACCCTCGCAAGGGGGCCAAGCCTCACGAGGAAAATGACGTCAAGACCTCCTCAGGAGCAGCCTCGACAAGGTGCTCCAGAGGGGCGGAGAACCCAAGGCCAATTCTGCCTCAGGAGGAGGCAGTGATATCAGTAGTGACGCATCGCGCCAGCGTGCGCTAGCGGTGCAGTTACCATTTCGGTGCAAGGGGGACAGCGCAGCTGCAAGTTCCCGAGGAGCGGGGCAAAGGTTTCCTCATTGGTGCAACAAGACCGAAGACCGCAAGGACGGCGAGGAGGATGTCATCATCGAGCCCACCACCACGTCATCGCATGATCCTTTTGCAGGCGAAGACTGCTTTTGTCAGGGCAAGAACGTCCTTGTGTTCCCGCTCAAAAATGGCCGTTGTGGGATCCTTTCCCGCCTAAACATTTTGGGGGAAGAGGACTGTGGCCGCCTATATAAGTAGCTAGAACCCCCACTGCAAGGGGGGGGGGGACGAACAAACTTTGCCACCATACAAGGAGCAAGAACACTAGCCTCCTGACCCTCCTGAGCTTACCTCCAGAGCCCAGGAACCCCTTGTCAGTGTATTTGGATCGACACCTATGGGATCACAAGAATCCCTACTACTGTTGCGGGGCGCGGGGTTGAGAGAAGAGTGGATCCAACAGTTAGCACACGGTTCCTTTACCTAGGTTTGGGCCACAAAGATGCGTAAAACCCTACTCCTGCTTTGGTGGATTATATGTTTGTGTTCTTTAGCTAGCTATGGGGTGTGAGGAGCTCCAAAAGGCTAAATCGTGAGGAGTTCTAAAGAGCCGAATCCTTCTCCTGGTCGCCTCGGGCCTCCTTTTATAGGGAAAAGGGGTTGCCACAGTGACACACAGGAGGTGGAAAGGGTACAGTGATGCGAGGTTATCCCTCGTATTACATGACAAGGTGCATTTAATGCGCCTTGCTTAGGTGTCCTTGCTTTATCGGGGACGGGGGAGACATCCGTCTTGTCCGCGCCGCTCCTTCTTGTGTCGACACGCGCCCTGGCCAGCGATGCCTGGGATGCCATGTAGGTAGGCAGGCAGCTGAGGTGGCACAATGGTGGGTCTTCCACGAAGATCTACATGCCGCCTCGCAGGTGCCAGCCCAGCCGGTTGGGTCGGCAGCTGCATGGGGCGGTGGAAGCTTAGTTGGCGTCGGCCTGATGGTGGCCCTGCGGATGTCCTCGGCAAGGGCCTTGCCGGGGCCCCGGCAAGGGTCTTGCCGCCGCGCGTGCTATCATCCCCGACAAGGTGCTTGCCGGGGGTCTTGTGGTCCTCCTTGGCTGGGATCCCGCCAAGGGTCGTCGTCTTCTTAGTGCGTGTATCCGATCTTGAATGTATTTGCAAAGATCTGCATGCCACTACGGGGATGCCTCCCGAATCCTTGCCCCATGTGGGGACCCCGACTCATAAGTCGTGATCACCGAATGCACGTGTACAGTGATCCCAGAGATCAATGCTCACTGAACACACAGAAGCTGAATAACAAGAGTCTTACGTCCTTACATACCGTGTTACACAAGTAGGACCATAATGGTCAAGTCTTGAGTATATCATCGCAGCGGAAATCTTCAAAGACAACTGGGACCCATGCCATCTGCCTTAACCCTACAGGCATTCTGACTAGGAAACGTCCTAGCTCGCATGCTCGTCACCGAGAAATCTTCATCATAACCTGTTCTCTCCTGCCTGGCCAATAAAATAACCAGTGGCAAGCCAATGAGTACTTTGAATGTACTCGCAAGCAACCCAAGTGTGATAACAGAATTTTTCATGCAAGGCACTACTGCTAAATTGGTAGTTTGCGGAAAGCTAGTTTTTCATATGCAAGTATGATCAACATATAACATGGGTATGCATGTGTCTGTAACGAGTATCAGGAGGTCACAGACATCATTATCAAGAAAGAGTTGTAATCAACTCATGCTCAAGCTCATTGTGACTTCCTCAGGAGTCACATCATCAATATCTCTGATCCGAGTTGTTTCCTCACACACACACACCAGGTTTCGCAAACATTGGACGTAGCCCAAGAGCGGTTACCCAACTGTCCATGACTGTGGACACGGCTATTCGAATAGTTTTACACTCTGCAGAGGTTGCACACTTTACCCACAAGATCCGGGGAACTTCCGTGTCATCCACGACCCGCGGTACCTCAGGTACCCGGGGTAAGCACCCGATCACTACCTTTCCCTAGACGACACTAACATAGAGTCCACTCGATTGGTAGCAGCCCCGTGCCAAACATTTCACATCTCAAGGTTTGTGGAGACTCGCTCTGAATTCATCACATATCACAAGCACGGGGTACCAACGGTGTGTCCGGTGCCCTGTGAAAACAGTCATGGCCGCCTATCCAAGCACGACCCCGTCCCAAGAGTGACCTCATGTCACTCCCGTCACTAGTAATGCGGGCACCATGCTAGTATCGACCTAGGTAATCAATAATGCCCTTTCCCATATAAGGGTAGAGTGGTTGCGCATGTAAGGTTGGAATAACGGTCGCAACTTAAACCAATCCGTTTTTCAAAACACACACACTTTCCTCGGTACACCACTTCGTCATCAAGTGGTTACCCATCTCACCATCTCCCTCGGGCATAAATGGCACCCGACGGGGTTTTCGAAGAGTCTTTTGAAAGTATCCTGCTTTCGTCACCATGCATATACCCGTCCCATTTGCGTAGCCACTATTATAGCAACCTAACTACTCCCACCCACATAACCCTCATAGGAAGGTAGGGTCATGTTTGATGCAAGTATCAATAGTAAGCAACAATGGTAGCAACCAAAGTGGTTTCTACCTCAACATGATTCTGATGCATTGAATAATAAGGTGCTATGAGACATGCATAAAAGGGTTTCTTGAACATGGTCAAAGGGCTGCTTGCCTTATTCTTCCGAGTCTTCAAATCTTCTGGTCCATCTCCGAGTACTTCGTTTATTACGTCAACTAACGATGGAAACAATCATAATAAGCAACACAATCAAAGCAACAATAAAAGTGCTCTAAAAATAGGAGTTGGACTTTTCTAGGATACCTCTGGTCATATTAGAAATGACCAAGGTGGTTTCATAGGTATTGGACCAATGGGTGATTTGGAACATTCCAATATGATGGAACCAAAGGGTTTATGGATTTGGAAGAAGTATACAGAAATATTTCCTTGAATGATGAGCAAAGGTACCCATCATCAAGTCATGATTTTAGAAGCATTTAGGAGTTGGTTTCACTGGATTTGGAATTCAAATGAATTTCCTAGGATTTTCCAAAGCTGACAAATAGGAAGAAATGGCTCATTATTTGGTGGGGTACAGAAACTATTATTAAAAATGTTCCAAAACTAAGTTTGGACATGACAAGCATCTAGGAACTTGAATCACTGCATTTGGATCAAAAATGAGCTCTCTGTGATTTTCTAAAGTTCATCACAGAAAATGAAATATGGGTATTTGATAAATATTTGTGTGCGGAAAGTTTCTGGAATAATGTGTATGTTGCACCAACAGATAGAGCATGATTTATGGAGTCATAGGAAATTTGAATCATCAAGTTTGGAGTTCATTTGAATATTCTAGGCATTTTTGAAGTTGACAGAAAAAAAGGAAAAAGGAAAAGAATAAGGGTTCAACCTTATATAGTGCACAGGGCGAGGGATGGCTGCACAACGACTGGGCCGGCCCATCAATTCGGCCACGCACAGGAGGGGGGGTGTGACGTCGGAGGCGCCCCCTTGGAGTGCGCCTTCGCGCTGGAAAAGCGCCTCCCAGCCGCCCCGCCTCCACTTATCCTACGTGGCGGTGGGCGAGGCCGCTGACCTGCGGGGCCCGGCCGCAGGTTGCTCGTCGCCCCTGGTCTTCTTCTCCGGCCCGACGCCGGGCGGGGGAAAACTTCGGCCGCCGGTGCAGCCGTGGCCTGGGGATGCGGGAGGGCCGGCCGAGGTGCCCAGGAGCTCCGGCTCCCCTCCCCGCACCCGAGGGTGGCTGCTTGCCCGCCCAAGGAGGGCCACAGCCTCGCCTCCACAGGGAGGCCGCGGCGGCTGCGGGGTCTCCAGCGGCACCACGCCAGGAGGGGCTCCCAGGCCAAGGGGAGGACCGGCCCGTCCCTGGAGGTTCCCTGAGGAAGGCTCGGACCTCGAAACGAAGAAGGGGAAGGAGGGAGTGGCCGAGGCGCCCGATCCCGAGCGGCGATCGACGGCGGCACTCCGGCTATAGAGGGAGCAGGAGCGCATGAGAGGAAGAGGGGAGATGTCTGGGAGGTGTACGAGAGAGAGGAGGATCCAGAAGAGGCGAATGGCGCTCGGGGGGAGGCCTTTTATAGCTGCGGCCGCGGTGCACCGTGAGCGTCGTCCATGGACGCGCTCGGGCGTGCTTGTGGAGAGAGGAGGAGGGCCGGGGAGGATAAGACCGACAGCCCGGCAGGTTGCGGACGTCGAGGGGACCTCGATGGACACGCCCACTCTGCCCAAGGCCGCCTGGAAGCCTCGGGAGGGCCGAGCTACAGTGCCTCGGTGCACTGTAGCGTGCTCCAGAGCGCGCCTTTGGCCGGCATGCTCGTGTCTTTGCTTTCCAGGCCGTGTCCCCCAGTGTCCAGCAGTACTAGGGGATAGTAAACAAAGGGGAGGCAGTCTTGGATGCTCTGGTGAGCCACTGGAATGAGGAGGGAGGTGAAGAAGAGGGTGAAACCTGCTGTCCAGCAGTGTAAATTGGGGTTTTACCCCCTCCAATAATTGAGCTGAGGCCAAGGGAATGTTACTGGGGGTAGATGATGATCAGAATAGGCTGTGGTAAGAATTTGGGGTAAAGGGAAATAGTAAAAGGGGTCCAACCACTTGTTTTGGTAATTGGACAGAAGGTGTTTGATCAGGGTTTGGTCAAGCAAATGACATCCACTTGACATGGGACTTAACAGGATCAAATGTCACATATAATTAGGCCCCTACACCAAATTTGAGCTCATTTGGGCAAAGTGGCCAATGTAACTTTGGTGAACCCTAGAAATGAACAGAAATGGTTTCACCATGTTGGAGTTAAGCAATTCATCTCCCCTTGATGCACCACTTGGTGTAGCATCATCATTTGGGGTTATGAACATGCCCACAAAGTTTGAGGCACCAGATAAAAAGTTGACAATGTAAAGTTGTTCAAATTAGCATTTGAACAGAAAAGGTTTTGGGGTGATCTGATCAAGTTGCTCTATTCCAAATCTTGTGCCATTTGGTCTAGATGCCTTATTAGGCCATTCTAGCATGTGCACCAAATTTGGGAGCATTTGGACAAGTTTGGCAATGTAGAGTTGCTCAAACTTCAAATATGGACAGAATGGTTTTGAGGGGACTAAATGATGTTTCCTTGATCTTCAAGGCATGAGGCTTTGCAAGATCATCAAATATGTCATATATGACATGATAGAATTTCCCTGGAATTTTTGGAGAATATTTCCTTTGTAAATATTTCAAAAGCTTGAAATATCCAGAAAGGGTTTTGGAAGGATTTGTCCAAACTTTTGAACATGACCATGTGCTAAAACTCTTATATATGGACAATATATGTCCTATGAGTCTCCCTGAATTTTGGCAAATATTTTTGAAATGATTAAATA
Organism: Secale cereale; assembly: GCA_902687465.1. Lineage (NCBI taxonomy): Eukaryota > Viridiplantae > Streptophyta > Magnoliopsida > Poales > Poaceae > Secale > Secale cereale. The sequence continues at coordinate 181,541,673 of LR738710.1, forward strand.
ATTTTTCCCTATTAAAGACCATTTCTAGCCTTAAGAAAAAGCTTTTAAATAAAATATAAAAATAACTTTTAAAATTATACTTTTGTGGTTTCTGGGAGTCCTATATCTAATAGGATTCAAATAAACTTTTTGAAAGATTTTTCACACCCTAAATAAGGTACTTGCAGTGCAAACCTCAATTCAGGGTTTTTTGGAAAACTAATTTTTGAAAATACCATTTGGCCAAAATATTTTTATAAGAAAATTCTATACTGGTCTATACACATGGCATGATCATTGGGAAAAGGTTTTGGGTCAAGGAGATGAAGTATAAGAGTTGGAGAATTTATTTGATTTTTAGAGCACTAGCAAACAGCAGACAAAAGTCAAATCAAGCAAGGTCAAAAACACTCAAAAGTTTTTGCAAATCCACATTTTTAACATGAAAATTAGCTTAAGCAATGTGACATGAAAATCAGGGTGTGACAGACCTACCCCCCTTACAAGAATCTCGTCCCTGAGATTCCTAGACTAGGCGTGGAAAGAAAGGCGGAGTCTTGGATACGGGGTAGTCTTCACTTCTCCTTGCTGGTTCTACTTCCGAGTGGTGCTCCTTGGAATCTTGAAGTGCTTGATGGTATGGCTTCTTGCTTGAGGCCTTCCTTGATGGAGGTTGCTGAGGGGTCTCTTGCATAGGTTAGGTTGGGTTAGCTGCCAAAGGCTCGGTGATCGATGTCCTTGCGGGCATCGGGCTAGCTAGGAGGTAAGAAGTACTCCCAGAGTGGGGGCTCGTGGAAGATTTGGTGCACGGAGGGTATCTCAGGTGGTAGATCTAGCTGGGGAGCCGTCTACCACATGACTTGCAGTGATCTCAAAGGGTCCAATGAACCTTAGTGCGAGCTTCCCCTTGACGTGGAAACGCTTGGTTCCCTTCAGAGGAGTTACCCGCAGGTACACGTGGTCCCCGATATGGAAACTCATGTCCCGACGGTGAGTGTCGGCATAGCTCTTTTGCCTTGACTTGGCTGCCTCCAAACGTTCTCTGACTAGTTGGACTTGCTCTTCCGCTGCGCGGAGAATATCCGGTCCAAGGACTAGCCCTTCTCCAGTCTCTGACCAGTTGAGGGGTGTGCGACATATGCGTCCGTAAAACACCTCAAATGGTGCCATCAGAAGGCTCGACTGGTATCTGTTGTTATAGGAGAACTCGGCAAAAAGGGAGACAATCCTCCCATTTGGCTCCATGTGCCAAGACATAGGCTCGGAGTCATGACTTCGAGAATCTGATTGACTCGCTCAGTCTGACCTCCGGTCTGTGGGTGGAAAGCCGCGCTGAAAGATATCTTGGTTCCCAAGGCTTCTCGAAACTCTTCCAGAACCTTGAGGTGAACTGGGTTCCTCGACCTGACACAATTCCTTGGGAAATGTCGTGAAGACTTACGATTCGGTCGATGTAGAGAGCTGCCAGCCGGTTGCCATCATAAGTGGTCTTGACAGGAATGGAATGGTCTACCTTGGTCAAATGATCGACTATGACCCAGATAGAGTCATGTCCTCTATCCGACCTTGGCAATCTAGTGACGAAGTCCATTCCGACTTTATCCCACTTCCACTCAGGAACCTTGAGTGGTTGAAGCAATCCAGCGGGTCGCTGATATTCAGCTTGACCCTTTGGCACACATCACACTTTGCAACATAGGTTGCAATCTCTCTCTTCATCTCGTGCCATCAGAATCGTGCCTTCAAGTCTTGATACATCTGGTGTGAGCGTTCCTCGACACGGGATTGCTCGGTTCCTCCGGGAGGAGTGGTTTGCAGATAAGCCCGGTCTTCGACGCGGAAGTTTACTTCTCGATGACGGTGGTCGGTGTAGATCTTCCTTCTTGACAGGGCGGTCTTCAATTGTCTTCTATCCAGCTGTCCGTCTCTTCTTTGTCTTCGGGCAGACAAGTAGGCAATCAATTAATGATGTTACCCAACTTGTCCACTTACTCCATGAGGTCTATGGGGTACACAAGGTAAGCTGGGGTATTGGTGGTGGTCTCGGTTGAGTACCTGCAGAGGCCTTCCTGGCTTAGAGCCAAGGCCCGTGGTCAGAATCTGACCAGGTGGTGGCTCGGTGGGGCTTAAGGGTTTCAAGGATTCTAGTGAATGAGTGAACTTATATAATCTTATCCTTAAGCACAGTTTCTGAGATGCCAATAGCTCTATCTAGTACTCCAAACGAAAAAAGAATCTTCTCGCGGAGACCAACTTCGATCACCACTCATGCCATGCATATCCTCATGACTCTCAAGAGACGGTCTAACAAAATTATACTTGTCTAAGATCCCTAAATTCATATGTACGTCTACCTCTAAAATCCAAAGGTAGATCATACATGCCGCTGAGCTTAAATTAAACTCCACAATCCAAGTACTCAATCTAGTCTTGCAAGGCTCAAGATAATGCATCACCAATCTAAGGAAACACGTCATATGCCACTCCAAGATTTGTTTCCTTCCTATACATCACCTCCAACAGCCTGGTAATTACCATCAATCACCACATGATCCAACAAGTCTACAAATCTGATGTCTACGGTGTTCCACAAGATCTCAAGTCCCTATAATCCCCAAATACTCGGAAGGACTATGCATCACGATAGTAAATCCACCAAATTCCCATCATCCGGGTCAAGTAAACTCCAAGATCACGATTAAATAGATCCCTAAATCAATTCCGACAAATAATCCAATCTCCTAGGTTATCGTCCACCGAGAAGCATGATATCATAATCAGGATCATAGGCCTAAATCCAATCTTACTCTGAATCATGCAGACATATCCAGCATTATACCAACCAGAATCACCTACATAAATCCAAGTCTCATGCCCAACGGGCACTTCTACATACTTCCCCATAGTCATGATCCACCAATATGAAAACCTCACAATCCATCAAGGTCTCAGATAATTCCTCGAAGTCACTGATACAAACCACCAAGTCATCTGTCCAATATCCTCGAACTGGTCTATCTATGGCATCGTCAGACCTCGTGCTATATTAGGATGAAAATGTGCTCACTCATCGTGTCCACTAGCTCCTTTACGAACCCAGTGTTGTGCAAGGTTACAAAGGCTTAACAGGTTCTCTCGCCTTACTATGGGTTAGGCACATGGTTAAGGATTCGTGCTGGAGTGTCTCGGGAAGTCTCAAAGGGTCTAGGAATGGGGTTACTGGTCTGGAGGGTTAAACATAACTCTACGGAGTTGCACTTGGTCACGGGGGTTGTAGCAGAAGTCTTCGGTGCCAGTTGGCTGTCGAGGTAGAATCCTTGGTGCATCTTGTCTTGCGGGTCTTCAATTGAGAGGAGAGAGAATAGAGGGAAGAAACAGCGTAGAGGAGGGAAATGCCTAAAGGGGGTTCTATAGTGCAGGTGCAACAAACAGGTGCAAAAAGGTCGAAACAAAAGAAACAAGGCAAGGAAGGTGATATAGCCATGCACATGTTGCCTGGGGCAAAAGTGCGACTTATCAAAACACAAACGAATAAAAGCAAACAACACACAATCATGGTTCTATTCGAACCATCATATGGACTCGACTGCGCATAGGGGGGTACACGACTCATCCTACCCTAGGGGTTCTCGGACTCAGTGCCGTGACTTGTGCCTCGTGCAGTCTTCTGAGCTTCCTCGGGTGTTGCTAAGTCCCTTGTAGTTGCTTGATGAATGATCTGGGTTGATCCTGAAGAATCTTCAACAACTTCTCGCCTGATGAGGTGATGGGGTGAAGGTGCCTCCGTGTAGCTGGCGTTGACTTGTCTTCTCTTGTCTCTTTAATCATGACGATCCCTTGTGCCTTCTGGGGTGTCGAGGGTACCAGGTAGGCAATCCATATGTAATGACAATAACAAGGCATAATAGAGGTCCACCATGTCGGGTTCGTTGATGAAAACATCGACACCAAGAGCGGGGGATGAAGAGAACCGTTTTCCTGCTCACCATAGTGAGGCGGACCAAATGGCGAGGTTCTCATCCACCGGTGGTTGTCGATACAACAACGGTAGTGACATGATTACTCTATTAGCGATGCATATCATGACTTTGCACATCTCATGCCATGGTCATCGTAGGCTAGGGTTGCACCTTCTTGGGACACTGTCAAGGGTACCACCATCTTCTGGGTCTTCATGTCCTCATCCATCGAGGATGTAGTTTCTGTTGGTACCGTCTTGTCGGGGTGTCACCAATCTTGCGTGCAAAAGTGGTGGGTGAGTGTTCGGCAAGGTGCACTCCACGAGGATTACGGAAAATCCAGTGGTCAGGGGCATAGGGGTTTTAGCAACCAAGGTTTTGAAGGGGAAGAGATCAAGTATAGCCTAGTTTTCGAAAAACTGAGAAGGGAAGAGAAGTAGAGATAGTTTTGAAAACTAGTAATAGTTTTGAAAATAGCTTTACCCTAACTAACGACCATGCTAACTAAGGCTTCCTACAGTCAGGATGGCTCTGATACTAGCTCTGTGGGGACCCCGACTCATAAGTCGTGATCACCGAATGCACGTGTACAGTGATCCCAGAGATCAATGCTCACTGAACACACAGAAGCTGAATAACAAGAGTCTTACATCCTTACATACCGTGTTACACAAGTAGGACCATAATGGTCAAGTCTTGAGTATATCATCACAGCGGAAATCTTCAAAGACAACTGGGACCCATGCCATCTGCCTTAACCCTACAGGCATTCTGACTGGGAAGCGTCCTAGCTCGCATGCTCGTCACCGAGAAATCTTCATCATAACTTGTTCTCTCCTGCCTGGCCAATAAAATAACCAGTGGCAAGCCAATGAGTACTTTGAATGTACTCGCAAGCAACCCAAGTGTGATAACAGAATTTTTCATGCAAGGCTCTACTGCTAAATTGGTAGTTTGCGAAAAGCTAGTTTTTCATATGCAGGTATGATCAATATATAACATGGGTAGACATCATTATCAAGAAAGAGTTGTAATCAACTCATGCTCAAGCTCATTGTGACTTCCTCAGGAGTCACATCATCAATATCTCTGATCCGAGTTGTTTCCTCACACACACACACCAGGCTTCGCAAACATTGGACGTAGCCCAAGAGCGGTTACCCAACGGTCCATGACCGAGGACACGGCTATTCGAATAGTTTTACACTCTGCAGAGGTTGCACACTTTACCCACAAGATCCGGGGAACTTCCATGTCATCGACGACCCGCGGTACCTCAGGTACCCGGGGTAAGCACCCGATCACTACCTTTCCCTAGACGACACTAACATAGAGTCCACTCGATTGGTAGCAGCCCCGAGCCAAACATTTCACATCTCAAGGTTTGTGGAGACTCGCTCCGAATTCATCACATATCACAAGCACGGGGTACCAACGGTGTGTCCGGTGCCCTGTGAAAACAGTCATGGCCGCCTATCCAAGCACGACCCCGTCCCAAGAGTGACCTCATGTCACTCCCGTCACTAGTAATGCGGGCACCATGCTAGTATCGACCTAGGTAATCAATAATGCCCTTTCCCATATAAGGGTAGAGTGGTTGCGCATGTAAGGTTGGAATAACGGTCGCAACTTAAACCAATCCGTTTTTCAAAACACACACACTTTCCTCGGTACACCACTTCGTCATCAAGTGGTTACCCATCTCACCATCTCCCTCGGGCATAAATGGCACCCGACGGGGTTTTCGAAGAGTCTTTTGAAAGTATCCTGCTTTCGTCACCATGCATATACCCGTCCCATTTGCGTAGCCACTATTATAGCAACCTAACTACTCCCACCCACATAACCCTCATAGGAAGGTAGGGTCATGTTTGATGCAAGTATCAATAGTAAGCAACAATGGTAGCAACCAAAGTGGTTTCTACCTCAACATGATTCTGATGCATTGAATAATAAGGTGCTATGAGACATGCATAAAAGGGTTTCTTGAACATGGTCAAAGGGCTGCTTGCCTTATTCTTCCGAGTCTTCAAATCTTCTGGTCCATCTCCGAGTACTTCGTTTATTACGTCAACTAACGATGGAAACAATCATAATAAGCAACACAATCAAAGCAACAATAAAAGTGCTCTAAAAATAGGAGTTGGACTTTTCTAGGATACCTCTGGTCATATTAGAAATGACCAAGGTGGTTTCATAGGTATTGGATCAATGGGTGATTTGGAACATTCTAATATGATGGAACCAAAGGGTTTATGGATTTGGAAGAAGTATACAGAAATATTTCCTTGAATGATGAGCAAAGGTACCCATCATCAAGTCATGATTTTAGAAGCATTTAGGAGTTGGTTTCACTGGATTTGGAATTCAAATGAATTTCCTAGGATTTTCCAAAGCTGATAAATAGGAAGAAATGGCTCATTATTTGGTGGGGTACAGAAACTATTATTAAAAATGTTCCAAAACTAAGTTTGGACATGACAAGCATCTAGGAACTTGAATCACTGCATTTGGATCAAAAATGAGCTCTCTGTGATTTTCTAAAGTTCATCACAGAAAATGAAATATGGGTATTTGATAAATATTTGTGTGGGGAAAGTTTCTGGAATAATGTGCATGTTGCACCAACAGATAGAGCATGATTTATGGAGTCATAGGAAATTTGAATCATCAAGTTTGGAGTTCATTTGAATATTCTAGGCATTTTTGAAGTTGACAGAAAAAAAAGGAAAAAGGAAAAGAATAAGGGTTCAACCTTATATAGTGCACAGGGCGAGGGATGGCTGCACAACGACTGGGCTGGCCCATCAATTCGGCCGCGCACAGGAGGGGGGGTGTGACGTCGGAGGCGCCCCCTTCGAGTGCGCCTTCGCGCTGGAAAAGCGCCTCCCAGCCGCCCCGCCTCCACTTATCCTACGTGGCGGTGGGCGAGGCCGCTGACCTGCGGGGCCCGGCCGCAGGTTGCTCGTCGCCCCTGGTCTTCTTCTCCGGCCCGACGCCGGGCGGGGGAAAACTTCGGCCGCCGGTGCAGCCGTGGCCTGGGGATGCGGGAGGGCCGGCCGAGGTGCCCAGGAGCTCCGGCTCCCCTCCCCGCACCCGAGGGTGGCTGCTTGCCCGCCCAAGGAGGGCCACAGCCTCGCCTCCACAGGGAGGCCGCGGCGGCTGCGGGGTCTCCAGCGGCACCACGCCAGGAGGGGCTCCCAGGCCAAGGGGAGGACCGGCCCGTCCCTGGAGGTTCCCTGAGGAAGGCTCGGACCTCGAAACGAAGAAGGGGAAGGAGGGAGTGGTCGAGGCGCCCGATCCCGAGCGGCGATCGGCGGTGGCACTCCGGCTATAGAGGGAGCAGGAGCGCATGAGAGGAAGAGGGGAGATGTCTGGGAGGTGTACGGGAGAGAGGAGGATCCAGAAGAGGCGAATGGCGCTCGGGGGGAGGCCTTTTATAGCTGCGGCCGCGGTGCACCGTGAGCGTCATCCATGGACGCGCTCGGGCGTGCTTGTGGAGAGAGGAGGAGGGCCGGGGAGGATAAGACCGACAGCCCGGCAGGTTGCGGACGTCGAGGGGACCTCGATGGACACGCCCACTCTGCCCAAGGCCGCCTGGAAGCCTCGGGAGGGCCGAGCTACAGTGCCTCGGTGCACTGTAGCGTGCTCCAGAGCGCACCTTTGGCCGGCATGCTCGTGTCTTTGCTTTCCAGGCCGTGTCCCCCAGTGTCCAGTAGTGTCCAGCAGTACTAGGGGATAGTAAACAAAGGGGAGGCAGTCTTGGATGCTCTGGTGAGCCACTGGAATGAGGAGGGAGGTGAAGAAGAGGGTGAAACCTGCTGTCCAGCAGTGTAAATTGGGGTTTTACCCCCTCCAATAATTGAGCTGAGGCCAAGGGAATGTTACTGGGGGTAGATGATGATCAGAATAGGCTGTGGTAAGAATTTGGGGTAAAGGGAAATAGTAAAAGGGGTCCAACCACTTGTTTTGGTAATTGGACAGAAGGTGTTTGATCAGGGTTTGGTCAAGCAAATGACATCCACTTGACATGGGACTTAACAGGATCAAATGTCACATATAATTAGGCCCCTACACCAAATTTGAGCTCATTTGGGCAAAGTGGCCAATGTAACTTTGGTGAACCCTAGAAATGAACAGAAATGGTTTCACCATGTTGGAGTTAAGCAATTCATCTCCCCTTGATGCACCACTTGGTGTAGCATCATCATTTGGGGTTATGAACATGCCCACAAAGTTTGAGGCACCAGATAAAAAGTTGACAATGTAAAGTTGTTCAAATTAGCATTTGAACAGAAAGGGTTTTGGGGTGATCTGATCAAGTTTCTCTATTCCAAATCTTGTGCCATTTGGTCTAGATGCCTTATTAGGCCATTCTAGCATGTGCACCAAATTTGAGAGCATTTGGACAAGTTTGGCAATGTAGAGTTGCTCAAACTTCAAATATGAACAGAATGGTTTTGAGGGGACTAAATGATGTTTCCTTGATCTTCAAGGCATGAGGCTTTGCAAGATCATCAAATATGTCATATATGACATGATAGAATTTCCCTGGAATGTTTGGAGAATATTTCCTTTGTAAATATTTCAAAAGCTTGAAATATCCAGAAAGGGTTTTGGAAGGATTTGTCCAAACTTTTGAACATGACCATGTGCTGAAACTCTTATATATGGACAATATATGTCCTATGAGTCTCCCTGAATTTTGGCAAATATTTTTGAAATGATTAAATAATTTTTCCCTATTAAAGACCATTTCTAGCCTTAAGAAAAAGCTTCTTAAATAAAATATAAAAATAACTTTTAAAATTATACTTTTGTGGTTTCTGGGAGTCCTATATCTAATAGGATTCAAATAAACTTTTTGAAAGATTTTTCACACCCTAAATAAGGTACTTGCAGTGCAAACCTCAATTCAGGGGTTTTTGGAAAACTAATTTTTGAAAATACCATTTGGCCAAAATATTTTTATAAGAAAATTCTATACTGGTCTATACACATGGCATGATCATTGGGAAAAGGTTTTGGGTCAAGGAGATGAAGTATAAGAGTTGGAGAATTTATTTCATTTTTAGAGCACTAGCAAACAGCGGACAAAAGTCAAATCAAGCAAGGTCAAAAACACTCAAAAGTTTTTGCAAATCCATATTTTTAACATGAAAATTAGCTTAAGCAATGTGACATGAAAATCAGGGTGTGGCACCGCATGGGGGCAGTGGACTCAAGGGTGATCCGCTCCGTAGGCGTGGGGCGAATTGCTGCGGCAAGGGTCTTGCCGGGGCTGCTAAAGCCGCCCCCGGCAAGGATCCTGCCGGGGGAATCCGCTTCGTCCCTTTGCTCTTTGTGGTCTTGTTCTTGGGCTTCAGTTCCATCGGGCTTCGGTCTTACCCTGGCTCACCTCCCTTTCCATGCTTGGTGTGGCAGTGCCCGTGGCTCAGACTGCCCGTGCACAGTCATAGGGGTACAAAAAGTGTACCCCTCTTTTTGTACACCGACAGGAGCCTCCAGGCCTGGGCCACACATAAGCGTGACGCGTTGTTGGGCTAGGTCCAGAACGGTGCGCGGGCAGGCGGGACGGTTTTCACTGTGGTAAGATTTTCCGCGTGCCACACCTCCCACGACCCGCGCGCATGGCGCGGGGTGGAGGGGCGTGCGTGACGTGGGTGGCAAGCGCGGGGCGGTTTCCGCAGGCATGCGTCACGTCGCAGTAAATGCGAAAGGAGGTGGCTTCGCGCCTTCCCCATAACCGGGGGGAGGCGTGGAGACGCGACCCATTTATTGAATGGGGCCGAGGCTTGGTCCTCAAGGCGTCCACTCCCCATGATCACGGGTTGGGGAGAGGTCGCCTCACCCGTCCCCTCGGTTCTGCACGTCTGCCACGTGCCTCCCATGCGCTTGGGGTGGCAAACGGTGGAGGCGGGAGACCGGGCCGTCGCTGGTTGGGGCGGCGGGTCGGTTCCGGCTCCCTGTGCCTTCTGTGTCTTGATTGGCCGATCGGGGCGGTCGATCCCCAGTCCCGCCCCTTTATAAAGAGCGGGAGGAGAGGGACGGCGCCCTACACTCTTCCATCTTCTTTCTCCTTCAGCTTTTGCTCCTCTCTTCTGTTCGCCATGGAGAGAGGAAATCCCGGCCCTTCAACGGTGGCGGCGAGGGTCGCCGCTCGACAACGCGTCCCTCCTTCTCCTGCACTCGCGGTGGCAGAGCCGGCCACGAGGGGAAGGGGGAGGGGGCGAGGCCGTGGGCGAGGTCGGGGCGCTTGGGGAAGAGGAGGACGGGGCGGCCCGCCGGCCTCGCCCCTGCCAGCAGCTCCTCCTCCAGTGGAGGGCCATGTTGGGGATGACCCTTGCGAGTTCTTCGTCAGGTTGCGGCGGCCGCCGCGCCGTCGCCTTCGTCTCCCGACCCCATTTGCGCGGGAGATGGAGCTGGATCCGCCGGAGTCGCTGCGGCTGCACATGAGGGGCTGCGGGATCAGCGGCACGCGGGTCCGCGTCAACTTCCCTGCTCCTCATGTGATGTATCTTCGTCAGGGATGGAAGACGTTTGCCCGCATCCATAGCCTGACGGATGGGCTCACTCTCCATTTTAAGTTGATGGAGGTTGGCCTTCTCTCCGTCAAGGTCTTCGGGCACTTTGGGACTCGTGCAAGGTGCTGCGTGGAGAGCTCCTCCGATGACGAAGACTCCTCCTCGAACGAGGGTGACGAGGAGGACAGCGGCAGCGATGACGAGGGCGGTAGCCGGCAGGATGACGGGTCCGACTAGGTGTCGGGCGCCGCTCCTGGTGGCACCGGTGACCCCATCATCTGCGTCGCCGGCTCCTTGAACTTCTCGGGGCCGTCCCCTTGGCGGCTGGCGTAGGGAAGCTACGGAAGAGGAAGAGGAAGAAGGCAGGCGGCAAGGTCGTCATGTCGGAGTACGCGGGCATCGACGCCTTCGACGCGTACTGACGTCCTGCCGCCTCGTCTTCGAGCTCTGCTTCCGGTGCCGCCATCACCATCCAGCCTTTGGGCAGCCACCAAGATGTTCTCTTGGTGTTTTCTGCCACCCGTAGCTCGCCTAGGCGCTCCTTTTGCCCTTCTCGACTCCTTGACCTGCCTCCTGAGGAGAGGGACAAGAAAGGCATTATGGTCATCTTATCTCTTTTTAGTTTGTAATCCTCCGGGCATCTGTTAAATTTAAAACTTGTAATCCCCTTATTCATGTTTTTCATTCCCTATGGACTGTACCTGAATGGAATGTTTTTAAAGAAAAAGGAATGTTTGCCTGGTCATTTGTTCGCAGGTAGAACCCACGACAAGGAATAAATCCTTGATATCCCTAGGATAAACATTTTCTCGCCCGGCAACAGGCCTTGCCGTCTCCCTACTTCGCTCGACCTTTTCACACCTTTGGCAGAGGCAGGGATGAAGTGGGTTTAGGCTCCTTGTTTCATCCCTTCGCTGCCGCGACTACGACCAAACCTGGTCCCACGAACGAGTCCTGGGGCCTAGAGTTATGGGAGCACGGTAGTTTTAAGGAAAGAAACGAGGTTTCACATACCTCAGTCCATAATGGAATACATGATAAGGGATGGAGAACTCATCTAAAGCTGCAGCCCTCGGCAACCTTGGTTTGCCGTGGGTGAATCTTTGCTCTTGTAGCTCCCGGGAATACTGGCTTGCCGGGGCCTAGATGCTAGTTTGTTCCTCTTTCTTCTCCCCAAGTGGCTTCGGCAAGGATATCTGTGCGTCCTGTGAACCAAAGGAGATAGAGGAAAGACAAAGAGATGCAAACTCGACCTCTAAGCTAGGGGTTAGCCGCCGCTAAGCACTATCAACCCTAACCAAGGACGAGACTCGACTCAGCATGCATGCTATAACTTAGGGCGCCAGCGCTTCATTTATTTATGCTCAGGGTCTACGCCTGGCTTTGTACAAAGGGTTACATGCCTTGCCGGCAAGGCTTGTACAAAAGGGTGGCTTGCCGGGGGGCCCGGCAAGCCGCGCCTTATGGGTAAAACTTGCGAAGATGCTCAATGCTCCAGGAATTGCTCACCGGAATGGCATTTTCGGTCTCCAGGCGGACTGCGCCAGGCCTGGTGACTCGTATTACCCGATAAGGGCCTTCCCACTTCGGCGTCAACTTGTTTGTATTCTTGGCCGATTGAACGCGCCGAAGAACAAGGTCGCCTTGCTCAAAGCTTCGGGCACGGACCTTGCGGCTATGGTAGCGGCACAAGGCCTGCTGGTAGCGTGCTGCTCTCACAGCCGCCCGAAGACGATCTTCCTCAAGGAGCATTGTGTCATCTTGCCGCAGTTGCTCTTGCCCAAGCTCATCATAAGCAAGCACTCGAGGTGACCCGTATATGAGTTCAGTGGGGAGAACTGCTTCTGCCCCGTATACCAGGGCAAAGGGCATCTGGCCGGTGGCTCGATTTGTCGTCATTCTGATCGACCAAAGAACCGCCAGAAACTCATCAATCCAGCGCCTTCCACTCTTGTGCAGCCTGTCAAAGGTCTTTGTCCTTAGGCCTCGCAGCACTTCAGCGTTTGCCCTCTTAGCTTGACCCTTTCTTCGGGGGTGAGCAACGGAAGCGAAACAGACCTTGCTGCCGAGGTCTTGGGTATATTGCATGAAGGCGTGGCTTGTGAACTGCGTGCCGTTGTCGGTGATGACCCTGTTGGGTACACCAAAACGGCACACTAGTCCCTTGAAGAACTTGACGGCTGACAGAGCTGTGACCTTCCTCACTGCCTCCACCTCCGGCCACTTTGTGAAATTGTCGATTGCAATGTACAAGTACTCAAAGCCCCCGACAGCGCGGGGGGAAGGGCCCAGTTTGTCGAGCCCCCAGACCGAGAAGGGCCAGGAGAGAGGAATGGTTTGAAGGGCTTGAGCTGGTTGATGAAGTTTCTTTGAAAGAAACTGGCATGCTTCACACTTGGTGACCAGTGCCGTCGCATCCTGGAGGGCAGTGGGCCAGAAGAAGCCTTGCCGAAATGCCTTGCTGGCAAGGGCCCTTGACCCTATGTGGGATCCACATATGCCTCCATGTATCTCCGGCAACAGCCCCAGTCCTTCCTCTCGAGGGATACACTTCAATTTCACGCCGTTCGGTCTTTCTGTATAGGACGTCATCGACGAACTGGTACATAGCAGACCGACGGGCTACTTTTTCCGCTTCTTCCTGCTCCTCAAGAAGTTTGCCAGTTTGGAGGAATCGGACGGTATGATGTGCCCACGCTGGAGCCTTAGGCTCGATGGCGAGGACTAAAGGCATTTCCTCCACCATGGGAGCGGTTGTCTCGACGGCAAGAGCTTGACGCTCCGCCGGAGCTAGCCGTCCAGTGGCGGGCTCAGTGTCTCCGGCAATATCCTTGTCGGCGGCTCCGGGGAGCTCGGCGGGAAAGTACTTGCCGGGCCCTGATTTCCTCCTCTTGTTCTGCTATGTTGATGGATCAATGGATGGCTGAGAGAGCTGAAGCACAAAGGTACCTGGTTCCACAGGTAGCTTGAGGGCAGCGCACTTTGATAGGTAATCGGCGATGTCGTTCTCCGCTCGGGGAACGTGCTCCGCATGTATACCATCAAAGCGCTCTTCCAGCTTTCTCACTTCATCGACGTAGGACTTCATCAACGGGCTCTGGTAATCTTTGTTGACTTGCTTGAAGATAAGATGTGAATCGCCCTTGACGATGAGTTTCTAGATTCCGAGGTCTGCCGTGATCCTAAGACCAGCAAGCAGCCCCTCATACTCAGCAGTATTGTTCGTTGATACCTCCCTGGGGAAGTGCATCTGGACCACGTGCTTGAGGTGCTCTCCAGTGGGCGCGACCAGCAATACGCTGGTCCCGACGCCCTGTAAGGAGAAAGCTCCATCAAAGTACATGAACCAGTTGCAACTCACCTCTTTGCCGGGGAGAGCAGTTTCCTGGACATCTTCATCAGGTGTCGCGGTCCATTCTGCAACGAACTCCGCCAGGACTCGGCTTTGAATCGTCGAGGTACTTTCAAACTTGAGGCCAAAGTTGTACAGCTCCAGTGCCCACTCTACAATCCTTCTCGTTGCATCTGGATTGTGCAATATCCGTTGTAGAGGGAGGCGAGTGACGACAGTGATCTCGTGCGCCTGGAAGTAGTGACGCAGCTTCCTCGAGGCCATAAGAAGGCCGAAGAGCAATTTCTGCACACCGGAGTATCTTGATCTAGCCCCCTGCAAGAGGGAGCTAACAAAGTAGACCGGGTGCTGCATCATTTTCTTCCTTGGCTGCACTCCAACCGGCCGTGTCGTCTCTGCACGAGTGGCATCAGGCTCTGTCCCTGCTATCACCTCATCATCAATTTCTCTCTATGACACTAGTGCGACGCTGACCACCTAGTTTGTTGCCGCCAAGTATAGCAGCAACGGTTCTTGTGGCCTAGGCGCAACTAGTATTGGCGTGGAGGAAAGATACCTCTTCAAATCTTGTAATGCTGCTTCAGCTTCTGGTGTCCACTCCATCGGGCCTGCCTTTTTCAAAATCTTGAAAAAGGGGTGGGCGCACTCGGTAGACTTGGAAATGAATCTGCTCATGGCAGCAACGCAGCCAGCAAGCCAACGCACATCCTTGACCCGTTTGGGTGCTTCAATCTCCTCTATAGCTTTGATCATGTCCGGATTGGCCTCTATCCCACGCTGCGACACAAAGAACCCGAGAAGCTTGCCGGACGGGACGCCGAAGATGCACTTCTCATGGTTCAGCTTGAGGTTGATCTTGCGTAGGTTTACAAATGTTTCTTGTAAATCCGGTATAAGGGTTGCCCTGTTCTTGGTTTTGACCACTATATCATCCATATAAGCCTCCATGTTTCTATGGAGCTGGGGTTCAAAACCAATCTGGACCTCCCTTGCAAATGTCGAGCCAGCACTCTTCAACCCAAAAGGCATTCGTACGAAACAGTACATACCACATGGGGTGATGAATGATGTCTTCTCTTCGTCTTCTCTTGCCATGAAGATTTGATGGTAGCCGGAGTAGGCATCGAGGAATGAAAACAGGTCACATCCAGCCGTGGAGTCAACAATCTGGTCGATGCGCGGCAACGGGTAGGGGTCCTTGGGACAAGCTTTATTGATATCTGTGAAATCAATACACAACCTCCACTTCCCATTTGCCTTGCGCACTACCACTGGATTGGCCAACCACGTTGGATGGAGCACTCCTCTTACCAAACCCGCTGCTTCCAGTTTCCGGATCTCCTCCGTGATGAACTCTTGTCATTCCAAAGCTTGCTTCCTGACCTTCTGCTTGACGGGCCGCACGTGAGGACAGACAGCAAGGTGGTGCTCAATCACCTCCCTGGGAACGCCAGCGATGTCGGATGCTTGCCATGCAAACACGTCGACATTCGCCCGCAAGAAGGTGACGAGCGCGTCTTCCTATTTGTCGTCAAAGGTGGAGCTTATGGTGAAAGCCCCTCACGTGCCGTCCTCCTTGACGGAAACCTTCTTGGTTCCCGGCGGTGTGGCCCTGGACCTCTTGTTTCTGTCGATGGAGCTCTCTGGCACGTCCTCGACGGGGGTGCGACACTCCGAAGAGGTAAGCTTGCCGGAGTGGGTGTCCGAGGTCTCAGCGGCCTTCTTCTTGCTGGTGGAGCTCTCTAGCACGTCCTCGACGGGAGCACAACACTCCGAAGAGGTGCGCTTGCCAGAGTGGGTGCCCGAGGTCTCACCGGTCTTCTTCTTCTTCCCTCCCGGGGCTCCAGCGGCAGGAGTAAGTGCCCTCGTGGCGGCAGCTACTGCAACCGCTTGCTGGTATAGTTGGTCAGCACAAATCAGCGCATCTTTCTTATCGGAGGAGATGGTGATGATCATCACAGGTCCTGGCATCTTCAGGGTGTTGTAGGCGTAGTGTGACACTGCCATGAACTTGGCCAGCGCTGGGCGGCCAAGGATCCCGTTGTAGGGCAAGGGGATCTTGGCAACATCGAACACGATCCTCTCCGTCCTGTAGTTCAGATCACTTCCAAAAGTCACGGGCAGCGTGACTTTCCCCTTTGGTTGACTTCTCCCCGGGTTGACCCCTGAAACGTGCCCGTCTCTTCGAGGTCCCCCTCAGGAATTTGCAGCTTCTCAACCACGGTGGGCGAGAGTAGGTTCAGACCAGCCGCGCCATCGACTAGCATCTTTGTCACCTTGAGGTTTCGTATTGTTGGTGAAACCAACAATGGCAAGCACCCGACCGCAGTAGTGCGATCAGGGTGGTCCTCACTGTCAAAAATGATAGGTGTGCTGGACCATTTCAGCGGCTTTTGGGCACCGGACGACGGCTCCGCCGCTGTAATCTCACGTGCCCGCTGTTTAAGTTGGCGGTGAGAAGTATGCAGCGAGGCACCGCCATCGACGCACATGGCCTCCGTGGCTTTCTGAAACTCTTGATCTCCGGACTCGTCGTCCCCTTCGTGATCGTCGTCTTCTGGCCTTCTGTCACGGCCCCGGACGGGCCTCTCCTGCTGTTTATCCTTGCCGCGACAGCCTGCTTGGCCGTCACGCTTCTTGCCGGACCCCTCAGCACCGTCCTGGCCCTACTCCTTGTCCCGCCTCTCGTATTCAGCCCTTTGCTTCTCAGCAAGGAGCTCAACCTGGTGGCAGTCCTGGAGATCATAGCGTTTGGTGCGATGGATCTTGCAGTATCGCTTGCCGGAGTTTCCTGGCTTCTCGGCAGCCGCCAAGGCCCGGTAGGCGACGCACCTGGCAATTTCCTTGCCGGGGTCACCCGCCCTAGTTTTCTTGGTGGAGCCGGCATCATCAGATCCCTCGACGGCAAGTACGGCTTTACCCTTATGCTTCCTGTTGCTGTGCCGGCCTTTCTTCACCGGGGTGGCAGTATCCTCATCTGAAGAGTCAGTTTCAGCGCCGGCACCTTTGCCGGGGTACTTCCTTCCCTCTTCAGCCCGGGCACATCTGTCAGCAAGAACATAGAGTTCCACCACATCTTTCACCTTGGTCATCACCAGTTCTTCACGCATCTTGCGGTTACGCACGTTCTGATGGAACGCGCTGATGATGGCGGCGGGGTGAACATCTAGGATGTTGTACTGCACCCGGCTGAACCTCTGTATATTCTTGCGCAGACTCTCGCCTTCCTTCTGGGGTATGACATGCAGGTCACTTGCTTGGCCATGGGCTTGGTGACCTCCAGTAAAGGTGCCAACAAACTCATGGCACAAGTCCGACCAGGAGGAAATAGAGTCTACCGGCAAGTGCATCAACCACGACATGGTGTTAGGTTTAAGATCCAACGGAAAGTAATTCGCAAGCACCTTATCGTCTCGGGCTCCGGCAGCTTGCATCGCAATGGTGTAGATGCTGAGGAACTCCGACGGGTGGGTCTTGCCGTTGTACTTCTCGCCAACGTCAGGCTTGAAAGTGCGGTGAGTGGGCCACTGGAACTGTCGCAGCTCACGGGTAAAAGCCGGACAGCCTACCTCGTAAGGCAGACCTCCAGGGCTCTCCGGTGCTGGGCGATCCACAGCAGGCCCCGCTCGCCTGTCTGACTGGTGGCGCACTCCGCGCCGGTGCTCGATGGTGGTTCGAGCGTCTTCATGAGCTCGCTCCTGAAGAACTTGACGCTGGTCGCCGTGGGTCCGTGGGTCGGATGACGCTATGGAAATGGCGTCACCCGCGACGTCTCGACGAGTCGACACACGCGGTACTGGGCGAGGAGGAGGCGAATGCACCGTGGCCACGGCGTTGTCGGTCCTCCCGCCACCGGTGCGTGGGACCCCATGGGAACGTCGACCTGGGAGCTCCGCTGGACTTGGTTCATCCTTGTTGGCGGCTGCGACAAGGCTTCGGATGGTGGCTCTCCATTCGTCGAGTTTCCCCGTAACGGGAGGAAAGTCGAGGAGCAACTGCGCGCGTGCCAGGGCTTCGGCTGGGGTTAACGGTAGCGAAACTTGCACGGACCGCGACGCGCTTCGACCCCTGACCATGTCAGGAGGAGCCCCATCACGATCCCGCGGTCGCATGCCGTCTCCACCAGTGCTTCGGCGGGCGGGCAGGTCTTCTACATCCCGGGAGTGGTGCTCGGGGCTCTTCCCATGGCGACGCCCGGGATCTTCAGCGTGACGACGCCGTTCGTTGCGCGCTACTTGAGAGGAGTGCGCTGTTGGCGCCGGCGTGGGAGTTCTGGAGGCCCTTGTGTCACCTTCGGGTGATGCGGCAGCGACCTTGGAAGGCCCCGCGCCACTCGCGGAGGGCCTGGCTCCATCTTTGGAATGGTCGGTGTGTGGCCCGTTACCAGGCGCACAAACATCGCCACCTCCCAAACTCCGGCTGCTGGGATGGCGTTGGTGTTCGCGAGCAGCGCCCCGGGTCCTTTCCGCGACCGATCCGCTGCTCGCCCACGTCGGGACGGGCTGTCCGGCTTCCGACTGGCCAACCGCCACCGTCGTCTTCTTCTTGGGCGCCATGATGATGAAGAAGCGTCGAACAGACTGCTAAAGCCGATTCTCACAACTGCGCCCCCTACCTGGCGCGCCAAAGATGTCGGTGTATTTGGATCGACACCTATGGGATCACAAGAATCCCTACTACGGTTGCGAGGCGCGGGGTTGAGAGAAGAGTGGATACAATAGTTAGCACACGGTTCCTTTACCCAGGTTCGGGCCGCAAAGATGCGTAAAACCCTACTCCTGCTTTGGTGGATTATATGTTTGTGTTCTTCAGCTAGCTATGGGGCGTGAGGAGCTCCAAAAGGCCGAATCGTGAGGAGTTCTAAAGAGTCGAATCCTTCTCCTGGTCGCCTCGGGCCTTCTTTTATAGGGAAAAGGGGTTGCCACAGTGGCACACAGGAGGTGGAAAGGGTACAAAGATGTGAGGTTATCCCTCGTATTACATGACAAGGTGCATTTAATGCGCCTTGCTTAGGTGTCCTTGCTTTATCGGGGACGGGGGAGACATATGTCTTGTCCGTCGCCGCTCCTTCTTGTGTCGACACGCGCCCTGGCCAGCGATGCCTGGGATGCCATGTAGGCAGGCAGGCAGCTGAGGTGGCGCAATGGTGGGTCTTCCACGAAGATCTGCATGCCGCCATGCAGGTGCCAGCCCAGCCGGTTGGGTCGGCAGCTGCATGGGGCGGTGGAAGCTTAGTTGGCGTGGGCCTGATGGTGTCCCTGCGGATGTCCTCGGCAAGGGCCTTGCCGGGGCCCCGGCAAGGGTCTTGCCGATGCGCGTGCTGTCATCCCCGGCAAGTTGCTTGCCGGGGGTCTTGTGGTCCTCCTTGGCTGGGATCCCGCCAAGGGTCGTCGTCTTCTTAGTGCGTGTATCCGATCTTGAATGTCTTCACAAAGATCTGCATGCCACTACGGAGATGCCTCCCAAATCCTTGCCCCATGGGGGCAGTGGACTCAAGGGTGATCCGCTCCGTAGACGTGGGGCGAATTGCCGCGGCAAGGGTCTTGCTGGGGCTGCTAAAGCCGCCCCCAACAAGGATCCTACCGGGGCAATCCGCTTCGTCCCTTTGCTCTTTGTGGTCTTGTTCTTGGGCTTCAGTTCCATCGAGCTTCGGTCTTACCCTGGCTCACCTCCCTTTCCATGATTGGTGTGGCAGTGCCCATGGCTCAGACTGCCCGTGAACAGTCATAGGGGTACAAAAAGTGCACCCCTCTTTTTGTACACCGACACCCCTATACTAGCTTGTATCCCGGCTCGCCCGAGGCTAATCCACCAAAGCAGGAAGTAGGGTCTTACACCACGTGGTGGCCCGAACCTGGATAAACTCTTGTGTGCTTTGTTCGTTGTTTGCTTGAATCCTTCCACCGCGACGAGAGCGGGGCGCTAGGTAGACGAGAGTGGGAGAGATCTTCGTTCACGCCCCTGTGTTCGAACGTAACGGGTCTTGCGGAGCCCTGAATCCGACAAACTCTCCCTCGACACTTTGCTGGATCAAGAGTTCGAGGGACATCATCAAGTTCAACATGTGCTGAACTCGGAGGTGACGTACGTTCGATACTTGATCGGTTGAATCACGAAGACGTTCGACTACATCAACCGTGTTAAACTAACGCTTCCGCTTTCGGTCTACGAGGGTACATGGACACACTCTCCCCCTCTCGTTGCTAAGTATCTCCTGGATAGATCTTGCATGAGCGTAGGAGTTTTTTTGAAATTGCATGCTACGTTCCCCAACAACAAGGCACTCCTCCGGTATCTGGGAGTTGCATAATCTCATAGTCGGAGGTATATCTATTTGACATGAAGAAAGCAATAGCAGTAAAACTATACGATCATTATGCTAAGCTAACGGGTGGGTCTTGTCCATCATATCATTCTCCTAATGATGTGATACCGTTCATCAAATGACAACACATGTCTATGCTTAAGAAACTTAACCATGTTTGATTAACGAGCTAGTCTAGTAGAGGCTTACTACGGACATGGTGTTTTGTCTATGTATCCACACATGTATCAATTTTTCATTTAATAAATTCTAGCATGAATAATAAACATTTATCATGATATAAGGAAATAAAAATAACAACTTTATTATTGCCTCTAGGGCATATTTCCTTCAGAATCCTCCCCTTTCCTTCTCTCTTCCCTCCTTTCATTTATAAGAGTTGCTCTACCACTTGCCATTGGGAGCTTGGGAAGAGGAGTGGTTCACGAGCGCTCCTCCTCCTTCACCACCCGCCTTGCCATGCCTCGCCTCGCCACGATGCGCGCACGCCGCGGGTTGTGGGAATGAGCCGTCATCTACTGCTCCTTGCTCTGAGCTGCCTCCGGCGATCCCATCCTGACGATCGCATGCATGGTTGGCCGAGAGAGTAGGTGCCTCCGGAACCCTGCCATTCGAGATCCTGCACAGAGAACGACAATAAGGTTTTTGGGGAGCATCTCAACACGACTGCTCCCGATCTGTCCCCGTCTTCTTCCTCCTCTGCTTCCACCACTTCCCCTGCACCGACACCATGGTCGACACCGCCGCCGCAAATAAGAAGTGCCAAGCCCAAGATGCGATTCTACCACGATCACGTGACACACTCGTGATTGGGGCACAACCGCATTTCGGGCACTTAGCAAGATGGATATCATTACATCGTACCATTACATAAATACATGAGGATACAACAAATCATACAAGTCACATGAATACAACAATATCAATACAAGATATCCGACTACGGATGCAAACATGAAAAGCACAACGACATCCATCTGCTATCCCAGGCTACCGCCCAGGAACCTAACCCAAGACTGACGAAGAAGAAGAAGAAAGAACTCCAACAAAAGGAAACATCGCTCTCATGTCAAGTCATCGGAAACCTGCACCTGCAACTGTTGTTGTAGTATCTGTGAGCCACGAGGACTCAGCAATCCCATAACCATGGGTATCAAGACTAAAAAGCTTAATGGGTAGGAAGAGGTTAAGTGGTGAGGTTGCAGCAGCGGCTAAGCATAAGTATGGTGGCTAACTTACGATTACAAGAATAAGATGAGCATCATCGCAAGCGATCACAAACTAGTAGTGATCGCTAAAGATCCTGAACTACCTACGAGTCAAACATAACCCCTCAATGTTCTCTTCTGAACATTAAAAGAGACAGTCACGGTTACTCACACGGTTTGTGTGTTTTATTTCGGATCCTCTGTCAAGTTTTCTACAACCGGACATTAACAAATTCCAATCTGCCACATAACCGCGGGCACGGCTTTTGAAAGATCATAACCCTGCAGGGGTGTCCCAACTTAGCCCATCACAAGCCCTTATCTTAGGGAAGGCCCGATCAGACTCGGAATTCCCGGTGCATAAGACATTTCGACAATGGTAAAACAAGTCCAACAAGACCTCCCGGCGTGCCGACACCCTGATAGTAGCCGCGTGTATCTCGTCTCAGGCCATGTCCGGATGAGCAGTATGTACGGCAACCAAAGACCCCAGATCTGGGTGGCGCCGCAAGTGGCTCTAGTTTGGGACCAACGCCATCAGCACTGGCCCCCCTGTTATGTAGAAAAGAATCCTCGGGGACACGACCCCCTATGCAAATTTAGTTAATTAATTAAGTTATTATTATGTTGCAAATTAAAACCAATGTTGGGCCTTGCTGGAGGAGTTTTATTCAAAGACGAACTGTCAAGGGGTCCCCATATACCCAACTGCATTAGGAACGCAAAATCAAGGAACATAACACCGGTTTAGCGGCTCCTAAGGTGGCATGAGTGGAACAAAACACTGAGCAAAAGGCCAAGCCTTCCACCCATTGCCAAGTATATGTGTGTGTTAAATTATAATGATAGATATATTGTGATATTCCAACAACAAGTTCCAACATGGAGCAATCTTCATCTTCACCTGCAACTAACAACGCTATAAGAGGGTCTGAGCAAGTGGGTAACATAGCCAAACAACGGTTTGCTAGGAAGGTGTCAAAGGTTAGAGGTTTCATGGCAACAAGGAGAGAGGCTGACAATAGATAGGTAACATGACATATAGCGATAGCATCGAGACAACTAGCATGCCAATGATAGTAAAGGTATCCAAGGTGATGGTCATCTTGCCTGAGATCCCGCAAGGAAGAAGAACGAGTCCGTGAAGAAGACAAAGAAGAAGCCACGAAGATGAACCACGTGTAGTCGAACGAATCCTCACGATCGCAACAGAATATGAACTAGCGAGAAGAAGCATACAACATGGTAAACACACCACTCAAGAACATGACAAGAAGATCAACCAAGTATGATGTAAGACAAGTCTATATGATGCAAAACAGGGCAAGGGATGATGCATACAAGAACAACACAAAACAACAAGTTTAAATGAGGCCGGAAACAACATATAACCATCCTGGTAAGTCCTCATATGCACGTTTCGAAATTGGTCCAGATCTGAACAAACAAAAAGTTAAAGTTGTTAAACAGCAAGTTAACATGCACCATGATGATCTACTCGAAATTCTAAATAAGTTACATATAAAGTTTATTTAATCCGGAGCTACGACCTAAAAGATATGAGCAAAACAAGTCAAGCATGGAAACGATGCAAGATGCATCCAAACAACAAGCAAACACACTCCAAGCATGTAAACAACATGATATTATGCAACTACATGCAAAAACACACAAGTTTCATTTAGGACACGCTCAAAACGGAGCAACGGCTTAGAAGATATGAGCAAAACAAGTTACAATGCAAAGCTGAAGTTAACAGCAACATAGAAACTTTGGAGCAAGGTATATTTATGATATAGCACCCAAACATGATAACAAAAGGCATGGATGTGAAATAGAAATGATTCTCAACAAGCATGAACTTAGAGCACACCCAAAATCTTGCTGGAACACAATTAAACTAGCATGGCAAGATTCAAGAAGTTTACTGATTTCTCAGACTTAGTGAAAAAACAGGGCATGGCAGAAACAACGACAAGTAGGCATGTTTTCAAGCTTGTGCAACTCATCTCAAAGCATATCATGGCATGTGAATCATACAGCAAGAAGACATGTTTGTGAAGCTACTCATGGCAAGAACATGGTCATAGTATGCACATATTACTAGCAATTCACATGGCAAAATTGAACTTGCCGATAACAGGCTGACAGAAACATTTTATAGCAACTTGAGAGCAAGAAATAAATAAGCTACAGCAACCTATAATGGCAAAAAAGGGCATGAATGGATAGATCATAACATGGACAACAAGACATGATCATTGGACAACCCAAAACATGCAAGGATCTGAGTGGGGCATCAAGCAAACATGGCATCAGGTTTAACAGTTTCAGACTTGGCAGTTTTTTAACAAGTCCTAGAAAATAACACCAGCGAGTAGGTCACTTTGCAAGCTTGTTGCAATCACCACAAGGCATATCATGATGAATGGATTGCACCACAGCAAAGCTGGCATGATTGTGCTTCTAAAACATATTGGCATGTAGCTCAAACAAAAATCATACATAAAGATACAAAAATGACAAAACAACATCTCATAACAAGTTTCAGCACTTAACAGCCAAATGCACTTTTGCAACAGAGATAAACATGGCAATATGGCACCTAACATGGATGCTACAACAACCAACATGTAGAGCACTTCACACTGAACATTTTGACATATCATACACTCCATTTGGGCCAACATGCACAAAGTTATCACCCCACAAACATGCTAACATAATAACAGTTTTCAGCAGCTTAAAACATATAGCACTTTTGCAATGATGATTAGGGCATCAAGATGAACTCAAACAAGCATGCCACAGTACAACAATATGAAGAGAATATCACAACAAACATTTTGACATATTATATGCTCAATTTGGATCTACGTACACAAAGTTACCAACACTCAAACTGAAGGAAATATGCCCTAGAGGCAATAATAAAGTTATTATTTATTTCCTTATATCATGATAAATGTTTATTATTCATGCTAGAATTGTATTAACCGGAAACTTAATACATGTGTGAATACATAGACAAAACAGAGTGTCCCTAGTATGCCTCTACTAGACTAGCTCATTGATCAAAGATGGTTATGTTTCCTAGCCATAGACATGAGTTGTCATTTGATCAACGGGATCACATCATTAGGAGAATGATGTGATGGACAAGACCCATCCGTTAGCTTAGCACTATGATCGTTTAAGTTTTACTGCTATTGCTTTCTTCATGACTTATACATGTTCCTATGACTATGAGATTATGCAACTCCCGAATACCGAAGAACACTTTGTGTGCTACCAAACGTCACAACGTAACTGGGTGATTATAAAGGTACTCTACAGGTGTCTCCGAAGGTACTTGTTGGGTTGGCGTATTTCGAGATTAGGATTTGTCACTCCGATTGTCGGAGAGGTATCTCTGGGCCCACTCGGTAATGCACATCACTATAAGCCTTGCAAGCATTGCAGCTAATGTGTTAGTTGCAGGATGATGTATTACGGAACGAGTAAAGAGACTTGCCGGTAATGAGATTGAACTAGGTATTGAGATACCGACGATCGAATCTCGGGCAAGTAACATACCGATGACAAAGGGAACAACGTATGTTGTTATGCGGTTTGACCGATAAAGATCTTCGTAGAATATGTAGGAGCCAATATGAGCATCCAGGTTCCGCTATTGGTTATTGACCAGAGATGAGTCTCGGTCATGTCTACATAGTTCTCGAACCCATAGGGTCCGCACACTTAACGTTTGATGACGATCGGTATTATGAGTTTATGAGTTTTGATGTACCGAAGGAGTTCGGAGTCCCGGATGAGACCGGGGACATGACGAGGAGTCTCTAAATGGTCGAGACGTAAAAATCGATATATTGGACGACTATATTCGGACATCGGAAAGGTTCCGAGTGATTCGGGTATTTTTGGAGTACTCGGGAGTTACGGGAATAGAAGAGAGAGGCCAAAAGAAAGGAGGCGCGTGCCCCCCTTCTGGTCCGAATTGGACAAGGGGTGCAGCCCCCTTTTCCTTCTCCCTCTCCCCCTCTTTCCTTCTCTCCTACTCCGGAAAGGAAAGGGGAATCCTACTAGGACTTGGGAGTCCTAGTAGGACTCCCACACTTGGCGCGCCCCCTCTAGGGCCGGCCTCTCCCTTGCTCCTTTATATACGGGGGCAGGGGGGGCACCCTAGGACACACAAGTTGAATTGTTTTAGCCGTGTGCGGTGCCCCCCTCCACAGAAACACACCTCGGTCATACCTTTGCAGTGCTTAGGCGAAGCCCTGCGCCGGTAGATACATCATATCCGTCACCACGCCGTCGTGCTGACGTAACTCTCCCGTGAAGCTCAACTGGATCAAGAGCTCGTGGGACGTCATCAAGCTGAACGTGTGCTGAACGCGGAGGTGTCGTACGTTCGGTGCTTGATCGGTTGGATCGCGAAGA
This sequence comes from Secale cereale, assembly GCA_902687465.1. Taxonomy (NCBI): domain Eukaryota; kingdom Viridiplantae; phylum Streptophyta; class Magnoliopsida; order Poales; family Poaceae; genus Secale; species Secale cereale. The sequence goes on from LR738710.1 coordinate 181,567,460, forward strand.
AGTTCGACAACATCAACCGCGTCACTTGACGCTTCCGCTCCCGGTCTACGAGGGTACGTAGACACACTCTCCCCTCCCGTTGCTATGCATCTAGTAGATAGATCTTGCGTGATCGTAGGAAAAATTTTAAATACTACGTTCCCCAACAGTGGCATCATGAGCCAGGTCTATGCGTAGATGATATGCACGAGTAGAACACAATGAGTTGTGGGCGATACTAGTCATACTGCTTACCAGCATGTCATACTTTGCTTCGGCGGTATTGTGAGATGAAGCGGCCCGGACCGACATTACGCGTACGCTTACGCGAGACTGGTTTCACCGTTATGAGCACTCGTTGCTTAAAGGTGACTGGCGGGTGTCTGTCTCTCTCACTTTAGCTGAATCAAGTGTGGCTACGCCCGGTCCTTGTGAAGGTTAAAACAGCACATACTTGACGAAACATCGTTGTGGTTTTGTATGCGTAGGTAAGAACGGTTCTTGCTAAGCCCGTAGCAGCCACGTAAAACTTGCAACAAACAAAGTAGAGGACGTCTAACTTGTTTTTGCAGGGCATGTTGTGATGTGATATGGTCAAGACATGAGTTATACGATTTTGTATGAGATGATCATGTTTTGTAAAGTTATCGGCAACTGGCAGGAGCCATATGGTTGTCGCTTTATTGTATGAAATGCAATCGCCATGTAATTGCTTTACTTTATCACTAAACGGTAGCGATAGTCGTGGAAGCAATAGTTGGCGAGACGACAACGATGCTACGATGAAGATCAAGGTGTCAAGCCGGTGACGAAGGTGATCATGACGGTGCTTTGAAGATGGAGATCAAAAGCACAAGATGATGATGGCCATATCATGTCACATATTTTGATTGCATGTGATGTTTATCTTATTATGCTTCTTATTTTGCTTAGAACGACGGTAGCATTATAAGATGATCCCTTACTAAATTTCAAGGTATAAGTGTTCTCCCTGAGTATGCACCGTTGCGAAAGTTCGTCGTGCCGAGACACCACGTGATGATCGGGTGTGATAAGCTCTACGTTCAAATACAACGGGTGTAAGCCAGTTTTGCACACGCAGAATACTCGGATTAAACTTGACGAGCCTAGCATATGCAGATATGGCCTCGGAACACTGGAGACCGAAAGGTCGAGCGTGAATCATATAGTAGATATGATCAACATAAGATGTTCACCATTGAAACTACTCCATCTCACGTGATGATCGGACATGGTTTAGTTGATTTGGATCACGTGATCATTTAGATGACCGGAGGGATGTCTATCTAAGTGGGAGTTCTTTAATTAATATGATTAAATTGAACTTTAATTTATCATGAACTTAGTCCTGGTAGTATTAGCATATCTATGTTGTAGAACAATAGCTCGCGATGTTGCTCCATGTTTATTTTTTATATGTTCCTAGAGAAAACTAAGTTGAAAGATGTTAGTAGCAATGATGCGGAATTGTTCCGTGATCTGAGGATTATCCTCATTGCTGCACAGAGAATTATGTCCTTGATGCACCGCTAGGTGACAGGCCTATTGCAGGAGCAGATGCAGACGTTATGAACGTTTTGACAAAAGCTCGGTATGATGACTACTTGATAGTTTAAGTGCACCATGCTTTAGGCTTAGAACCGGGACTTCAAAAACATTTTGAACGCCACGGAGCATATAAGATGTTTCAAGAGTTGATATTAGTATTTCATACTCATGCCCATGTCGAGAGGTATAAGACCTCTGACAGTACTTTGCCTACAAGATGGAGGAGAATAGCTCAACCAGTGAGCATGTGCTCAGATTGTCTGGGTACTACAATTACTTGAATCAAGTGGGAGTTATTCTTTCTGATAAGATAGTAATTGACAAAAGTTCTCTAGTCACTATCACCAAGTTAGTAGAACTTCGTGATGAACTATATTATGCAAGGGATGACGAAGGTAATTCCCGAGCTCTTCGTGATCCTGAAATCGGCGAAGGTAGAAATCAAGAAAGAGCATCAAGTGTTGATGGTTAATAAGACCACTTGTTTCAAGTAAAGGGCAAAGGGATAGAAGTGGAACTTCAAAAAAAAGAATGACAAGCAAGTTGTCACTCCCGTGAAGAAACCCAAAGCTAAACTCAAGCCTGAAACTAAGTGCTTCTACTGCAAAGGAAAAGGTCACTAGAAGTGGAACTACCCTAGATATTTGGTGGATAAGAAGGATGGCAAAGTGAACAAAGGTATATTTGATATACAGATTATTGATGTGTATTTTACTAGTGTTCATAGCAACCCCTCGGTATTTGATACTGGTTTAGTTGCTAAAGAGTAGTAACTCGAAATGGGAGTTGCATAAGGAACAGAAACTAGTTAAAGGTGAAAGTGTGTTGGAAGTGGTTCCAAGATTGATATGATCATCATCACACACTCCCTATACTTTCGGGATTAGTGTTGAACCTAAATAAGTGTTATTTGGTGTTTGTGTTGAGCATGAATATGATTTGATCATGTTTATTGCAATACGGTTATTCATGTAAGTTAGAGAATAATTGTTGTTCTGTTTACATGAATAAAACCTTCTATGGTCAAACACCCAATGAAAATGGTTTGTTGGATCTCGATCGTGTGATACACATATTCATAATATTGAAGCCAAAAGATGCAAGGTTAATAATGATAGTGCAACTTATTTGTGGCACTGCAGTTTAGGTCATATTGGTGTAAAGCGCATGAAGAAACTCCATAGTGATGGACTTTTGGAATCACTTGATTATGAATCACTTGGTGCTTGCGAACCATGCCTCATGGGCAAGATGACTAAAACTCCGTTCTCCGGAACTGTGGAGCGAGCAACAGAGTTGTTGGAAATCATACATACTGATGTATGCGGACCAATGAGTGTTGAAGCTCGCGGCAGGTATCGTTATTTTCTGACCTTCACTGATGATTTGAGCAGATATGGGTATATCTACTTAATGAAGCACAAGTCTGAAACATTTGAAAAGTTCAAAGAATTTTAGAGTGAAGTGGAGAATCATCGTAACAAGAAAATAAGAGTTTCTACGATATGATCGTAGAGGTAAAATATTTGAGTTAGCGAGTTTGGCCTTCAGTAAAAACAATGTGAAATAGTTTCACTACTCACGCCACCTGGAACACCACAGTGGTGTGTCCGAACGTCATAACCATACTTTATTAGATATGGTGCGATCAATGATGTCTCTTACCGATCTACTACTATCGCTTTGGGGGTTATGCATTAGAGACAGCTACATTCACGTTAAATAGGGCACCATCTAAATCCGTGGAGATGACACCGTATGAACTGTGGTTTGACGAGAAACCTAAGTTGTCATTTCTTTAAGTCTAGGACTACGATGCTTATGTGAAAAAGTTTCAACATGTAAGCTCGAACCCAAATCGGAGAAATAAATCTTCATAGGATACCCAAAAGAAACTGTTGGGTACACCTTCTATCACAGATCCGAAGGCAAGGTCTTTGTTGCTAAGAGTGGATCCTTTCTAGAGAAGGAGTTTCTCTCGAAAGAAGTGAGTGGGAGGAAAGTGGAACTTGATGAGGTAATTGTACCTTCTCCCGAATTGGATAGTAGTACATCACAGAAACAGGTTCCAGTGATTCCTACACCAATTAGTGAGGAAGCTAATGATGATGATCATGAAACTTCGGATCAAGTTACTACTGAACTTCGTAGATCAACTAGAGTACGTTCCGCACCAGAGTGGTACGGCAACCCGGTTCTGGAAGTCATGTTACTGGACCATGATGAACCTACGAACTATGAGGAAGCGATGATGAGCCCAGATTCCGCAAAATGGCTTGAGACCATGAAATCTGAGATGGGATCCATGTATGAGAACAAAGTGTGGACTTTGGTTGACTTGCCCGATGGTCGGCAAGCCATCGAAAATAAATGGATCTTCAAGAGGAAGACTGACGCTGACAGTAATGTTACTGTTTACAAAGCTCGACTTGTTGCGAAAGGTTTTCGACAAGTTCAAGGAGTTGACTACGATGAGACTTTCTCACCCATAGCGATGCTTAAGTCTGTCCGAATCATGTTAGCAATTGCCGCATTTTATGAAATCTGGCAAATGGACAATAAAACTGCATTCTTTAATGGATTTATTAAAGAAGAATTGTATATGATGCAACCAGAAGGTTTTGTCAATCCTAAAGGTGCTAACAAAATGTGCAAGCTCCAGCGATCCATCTATGGACTGGTGCAAGGATCTCGGAGTTGGAATATACACTTTGATAAGTTGATCAAAGCATATAGATTTATATAGACTTGCGGTGAAGCCTGTATTTACAAGAAAGTGAGTGGGAGCACTACAACATTTCTGATAAGTATATGTGAATGACATATTGTTGATCAGAAATAATGTAGAATATTCTGGAAAGCATAAAGGAGTGTTTGAAAGGAGTTTTTCAAAGAAAGACCTCGGTGAAGCTGCTTACATATTGGGCATCAAGATCTATAGAGATAGATCAAGACGCTTGATAAGACTTTCGATGAGTACATACCTTGATAAGATTTTGAAGTAGTTCAAAATGGATCAGTCAAAGAAGGAGTTCTTGCCTGACTTATAAGGTGTGAAGTTGAGTAAGACTCAAAGCCAGACCACGGCAGAAAAATATAGAGAGAATGAAGGTCATTCCCTATGCCTCAGCCATAGGTTCTATAAAGTATGCCATGCTGTGTACCAAACATGTTGTGTACCTTGCCATGAGTTTGACAAGGAGGTACAATAGTGATCCAGGAGTAGATCACTGTACAGCGGTCAAAATTATCCTTAGTAACTGGATGACTAAGGAAATGTTTCTCGATTATGGAGGTGATAAAGAGTTCGTCGTAAAGGGTTACGCCGATGCAAGCTTTGACACTAAATCCAGCTGACTCTAAGTATCAATCTGGATGCGTATTGAAAGTGGGAGCAATTAGCTAGAGTAGCTCCATGCAGAGCATTGTAGACACATAGACATTTGCGAAATACATATGGATCTGAATGTGACAGACCCGTTGACTAAACTTCTCTCACGAAGCAAAACAAGATCACACCTTAGTACTCTTTGGGTGTTAATCACATAGCGATGTGAACTAGATTATTGACTCTAGTAAACCTTTTGGGTGTTAATCACATGACGATGTGAACTATCGGTGTTAAATCACATGGCGATGTGAACTAGATTATTGACTCTAGTGCAAGTGGGAGACTGAAGGAAATATGCCCTAGAGGCAATAATAAAGTTATTATTTATTTCCTTATATCATGATAAATGTTTATTATTCATGCTAGAATTGTATTAACCGGAAACTTAATACATGTGTGAATACATAGACAAAACAGAGTGTCCCTAGTATGCCTCTACTAGACTAGCTCATTGATCAAAGATAGTTATGTTTCCTAGCCATAGACATGAGTTGTCATTTGATCAACGGGATCACATCATTAGGAGAATGATCTGATGGACAAGACCCATCCGTTAGCTTAGCACTATGATCGTTTAAGTTTTACTGCTATTGCTTTCTTCATGACTTATACATGTTCCTATGACTATGAGATTATGCAACTCCCGAATACCGGAGGAACACTTTGTGTGCTACCAAACGTCACAACGTAACTGAGTGATTATAAAGGTACTCTACAGGTGTCTCCGAAGGTACTTGTTGGGTTGGCGTATTTCGAGATTAGGATTTGTCACTCCGATTGTCGGAGAGGTATCTCTGGGCCCACTCGGTAATGCACATCACTATAAGCCTTGCAAGCATTGCAGCTAATGAGTTAGTTGCAGGATGATGTATTACGGAACGAGTAAAGAGACTTGCCGGTAATGAGATTGAACTAGGTATTGAGATACCGACGATCGAATCTCGGGCAAGTAACATACCGATGACAAAGGGAACAACGTATGTTGTTATGCGGTTTGACCGATAAAGATCTTCGTAGAATATGTAGGAGCCAATATGAGCATCCAGGTTCCGCTATTGGTTATTGACCGGAGATGAGTCTCGGTCATGTCTACATAGTTCTCGAACCCGTAGGGTCCGCACACTTAACGTTTGATGACAATCGGTATTATGAGTTTATGAGTTTTGATGTACCGAAGGAGTTCGGAGTCCCGGATGAGACCGGGGACATGACGAGGAGTCTCGAAATGGTCAAGACGTAAAAATCGATATATTGGACGACTATATTCGGACATCGGAAAGGTTCCGAGTGATTCGGGTATTTTTGGAGTACTGGGGAGTTACGGGAATAGAAGAGAGAGGCCAAAAGGAAGGAGGCGCGTGCCCCCCTTCTGGTCCGAATTGGACAAGGGGTGCAGCCCTCTTTTCCTTCTCCCTCTCCCCCTCTTTCCTTCTCTCCTACTCCGGAAAGGAAAGGGGAATCCTACTAGGACTTGGGAGTCCTAGTAGGACTCCCACACTTGGCGCGCCCCCTCTAGGGCCGGCCTCTCCCTTGCTCCTTTATATACGGGGGCAGGAGGGCACCCTAGGACACACAAGTTGAATTGTTTTAGCCGTGTGCGGTGCCCCCCTCCACAGAAACACACCTCGGTCATACCGTTGCAGTGCTTAGGCGAAGCCCTGCGCCGGTAGATACATCATATCCGTCACCACGCCGTCGTGCTGACGTAACTCTCCCGTGAAGCTCAACTGGATCAAGAGCTCGTGGGACGTCATCAAGCTGAACGTGTGCTGAACGCGGAGGTGCCGTACGTTCGGTGCTTGATCGGTTGGATCGCGAAGAAGTTCGACAACATCAACCGCGTCACTTGACGCTTCCGCTCCCGGTCTACGAGGGTACGTAGACACACTCTCCCCTCTCGTTGCTATGCATCTAGTAGATAGATCTTGCGTGATCGTAGGAAATTTTTTAAATACTACGTTCCCCAACACAAACATGCACACATATTTACAAAAGCCAGGGACTTAGCCATTTTTATAAAGAAAACAACGAGCGCATGATAATTAAAGCGTGCACACAGTGGGGATTAGGGGCTGCTCACCACTGGGCTCGGCCCAGGTCGGTGACTGGGCCTCGCGGGAGTTGGGCTTGGATAGGAGGCAGAGGGCCTGGGCCTTGGCCCACCTGCATGGACGAGGGGCTCGAGCCCACGAGCAGAGCTCTGCGAGCGGACGTGCTCGTCCCAGGATACACGAAGAAGACAGCGGTGGCGGAGTTCTCCGGTGACAGGAGGGCGGCCGGTGGCGGGCAGGGTCCCTGACGACGGGAATGGACAGATCCGGGCGGCGCCGGCCCGGATCTGGCCGGAGGCGAAGCAGGCGACCGGCGGGGAGGCTGTAGGCGGCGGGGAAGGTTGGGCGGAGCCCCTGCACCGAAAGAGAGACGGGAAGGAGAAGGGAGGGCGCGACAGGGCTCTGGCCTGGCGAGGTCACCGGCGGTGGAGGCGGTGAGGTCCACCGGCGGCGGGGTCGAGCGGAATGGCCGGAGGCGGGATCAAGGCGCTGGGCGCCCGGGATCGAGACGGACGAGCGGCTGGAGGCGGGGGACGCTGGCGGAGCGGGCAGCTCGGGCCCAGGAGTGCGGGCCTGCTGCGGCGGCGGCGGCCGGGCCCGACGGGCCAGGCGGGCCGGCGCGGTGGGAGGTGGCAGGGAGGCCACGGGGCGGCTGCTGGTTGGCTGCGGGAGGGATCAGGAGGTGGCTCAGCCACCCAGGAGGCGCCATGTGGCGGGGATGTGGTGGCTGCGTCGGAATTTGAGGAGGAGGGGGTTGGCTATGGCTGGTGGCGGCGGATCCGAGGAGAAGAGGGTCTAGGGGTAGGGGAAGACTAGTGTAGGCCAAAAATGGAAGGGAGGGATGTATATATAGGGTAGGTGCTAGGGTTAGGGGGATTTCGGGGTGTTTTGGAGCCTCTGATCGCGATCCGACGGATCCGATCGCGAGGCGGCTAGGATGGCCATGTGGGCTGATTTAGGAGACAGTGTAAAGAAGGTGTGGGCTGAGATGAGAGGATAGGAGAGAGGCCCGCAGGGGTTTTCGGAGACCGAAAATGTCCGACGAATAAACCGGCTACTAGTGCCGCTATAGTTATTCGTCGGGCTATCAAACGAGCTCCTAATGCGACGAAATTTGGCTGGCAGGCTGTCTACACTATAATAAGACCACACACCAAGTTTCAACCCATTCCGAGAATGTTTTCCGGCCACTCATAAAATAAATATTCGGAGATGCCGCGGGCGCGTGCGAGTGTGTCTGGACTCAGAACGGACAACGGAAAGGCTGGGCGGACTCGGACGGATGCAAGTTTTGAAAACATGCTGATGCAATGCATATGATGACAAGGCAAAGATGCAACACGCAAGCAGATGACATGGCAACGGTGACGAATAACTGACTGACACCTGGCGCATCGGTCTCGGGGTGTCACAACAGTCCCCTACTAACAAGAGATCTCGTCCCGAGATCTTAAGAATGAGACGGAAGGTAAAAGGAAGAAGGTGACATCAAACAATGTTGAGAGGTTGAGCCACTTGAAAGGAAGAATACAACGGAGATGAACTAGGCTGAGAAGCTCAGTTACAAAAGAGGAACAAGGAACAGACGAGCTGAACGAACAAGAATGAATTCAAAACCACTCTGGCTAAAAGAGATAGAAAAGGAATTCGAACAAAAGAATTCGGGTAGCACTCCGGCTGAAAATGAAATGAATATAACATGAACTTGAGAAGATGGAACGAAACATGACGAAATGAACAAGACATTGCCTTCGGAAGAATTTAAAGAGTGGAATGACACGAACGGATAAGAGAAGAACAACTTCCACCATGAATGAATTAAAAGCATCCTTGCAAAGAAAGGATGAGCGGAGTTGTTGAGAAGTCAACAATAAAAGAATAAGCTTGGTGTGGACTTATGGAATCATCCCAAACTTGTGGTGAAATTCTGCTGCAACGAAAAGATGGATTAGCTGAGAATGAAGAAATGCGGAAGTTCACTTCAAACGAATACAGAGAATTATTTGCATCTCGGGACACAAAAGAATAATGCTTGCGCTTCTCAATAAGAATTTGATAAACACTTGAGGAATGACATAAAACATGACGAACCACCATGAAGAACTCCGGTAACAAAAGGACGATGAAAACAAATTCACATGAAAAGAATATGATTAAAGCCTTGCGATGATTTAGAAGGGGAATTCGACGAGATGGCCGAGGAAACATTAAAATCCAAAAAAAAGATTGAAGCACTTGGGATTAGAATTTATTCATCATGAACAAATTCCGAAGGAAAATCATTAAATCAACTCAATGAAAAGAATAAGAATTATGTTATGCTTATCCTCCACCAATTAAACTGATGAGAAACAATGGATTTTCATATTACTTATTCGCGTTGAAATTGATTAAGAGGGATATGTCGTGAAACTTGAGAAAGTCTTCATGAAACACCGGTAGGACTGAAAGAATGATCGAATTGATATGAACACAACTGAAAAGAACTCTTGAGCAAACCACCGTAAGAATTGAAGCCGAGTGATGAAAAGAATGAATCATCAGAAAGAATTGGAATACGAACGAAGAAAAGAGAATGAATCACCGCGAAGAATTAAAGCACTTGGGGAATCTAGATACAAGAGAACGGAGAGATCGTGAACTAATTAAGAATATTTGGACGAAGCACCGGAAGAATGTGAGACGAACGAAGAGGCATCAATGAAGAATATTTCGAGGACAAAGTTGAAAACTGAGAACGAAGAAATCTTCTGAAATGATGGCCTTCGGGGGAACACAAAGAAAAAAATCATGAAATGCTCCGGCTGGTTGAAGAAAAGAAGTCTTGATGATCGGAACAATTAAGGAGATAGCAACGATCTTGAACGAAGAATCTTCGAGAGAACGGACAAGATTTAGAGGAAAAACTTCTTCGGTCTTCAAATGGTGACGATGAACACAACCAAAAATTATTGAGATACTCCGGAAGAATGAAAAGAGGAAGCTTGAACCAAGCATGAAAATAATTAAAAGTGATCTTGGAGAAGGCACATAACTGATGGAATCCATACTTACGTCACACTTGAAAAGAATTTCGGAATACTCCGGGAAATATTAGAAGAGTCAGGTAAGATCCTGGGAAAGACCTGTGGGGTATGATCCCACGGAATAGAAACACCGTTGGGAAGGATTATTCGAATGAGAAATGATGCACCGGAACGGTTAAAAGACTCAAATGAGGTGACAACCTTGAATTAATTGGAACACAGACAAATCTCCTGAGATTTCTTCGGAACTCCGGAATAATTAAATGGCGAGAGACGAACGAGCAAGGTGAATCAATTGAGCCGAGGAAAAAGAATATGATGAACACCGAATACTTGAACTGAATTGGAACCATCGTAAAAGAAAAGAAATGAAGAATGTAGAAAGAGAGGAGAATTCATCGGTGAAGAAAAAGAGAAGAAGGATGATGAACTATACGAGAATTCACCAGTTGAGATAACTGAGGAAATGCAAAGGATTCACAAGATAAAATCGATACACGATTCTGGACTCCGGCTCCGAGAAGAAAAAGGGTGGGCGGGTGGGAAAAAGAAAGAGCACATCGGACGGGGAAAACAATGATGGACGAAAAGAACTGAGGATTGAACTTGCTAAGAAGAAGAGGGTCGAATCCACTTGACGAGATATGCACCAGATGAAAAGAGCAGACAACGCAACGAACAAAAACTAACTGTGTGATCCTACAAAAAATTGAAGGGGAAGAGGAGTAATTCAAAACAACTACGTCAAGATTCCTCACCAGAGCGACGAAAGGACAGGGGAGTAAAAAGAATTCCTACTCTCCGATATAACTAGACTTCGAAAATAGTTTTGCTAGACTCGACAACGGCGAGACTACGATCAATCAAGGGGGCTCCTATGGTCGGTCGAGGCTCTGATACCAACTTGTTAGGCCCAAGATACGATTATATCCCAATCACATGACACACTCGTGATTGGGGCACAACCGCATTTCGGGCGCTTAGCAGGATGGATATCATTACATCGTACCATTACATAAATACATGAGGATACAACAAATCATACAAGTCACATGAATACAGCAATATCAATACAAGATATCCGACTACGGATGCAAACATGAAAAGCACAACGACATCCATCTGCTATCCCAGGCTGCCGACCAGGAACCTAACCCAAGACTGACGAAGAAGAAGAAGAAAGAACTCCAACAAAAGGAAACATCCCTCTCACGTCAAGCCATCGGAAACCTGCACCTGCAACTGTTGTTGTAGGATCTGTGAGCCACGAGGACTCGGCAATCCCATAACCATGGGTATCAAGACTAGCAAAGCTTAATGGGTAGGAAGAGGTTAAGTGGTGAGGTTGCGGCAGTGGCTAAGCATAAGTATGGTGGCTAACTTACGAGTACAAGAATAAGATGAGCATCTACGCAAGCGGTTGCAAACTAGTAATGATCACTAAATATCCTGAACTACCTACGAGTCAAACATAACCCCACCGTGTTCTCTTCTGAACATGAAAAGAGACAGTCACGGTTACTCACGCGGTTCGTGTGTTTTATTTCGGATCACCTGTCAAGTTTTCTACAACCGGACATTAACAAATTCCAATCTGCCACATAACCGCGGGCACGGCTTTCGAAAGATCATAACCCCGCAGGGGTGTCCCAACTTAGCCCATCACAAGCTCTCATGATCAGCACCCCATATCTTAGGGAAGGCCCGATCAGACTCAGAATTCCCGGTGCACAAGACATTTCGACAATGGTAAAACAAGTCCAGCAAGACCTCCCGGTGTGCCGACACCCTGATAGTAGCCGCGCGTACCTTGTATCGGGCCACGTCCGGGTGAGCAGTACGTACGGCAATCGAAGACCCCAGATAATTGGGTGGCGCCGCAAGTGGCTCTAGTTTGGGACCAACACCATCAGCACTGGCCCCCTGTTATGTAGAAAAGAATCCTCGGGGACGCGACCCCCTATGCAAATTTAATTAATTAATTAAGTTATTATTATGTTGCAAATTAAAACCAATGTTGGGACTTGCTGGAGGAGTTTTATTCAAAGACGAACTGTCAAGGGGTCCCCATATACCCAACCGCGTTAGGAACGCAAAATCAAGGAACATGACGCTGGTTTATCAGCTCCTAAGGTGGCATGAGTGGAACAAAACACCGAGCAAAACGCCAAGCCTTCCACCCATTGCCAAGTATATAGGTGTGTTAATTATAATAATAGATATATTGTGATATTCCAACAACAAGTTCCAACATGGAGCAATCTTCATCTTCACCTGCAACTAACAACGTTATAAGAGGGGCTGAACAAGCGGGTAACATAGCCAAACAACGGTTTGCTAGGAAGGTGTCAAAGGTTAGAGGTTTCATGGCAACAAGGAGAGAGGCTGACAATAGATAGGTAACGTCACATATAGCGACAGCATCGAGACAACTAGCATGGCAATGATAGTAAAGGTATCCAAGGTGATGGTCATCTTGCCTAAGATCCCGTAAGGAAGAAGAACGAGTCCATGAAGAAGACGAAGAAGAAGCCACGAAGATGAACCGCGTGTAGTCAAACTAATCCTCATGATCGCAACGGAATATGAACTAGCGAGAAGAAGCATACAACATGGTAAACACACCACTCATGAACATGACAAGAAGCTCAACCAAGTATGATTCAAGACAAGTCTATATGATGCAAAACATGGCAAGAGATGATGCATACAAGAACAACACAAAACAACAAGTTTAAATGAGGCCGAAAACAACATATAACCATTCCGGTATGTCCTCATATGCACGTTTCGAAATTGGTCCAGATCTGAACAAACAATAAGTTAAAGTTTCTAAACAGCAAGTTAACATGCACCATGATGATCTACTCGAAATTCTAGTCAAGTTACATATAAAGTTTATTTAATTTGGAGCTACGACCTAGAAGATATGAGCAAAACAAGTCAAGCATGCCAATGATGCAAGATGCATCCAAACAACAAGCAAACACACTCCAAGCATGTAAACAACATGATATTATGCAACTACATGCAAAAACACACAAGTTTCATATAGGACACGCTCAAAACGGAGCAACGGCCTAGAAGATATGAGTAAAACAAGTTACAATGCAAAGCTGAAGTTAACAGTAACATAGCAACTTTGGAGCAAGGTATATTTATGCTGCAGCACATAAACATAATAACAAAAGGCATGGATGTGAAATAGACATGATTCTCAACAAGCATGAACTTAGAGCACACCCAAAATCTTGCTGGAACATAATTAAACTAGCATGGCAAGATTCAAGAAATTTACTGCTTTCTCAGACTTAGTGAAAAAATCAGAGCATGGCAGAAACAACGACAAGTAGGCATGTTTGCAAGCTTGTGCAACTCATCTCAAAGCATATCATGGCATGTGAATCATATCAACAACAAGAAGACATGTTTGTGAAGCTACTCATGGCAAGAATATGGTCATAGTATGCATAGATCACTAGCAATTCACATGGCAAAACTGAACTTGCTGATAATAGGCTGACAGAAACATTTTATAGCAACTTGAGAGCAAGGAATAAATAATCTACAGCAACCTATAATGGCAAACAAGGGCATGAATGGATAGAGCATAACATGGACAACAAGACATGATCATTGGACAACCCAAAACATGCAAGGATCTGAGTGGGGCATCAAGCAAGCATGGCATCAGGTTTAACAGTTTCAGACTTAGTAGCTTTTAACAAGTCCTAGAAAATAACTTCAGCGAGTAGGTCACGTTGCAAGCTTGTTGCAATCACCACAAGGCATATCATGATGAATGGGTTGCACCACAGCAAAGATGGCATGATTGTGCTTCTAAAACATATTGGTATGTAGCTCATACAAAAATCACACATAAAGATACAAAAATGACAAAACAACATCTCATAAGAAGTTTCAGCACTTAACAGCCAAATGCACTTTTGCAACAGAGATAAACATGGCAATATGGCACCTAACATGAATGCTACAACAACCAACATGTAGAGCACTTCACAATGAACATTTTGACATATCATACACTCCATTTGGACCAACATGCACAAAGTTATCACCCCACAAACATGCTAACATAATAACAGTTTTCAGCAGTTTAAAATATATAGCACTTTTGCAATGATGATTAGGGCATCAAGATGAACTCAAACGAGCATGCCACAGTACAACAATATGAAGAGCATATCACAGCGAACATTTTGACATATTATATGCTCAATTTGGATCTACGTGCACAAAGTTACCAACACTCAAACATGCAGACATATTTACAAAAGCAAGGGACTTGGCCATTTTTACAAAGAAAACAACGAGTGCATGATAATTAAAGCGTGCACTCAACAGGGATTAGGGGCTGCTCACCACTGGGCTCAGCCCATGTCGGCGACTGGGCCTCGCGGGTGTTGGGCTTGGGGAGGAGGCAGAGCTGGGCCTGGGCCTTGGCCCACCTGCGTGGACGAGGGGCGCGGGCCCACGAGCGGAGCGCTGCGAGCGGACGTGCTCGTCCCTGGATACACGAAGAAGACAGCGGCGGCGAAGTTCTCCGGTGACAGGACGGCGGCCGGTGGCGGGCAGGGTCCCTGACAACGGGAATGGACAGATCTGGGTGACGTCGGCCCGATCTGGCCGGAGGCGAGGCAGGCGAGCGGCGGCGAGGCTCTAGGCGGCGGGGAAGGTCGGGCGGAGCCCCTGCACCGAGAGAGAGAGAGAGAGAGAGAGAGGGTGAGACAAAGAGAGAGGGAAAGAAGAAGGATAAGGATAAGGGAGGGTGTGACGGGGCTCTAGCCTGGCGAGGTCGCCGGCGGCGGCGGCGGTGAGGTCCACCGGCGGCGGGGTCGAGCGGAACGGCCGGAGGCGGGATCAAGGTGCTGGGCGCCCGGGATCGAGACGGACGAGCGGCTGGCGGCGCGGGACGCTAGCGGAGCGGGCAGCTCAGGCCCAGGGGCGCGGGCATGCGGCGACGGCGGCCGGGCCCGACGGGCTATGCGCGGGCAAGGCGGGCCGGCGTGGTGGGAGGTGGCAGGGAGGCCACGGGGCGGCTGCTGGTTTGTTGCGGGAGGGCTCAGGAGGTGGCCCAGCCACCCAGGAGGCGCTATGTGGCGGGGATGTGGTGGCTGTGCTGGAATTTGAGGAGGAGGGGGTTGGCTATGGCTGGTGGCGGCGGATCCGAGGAGAAGAGGGTCTAGGGGTAGGGGAAGACTAGTGTAGGCCAAAAATGGAAGGGAGGGATGTATATATAGGGTAGGTGCTAGGGTTAGGGGGATTTCGGGGTGTTTTGGAGCCTCTGATCGCGATCCGACGGATCCGATCGCGAGGGGCTAGGATGGCCATGTGGGCTGATTTAGGAGACTATGTAAAGAAGGTGTGGGCTGAGATGAGAGGAGAGGAGAGAGGTCCGTGGGGGTTTTCGGAGACCAAAAACGTCGGACGAATAAACTGGCTACTAGTGCCGCTATAGTTATCCGTTGGGCTATCAAACGAGCTCCGGATGCGACAAAATTTGGCAGGCAGTCTGTCTACACTATAATAAGAACACACGCCAAGTTTCAACCCATTCCGAGAACGTTTTCCGGCCACTCATAAAATAAATATTCGGAGATGCCGCGGGCGCGTGCGAGTGTGTCTAGACTCAGAACGGACAACGGAAAGGACGGGCGGACTCGGACGGATGCAAGTTTTGAAAACATGCTGATGCAATGCATATGATGACAAGGCAAAGATGCAACACGCAAGCAGATGACATGGCAACGACGACGAATAACTGACTGACACCTGGCGCATCGGTCTCGAGGTGTCACAAGACGACCATGGATGACGCTGAGTCTTCTGCTGCTACCGCCGTGTTGGCTTGGCCAACCGAAGGGTGTGATTTGTTCATCCCTCGTTTACTCATATTTGTGCTAGCACTATATGTACTAGTCATAGATGGTTCGTTTCTATGTATTGTATTTGCTAGTATGCTTTAGGTATCGGTATGAGATGCATAACATATTTGCCATGCTTACTGTTTACTCATGGATTTTTTTGAGGGAAGTCCATCATGGCTAGCTTTATTGCAATGTAAGCAGAAATTATATCGTCCACAAGACCGGAAACAAGACAAGCCGGAGGCTCGTCTATCTAGTTGCTAGAAAGCTTATTACAAAAACTATAGTTAGCTAGCACATGCGCTGCTTGATTACATGAACGAACACAATGTTTAAAATTGACCTTCCCAATCAGCGTAGCCACGTCCACACATTCCGCAAAAAATGCTACTGCAGCGTCCCACCATCTTGATTGTCCCGTGCAATACTCCATCGCCAGCGAAGATTCTAATTATGCTTCCACCCAATAAAAACCAAGTGAACTTGCAAATCCGAGTCCATCTCTGATAGCCTTGGCTTGAGATGCAACTACATCAGACGCATGTGGATCATAGATACACTGGGCAGCCAGAAAATTCCCATATTGGTCCCTCAAAACTGTTGTTGTAGCTCCAGTACCTTCATCAACATGATATGAAGCATTTACATTTAGTTTCACAAACCTAGGATCGGGTTTACTCCATCTCAGCTCATAAGTATTTTGTTTCTTCACATTGGCTTCATGAAAATTACTTGTAATAGCCAAGACCACCATAGACCACCTATTGTTGGGAGGAGGCTTACTATCATGCATGAAT
The DNA here is from genome assembly GCA_902687465.1 of Secale cereale. Classification (NCBI taxonomy): domain Eukaryota; kingdom Viridiplantae; phylum Streptophyta; class Magnoliopsida; order Poales; family Poaceae; genus Secale; species Secale cereale. The sequence goes on from LR738710.1 coordinate 181,584,161, forward strand.
TGGCAGTGAAGCCACCACAAGTACCAGCACCCCACTGCTATGATCTGTTTTACATCCAAGTTTGGTTTCAATGGAACCGGACTATCATTAGCCAGTAGCAAATGCTCGAGTATAACCGACCCCGAGCGGTCAATTACCTTGGGTTCCTCAATTAGTTGTAGTATTCCTGAAGGAAATATGCCCTAGAGGCAATAATAAAGTTGTTATTTTATATTTCCTTATATCTTGATAAATGTTTATTATTCATGCTAGAACTGTATTAACTGGAAACTTGATACATGTGTGGATACATAGAGAAAAAACCATGTCCCTAGTAAGCCTCTACTAGACTAGCTCGTTAATCAAAGATGGTTAAGTTTCCTAACCATAGACATGTGTTGTCATTTGATGAATGGGATACATCATTAGGAGAATGATGTGACGGACAAGACCCATCCGTTAGCATATCATATTGATCATTCAGTTGTATTGATATTGTTTTCTTCATGTCAAATACATATTCCTTCGACTATGAGATTATGCAACTCCCGGATACCGGGGGAATGTCATGTGTGCTATCAAATGTCACAACGTAACTGGGTGATTATAAAGATGCTCTACAGGTATCTCCGAAGGTGTTTGTTGGGTTGGCATATATCGAGATTAAGATTTTTCACTCCGAGTATCGGAGAGGTATCTTTGAGCCCTCTCGGTGATACACGTCATCAAAGGCCTTGCCAGCAAAGTGACTAATGAGTTAATTGCAGGATGGTGCATTACAGAATGAGTAAAGAGACTTGCCGGTGACGAGATTGAACTAGGTATGAAGATACCGACGAATGAATCTCGGGAAAGTAATATACCGATGACAAAGGGAATAACGTATGATGTAATAACGATTCGACCGATAAAGATCTAAGTAGAATATGTAGGAAACAATATGAGCATCTAGGTTCCTCTATTGGTTATTGGCCGGAGAAGTGTCTCGGTCATGTCTAAATAGTTCTCGAACCCGTAGGTTCTACACGCTTAACGTTCAATGACGATATTGTATTATATGAGTTATGTGATTTGGTGACCGAATGTTGTTTGGAGTCCCAGATGAGATCACGGACATAATGAGGAGTATCGAAATGGTCGAGGGGTAAAGATTGATATATAAGATGATGGTATTCAGACACCAGAAGTGTTTCAGGATGCACCGGGTACTTATCGGGTCACCGGAAGGGGTTCCGGGCACCCCCGGCAAAAGATATGGGCCTTATGGGCCAAGAGGGGAAACACACCAGCCACAAAGGGGCTAGTGCGCCCCCCATATGGGATGATCAATTTGGAGAAGGAAAGGGGAAGGTGGAAAAGGAAAAAGGGAATAGGATTTCCCCTTCCCCCTCTTCCCTTCCTAATCTGAATAGGAATAGGAGAGAGGACCCCAAGTAGGATTCCTCCTACTTGGGGCACGCCCCTTGGCTGCCTATCCTCCCCTCCAACATATATATACATGGGGAGGGGGCGCCTAGAACACACAACAACTATTGTTAGCCATGGGCGGGGTCCCCCTCCACAGTTTACGCCTCCGGTCATATTCTCGTAGTGCTTAGGCGAAGCCCTGCGTGGATCGTTTCACCGTCACCATCACCATGCCGTCGTGCTGACGGAACTCATCTACTTCCTCGACACCTTTGCTGGATCAAGAGGATGATGGATGTCACCGAGCTTAACGTGTGCAGAACTCGAAGGTGCCGTACGTTTGGTGCTTGATCGATCGGAGCTAGAAGAAGTTTCACTACATCAACTGTGTTGTCGAACGCTTCCGCTTTCGATCTAAGAGGGGACATAGACACACTCTCCCCTCTCATTTCTATGCATATACTAGATAGATCTTGCATGAGTGTAGGATTTTTTTTTGAAATTTCATGCTACGTTTCCCAACAAGTGGCATCAAGAGCCACGTCTATGCGTAGATGATATGCACGAGTAGAACACAAAGAGTTGTGGGTGGTGATAGTCACACTACTTACCACCAACGTCCTATTTAGATTCGGCGGCATTGTAAGATGAACCGACCCAGACCAACCTTATATGACCGCGTTCATGAGACCAGTTCCACCGACAGACATGCAACTAGTTTTGCATAAAGGTGGATGTCGGGTGTCTGTTTCTCCTACTTTAGTTGAATCGAATTTGACTGTGGCCGGTCCTTGTTGAAGGTTAAAACAGAAAAAATGACGAAACACCATTGTGGTTTTGTGCCGTAGATAAGAACGGTTCATGCTAGAAGCCCGTAGCAGCCACGTAAAACTTGCAACAACAAAGTAGAGGACGTCTAACTTGTTTTTGCAGGGCATGTTGTGATGTGATATGGTCAAGACGTGATGAGTTATACATTTTTGTGTGAGATGATCATGTTTTGTAAATTATCGACAACCGGCAGGAGCCTTATGGTTGTATCTTTATTGTATGATATGCAAGTGCCATGTAATTGCTTTACTTTATCGCTATGAGTTAGCAATAGTAGTAGAAGCAAAAGTTGGCGAGATGACCACGATGCTACGATGGAGATCAAGGTGTCAAGCAGGTGACGATGGAGATCATGACGATGCTTTGGAGATGGAAATCAAAAGCACAAGATGATGATGGCCATATCATATCACATATTTTGATTTTATGTGATGTTTATCTTTTATGCATCTTTTTGCTTAGTATGGCAGTAGCATTATGAGATGATCCCTTAACTAAATTTCAAGGTAAAAAGTGTTCTCCCTGAGTATGCACCATTGCTACAGTTCGTCGTGTTGATACACCACGTGATGATTGGGTGTGATAGACTCTGCGTTCACATACAACGGGTGCAAGGCAGTTTTGCACATGCGGAATACTCAGGTTAAACTTGATGAGCCTAGCATGTACAGACATGGCCTCGGAACACTAGAGACCGAAAGGTCGAACATGGATCATATAGTAGATATGATCAACATAGAGATGTTCACTATTGATGACTACTCCATCTCACGTGATGATCAGACATGGTTTAGTTGATTTGGATCACGTATCATTTAGATGACTTGAGGGATGTCAATCTAAGTGGGAGTTCTTAAGTAATATGATTAATTGAACTTTAATTTATCATGAAGTTAGTCCTGATAGTACTTGCAAATTATGTTATAGATCAATAGCTCGCGTTGTAGCTCCCCTTTGTTTTTGATATGTTCCTAGAGAAAATTGAGTTGAAAGATGTTAGTAGCTATGATACGGACTGGGTCCGTGATCTGAGGATTATCCTCATTGATGCACAGAAGAATTATGTCCTTGATGCACCGCTAGGTGACAGACCTATTGCAGGATAAAATGCAGACGTTATGAACGTTTGACAAGCCCGGTATGATGACTACTTGATAGTTTAGTGCACCATGCTTTACGGCTTAGAACCGGGACTTCAAAAACATTTTGAACGCCACGGAGCATATGAGATGTTCCAAGAGTTGAAATTAGTATTTCAAACTCATGCCCGTGTCAAGAGGTATGAGACCTCTGACAAGTATTTTGCCTACAAGATGGAGGAGAATAGCTCAACCCGTGAGCATGTGCTCAGAATGTCTGACTACTACAATCGCTTGAATCAAGTGGGAGTTAATCTTCCAGATAAGATAGTGATTGACAGAGTTCTCTAGTCACTATCACCAACTTACTGGAACTTCGTGATGAACTATTATATGCAAGGGATGACGAAAAACATTCCCGAGCTCTTCGGGATGCTGAAATCAACGAAGGTAGAAATCAAGAAAGAGCATCAATTGTTGATGGTTAACAAGACCACTAGTTTCAAGAAAAGGGCAAAGGAAAAGAAAGGAAACTTCAAAAGAATGGCAAGCAAGTTGTCACACCCGAGAAGAAGCCCAAAGCTAGACCCAAGCCTGAAACAGAGTGCTTCTACTGCAAAGGAATTGGTCACTGGAAGCGGAACTGCCCCAAATATTTGGTGGATAAGAAGGATGGCAAAGTGAACAAAGGTATATTTGATATACATGTTATTGGTGTGTACCTTACTAGTTCTCATAGTAGCCCCTGGGTATTTGATACTTGTTCGGTTGCTAAGATTAGTAACTCAAAACAGGAGTTGCAGAATAAAAGGAGACTAGTTGAGGGTGAGGTGACGATGTACGTTGGAAGTGGTTCCAAGATTGATATTATCATCATCGCACACTCCTTATACTTTTGGGATTAGTGTTAAACCTAAATAAATGTTATTTGGTGTTAGTGTTGAGCATGAACAAGATTGGATCATGTTTATTGCAATATGGTTATTCATTTAAGTAAAAGAATAATTGTTATTCCGTTTACATGAATACAACCTTCTATGGTCATACACCCAAGGTGAATGGTTTATTGAAATCTCAATCGAGTAATACACATATTCATGATACTGAAGCCAAAAGATGTAGAGTTGATAATAATAGTGCAACATACTTGTGGCACTGCCGTTTAGATCATATTGGTGTAAAGCGCATGAAGAAACTTCGTGTTGATGGGCTTTTCGAATCACTTGATTATGAATCATTTGATACTTGCGAACCATGCCTCATGGGCAAGATGACTAAAACTCCGTTCTCCAGAACAATGGAGCGAGCCAATGACTTATTGGAAATAATACATACCGATGTATGCAGTCCGATGAGTGTTGAGGCTCGCGGCGGGTATCGTTATTTTCTGACCTTCAGAGATGATTTGAGCAAGATATGGGTATATCTACTTAATGAAACACAAGTCTGAAACATTTGAAAAGTTCAAAGAATTTCAGAGTGAAGTAGAGAATCATCGTAACAAGTAAATAAAGTTTCTATGATCTGATCGCGGAGGCGAATATTTGAGTTACGAGTTTGGTCTTCATTTGAAACAATGTGGAATAGTTTCACAACTCACGCCACTTGGAACACCACAGTGTAATGGTGTGTCCGAACGTCGTAACCGTACTTTATTAAATATGGTGCGATCTATGATGTCTCTTACCGATTTACCACTACCGTTTTGGGGTTATGCATTAGAGACAGCCGCATTAACGTTAAATAGGGCACCATCTAAATCCGTTGAGATGACACCATATGAACTATGGTTTGGCAAGAAACCTAAGCTGTCGTTTCTTAAAGTTTGGGGTTGCGATGCTTATGTGAAAAAACTTCAGTCTGATAAGCTCGAACCCAAATCGGAGAAGTGCATCTTTATAGAATACCCAACAGAAACTGTTGGTTACACCTTCTATCATAGATCCGAAGGCAAGATCCTTGTTGCTAAGAATGGATCCTTTCTAGAGAAGGAGTTTCTCCTGAAAGAAGTGAGTGGGAGGAAAGTAGAACTTGATGAGGTAATTGTACCTTCTCTCAAATTGGAAAGTAGCTCATCACAGAAAACCATTCCTGTGATGCCTACACCAACTAGTGAGGAAGCTAATGATGATGATCATGAAACTTCAGATCAAGTTACTACCAAACCTCGTAGGTCAAACAAAGCACGTTCCACACCAGAGTGGTACGGTAATCCTGTTCTGAAAGTCATGTTACTAGACCATAACAAACCTACAAACTGTGAAGAAGCTATGATGAGCCCAGATTCCGAGAAATGGCCATGAGGCCATGAAATATGAGATAGGATCCATGTATGAGAACAAAGTGTGGACTTTGGTGGACTTGCCTGATGATCGGCAAGCCATTGAGAATAAATGGATCTTCAAGAGGAAGACGGACATTGATAGTAATGTTACTATCTACAAAGATCGACTTGTCACAAAAGGGTTTTCGACAAGTTCAAGGAGTTGACTACGATGAGACTTTCTCACCCGTAGCGATGCTTAAGTTTGTCTGAATCATGTCAGCAATTGCCGCATTTTATGAAATCTGGAAAATGGACGTCAAAACTGCATTCCTTAATGACTTTCTTAAAGAAGAGTTGTATATGATGCAACCCGAAGGTTTTGTCAATCCTAAAGGTGCTAACAAAGTGTGCAAGCTCCAACGATCCATCTATGGACTGGTGCAAGCATCTCGGAGTTGGAATGTACGATTTGATGAAGTGATCAAAGCATATGGTTTTATACAAACTTTCAGAGAAGCCTGTATTTACAAGAAAGTGAGTGGGAGCTCTTGTAGCATTTCTGATATTATATGTGGATGACATATTGTTGATCTGAAATGATGTAGAATTTCTGGATAGCATGAAAATATACTTGAATAAGAATTTTTTTAATGAAAGGCCTTGGTGACGCTGCTTACATATTGGGCATCATCAAGACGCTTGATAGGACTTTCACAGAGCACATACCTTGATAAAGTTTTGAAGAAGTTCAAAATGGATCAGTCAAAGAAAGGGTTCTTGCATGTGTTACAAGGTGTGAAGTTGAGTTAGACTCAATGCCCGACCACTGAAGAAGATAGAGAGAACATGAAAGTAATTCCCTATGCCTCAGCCATAGGATCTATCATGTATACTATGCTGTGTACCAGACCTGATGTGTGCCTTGCCGTAAGTTGGGCAGGGAGGTATCAAAGTAATCCAGGAGTGGATCACTAGACAGCGGCCAAAATATTTCTCGGTTATGGAGGTGATAAAGAGTTCATCGTAAAGAGTTACGTCGATGCAAGCTTTACACCAATCTAGATGACCCTGAGTCTCAATCTGGATACGTATTGAAAGTGGGAGCAATTAGCTAGAGTAGCTCCATGCAGAGCATTCTATACATAGAAATTTGTGAAATACATATGGATCTGAATGTGACAGACCCATTGACTAAACTTCTCTCACAAAGCAAAACATGATCACACCTTAGTACTCTTTGGGTGTTAATCACATGGCGTTGTGAACTAGATTATTGACACTAGTACACCCTTTGGGTATTGGTCACATGGCGATGTGAACTATGGGTGTTAATCACATGAAGATGTGAACTATCAGTGTTAAATCACATGGCGATGTGAACTAGATTATTGACTCTAGTGCAAGTGGGAGACTAAAGGAAACATGCCCTGGAGGCAATAATAAAGTTGTTATTTTATATTTCCTTATATCTTGATAAATGTTTATTATTCACACTAGAATTGTATTAACCGGAAACTTGATACATGTGTGGATACACAGACAAAACACTGTGTCCCTAGTAAGCCTCTTCTAGACTAGCTCGTTAATCAAAGATGGTTAAGTTTCCTAACCATAGACATGTGTTGTCATTTTATGAACGAGATCACATCATTAGGATAATGATGTGATAATGATGTGATGGATAAGACCCATCCGTTAGCATAGCATATTGATCGTTCAGCTTTATTGCTATTGCTTTCTTCATGTCAAATATATATTCCTTCGACTATGAGATTATGCAACTCCCGGATACCGGAGGAATGCCTAGTGTTCTATCAAACGTCACAACATAACTGGGTGATTATAAAGTTGCTCTACAGGTATCTCCTAAGGTGTTTGTTGGGTTGGCATAGATCGTGATTAGGATTTGTCACTCCGAGTATCGGAGAGGTATCTCTGGGCCCTCGCGGTAATACACATAATAAGGAGCCTTGCAAGCAAAGTGACTAATGAGTTAGTTGCAGGATGATGTATTACGAAACGATTAAAGAGACTTGCCACTAACGAGATTGAACTAGGTATGAAGATACCGGTGATTGAATCTCGGGCGAGTAATATACCGACGACAAAGGGAATAACGTATGTTGTCATAACGGTTTGACCGATAAAGATCTTCGTAGAATATGTAGGAACCAATATGAGCATCCAGGTTCCGCTATTGGTTATCGGCCAGAGAAGTGTCTCGGTCATGTCTGCATAATTCTCGAACCCGTAGGGTCCGCACGCTTAACGTTTGATGACGATATTGTATTATATGAGTTATGTGATTTGGTGACCGAATTTTGTTCGAAGCCCTGGATGAGATCACGAACATGACGATGAGTCTCGAAATGGTCGAGAGGTAAAGATTGATATATAGGATGATGGTATTCGGACACTTGAAGTGTTTCGGGATGTACCGGGTACTTATCGGGTCACCGGAAGGGGTTCCGGGCACCCCTGGCAAAAGATATGGGCCTTATGGACCAAGAGGGGAAACACACCAGCCACAAAGGGGCTGGTGCACCCCCCATATGGGCTGGTCAATTTGGAGAAGGAAAGGGGAAGGTGGAAAAGGAAAAAGGGAATATGATTTCCCCTTCCCCCTCTTCCCTTCCTAACCCGAATAGGAATAGGAGAGAGGACCCCAAGTAGGATTCCTCCTACTTGGGGCGCGCCCCCTGGCTGCGTCTCCTCCCCTCCAACCTATATATACATGGGGAGGGGACGCCTAGAACACACAACAACTATTGCTAGCCGTGTGCGGCGCCCCCCTCCACAGTTTACGCCTCCGTTCATATTCTCGTAGTGCTTAGGCGAAGCCCTGCGCGAATCATTTCACCATCACCGTCACCACGCCATCGTGCTGATGGAACTCATCTACTTTCTCGACACCTTTGCTGGATCAAGAGGACGAGGGACGTCATCGAGCTAAACGTGTGCAGAACTCGGAGGTGTCGTACGTTCGGTGCTTGATCTGTCGGAGCTATAAGAAGTTCAACTACATCAACCGCGTTGTCAAACGTTTCCGCTTTCGGTCTACGAGGGTACGTAGACACACTCTCCCCCTCTCGTTGCTATGCATCTCCTAGATAGATCTTGCGTGAGCGTAGGTTTTTTTTGGAAATTGCATGCTACGTTTCCTAACAATTCCCAGCTTGGTCCACAACTCCTTTGCATGAGCGCAACCAAATAGGAGGTGTCGCACATCCTACGCCGATTGATCACAGATTGGGCAACCTCCATTTGATCCAACGTGCGGATTAGTGAGTGTCGACTTTAGTGGGAGTATTCCATGAAGGGCACACCAGCAAAAGATAGAAACTTTACGTGGGATCACTAGTTTCCAAAGCTTAGACCATATATTTGGGGAGTTTGAACCACCTAGACGTCCATGAAGGTTTGCGTGGACGCGAAAACTTTGTGTCCATTGCAATTTGTACGCAGTTCGAACTGAAAAAATGCCCCTTCTGTCTGGATGCCATGCAATGAAATCATCGAACGCCTGATGACTAACTGGAATCTGAAGGATTCTTCTGACATCAATTGGATTAAAGATAAAGCTTATCAACTCCTCATCCCATGTACCTATGATAGGAACTATCAAATCAGACACTTGTGTCACGACTGTGTGTCCACGTGTAGATATAACTTTCCTATCTGGACTCGCTGGAACCCAAGGGTCTGTCCATATATTAACGTTTTCCTGTGTTCCAATCCGCCAAATATACCCCAATTTGAAAGTTTCTAGTCCCTTCATGATACTTTGCCACGTGAATGAGGCACCATTTTTCAGAGTTGCTTGGAGTAAACTTCCATTAGGGAAGTATTTCGCCTTTAGCACCCGAGCACATAAAGAATTCGGGTCAGTAATAAGACGCTAACATTGCTTTGAGAGCATTGCCAAATTGAAATAATATAGGTCCCTGAAACCCATTCCACCTTCATTCTTGGGGTAGCACAATTTCCACCAAGAGTACTAATGCATCCTCTTATGATCATCATCATCCCCCCACCAAGATTGGGCAATTAGATCAGTGATGTCTTTGCATACGCCCTTAGGTAAGCAAAAAATGACATAGCAAAAACTGGGATGGCTTGGGCTACAAATTTAAGGAGTATTCCCACCCCCCTGTTGAGAGTTGCTTTTCCATCCATCCTTTTAATCTTTCTTTAATTCTTTCATAGAAGTGTCAAAAACAGTCACTCCTATCAACCCCAACCAATGCCGGGAGTCCTACATATTTATCGGATAGAGCTTCAGTATCAATGTGTAATTCTTGGCAGATTTCAGTCATGGATATGATAGGCGTGTTAGGACTAAAAAATACACTTGACTTGGATAAACTCACCAGTTGCCCAGAGCTTTGACGGTAGGTTTCCAGAACATGTTGTAAGGAAGTTGCATTTAGAACATCTGCTTTCATTAGAATCAGAAATCGCAAGCGAATAAAAGGTGTGATACTGACGGTGCATTTCTGCACATTCTAATTCCCTATATGCCACCGACTTCTTCATACCGCAATAGACTGGAGAAACCTTCCGCACAAAGGAGGAATAAGTCAGGGGAAAGTGGGTCCCCCTATCTATTACCTTTGGTGGGAATAAAAGAATCCGTCTCCTGAGAGTTGAATCTAACTTTATATTTAACTGAGCTCACACTTGCCATCATCATCTCAATCCAATGTTCGTGAAATCCCAAGGTGATCATCATATCTCTCAAAAAGGACCATTCCACCCTTTCATAGGCCTTATGCATGACCAACTTAATAGCACCAAGTCCAGTTTGATCAGTTCTTTTATTCTTTATTTTATGCACACATTCATAGGCTATCAAAATGTTATCAGTGATCATCCTACGAGGCACAAAAGCACTTTGTGTGGGAGAGATAATCTCAGGCAGAATAATTTTCAAACGAGAAGCCAACATCTTGGAGATAATCTTACAGAGAACATTACAAAGATTCATGGGACGAAATTGGGTTGCCAGTTTGGGAGCTTCAGACTTTGGGATCATAACAATGGTGGTATCATTCCAATTAGTTGGTATCTTTCTAGAGTTGATGTCATACAAGACTTCGTGAGTAATATCTTCTTCAAGTATATGCCAATACTTCTTGAGAAAAATAACATGGAGTCCATCTGGGCCAGGAGCCTTCAGATATCCTATACTATGAACAACTTTTCTAACATCATCAATTGTGAATGACGCCATCAAGAAGGTGTTCATCTTGTCGGTCACTTTACGTTGTACTTTTTGTAAGATATTAGGACTTCTGAAGTGAACAGGTGAGGACGGGGCGTCAATCCGTTGGCTGGGCAGCTGGAGTAGCTGCCAGCCCACCCGGGTTCAAGTCTTGGCTTTGACACGGATGCTCGCGGAGTTTCTCCTATAGAAAAGCCAACGAGGTTAGCCCTTAGGTTGGTCTCATTTTTTTTTCTTCTGAAGTGAACAGGTGAGAGAAATAATTTAGAATATGCGGGTTTAAATTTTGCATACCTTCCAACCAGTTTCCACTGTTCACTCGTGGATTACTCTAACTAGAAGAACGCCCGTGCGTTGCAACGGGGCCACATTAACTTTAAGAGTTTAATATTAATATTCTCATACATATTAAGTGACATTGATGACCTTTTTTACCATCAATTCCTCACACACACACACTCTCTCTCCATCCCTCTTCCTCACTATCTCTCCCCCTCTCCCCCTCTCTTTCTCTCTAACACACACATATCCATCTTATTGGGTATGGGACCAGAATCCATCTATTTCACACACACACACATACGCTAGTGCATAACAATATGGATATGTACATTATATTTGCCACCACAACTGAGGGAATTAATTTCATATAAATCGGCCAGCCACAACTCCAAGAATACGCGGAGGAGGTGGCCCGGGTCAGCGTCGGCGCCGTCCGGCGCGGGCCACGGACCCGCTTCCAAGTGCGTCTGCGCACCGGCCACCCATGCCGGGTCCTTCAAGTGCCGCCTCCACCGCACCAACTCCCAGGGCCACGGCCACGGCCAGGGAAGCCGCCCTTCTTCGCCCCCTTCATCGGTCGCGGCCAACGCGATGCCGCGGCACCCGGCACCGTCGCGACCCAGTGACGCAGCCCAAGCATCGGCCTTGAGAATTAAGAACGCTCGACAACGGAGAGGGAAGGGAAGATCATATACATGTCATAAGAAAGAGAGTTTATTCACTACTCCCTCGATGTATTGTTTCCGTTGTTTGGAGATCGATTACCATCCGTGAGTTAAGGTAAGGTTAATGTGATTGAGTGATTTTTCCGAAAATCAAATATTTGTTTTCTAATTAATGTGATTGAGTGATTTAAGGTAAGGTTAATTAATTTAGATTCGATCTTTAGAGATTGTTCGTGATTGATTCTACATTACTAAATAACTTGCGCCTGTATGGAAAGTTCTGATCTGTTTAGATTTCTTTCGTTGTGTGAGAGGGTGACGCGAAAATAAACCGATGAAATGGGGGGAGGGGACGAAAAAAATCTACGAAAAAAATCAGCGAAGGTGAAAGAAGGTAAAAAAAAATCATGAGAGGTGAGACGAAAAAACCCTGAAAACGAGACTACCAACTGCTTCATTAGAAATAAAGACTGGAAAAGTGATAATATTTCCAACATTGTAGTACTACTATCCATTGGTAAATCCAAACCACGAGTCACCATCGACCTCAAGCACCACATGAAAACACACAATTGTTTCTCGATAATAACATCTCAAACGCAAATTGAAAAATCAAACCCAGTGGCTGCAGCGGCAGCAGTGGCCATGGACGAGAGGCTCCCCCAGCCGCCGCCGCCGCCGCAATTCCAGCTCGGGAACCCCATGTCCGCTCCGGCGTCGCCCTACTCCGCGCTCCACCCTCTCCTCCTACCGTCCACGAACCCGCACCTCCTCCTCAAGCCCAAGACGCTGACCCTCTCGCTCTCCTCCTCCTCCCTAGCCTCGATGCCCTCCTCCTCCTCCCCGCCCGCCCCCGCCTCCGACGCATGGGAACTCGTCCACCCAACCGTCCCCGTTGCCGCCGCTTCCCCCATCGACGGCGGCCTCGACGACTGCGCCATCTTCCCACCTCGCCTCCACGAGGGCCTGGGCCTCGAGGCGGAGGCCGAGGAGGTCGCGACCAAGGAAGAGAAGGAGGAGGAGACTGATGACGAGGAGGAGTGGCTGTGGGGGTGGGGGAGGTGCCGCGCGGCGGCGAGGCGAGTGTGGGCGGCTGGGTCAGGCGCCGTGCTCGTGCGCGGAGAGTGCGGATGTCCCGGGGTGAGGCCGGCCGTATGGTCGGCCGCGGCGGCGGCCGTTGTGGTTGGCGCGCTGTTGTACGTGCGCCGGCGAGACAGGAGGGAGAGGGACCTCCTCGTCATGCTCTCGCAGGAGAAGGATAAGGTTTGTGGATCTGGACAGCCTTTGGTCATGATGTGAATGTCATCTCTGTGTTTGGCAGATCTTGAACTTAAGATATCTAATTGGCATCTATCATCATTAGTATTACTGACATTCAAACAATTGATAATTTGGGAAGCTGATGATGTATGAATGAACCTTTCAGAAGCTGTTTCTATATTTTGTTCTCACAATGGTTGATGTTGGGGTTGACTGGGAGATGAACAGATATCCTTTATTCACTCATTTGAGTGTCTTTTGACAATTGGTGTGTCAGTCATGGATGATTAGAGGTCTTGGTTTTGGGGTTGGGTTCATGGAAGCTTCGTTTAGGTAGTGTTTTTGCCATGTTCCACAGGTTCCGAATAAACTGCACTACATCTCCATCCTAGCCTTTATCTTGTTATAATCGATGTATACCTTTGTCATGGCCTTCAGTTTAAACATACTCTACCAACTAACTGTGTATTCTCTCATCTACGGTTGCCACAACCGGGTTTTGTGAATAAGGTTTAGAAATGCATTTGGCACTACTACGCATATAATCATTTTTTGATGTCCCCTCATTATATTCTTATTTTTCTTGTTGCAGAGGATAGCGCAACTTCTGCATCAAATTGCTTTACTGAGTGACATCAGAGGCGGCAGTGAAGCAAATAAAATTATGAGAAACTCTTAACCGTTGCTTCACTGTAGATGAAGTTTGGTTGTAAAACTGTGTAGCACTTTGGTTAGGTAGTTGCAGAATGATTTCATCAGGAGGTACTCCAGGACCATGTATCTTAATCGAGTAATTATAGCTCAGTTGCATGATCTTGCATATATCTGATGTCTGTGTAATTGGAGAACTGCAAATATCAGCTCTGGACACCCTCCCCCCCTCCCCTTGTTGTTAAGATTTGTAAATAGATGAGTGATAACAGTATCAGTTATAAAATTGTGGAATAAAATGTTCAAATTATGCTGAATCTCAGGTCCTATATATATATATGAGTAATTTCTATTTTCAATTATGAAATTGATGGATCTGCTTAATCTTGAACTTAACTTGAGTACTATGGTGGTTTTCTTTGATCTTAAGCGGTCAGAAATGAACCAGGCCAGTGATTCATATGATCGGGCCGCTCATTTTCGAAGCTGAGACCCCCAGTTTTCATGAACGGAACAGATTGATACTGGTTATCTACTGGAGAAAAAAATTAAAATAAAGAACAGATATACGTTTCATTGCTTCTTTGTTTCATTTCCTAATAAACTGCAGTACCTTCAAATCTGAAAGTTTACACACAGTTTTTAAGGTGTCCACGCACGAAAACAATGGTCGAAGTGGCGACTGGTGCCTGAAGCGCATAACCTCGGGTAATGATCAAATATCACCTGCTGCTTCCATGCTGAATATGCAGTTCTGTGATAAGCACAATTTATGGTGCTACACTAGGATGCTGTGCACTGTTGTTCATGCAATAAGCAGAGATGTAACCAGCTGTTCATAAGCAAGAAATGTTGAATTCGTTATTACAAAAACAAGCAAGAAATAGCTTCCTCAAGGGCTCGAATCAGTGGGAACTACTATGCACGAACCAATTCACCATTCTCTCAGACTTAGCATCATTCAGAAAAGAGCTCAGCTCTTGGCCTCCTTAACACGTGGTACTAATAAATGCTTTGTACAAAAAGAATTCTAAACGCAGTCAAGAGATCTGCAGAAAATCCACTGGTAGCAGCGCAGCAAGATTCACATCCAGCAGAACCAAGGAATCAACAAACGAGCAAAGAGAACACATGTCCGTCTACTTTATACAGGTCGATCTGGCATCCTTTGCGAATGTTTCGACAGCATGGCGACGATCATACAGGGACTCGTCTGCCTCTGAAGCGGGTGAGCAACTGCAAAATTCGAGTAGAAAACAGCAGTAAGAACAATGGGTGCTAAGATCTAGTCATATGGTTCATCAATCTCCATGTAAATAATCTCTCACAAAAATATCTCCATATAAACAAACTGGAGACGAAATTGGGTTAGACCTGAAGAAAATTTAGGCACCTCAGCAATAGTAAAGCCACAAAGAACAAACACATATTATCTTACCGAAGTCACATAAGGGTGCTGGAAAATCCAACCGACGGTGGGGTTCTTTTGCAGGTAAACAGCAGCAGTAGGCCAGAAGCCGCTGTGAGAAAATTCAGTAGCAGTCAGATACAATACCCAAAGGTTTACACCATTTCTTAATGCACACAGAAAACCAGACATCAGATGACCATATAAATGCACAATACATGATTTACAAACCTGAACAGCGCGGCAAAGCCATACAACTCCGCCATCATTCCGAAGATAGGCCAACCAATGAGGACGAGGAAAAGTCCGATCCCGAAAGCAATCGAACCCTGCACATTCAGGTGAATCTTGTTGGCTCATAACTGAACTGGAACTGAACAGTTTGTATATATGACTGAGCTTGCTTGGTTACGTGTATATGACCTTGTGATTCTTAGGCTTGGTGAAGAACTGTACGGTTGACGTCAGCCCAATGGTTAGTGAAACACCAGACACGAAGAGAATCTGACAAGATGAAATTGAAATACATGATAGTAATTAGAAAGGAATAGGTTGCAGCAAAGTATAAGTAAACCAGGAGGATGATTCTTACATTCCCCATTGCCAAGAACCCCTTGTCAAACAGCATGAGGATCCCAAGAAACGAGAAGAGAACTCCAAACCCAGTCAAGCCCAGCCCAATCTCTGTAAAATGTGAAACAACTTGAGCAAGAGTTCAGAGGTGTAGTACTCCCTCCGCTCCATAATGTAGTGCCTATAGATTTTTTGAGAAGTCAAACTTTGCAAACTTTGACCAAGTTTGTAGAGAAAAATATTTATATCTACAATAGCAAAAATAATGTGAAACTACATCTTATGATGAATCTAGTGATATATATTTCACACTCTAGATGTAAATATTTTTCTCCACAAACTTGGTCAAAGTTTGTGAGGTTTGACTTTTTGAAAAACCTATAGGCACTACATTATGGAACAGAGGGAGTACATGACAAGTGCCACTTCATTAAATTAGACGCCCCAAAATACAGTCATACTTAGAAACTACTTGTAGTTTGAGCAAGAGTCCAGAGGTACAGGTGCATTGTACAAGACATGAAAGGAAAGTGTCACTTAGACAGCCCATTTCAGTCATATTAAGCATTTAGCACATATTAGATGGTTCCTCCTGATTATGTCTTCCTGACAATTTGTTCAACAACGAATGACCAAACAGGAAAACACCTAACAGCACGGATGATTCTTATTCTGAACAGATGCCATGCACGTAAGCCCAAGTTAATTTTGTCTACATCTGTCTGACAAACATTAGATTTCACACTGGTTCTAATCCTACGCAGAGGTAATGATAGAAGAATAGTTTGCCACATTTAAACAGTGGACGAAAAACATTTATGCAACGACATCACGATCATACCAACGGCACTAAACAAACCCTGAGACAAGACATCACTGAATTTGGGCGAGATTCAACACACCAAACCAATACTGTTAACTTGTACAGTGAACCCATCGGACTGTAAAACCCAGCGTAGAAGAATTTGTACACCAACTATTAGATGGTGCCTCCTGATTATAACTTCCTGAAAATGTGTACACCAACCAATGACCAAGCAGTAAATACCGAATAGCATGAGTAGTTCTTATTCTGAACAGATGTCATACTCGTAAGCGCTAGTTAATTTTTTACACATGTGTCTGCCAAACATGAAACATTAGAAATCACACTGTTGTAATCCTACACAGAGGCAATGATAGAAGAATAGTTTACACTAAACAAACCCTGAAACAAAATCATCGCTGAATTTGGGCGAGATTCTACACACCAAACCGATACTGGTAACTTTGACAGTAAACCCACTGGACTGTAAAATACGGAACAGAATTCGTAGCAACAAAGGCGAGAATCATCATTGGATCGATGGTAGCGACAGAAAAACGAAACAACCATCTCAATCTCCTACGGCTTTCGACACGAGAGTAGCAGACGGGGCCAAATGCGAGACGAATAATTTACAGGGCGCGAGAGAGCAAACACCTCCCAATCTCGCAACGAACGACACATGAATCGCACTAGGAGGAGAGAGGGAGAGGGGGCGGCTGTGAAGTCACGTACTCTTGCGGTCGTTGATGTCGAAGGAAACCATCGCGTCCGTCCGTCCGCCTCCACACGCGCGCGGCGCGAGCAGCGACCGCCTGCAACATCAACGAAACACAGAGACAGAGCCATGTCAGGATCGAGGTGCAGCATCCGGACTTCACGAAGCAATTAATACGCCGAAATCAAGCCGACTGCAAATCAAATCCACAACGCAATGCGACGAAATCGACCAAAACAATTCGCCCCGATAAACCTCGGGAAAACATAAATGAACTGGGGGGGAGAGGGGATCGATCGAAGGGCATCGCACTCCCGCGGGACACCAGAGGCAGGGGGGCGAACGCGCACGCACCTCTCTCGAGCACCCGGAAGACCGCGGCACCAAGGGCGAGCCGGCGGAGACGGCGAACTGGAGGAACTCGAGAGTCGAGAGGGAGGGGAGCGAGTGGCGAGAGACGAGAGCGGAGGAGGGGGGCGAGTCGGTTCGGGCCGGGGGTTCGAATGAACGGAGCGGTTCTCTCAGAGAAGACGGCGTCCGTTCTTATATTGTGGGATCGGACGCGAGCCGGCGCCGTCGGATCGGTCGGCGCGTGCGCCCGAGGCTGCGATCGGACGGCCACGGCCGGTTCAAGACGGCCGTTGGGTTCGTGCGGCGCTGAGCAGAGGGTGCGCGTGCCGGGCTTGATTTGCTTGCCCTTGAAGCAACACGTCTCTTCGGCTCGAGGGTTTAGGGCGATGAGGCCATCCGGCCAATGGTGACCGTACACGTGGAGTGACTGACAAGATTAAGAATGCTAGTTTGAACCAGTAGACGTAAATTTGGCTAGAGTAAACGTTGTGTGGAATTTCTCTTAGTTTTATTTTATTTTAATCTTGGTTTTAGTTTTAATTACTTCATGGCTTCGAACTAAAAATAGTTACTTCATGGCTTAGCTGGTTCATTTTATTATTGTGTGCCAAGTAACGAATAGGATAAACCATTTTTAATATTACATTGAATGTCAGCGGCGTTACATTAAGGAGGTGTTTGGATCAGAGACTGGTAATGTAAACGGTAAGGGAGTAAGATCATGTTGGTAACGAGGACGTAATGGATAAATCTGTGTTCTGTTTGGTTGAAGCCTGTAAAGGAATCGAGTTGTGGTGTCTGCTCCGGAGTCGTCTCCGCGGGTGGCTGCAAGGAAGGAGAGCAGACAAGAACGGGAAGGAGAGTAGACAAGGGAGGAGGACGGAGGACTGATGACAGAAGGACGAGGGAGGGAGCCGGCACCTTGCAGAAAATGGTCTGACCGGCGACGAGGGCGAGCTGCAGCGGCGACCAAAGGCGGTGGCGATAGCTACCGGGGGATGTAGGCCGTGCCCGCGGCTGCCGTGGCGCAGATCTGGTGGTGCTGCACGAGGAGGAGAGGCTCGAGGTCAAGGGGAAGCGGAGGAGGGATCGAAGAGGCTCGAGGAGGCGGTGACGCCGGACTCAAAGGGCGGCGGGGTGGCGGCGACATTGCTCGAGGAGTAAGGGTCGTGGGAAGAGGAGGTGTGTACGGTAACTCAACCATTTACGGGGGAGGGTGGGTGTTATCGATCGAGAACCGGCCTGCAATCGTTTACGGAAACAGCCCATTACGGCGTAGTGCCTACCAGACATGCGTAACGTTTTGGGTTTACACCGTAAGCAGATAATGGGGATTTCTTTGCGAAACAAAAACCTCCTAAGTGACTGGGGTAAATATGAGGTTCATAAAAACCTTATTTCATCGCTGGAGTAAATGTCTTTTATTCATGCTAGAATTGTATTAACCGGAAACTTAGTACATGTGTGAATACATAGACAAAACAGTATGTCCCTAGTATGCCTTTACTAGACTAGCTCATTGATCAAAGATGGTTATGTTTCCTAGCCATAGACATGAGTGGTCATTTGATCAACGGGATCACATCATTAGGAGAATGATGTGATGGACAAGACCCATCTGTTAGCTTAGCACTTTGATCGTTTAGTTTTACTGCTATTGCTTTGTGCATGACTTATACATGTTCCTATGACTATGAGATTATGCAACTCCCGAATACCGAAGGAACACCTTGTGTGCTATCACACGTCACAACGTAACTGGGAGATCATGAAGATGCTCTACAGATGGCTCCGAAAGTGTTCGTGGTGTTGGCATAGATCAAGAATAGGATTTGTCACTCCGAGTGTCGGAGAGGTATCTCTGGCCCCTCTCGGTAATGCACATCATAATAAGCCTTGCAAGCAAATGACTAATGAGTTAGTCACGAGATGATGTACGGAATGAGTAAAGTGACTTGCCGGTAACGAGCTTGAACTAGGTATTGAGATACCGATGATCGAATCTCGGGCAAGTAACATACCGATGACAAAGGGAACAACGTATGTTGTTATGCGGTTTGACCGATAAAGATCTTCGTAGAATATGTAGGAGCCAATATGAGAATCCAGGTTCCGCTATTGGTTATTGACCGAAGATGAGTCTCGGTCATGTCTACATAGTTCTCGAACCCGTAGGGTCCGCACGCTTAACGTTTGATGACGATCGATATTATGAGTTTATGAGTTTTGATGTACCGAAGGTAGTTTGGAGTCCCGGATAAGATCACGGACACGACAAGGAGTCTCGGAATGTCCGAGACGTAAAGATTGATATATTTAATGACTATATTCGGACACCGGAAGCGTTCCGTAAAGTTTCGGAATTAACCGGAGTGACGGGGGGTTACCGGAACCCCCCGGGAAGCTATGGGCCTTAATGGGCCATAGGAGAAAGAGAGAAGGAAGGCCAGGGCTGGGCCGCGCGCCCCTCACCCCTTGGTACGAATTGGACAAGGAAGGAGGGGGGGCGGCGCCCCTTTCCTTCTCCCTCTCCCTCTCCTTCCTTCCCCCCTTCTCCCTCTTGGTGATTCCTACTAGGAATAGGATTGCAATCCTATTCCTAGTAGGATTGCTCCTACTAGGCGCGTCATAGGGGCTGGCCAGCCTCCCCCTTGCTCCTTTATATACGGGGGCAGGGGGCACCTCTAGACACACAAGTTGATCTCTCCAGCCATGTGCGGTGACCCCTCCATAGAAACACACCTCGATCATACCGTTGCAGTGCTTAGGCGAAGCCCTGCGCTAGTAACGTCATCATATCCGTCACCACGCCGACGTGCTGACGAAACTCTCCCGTGAAGCTCAACTAGATCAAGAGCTCGTGGGACGTCATCAAGCTGAACGTGTGCTGAACGCGGAGGTGCCGTACATTCGGTGCTTGATCAGTTGAATCGCGAAGAAGTTCGACTACATCAACCGCGTCACTTGACGCTTCCGCTTCCGGTCTACAAGGGTATGTAGACACACTCTCCCCCTCGTTGTTATACATCTGGTAGATAGATCTTGCGTTCCCCAACAGTGGCATCATGAGCCAGGTCTATGCGTAGATGATATGCACGAGTAGAACACAAGTGAGTTGTGGACGATACTAGTCATACTGCTTACCAGCATGTCATACTTTGGTTCGGCGGTATTGTGAGATGAAGCGGCCCGGACCGACATTACGCGTACGCTTACGTGAGATTGGTTTCACCGTTATGAGCACTCGTGGCTTAAAGGTGACTGGCGGGTGTCTGTCTCTCTCACTTTAGCAGAATCAAGTGTGGCTACGCCCGATCCTTGTGAAGGTTAAAACAACACATACTTGATGAAAAATCGTTGTGGCTTTTGTATGCGTAGGTAAGAACGGTTCTTGCTAAGCCCGTAGCAGCCACGTAAAACTTGCAACAACAAAGTAGAGGACGTCTAACTTGTTTTTGCAGGGCATGTTGTGATGTGATATGGTCAAGACATGATGTGTTATACGTTATTGTATGAGATGATCATGTTTTGTAAAGTTATCGGCAACTGGCAGGAGCCAGATGGTCGTCGCTTTACTGTATGAAATACAATCGCCATGTAATTGCTTTACTTTATCACTAAGCGATAGCGATAGTCGTGGAAGCAATAGTTGGCGAGACGACAATGATGCTACGATGGAGATCAAGGTGTCACGCCGGTGACGAAGGTGATCATGACGGTGCTTTGAAGATGGAGATCAAAAGCACAAGATGATGATGGTCATATCATGTCACATATTTTGATTGCATGTGATGTTTATGTTATTATGCTTCTTATTTTTCTTAGTACGACGGTAGCATTATAAGATGATCCCTTACAAAAATTTCAAGGTATAAGTGTTCTCCCTGAGTATGCACCATTGTGAAAGTTCCTCGTGCCGAGACACCACGTGATGATCGGGTGTGATAAGCTCTACGTTCAAATACAACGGGTGTAAGCCAGTTTTGCACACGCAGAATACTCGGGTTAAACTTGACGAGCCTAGCATATGCAGATATGGCCTCGGAATACTAGAGACCAAAAGGTCAAGCGTGTATCATATAGTAGATATGATCAACATAAGATGTTCACCATTGAAACTACTCCATCTCATGTGATGATCGGACATGGTTTAGTTGATTTGGATCACGTGATCATTTAGATGACCGGAGGGATGTCTATCTAAGTGGGAGTTCATTAAGTAATATGATTAATTGAACTTTAATTTATCATGAACTTGGTCCTGATAGTTTTTTGCATATCTATGTTGTTGTAGATCAACGGCCCGTGCTACCGTTCCTTTGAATTTTAATGCTTTCCTAGAGAAAGCTAGTTGAAAGATGATGGTAGTAATTACACGGACTGGGTCCGTAACTTGAGGATTATCCTCATTGCTGCACAGAAGAATTATGTCCTTGATGCACCGCTAGGTGACAAGCCCCCTCCCGCTAATGTAGACGCTTTGAACGTCTGGCAAACGCGTCTGATGACTGCACGATAGTTCAGTGTGCCATGCTCTACGGCTTAGAACCGGGACTTCAATGACGTTTTGAACGTCATGGACGATATGAGATGTTCCAGAAGTTGAAGTTAATATTTCAAGCAAATGCCCGAATTGAGAAATATGAGATTTTCAACAAGTTCTATAGCTGCAAGATGGAGGAGAATAGTTCCATCAGTGAACACTTGCTCAGAATGTCTGGGTACTACAATCATATGACTCAACTTGGTTGCAAAGTTGACGAGGATAGTGTTATTGATAGAGTTCTTCAATCACTGCCACCAAGCTATAAAGGCTTCGTGATGAACTATAATATGCAAGGGATGCAAAAGACAACTCCCGAGCTCTTCGCTATGCTCAAGGCCGCGGAGGTAGAAATCAAAAAGGAGCATCAAGTGTTGATGGTTAACAAGACCACTAGTTTCAAGAAAAAGGGCAAGGGAAAGAAAGGGAACTTCAAGAAGAATAGCAAGACAGTTGCTACTCCCGCGAAGAAACCCAAGTCTGGAGCCAAGCCTGAAACTGAGTGCTTCTACTGCAAAGGGACTGGACACTAGAAGCGGAACCGCCCCAAGTATTTGGCGGATAAGTAGGATCGCAAGGTGAACAAAGGTATATGTGATATACATGTTATTGATGTGTACCTTACTAATGCTCGTAGTAGTACGTGGGTATTTGATACCGGTTCGGTTGCTAATATTTGTAACTCGAAACAGGGACTACGGATTAAACGAAGATTGGCTAAGGACGAGGTGACGATGCGCATGGGAAATGGTTCCAAAGTCGATGTGATCGCCGTCGGCACGCTACCTCTACATCTACCTTTGGGGTTAGTTTTAGACCTGAATAATTGTTATTTGGTGCCAGCATTAAGCATGAACATTATATCTGGATCTTGTTTGTTGCGAGACGGTTATTCATTTAAATCAGAGAATAATGGTTGTTCTATTTTTATGAATAATATCTTTTATGGTCATGCACCCTTGAAGAGTGGTCTATTCTTGTTGGATCTAGATTGTAGTGATACACATATTCATAATATTGAAGCCAAAAGATGTCAGGTTAATAATGATAGTGCAACTTATTTGTGGCACTACCGTTTAGGTCATATTGGTGTAAAGCGCATGAAGAAAATCCATAGTGATGGACTTTTGGAATCACTTGATTATAAATCACTTGGTGCTAGCGAACCATGCCTCATGGGCAAGATGACTAAAACTCCGTTCTCCGGAACAATGGAGCGAGCAACAGATTTGTTGGAGATCATACATACAGATGTATGTGGACCAATGAGTGTTGAAGCCCGCGACGGGTATCATTATTTTCTGACCTTCACTGATGATTTCAGCAGATATGGGTATATCTACTTGATGAAACACAAGTCTGAAACATTTGAAAAGTTCAAAGAATTTCAAAGTGAAGTAGAGAATCATCGTAACAAGAAAATAAAGTTTCTACGATCTGATCATGGAGGTGAATATTTGAGTTACGAGTTTGGTCTTCATTTGAAACAATGTGGAATAGTTTCACAACTCACGCCACCCGAAACACCACGGCATAATGGTGTGTCTGAACGTTGTAACCGTACTTTATTGGATATGGTGCGGTCTATGATGTCTCTTATCGATTTACCACTATCATTTTGGGGTTATGCTTTAGAGACAGCTGCATTCACGTTAAATAGGGCATCATCTAAATCCGTTGAGACGACGCCTTATGAACTGTGGTTTGGCAAGAACCCAAAGTTGTCGTTTCTTAAAATTTGGGGCTGCGATTCTTATGTGAAAAAACTTCAACCTGATAAGCTCGAACCCAAGTCAGAGAAATGTGTCTTCATAGGATACCCAAAAGAGACTGTTGGGTACACCTTCTATCACAGATCCGAAGGCAAGATATTTGTTGCTAAGAATGGATCCTTTCTAGAGAAGGAGTTTCTCTCGAAAGAAGTGAGTGGGAGGAAAGTAGAACTTGATGAGGTAATTGTACCTTCTCCCGAATTGGAAGGTAGTACATCACAAAAACTAGTTCCAGTGATTCCTACACCAATTAGTGAGGAAGCTAATGAGAATGATCATGAAACTTCAGATCAAGTTTCTGCTGAACTTCGTAGATCAACCAGAGTTCGTTCCGCACCAGAGTGGTACGACAACCCAGTTCTGGAAGTCATGTTACTAGACCATGATGAACCTACGAACTATGAGGAAGCGATGATGAGCCCAGATTCAACGAAATGGCTTGAGGCCATGAAATCTGAGATGGGATCCATGTATGAGAACAAAGTGTGGACTTTGGTTGACTTGCCCGATGATCGGCAAGCCATAGAAAATAAATGGATCTTCAAGAGGAAGACCGATGTAGACGGTAATGTTACTGTTTACTAAGCTCGACTTGTTGCGAAAGGGTTTCGACAAGTTCAAGGAGTTGACTACGATGAGACTTTCTCACCCGTAGCGATGCTTAAGTATGTCCGAATCATGTTAGCAATTGCCGCATTTTATGATTATGAAATCTGGCAAATGGATGTCAAAACTACATTTCTGAATGGATATCTCAAAGAAGAGTTGTATATGATGCAACCAGAAGGTTTTGTCTATCCTAAAGATGCTAACAAAGTGTGCAAGCTCCAGCGATCCATCTATGGACTGGTGCAAGCATCTCGGAGTTGGAATATACGCTTTGATGAGGTGATCAAAGCATATGGTTTTATACAGACTTTTGGAGAATCCTGTATTTACAAGAAAGTGAGTGGGAGCTCTGTAGCATTTCTGATATTATATGTGGATGACATATTGTTGATAGGAAATGATATAGAATTTCTGGATAGCATAAAAGGATACTTGAATAAGAATTTTTCAGTGAAAGACCTCGGTGAAGCTGCTTAAATATTAGGCATCAAGATCTATAGAGATAGGTCAAGACGCTTAATTGGACTTTCACAAAGCACATACCTTGATAATGTTTTGAAAATGTTCAAAATGGATCAGTCGAAGAAAGGTTTCTTGCCTGTGTTACAAGGTGTGAAGTTGAGTAAGACTCAATGCCCGACCACTGCAGAAGATAGAGAGAAAATGAAAGTCATTCCTTATGCCTCAGCCATAGGATCTATCATGTATGCAATGCGGTGTACCAGACCTGATGTGTGCCTTGCTATAAGTCTAGCAGGGAGGTACCAAAGTAATCCAGGAGTGGATCACTGGACAACGGTCAAGAACATCCTTAAATACCTGAAAAGGACAAAGGATATGTTTCTCCTGTATGGAGGTGACAATGAGCTCGTCGTAAACGGTTACGTCGATTCAAGCTTTGACACTGATCCGGATGACTCCAAGTCACAAACCGGATATGTATTTTATTAAACGGTGGAGCTGTTAGTTGGTGCAGTTCCAAGCAGAGCGTCGTGGCGGGATCTACGTGTGAAGCGGAATACATAGCTGCTTCGGAAGCAGCAAATGAAGGAGTCTGGATGAAGGAGTTCATATCCGATCTAGGTGTAATACCTAGTGCATCGGGTCCAATGAAAATCTTTTGTGACAACAGTGGAGCAATAGCCTTGGCGAAGGAATCCAAGTTTCACAAGAGAACAAAGCACATCAAAAGACGCTTCAATTCCATCCGTGATCTAGTCAAGGAGGGAGACATAGAGATTTGCAAGATACATACGGATCTAAATGTTGCAGACCCCTTGACTAAGCCTATTCCACGGGCAAAACATGATCAGCACCAAGACTCCATGGGTGTTAGGATCATTACTTTGTAATCCAGATTATTGACTCTAGTTCAAGTGGGAGACTGAAGGAAATATTCACTAGAGGCAATAATAAAGATGTTATTTGTATTTCCTTATATCATGATAAATGTCTTTTATTCATGCTAGAATTGTATTAACCGGAAACTTAGTACATGTGTGAATACATAGACAAAACAGTATGTCCCTAGTATGCCTCTACTAGACTAGCTCATTGATCAAAGATGGTTATGTTTCCTAGCCATAGACATGAGTTGTCATTTGATCAACGGGATCACATCATTAGGAGAATGATGTGATGGACAAGACCCATCCGTTAGCTTAGCACTGTGATCGTTTAGTTTTACGGCTATTGCTTTCTTCATGACTTATACATGTTCCTATGACTATGAGATTACGCAACTCCCGAATACCAGAGGAACACCTTGTGTGGTTTCAAACGTCACAACATAACTGGGTGATCATAAAGATGCTCTACAGGTGGCTCCGAAAGTGTTCGTGGTGTTGGCATAGATCAAGAATAGGATTTGTCACTCCGAGTGTCGGAGAGGTATCTCTGGGCCCTCTCGGTAATGCACATCATAATAAGCCTTGCAAGCAAATGACTAATGAGTTAGTCACGAGATGATATATTATGGAACGAGTAAAGAGACTTACCGGTAACGAGATTGAACTAGGTATTAAGATACCGACGATCGAATCTCGGGCAAGTAACATACCGATGACAAAGGGAACAACGTAGGATGTTATGCGGTTTGACCGATAAAGATCTTCATAGAATATGTAGGAGCCAATATGAGCATCCAGGTTCCGCTATTGGTTATTGACCGGAGATGAGTCTTGGTCATGTCTACATAGTTCTCGAACCCGTAGGGTCCGCACGCTTAACGTTTGATGACGATTGGTATTATGAGTTTATGAGTTTTGATGTACCGAAGGTTGTTTGGAGTCCCGGATAAGATCACGGAGATGACGAGGAGTCTCGGAATGTCCGAGACGTAAAGATTGATATATTGGACGACTATATTCGGACACCGGATGCGTTCTGTAAAGTTTCGGAATTAACCGAAGTGCCGGGGGGGTTACCGGAACCCCCCGGGGAAGCTATGGGCCTTAATGGGCCATAGGAGAAAGAGAGAAGGAAGGCCAGGGCTAGGCCGCGCGCCCCCCACCCCTTGGTACGAATTGGACAAGGAAGGAGGGGGGGGGGGCGGCGCCCCTTTCCTTCTCCCTCTCCCTCTCCTTCCTTCCCCCCTTCTCTCTCTTGGTGATTCCTACTAGGAATAGGATCGCAATCCTATTCCTAGTAGGATTGCTCCTCCTAGGCGCGCCATAGGGGCTGGCCGGCCTCCCCCTTGCTCCTTTATATACGGGGGCAGGGGCACCTCTAGACACACAAGTTGATCTCTCCAGCCGTGTGCGGTGCCCCCCTCCACAGAAACACACCTCTGTCATATCGTTGCAGTGCTTAGGCGAAGCCCTGCGCCGGTAACTTCATCATATCCATCACCACGCCGTCGTGCCGATAAAACTCTCCCGTGAATCTCAACTGGATCAAGAGCTCGTGGGATGTCATCAAGCTGAACGTGTGCTGAACGCGGAGGTGCCGTACGTTCGGTGCTTAATCGGTTGAATCGCGAAGAAGTTCGACTACATCAACCGCGTCACTTGACGCTTCCGCTTTCGGTCTACAAGGGTATGTAGACACACTCTCTCCGTTGTTGCTATACATCTGGTAGATAGATCTTGCATGATCATACTAAAATTTTGAAATACTACGTTCCCCAACAGTCATGGGGGTGCCGGTGCTAGTGCCGGTGCAAGGGATCCATGATGCAGCGAGGGAGGCCTATCATAGGATGGTGATGCCATGGAGGGGGAGCATGGTGGGATTCCGTGATGCTCCCCACGGTTTCCTCATGCTCGGCGAGGCTCCAGGTGCTCGCGTGCGCTATCAGCAGGAGCCACTCCGGCTGGCAGTCGCTTCTGGGCGCTAGCCGGAGAGGTCTGAGATGAGGCGTCGACTCCAAATCCAGGTTTGTTTGTTGTTGATGCTGATCGATTATTGATGGCTTCTCGCCCCTCGTTGGTTACCCCAAGTGGAAGGTTGAGATGTAGCGTAGCGGCAAATTTCCCTTGGCAAAGATACCAAGGATCGAATCCCGTGAGACTCCGAGGGTCGACAAGTAGGTGTCAACGGCGCCAGAAACTTAGCGGTTGACAGGACCTGCACACAGATACAGATAACTTTGCTCCCAACGAGTACAGAGAGGTTGTCAATCCCTCCGGCCTTGTTGTTTACAAAGGATCAAACACAAGAGATAATAATGATAGCTATGACTGCAACTAGGAAATAAAAACAGGAAGTAAATAGAAGGTGTGATCAGCGGTGGTAATATGGACCGGGGTCCCATGATGTTCACTAGTGATGTCTCTCTCCCAAAAGACGATAAAACAGCAAAGTGAGGTAAACAAATTACAGCTGGGCAATTGACAGGATTATGTGCGCAAACCAATGCTAACTATGCTGCAAGGAAAGGTAGAGGCTCAAAAGCATGGGCGGTACGCCAAGGCAAGTAGACCGAAATCCATCTGCATCTACTACTAATCATCCACCTTGAGATATCTATCCAGAACATCTCGCTGGTATTAAATTGCGAATCCCACCCAAAGTGTAAACTCAAAGCAACAGACAACTGCATTAAAAGAACTTTGCGTAAAGTAAACAATCCTTGCACCCGCAAGTACAAGCACCGTTGTTTCCCCCCTTGTAACAACAGCACATCCCCTAGACTCATGTTTCTGTCACTCAAGCTAGTCATCAGGGGGCATGAACCCACAATCAAGCATAACGCTCCCTCTTGGAGTTACTACCTACTACTTGGCCAAAGCAATAAACAACAACGGAGAACATGCAAGAATTACTCAAGAACAAAGATATAAAAGAGGTGAATCAAATATATTACTCAAACACAATCCGAACATAGTCTCATAATCCATCAGATCCCAGCAAACTCAGCAAAGCAACAGCAGAAAGATTACATATGTGCCTCGATCATGTAGGGCAGCTCACGAGGTCTAAACCATGAAGAGCAAAGAGGGGAGGAGAACATCACATAGCTACTGATCATGGACCCATGGTCCAAGGTGGACTACTCACGACTCATCCGGGAAGCGTCCATGGTGGTGGAGAAGCTCCCGGTGGTGGTTCTCCCCTCCGGCAGGGTGCCGGGAAGAGTTCTCCTGATGCTCCCGATCTTGGAAGCGCTGCGGCGGCGGAACAGAGGCGAGATCGCGAAAAAGGGTTCTGTCCTCGAGGGTTTCGGGACGAGAGGGATATATATGCGAAGGGGGGCAGCCAGAGGCGGAGCAGGGGCCCCAGGCGCCCCCCTGGTGCGGCCAGGGGTGGGGCCGCGCCAGGTGGCCGCCTGGGCCTCCCCTGGCCCCGCTTTGGTTCTTCGCGAAGCTTCCTATACGCTGATTTTTCCTATATTTTTCCCGGAATTTTTGGAGCACTTTTAATATGGGGGAAACCTGAAATAGAGAAACAGCAGAAAACAGGAACTAGCACTGTGGTGCACTGAGTTAATAGGTTAGTCCAAATATGATCAAAAGTGTATGGAAGTGCATCAATATCATAGCAATATCACACAAAAGAAGCATGGAGCAAGCAGAAATTATAGATACGTTTTGGACGTATCAATTATGCAGTAAATCTGCTATGCATTATTTCATTGATGAACCGGATAAATTGCATGATTATTCAACTCATGTAGTTCGACCTGGACGAACACGGAGAAAATAAGTAGAGAGAAAAACAAAGGAATAGTTAGACGTTTTGAGAATGATTCTCATAGTTTTGCTAGTAAGAATCAATCGATCTCTATTGTTATCCCTACTAGTTCTAATTTCCCTGTAGTGCAATTTCCTGTGGAATTACGGAAGAACATAATCATAACAGGGTTATAATGTCACAGATCATTTATGTTGATGATTACTATTTTAGCAGTGAGTTTTTCATGAGACAAATTAGAGATGAATTATGTCATGGTATTCCTCCCATTTGAGAAACGAATTACTCAAGTGCATCGGTGCTGCGCAAATTTGAACGTCAAATGACGGGTTCACCTTTGTGAATGGGATTTCGGGCGTGATTTTGGTCTAGTCTCGGGGGTGGATGGGGATCTAGGACTATATGTAGGGATGGCAATGGGTACGGTATGGGCAGGTACAACCTCCTTCTACCCAAACACATACCCATAGAAACCTTCTATACCCACCCACTACAATACCCATGGGTATAAATCGATACCCATGCCCATATCCATAGGGTATCCTATACCCAGTGGGTATCCAATAGGTACAATCTATGGTATTTAATTTTCTAAAAAGTAGAGAAATGAGTCTAAAATTCAAGTGATGATAAGTGAGAAGCATAGTACTGACGCGACCCCCTCTGTTGGGTGGCCTCTTGGAGGAATCAAGCGAGTATGAGCAATGGTTGATGGAAGCTCAACGTAGTGGGAGGCGGCTGTGGGAATCGGTGATCACTTGATCGAGAGATGGACAGGAGTTCGACGATGATAATGCGAGATTACATTGTTTCAAGGAGACACATCTGATGTAGGGGGAGTGGCGAGAAAGTGTGTGTGAGCATATAAGCTATGGTCGGTTTAGGGAATACAAGATTTAGGGTTGGCCCATGGAAGTTGGATGTTGACACCATATATCATAGGACTATTTTCATTTATTAGTTTATTGTGGGTATCGATTGGGTTACCCATGGGTGAAATTTCATACCCATGCCCTACCCATATATTTTGTGGGTATGGATACCCATTACCCATGGGTACAAAACCTCTTCAAGTCTTGCCCATGCCCATTGTATTCGGGTAGGGTACCCGCGGGTACCCATACCCATGGGCAAAACTGCCATCCCTACCTATATGATGACCCCGGTGCTATGGGTGAAATGGTGGCACAATTGGAAAATAAGCCTTTTGTTGCCTTTGGGTTTTTAGATGGCTCTCACCTACCCGAGTTGGAGATTGGGGATTTCACTTTCTCTCATACGTTAGGGGTTAGGGGGAGCACGATAGGGAATCAGAGATGTATGGGGCTCCTTGAAGAGGAGGATGGCAAGATAGGAATAAGGATAAATTCAACTACCAATATCAGAGGAAAGGGTCTGGTGGAGGTGGTCATGGTAATTTTAGTGGTGGAGCTGCTAGCAAAACTACATGAACAACCACCGAGAGTTGTGAAGACCGGACATGAGTAGAGTGGGGGAACTATGGTGGGAGTGAGTGTCAATAGGAAAGACACATATAACTATTGGGCAGAATCAAAATTCCTTGATGCATGCTTCTAGTGGTTCTAAGGTGTGTGATGGTACTCAGAAATGTTAGATTCAGGTTCAGACAAGCATACTTGATGGGTCTTCTCAGTGGATAATGTTGGGTAAAGTAGCATGCAATTTCAAAAAAAAATCCTACGCTCACGCAAGATCTATCTAGGAGATGCATAGCAACGAGAGGGGGAGAGTGTGTCTACGTACCCACGTAGACCGAAAGCGAAAGCGTTTAACAATGTGGTTGATGTAGTCAAACTTCTTCTGGTTCCGACCGATCAAGCACCGAACGTACGTCACCTCCGAGTTCTGCACACGTTTAGGTCAATGACGTCCCTCGAACTCTTGATCGAGCAAAGTGTCGAGGAAGTAGATGAGTTCCGTCAGCACGACGACATGGTGATGGTGATGGTGAAGTGATCCGCACAGGGCTTCGCCTAAGCACTACGAGAATATAACCGGACACGTAAACTTTGCAGGGGGGGCGCCGCATGATACGTCTCCAACGTATCTACTTTTCCAAACCCTTTTTCCCTTGTTTTGGACTCTAACTTGCATGATTTGAATGGAACTAACCCGGACTGACGTTGTTTTCACCAGAATTGCCATGGTGTTGTTTTTGTGCAGAATAAAAAGTTCTCAGAATGACCTGAAACTCCACGGAGAATTATTTTGGCAAATATGAAAAATATCTGCAAGAAGATCCAGACCAGGGGGGCCACACCCTGTCCACGAGGGTGGGGGGGGGGGGTCGCGCCCCCCTAGGGCGCGCCCCCTGCCTTGTGGGCCCCCCTGGTGCTCCACCGACGTATCCCTAGATCCCATACATTCACTTTCGGGGAGAAAAAAATCAAGGAGAAAGAATTATCACGTTTCACGAGACGGAGCCGCCGCCAAGCCCTAATCTCTCTCGGGAGGGCTGATCTGGAGTTCGTTCGGGGCTCCGGAGAGTGGAGATCGTCGCCATCGTCATCATCAACCTTCCTCCATCACCAATTCCATGATGCTCACCGCCGTGCGTGAGTAATTCCATCGTAGGCTTGCTGGACGGTGATGGGTTGGATGGGATCTATCATGTAATCGAGTTAGTTTTGTTAGGGTTTGATCCCTAGTATCCACTATGTTCTGAGATTGATGTTGCTATGACTTTGCTATGCTTAATGCTTGTCACTAGGGCCCGAATGCCATGATTTTAGATCTGAACCTATTATGTTTTAATGAATATATGTGTGTTCTTGATCCTATCTTGCAAGTCTATAGTCACCTACTATGTGTTATGATCCGGCAACCCCGAAGTGACAATAATCGGGACCACTCCCGGTGATGACCATAGTTTGTGGAGCTCATGTATTCACTATGTGTTAATGCTTTGGTCTGATACTCTATTAAAAGGAGGCCTTAATATCCCTTAGTTTCCAATAGGACCCCGCTGCCATGGGAGGGCAGGACAAAAGATGTCATGCAAGTTCTTTTCCATAAGCATGTATGACTATATTCAGAATACATGCCTACATTGCATTGATGAACTGGAGCTAGTTCTGTGTCACCCTAGGTTATAACTTCTACATGATTAATTGCATCCGACATAATTTCCCATCACAGATTCAATGCCTACGAGCTTTTCATATATTGCTTGTTGCTTATTTACTTTTTCGTTGCTACTATTACAAAAACTACAAAAACGCCATCGTTACTTTTATTGCTGCTACCGCCACTATCATATTACTTTGCTACTAAACTATCTTGCTGCAGATACTAAGTTTCCACGTGTGGTTGAATTGACAACTCAGGTGCTAATACTTAAGTGTATTCTTTGGCTCCCCTTGTGTTGAATCAATAAATTTGGGTTGAATACTTTACCCTCGAAAACTGTTGTGATCCCCTACACTTGTGGGTTATCACCGCACACGGCTAACAATTGTTGGTGTGTTGTGCTAGGGGCGTGCCCCACATATATATAGGTGGGAGGGGGAGGGGAGGCAGCCTGGCACACCACATAGGTGGATGGCCGGCCCTAGGGCTCCTGCCCTGGCGCGCGTCCCCTTGCGATGTTTGGACAAGGGGTGAAGGAAGCACTACAAAAGATACACTTCCGTGATGATACGTGTTTGTCATAGTAGGTCACATTTTCTGTCATGCATGTACAACCATGACAAATTTATGACAGAATCAAGATAGTCATACCTGTGCTGTCGTAGAAGTGTTCCATGACATTACCAACATTATCATCACGGAAGTGTCTACTTCCATGACGATAAATCACGTGTCACAGAAGTGCTTTCGTCAAGGGTGACCGACATGTGGCATCCACCGTATCGGAATGCCGTTAAGCTATCGCGTCCGGTTTTGGATCCGATAACCCGTTAACAGCCCCGACCAATGGGGATTTTCCACATGTAAAATCATCATTGGCTGGAGGAAACACATGTCAGCTCACCATTGGGACAGATGTCATCCACTCATTGAACCCAAAGCGCCTATGATACATCGACATGTGGCACGGCCCAACAGAGGCCCAGATAGGTTAAAAAGGCCGGCCTAGTTAAAGGCCCATAGTACTTACTCAGGTACTAGTGGGCCAGCCCAATAACGGCCTGCTTAATAAAGGTCCATTTACGGCCCGAAGCCAGATCTGGCCCGTTAATTATTCGCCGAATATTTGTGCCCATTTACGCCCCGAAGCCAGATCTGGCCCGTTAATTGTTCGCCGAGTATTTGGGCCCAATTACAGCCCAGTGACTTTCGGCCTGTTACAGGCCCAATGTAGACATGGGCCCATTTCAGCCCGGTGTGACTTTCGGCCTGGGAATGGCACGTGCTGCCCATGGGCCATATATGGTCCGATGGGACATCGGGCCCACTAACGGCCCGTGATAAAGGTGGCAACAGTTAAGCCCTACGTGACTTTGGGCCTGTTAAAGGCATGTCGCATAATTCGGCCCGTTGATGTCTGTACTAAGCATTCGGCCTCTTAAAGGCCCATGATATCAGTGGGCTAACTAAGGCCCGAGATATGTTTCGGCCTGGTAACTGCTCGTGATATAACTAGGCCCAAAAAGGCCCCGTCTACATTTCAGCGTGCTGAAGGCCCGTCGATGACTAGTGAAAATTGAGGCGCAATATGCATTTCGGCCTGCTAAAGGCCCATGGTTTCATCTGGGCCATAACAGGCCAGTACAATATTCAGCCTGTTAATGGCCCAACACTACCTGGGCCAAACTAAGCTCTGGGTCCACAAAAGGCCCAACTAAAATATAGGCCGGTGTAAGTTGTGGGCCTCGCACAAAGTGTGAAGGCCCCAATGATTCGGGCCCAAGAAAGATGCATGCTAGCCCGATTGTGGCCCGCTAAACACCAGGCCCGTTAGAGGCGAATGTTTCGGCCCGGTCGACTACATCTGATTTTTTTCCAGATAGCGAATGATGACAGTAACTAGTAAGAATTAAGAACAGACCTACTCTATACAATAAAGAAATTACGGCATAGTAACTAAGAATAAACCTACACTATACAATAAATGATTTATTGTATATTACATCCACTGGGCATCGAAGTTCGCCACCAGTGATCATAACGCGCAACGAAGAAGCAGATTACAAAAACTGGGCACCATTGCAGCGTAACAAAATAATACTGAACCGAGACCACTTCCAAGACAGTTCAAGAAAGGTTAGCCTTGCGCGGGAACTGCCGAGCAAGGCTGTGAGACCGGCCTAGCATGTCGGTCATAGCTTCCAGGTGTAGCTGTTTAGCGATGAGGTTCTCATTGGTGTTCTCCGCAATCTTTCTTAGAGATAGGACTTCAAGTCGAAGTTGAGTTGCAGAATGCCTTTCTGCTAGAACTTGGGACTAAAGAAGTCGAACTAATTCAGACAACGAATTCTGTGAGCATGTCTCACTGCTAGTCTGAAATAACTTGCACACTGCATCAAGACAAGACTTTGGGGTTGTCTCGCTATCTTCAAGATGTTTTGCCTTCTTTGCTGCAATATATGTTGGGTTTGTCTCACAGCCTTCAACAGACTTGTGCATGCCATCAGGCATATCACCCTGAAACAAAGAAGAGAGATGACAGGTTTTGAACGTGCATAAATAAAGATGATAACTGTGCTGCCAATTCCATCCAATTTCAAATTAGAAAACAAAGAGTAAGTTCAAAATATCAATAGCATAATTTGGCATTGTTCATAATGCGGGGAGCTTCACCACACTACTGGATTACCATGTCAACATAACAAGCATAGATGAAGGGCAAAGAAAATCATTGTATCTATTTTGGTTAATGTGCATGGCATGTTGTTCATATCATCACCCACATCAGTAAGATAAAACAGGAGATGACAAGGTGCAAACGTGGGCTGCTTCACCACACACTGGATTATGGATCCACAAAAACAAGCATGCATATAGGGAGTATTGAGTAATGTGCATGGTATGAATAAGGAATTTGGTTTTACAAGTAAAACTTAGAACTTACGGTCTTTGCGAACATGCATTTTGGTAGAAACAGCAAACTAAACAGCAGTAAACGATAGGGAGTATGAGCAAATTAAACAGCAGTTGAGGATAAAGGCTTTAGAAGGACCGACTTACATTAACAGTTAACACCGGCTTTATAATGCCCTTCTCCATGTCAAGGGAAGGATAACTCGAGAATTTCAGCACAGAATATTCTTCATAAGCATTGCATGTACTCTACATTTTGTAGAGAGTAAATATAGATATGATAATACTGGAAGGGATAGAGGATAATGAGGATAAGATGCAGATTGATGCTACATAATCAACTACCATTCCCTGGAAGTACAAGCATTACAGGACAAAATGTATTGACAAGAGCAATGGGCTACACTTCTACACTGGCATTGTGTGTGTATTCTACTTTTTTGTAAGATTAAATATAGATCTGATCTTTTTTAGTAAATGGTGGGCGAGGGAGATAAGATGCACAATGCTACACAATGAACCAATCCATCTTCCCATAATACAAGAGTGTTTTGAACACTGGTGTACTATACAAAACGTTCTTATATTATGGGACGGAGGGAGTAGTTGTTAATGTAAGTACAGTGATAGACGACATTCAGTCCTTACAAGAGGACTGCAGAGCTAAAACTCTTCAAAAGCATTGGGTTGATTCTAAATTTATGTAAGAGTCCATACGAATCTTATAATGTCCACCAAATGGATGATAATGAGGCTAACATGTTCAGTGATGCTACATAATCAAACAACTATGAAAGTAAGTATGGTCATACAGGGCAAGAGGTACTCACAAGAGCAATGCAGTGTGCAGTATAGTTGCGAGATTCTGTGGTCCCTTGAGAATGAAAGTTCTTCTGCTAACAGTTTTCATACAAGGTAAAGTCAGAAATGTAGTTCAAATTATGATGTGATATCATAGATCGTACCTTACGCTGCAGCCGAGACCAATGTGTAACAAGATTATTCCAGTCACCGTCGGATAAATGTAGCACCGGAGACTTTCCAGAAATTTTGTTTAGAGGCTTGCCATCGAAGTGCGCTTGCCTCAGGTAGGAACGATACTTCATCAACGAGTGCTTGAAAAGCGCAACCAACCCTTGCTCGTCTTCACAATCCAGTTTGGTCCTCGCCTATTTAAAAGAATGAAATCTTATGACCATGAATAACATTAGTACATTACTTACGCGCAAGTTACGGAGGAAGACTGGAAATTGTTCTGTGTCTGCGGTATAATCTTTCCATGAAGGAAAGATGTGCACAAAGTTCTTGACAACGATATAAGCTTTTTCTTCTAAACTAGGAAGAAATGGAACAGGGGTCCTATTAGCTGTAATTGGGGCTCTCTCTGGTTCAAAAAGGGATTTGGCAACTGGATTTGGTGTACTCTTTGCTGGAATGGGGGTTTTGCGTCATAGAGCTGGTGCTATGTCAACTGGCATAATCATAATGTTTGCTGCAGTTGGGGCGTCAGAAATGACCAGTGTAGTAGGGCTAGAGTCTGCTAGAGTTGGGGTGTTTTGTGGGTCACGTGATATTGCAACTACACCTAATGGGCTATTTGATTTATCAGGTGCCACTACCTTTTCGAAATACTTTGCTTGTGCTCCTCCACGATCAACAATCGCCCTCTTCCTTTTGAACGTCTGATACACAAGAACAACATTTGAATGGATAAATATGGTATGATGACAGATGTAATATGCACTGAAAATGGATAGGCAAGGCGTATTCACATACATGATGTGTAAACTAAGCTAATGGCAGTTCAACAAAGTAGAAGCAATTCAAAGCATCAATTGCAAGATACGTGCGACAAATATAACCATGGAAAGTTAGAGCAAGCACCTTGATGGGTGAATAAGATACGGCATCTTCCTCTGACTCCTCCACTAGGGAGCTACATTGACTTAGGTCTCCCTCTAGCTCAGAATCACTGTTAGGATCATATTCTGAGCATGAATCTGTAGGTGGAGAGCGTTTGCATTGCATTGCATCCAGACTTGATTTCAGTCCATTAATGCCAAGTTTGACAGCCATGGCATTGTTCTGCTTTATTCTTTTCATGCGCGCAAGCTCATAATCATTATGATGGTGTTCAGAATCTAAGATTCATGAAAACATAAAAAGTAGTCAGATTATCTATGGAATGCATTGTGGATTCAACTCGAAGAGTGTCTCCCTATAAACCCCTGCATATGCAACGTTCACCCCCTAACCGTGCTGACCAGACCACACACAAAAATACAAACCCCTTATGTCTCTATAACAGGCAGACACACATTTCAAAACTGAAGTAGGAACATTAGAATCATATGAAATTCGTATTTGAACAAATAAACTAAGGAATTATGCGTGGCATGATGTTTATCTACAAGGGTGGAGTGTTGGTAGTGCGACACAAAGCAAGTAGGCAGATTGTATTCCATGTAAAAGATCGAAGCCTATGTAAAAGCTGGAAATGACACTTTCTTTCTATACAATGCAGTGTTCGCTGCCCACACATGATGGAAGAGATCACATAGAGAAATACTATTCACTGATGTCTACGGTTGCAATATTTAGAAACAGGGTGCTCCACCCTAAAATAATATTGACAACAAATATGACAAGGCAAGCATAGATGTAGTGAATCAATCATTTACTTGTGAACTTACTAGGACAAATATGCAGAATTGTAACTGCAGTAAGAGACCGTCCAAAATCTGAATCAAGAAGTTTGTCTAGCACTTATTGTTTGCAACTAATCGACGTGAATAATTGGATATTATATCGAATGAGTAAGAAAGACAAGTAAATTTGTCAACAAACCTGGCTTGCAGTAGTAATCTGGGTCAACGTCACTACGACCAACAATCCAAAATGACTAGTGTCTATTCCTAGGGCCGGAATTTTGAAAACCCTGTGAACTTTACAGGTACTAAAGATTACTGAAATACATCTGAACCATTAAGTGTAGGTAGCACTGAGCACACAACAAACCCTAATGACAGTCCTGCCTAATGAGTAATGAATCAATTAGAAAATGGGTGATGAGGAGTGGCTGCTGAGTGTTGAGGACTTATCTCAGGATAAGTCGGGTTGGCTTAGTGGGTTCTGCATGCCTGAGCCCTGAACGGACTGGGAGGGTAGGCATGGCGGCGCCCCGGGCAGTGGTGACGCTGTTGGGCGAGCGGCTCCTGACCTCCTGTTAGTCCAACGTCTCCTCCTAGAGTCATGTCGTCCGGGGATGACAAGTCGCCGGTGAGGCAGGCGGCTGGGGGCGAGTAGAGATCGGAAGCGCGCAACAGAACATAGGGGAATCGGGGCCTGGGACGACCCAAAATCCCAGGGTGGGCCGGCCCACCGTGGGCACCCTGTAGAGATACACACCCGAGCGACGCACATGCATTTTCGAAACTAATTTAGGAACATTTTGTCGGTGTATTTGGATCGACACCTATGGGATCACAAGAATCCCTACTACGGTTGCGGGGCGCGGGGTTGAGAGAAGAGCGGATCTAACGATCAGGACACGGTTCCTTTACCCAGGTTCGGGCCGCAAAGATGCGTAAAACCCTACTCCTGCTTTGGTGGATTATATGTTGGTGTTCTTCAGCTAACGAGGAGCTCCAAAAGAGTCGTGAGGGGTTCCGAAAAGCCGAATCCCCCTCCTGGTCGCCTCGGGCCTCCTTTTATAGGGAAAAGGGGTTGCCACAGTGGCACACAAGAGGTGGAAAGGGTACAGTGACGCGAGGTTATCCCTCGCATTACAGGACAAGGTGCATTTAATGCGCCCTGCTTAGGTGTCCCTGCTTTATCGGGGACGAGGGGAGACGCCCGTCTTGTCCGTCGCCGCTCCTCCTCGTGTCGACACGTGCCCTGGCCAGCGGTGCCTGAGGTGCCATGTAGGCAGACAGGCGGCTGACGTGGCGCAACGGCGGGTCTCCATGAAGATATGTGCGTTGCCACGCAGGAGCCTGTCCAGCTGGTTGGGTCGGCAGCTGCGTGGGTCCGTGGAAACCCAGTTGGTGCGCGCCTGATGGTGGCCCCGTGGGCGTCCTCGGCAAGGGCCTTGCCGAGGCCCCGGCAAGGGTCTTGCTGCGACGCCTGCTGTCATCCCCGGCAAGGTGCTTGCCGGGGGCCTTGTGGATCCCCTTGGCTGGGATCCCGCCAAGGGTCGTCATCTTCTTACCTTGCATCTGATCTTGAAGGTCTTCACAAAGATCTGCATGCCACCGCGGGGACATCTCTCGAATCCTCCCCCCATGGGGGTGGTGGACTCAAGGGTGATTCGCTCCGTAGGCGGGGGGGGGGGGGGGGG
>LR738710.1:181624173-181657242 GCA_902687465.1 Secale cereale
GGGGGGGGAGC
This sequence comes from Secale cereale, assembly GCA_902687465.1. Taxonomy (NCBI): domain Eukaryota; kingdom Viridiplantae; phylum Streptophyta; class Magnoliopsida; order Poales; family Poaceae; genus Secale; species Secale cereale. The sequence goes on from LR738710.1 coordinate 181,624,185, forward strand.
TGCCGCAGCAAGGGTCTTGCCGGGGCTGCTAGAGCCGGCCCCGGCAAGGATCTTGCAGGGGAAAACTGCTTCGTCCCCTTGCTCTTCATGGTCTTGTTCTTGGTGTCGCTCCAGTCTTCATCAAGCTTCAGTCTTGCCCTGGCTTGCCTCCCTTTCCTTGCTTGGTGTGATGGCGCCGTGGCTCAGACTGCCCGTGCACAGTCATAGGGGTACAAAAAGTGCACCCCTCTTTTTGTACACCGACAGGAGCCCCCGGGCATGGGCCACACACAAGCGCGACACGTTGTTGGGCCAGGCCCAGAACGGTGCGCGGGCAGGCGGGGTGGTTCTCACCGTGGTAAAATTTCCGCGTGCTGCGCCTCCCGCGGCCCGCGCGTGCGGCTCGGGGTGGATGGGCGTGCGTGAGGTGGGCAGCATGCGTGGGGCAGTTTCCGCACGCATGCGTCATGTCGCAGTGAATGCGAAAGGAGGCAGCCCGCGCCTTCCCCATAATCGGGGGAAGGTGTGGGGGCGTGGCCCGCTGACTGGATGGGGCCGAGGCGCGGTCTGCTAGGCGTCCACTCCCCACGATCACGGGGTGGGGAGAGGTCGCCTCACCCATCCTTTCGGTTCCGCGCATTCGCCACGTGCCTCCCATGCGTTAGAGGTGGCGAGCGGTGGAGGCGGGAAACCGAGCCGTCGTAGGTTGGGGCGGCGGGTCGGTCCCAGCCCTTCTCGCCTTCTGCGTCTTGATTGGGCGAGCGGGGCGGTTGAGCTCCAGCCCTGCCCCTTTATAAAGGGCGGAGGGAGGGGACGGCGCCCCGCACTCCTCCATCTTCTTTCTCCTTCAGCTTCTGCTCTTTTCTTCTATCTGCCATGAAGAAGGAAAACCCCGGCTCTTCAATGGTGGTGGCGAGGGTCGCTGCTCGGCAGCGCGTCCCCCTTCTCCTGCATCCGTAGTGGCCGAACCAGCTACGAGGGGAAGAGGGAGGGGCGAGGCCGTGGGTGAGGCCGGGGTGCTGCATGGAGAGCTCCTCCGACGATGAAGACTCCTCCTCGAACGAGGGTGACGATGAGGACAGTGACGGCGACGACGAGGGCGGGGGACGGCAGGATGACGGGTCCGACTAGGTGTCGGGCGCCGCTCCTGGTGGCACCGGCGACCCCATCATCCGCGTCGCCGGCTCCTTGAACTTCTCGGGGTCGTCTCCTTGGCGGCTGGCGTAGGGAGGCAGCGGAAGAGGAAGAGGAAGAAGGTGTGCGACAAGGTCGTCATGTCGGAGTACGCGGGCACCGACGCCTTCGTCTCCTACTGACGTCCTGCCGCCTCATCTTCGAGCTCAGCCTCCGGCGCCGTCATCACCGTCCAGCCCTGGGGAGGCCGCCGAGATGCCTTCTCGGTGTCTTCTGCCACCCGTAGCTCGCCTAGGCGCCCCTTTTGCCCTTCTCGCCTCCTTGACCTACCTCCTGAGGAGAGGGACAAGAAAGGCATTACAGGCATCTTATCTCTTTTTAGTCTGTAAGCCTTCGGGCATCTGTACAGTTTAAAACTTGTAATCCCCATTATTCATGTTTCTCATTCTCTATGGACTGTACCTGAATGGAATGTTTTTAATGAAAAAGGAATGTCTGCCGGGTCCTTTTGTTCGTAGGTAAACCCAGAACAGGGAATAAATCCCTGATATCCTTAAGATGAACATTTTCTTGCCCGACAACAAGCCCTGCCGTTTCCCCACTTCACTCGACCTTTCTCACGCTCTTGGCGGAGGCAGGGATGAAGCGGGCCTAGGCTCCTCGTCTTATCCTTTTGCTGCTGCGACTGCGACCAAACTTGGTCCCAGGGACGAGCCTTAGGACCTAGAGTTATGGGAGCACGGTAGATCAATGAAAAGAACGAGGTTTCACATACCTCAGTCCATAGTAGAATGCAAGACAAGGGAAAAATGACTTACCTGAGATTGCAGCCCCCGGCAACCCTGGTCTGCCACGGGCGAATTCTTGCTCTTGTAGCCCCCGGCAATGCTGGCTTGCCGGGGCCCAAGTACTGATTTGTTCTTCTCTCCTCCCTCCAAGTGGCCTCGGCAAGGATGCCTGTGCGTCCAGTAAACCAAGGAAGATAGAGGAAAGACAAAGACTCGACCTCTAAGCTAGGGGTTAGCCGCTGCTAAGCACTATCAACCCTAACCAAGGACGAGACTCGACTCAGCATGCATGCTAAAACTCAGGGCGCCAGTGCTTCATTTTTTTATGCTCAGGGTCTACGCCTGACTTTGTACAAAGGGTTACATGCCTTGCCGGCAAAGCTTGTACAAAAGGGTGGCTTGCCGGGAGGCCCGGCAAGCCGCGCCTTATGGGTAAAACTTGCGAAGATGCTCGATGTTCCAGGAGTTACTCACCGGAACGGCATCCTCGGTCTCCAGGCGGACTGCGCCAGGCCTGGTGACTCGTATTACCCGATAAGGGCCCTCCCACTTTGGTGTCAACTTGTTCGTATTCCTGGCCGATTGAACGCGCCGGAGAACAAGGTCACCTTCCTCAAAGCTTCGGGCATGAACCTTGCGGCTATGGTAGCCGCACAAGGCTTGCTGGTAGTGCGCTGCTCTCACAGCCGCCCGAAGACGATCTTCCTCAAGGAGCATTGCGTCATCTTGCCGCAATTGCTCTTGCTCAAGCTCATCATAAGCGAGCACTCGAGGCGACCCGTATATGAGTTCTGTGGGGAGAACTGCTGCTGCCCCGTATATCAGGGCAAAGGGCGTCTGGCCGGTAGCTCGATTTGGCATCGTCCTGATCGACCAAAGAACCACCGGCAATTCATCAATCCAGCGCCTCCCGCTCTTGTGCAGCCTGTCAAAGGTCTTTGTCCTTAATCCTCGCAGCACTTCATCATTTGCCCTCTCAGCTTGACCATTGCTTCGGGGGTGAGCAACGGAAGCGAAACAGACCTTGCTGCCGAGGTCTTGGATATATTGCATGAAGGTGCGGCTTGTAAACTGCGTGCCGTTGTCGGTGATAATCCTGTTGGGTACACCAAAACGGCACACTAGCCCCTTGAAGAACTTGACGGCTGACTGAGCTGTGACCTTCCTCACCGCCTCCACTTCTGGCCACTTTGTGAACTTGTCGATTGCAACGTACAAGTACTCAAAGCCCCCGACGGCGCGGGGGAAAGGGCCCAGTATGTCGAGCCCCCAGACCGAGAAGGGCCAGGAGAGAGGAATGGTTTGAAGGGCTTGAGCTGGTTGATGAAGCTTCTTTGAATGGAATTGGCACGCTTCACACCTCGTGACCAGCGCCGCCGCATCATGGAGGGCAGTGGGCCAGAAGAAGCCTTGCCGGAATGCCTTGCCAGCAAGGGCTCTTGACCCTATGTGGGATCCACATATGCCTCCATGTATTTCCGCCAACAGCTCCAGTCCTTCCTCTCGAGGGATGCACTTCAATTTCACACCGTTCGGTCTCCTCCTGTACAGGATGTCATCGACGAACTGATACATGGCGGACCGACGAGCTACTTTCTCCGCTTCTTCCTGCTCCTCAGGAAGTTCCCCGGTTTGAAGGAATCGGACGGTATGTTGCGCCCACGCTGGAGCCTGGGGATCGACGGCGAGGACTAAAGGCAATTCCTCCGCCAAGGGAGTGTCCACCTCGACGGCAAAAGCTTGACGCTCCGCCGGAGTTAGCCCTCCGATGGCGGGCTCAGTGTCCCCGGCAACATCCTTGCCGACGGCTCCGGAGAGCGCGGCGGGAAAGTACTTGCCGGGCCCTGACTTCCTCCTCTTGTTCTGCTCTGTTGATGGATCAACTGATGGCTGAGAAAGCTGGAGCACAAAGGTACCTTGTTCCACAGGTAACTTGAGAGCAGCGCGCTTCGACAGGTAATCGGCGATGTTGTTCTCCGCTTGGGGAACGTGCTCGCCTGTATACCGTCAAAGCGCTCTTCCAACTTTCTCACTTCATTGACGTAGGCCTTCATCAACGGGGTTTGGTAATCCTTGTTGACTTGTTTGACGACATGCTGTGAGTCGCCTCTGACAATGAGCTTCTTGATTCCGAGGTCCGCCGCGATCCTAAGACCGGCAAGCAGCCCCTCGTACTCGGCAGTGTTGTTCGTTGACACCTCCCTAGGGAAGTGCATCTGGACCACGTACTTGAGGTGCTCTCCGGTGGGCGCGACCAGCAGTACGCCAGCCCCGGCGCCCTGCAAAGAGAAAGCGCCGTCAAAGTACATGACCCAGTTGCAACTTGCCTCTTTGCCGGGGAGAGCAGTTTCTTGGACTTCTTCATTAGGCGTTGCAGTCCATTCTGCGACGAACTCTGCCAGGACTCGGCTCTGAATTGTCGAGGTGCTTTTAAACTTGAGGCCAAAGCTGGACAGCTCCAGTGCCCACTCCACAATCCTTCCCGTTGCATCTGGATTGTGCAATATCCGTTGTAGAGGGAGGTGAGTGATGATAGTGATCTCGTGCACCTGGAAGTAGTGACGCAGCTTCCTCGAGGCCATAAGAAGGCCGAAGAGCAATTTCTGCACACCGGAGTACCTTAACCTAGCCCCCTGCAAGAGGGAGCTAACGAAGTAGACCGGTGCTGCATCATCTTCTTCTTCGGCTGCACTCCAATCGGCTGCATCGTCTCTACGCCAGTGGCACCAGGTTCCGTCGCTGCTATCACCTCATCATCGATTTCTCTCTGCGCCACCAGTGCAGCACTGACCACCTGGTTTGTTGCCGCTAGGTATAACAACAACGGTTCCTGTGATCGAGGCGCAACCAGTATTGGCGTGGAGGAAAGATACTTCTTCAGATCCTGTAACGCTGCTTCTGCTTCCGGCGTCCACTCCATCGGGCCCGCCTTCTTCAAAATCTTGAAAAAGGGGAGGGCGCACTCAGCAGACTTGGAAATGAATCTGCTCATGGCGGCAACGCAGCCAGCAAGCCGACGCACATCCTTGACCCGTTTGGGTGCTTCAATCTGCTCTATAGCTTTGATCTTGTCCGGATTGGCTTCCATCCCACGCTGTGACACAAAGAACCCGAGAAGCTTGCCGGACGGAACACCCAAAACGCACTTCTCAGGGTTCAGCTTGAGGTTGATCTTGCGCAGGTTCACAAATGTTTCTTGTAAATCCAGTACAAGGGTCGCCCTATCCTTTGTTTTGACCACTATATCATCCATATAAGCCTCCATATTTCTATGGAGCTGGGGCTCAAAACCAATCTGGACCGCCCTCACAAATGTCGAGCCAGCACTGTTCAACCCGAAAGGCATTCGTACGAAACAGTACGTACCACATGGGGTGATGAATGTTGTCTTCTCTTCGTCTTCTCTCGCCATGAAGATCTGGTGGTAGCCGGAGTAGGCATCGAGGAATGATAGCACGTCACACCCTGCCGTGGAGTCGACAATCTGGTCTATGCGCCGCAACGGGAAGGGGTCCTTGGGACAGGCTTTATTGATATATGTGTAATCAATACACAACCTCCACTTCACATTTGCCTTGCGCACTACCACTGGATTGGCCAACCACGTTGGGTGGAGCACTCCTCTTACCAATCCCGCAGCTTCCAGTTTCTGGATCTCCTTGGTGATGAACTCCTGCCGTTCCAAAGCTTGCTTCCTGACCTTCTGCTTGACGGGCCGCGCATGAGGGCAGACAGCTAGGTGGTGCTCAATCACCTCACTGGGAACGCCGGGGATGTCGGATGCTTGCCAGGCAAACACGTCGACATTCGCCCGTAGGAAGGTGACGAGCGCGTCTTCCTATTTGTTGTCAAGGGCGGAGCTTATGGTAAAAGCCCCTCCCGTGCCGTCCTCCTTGACAGAAACCTTCTTGGTTCCTGGCGGCGTAGCCCTTGATCTCTTGTTTCTGCCGGCGCAGCTCTCTGGCACGTCCTTGACGGGGGCGCGACACTCCGAAGAGGTGTGCTTGCCGGAGTGTGTGTCAGAGGTCTCGCCGATCTTCTTCTTTCCGGTGGAGCTCTCAGGCATGTCCTCGACGGGAGCACAGCACTCCGAAGAGGTGCGCTTGCCGGAGTGGGCGCCCGAGGTCTCGCCGGTCTTCTTCTTCTTCCCTCTCGGGGCTCCAGTGGCAGGAGCAAGTGCCCCCGTAGCGTCAGTTGCTGCAACTGCTTGCTGGTACAATTGGTCGGCGCAAATCAGCGCGTCCTTCTTGTCGGAGGGGATGGTGATGATCGTCACGGGCCCTGGCATCTTCAGGGCGTTGTATGAAGGAAATATGCCCTAGAGGCAATAATAAAGATGTTATTTGTATTTCCTTATATCATGATAAATGTCTTTTATTCATGCTAGAATTGTATTAACCGGAAACTTAGTACATGTGTAGATACATAGACAAAACAGTATGTCCCTAGTATGCCTCTACTAGACTAGCTCATTGATAAAAGATGGTTATGTTTCCTAGCCATAGACATGAGTTGTCATTTGATCAACGGGATCACATCATTAGGAGAATGATGTGATGGACACGACCCATCCGTTAGCATAGCACTATGATCGTTTAGTTTTACTGCTATTGCTTTCTTCATGACTTATGCATGTTCCTATGACTATGAGATTATGCAACTCCCGAATACCGTAGGAACACCTTGTGTGCTATCAAACGTCACAACGTAACTGGGTGATCATAAAGATGCTCTACAGGTGTCTCCGAAAGTATTCGTGGTGCTGGCATAGATCAAGATTAGGATTTGTCACTCCGAGTGTCGGAGAGGTATCTGTGGGCCCTCTCAGTAACACACATCACAATAAGCCTTGCAAGCAAAAAGACTAATGAGTTAGTCATGAGATGATGTGTTACGGAACGAGTAAAGAGACTTGCCGGTAACGAGATTGAACTAGGTATAGAGATACCGACGATCGAATCTCGGGCAAGTAACATACCGATGACAAAAGGAACAACGTATGTTGTTATGCGGTTTGACCGATAAAGATCTTCGTAGAATATGTAGGAGCCAATATGAACATCCAGGTTCCGCTATTGGTTATTGACCGGAGATGAGTCTCGGTCATGTCTACATAGTTCTCGAACCCGTAGGGTCCGCACGCTTAATGTTTGATGACGATCGATATTATGAGTTTATGAGTTTTGATGTACCGAAGGTAGTTCGAAGTCCCGGATGAGATCACGAACATGACGAGGAGTCTCGGAATGTCCGAGACATAAAGATTGATATATTGGACGACTATATTCGGACACCGGAAGTGTTCCGGAAAAGTTTCGGATTTAACTGGATTGCCGCAGGGGGTTACCGGAACCCCCTACGAGGGGGGATGGTCCATAGTGGGCCTTGAGGAAAGGAGAGAGGCAGCCCATAGAGGCTGGCCGGCGCCCCACCTAGGGATCCTAGTTGGACTAGGATTGGGGGGGGCACCTCTCCCTCTTTTCCTTTCCCTCTCTTCCTTCTTGATGGACTCCTACTAGGAATAGGATTGCAATCCTATTCCTAGTAGGATTGCCCTAGCCGCACCATAGGAGGCCGGCCGGCCCTCCCCTCTTGCTCCTTTATATACGGGGGCAGGGGGGCACCCAAAGACACACAAGTTGAATTGTTCCAGCCGTGTGCGGTGCCCCCTCCACAGAAACACACCTCGGTCATACCGTCGCAGTGCTTAGGCGAAGCCCTGCGCCGGTGAATACATCATATCCGTCACCACGCCGTCGTGCTGACGAAACTCTCCCGTGAAGCTCAACTGGATCAAGAGATCGTGGGACGTCATCAAGCTGAACGTGTGCTGAATGCGGAGGTGCCGTACGTTCGGTGCTTGATCGGTTGAATCGCGAAGAAGTTCGACTACATCAACCGCGTCACTTGACGCTTCCGCTTCCGGTCTACGAGGGTACGTAGACACACTCTTCCCTCTCGTTGCTATGCATCTGGTAGATAGATCTTGCGTGATCGTAGGAAAATTTTAAAATACTATGTTCCCCAACGGTGGCATCGGAGCCAGGTCTATGCGTAGATGATATGCATGAGTAGAACACAATGAGTTGTGGGCGATACTAGTCATACTGCTTACCAGCATGTCATATTTTGCTTCGGCGGTATTGTGAGATGAAGCGGTCCGGACCGACATTACGCGTACGCTTACGCGAGACTGGTTTCACCGTTAGGAGCACTCGTTGCTTAAAGGTGACTGGCGGGTGTCTGTCTCTCTCACTTTAGCTGAAACAAGTGTGGCTACGCCCGGTCCTTGTGAAGGTTAAAACATCACATACTTGATGAAACATCGTTGTGGTTTTGTATGCGTAGGTAAGAATGGTTCTTGCTAAGCCCGTAGCAGCCACGTAAAACTTGCAACAACAAAGTAGAGGACGTCTAACTTGTTTTTGCAGGGCATGTTGTGATGTGATATGGTCAAGACATGATGAGTTATACGGTTTTGTATGAGATGATCATGTTTTGTAATGTTATCGGCAACTGGCAGGAGCCATATGGTTGTCGCTTTATTGTATGAAATGCAATCGCCATGTAATTGCTTTACTTTATCACTAAGCGGTAGCGATAGTCGTAGAAGCAATAGTTGGCGAGACGACAACGATACCACGATGGAGATCAAGGTGTCGCGCCGGTGACGAACGTGATCATGACGGTGCTTTGGAGATGGAGATCAAAAGCACAAGATGATGATGGCCATATCATGTCACATATTTTGATTGCATGTGATGTTTATCTTATTATGCTTCTTATTTTGCTTAGAACGACGGTAGCATTATAAGATGATCCCTTACTAAATTTCATGGTATAAGTGTTCTCCCTGAGTATGCACCGTTGCGAAAGTTCGTCGTGCCGAGACACCACGTGATGATCGGGTGTGATAAGCTGTACGTTCAAATACAACGGGTGTAAGCCAGTTTTGCACACGCAGAATACTCGGGTTAAACTTGACGAGCCTGGCATATGCAGATATGGCCTCGGAACACTGGAGACCGAAAGGTCGAGCGTGAATCATATAGTAGATATGATCAACATAAGATGTTCACCATTGAAACTACTCCATCTCACGTGATGATCGGACATGGTTTAGTTGATTTGGATCACGTGATCATTTAGATGACCGGAGGGATGTCTATCTAAGTGGGAGTTCTTTAAGTAATATGATTAAATTGAACTTTAATTTATCATGAACTTAGTCCTCGTAGTATTAGCATATCTATGTTGTAGATCAATAGCTCACGATGTTGCTCCCCGTTTATTTTTTATATGTTCCTAGAGAAAACTAAGTTGAAAGATGTTAGTAGCAATGATGCGGAATTGTTCCGTGATCTAAGGATTATCCTCATTGCTGCACAGAGAAATATGTCCTTGATGCACCGCTAGGTTACAGACCTATTGCAGGAGCAGATGTAGACGTTATGAACGTTTTGACAAAAGCTCGGTATGATGACTACTTGATAGTTCAGTGCACCATGCTTTACGGCTTATAACCGGGACTTCAAAAACGTTTTGAACGCCACGGAGCATATGAGATGTTCCAAGAGTTGAAATTAGTATTTCATACTCATGCCCGTGTCGAGAGGTATAAGACTTCTGACAGTACTTTGGCTACAAGATGGAGGAGAATAGCTCAACCAGTGAGCATATGCTCAGATTGTCTGGGTACTACAATTACTTGAATCAAGTGGGAGTTAATCTTCCAGATAAGATAGTAATTGACAAAGTTCTCTAGTCACTATCACAAGGTTAGTAGAACTTCGTGATGAACTATAATATGCAAGGGATGACGAAGGTAATTCCCGAGCTCTTCGCAATGCTGAAATTGGCGAAGGTAGAAATCAAGAAAGAACATCAAGTGTTGATGGTTAATAAGACTACTTGTTTCAAGTAAAGGGCAAAGGGATAGAAGGGGAACTTCAAGAAGAATGACAAGCAAGTTGTCACTCCCATGAAAAAACCCAAAGCTAAACTCAAGCCTGAAACTAAGTGCTTCTACTGCAAAGGAAATGGTCACCGGAAGTGGAACTGCCCTAGATACTTGGCGGATAAGAAGGATGGCAAAGTGAACAAAGGTATATTTGATATACAGATTATTGATGTGTATTTTACTAGTGTTCATAGCAACCCCTCGGTATTTGATACTGGTTCAGTTGCTAAAGAGTAGTAACTCGAAATGGGAGTTGCATAATGAACAGAAACTAGTTAAAGGATGAAGTGACGATGTGTATTGGAAGCAGTTCCAAGATTGATATGATCATCATCGCACACTCCCTATACTTTCGGGATTAGTGTTGAACCTAAATAAGTGTTATTTGGTGTTTTGTTGAGCATGAATATGATTTGATCATGTTTATTGCAATACGGTTATTCATGTAAGTTAGAGAATAATTGTTGTTCTGTTTACATGAATAAAACCTTCTATGGTCATACACCCAATGAAAATAGTTTGTTGGATATCGATCGTGTGATACACATATTCATAATATTGAAGCCAAAAGATGCAAGGTTAATAATGATAGTGCAACTTATTTGTGGCACTGCCGTTTAGGTCATATTGGTGTAAAGCGCATGAAGAAACTCCATAGTGATGGACATTTTGGAATCACTTGATTATGAATCACTGGGTGCTTGCGAACCATGCCTCATGGGCAAGATGACTAAAACTCCGTTCTCCGGAACTGTGGAGCGAGCAACAGAGTTGTTGGAAATCATACATACTGATGTATGCAGACCAATGAGTGTTGAAGCTCATGGCGGGAATCGTTATTTTCTGACCTTCACTGATGATTTGAGCAGATATGGGTATATCTACTTAATGAAGCACAAGTCTGAAACATTTGAAAAGCTCAAAGAATTTCAGAGTGAAGTGGAGAATCATCGTAACAAGAAAATAAGAGTTTCTACGATATGATCGTAGAGGTAAAATATTTGAGTTAAGGAGTTTGGCCTTCAGTAAAAACAATGTGAAATAGTTTCACTACTCACGCCACCTGGAACACCACAGTGTAATGGTGTGTCCGAACGTCATAACCGTACTTTATTAGATATGGTGCGATCGATGATGTCTCTTACCGATCTACCACTATTGCTTTTGGGGTTATGCATTAGAGACAGCTACATTCACGTTAAATAGGGCACCATCTAAATCCGTGGAGATGACACCGTATGAACTGTGGTTTGACGAGAAACCTAAGCTGTCATTTTTTTTAAGTTTGGGACTGCGATGCTTATGTGAAAAAGTTTCAACATGATAAGCTCGAACCCAAATCGGAGAAGTAAATCTTCATAGGATACCCAAAAGAAACTGTTGGGTACACCTTCTATCACAGATCCGAAGGCAAGGTCTTTGTTTCTAAGAGTGGATCCTTTCTAGAGAAAGAGTTTCTCTCGAAAGAAGTGAGTGGGAGGAAAGTAGAACTTGATGAGGTAATTGTACCTTCTCCTGAATTGGAAAGTAGTACATCACAGTAAATTGTTCCAGTGATTCCTACACCAATCAATGAGGAAGTTAATGATGATGATCATGAAACTTCAGATCAAGTTTCTGCTGAACGTCGTAGATCAACCAGAGTACATTCCGCACCAGAGTGGTACGGCAACCCAGTTCTGGAATGCATGTTACTAGACCATGATGAACCTACGAACTATGAGGTGTTGGGGAACGTTGTATGGGAAACAAAAATTTTCCTACGCTCACCAAGATCAATCTAGGAGATGCATCTACGAGGGAAGAGTCGGATCCACATACCCTTGTAGATCGCTAAGCGGAAGCGTTCAAGAACGCGGTTGATGGAGTCGTACTCGCCGCGATTCAAATCGCCGAAGATCCCAGCACCGAACGGACGGTGCCTCCGCGTTCAACACACGTGCAGCTCGGGGACGTCTCCTCCTTCTTGATCCAGCAAGGGGGAAGGAGAAGTTGACGGAGAAACCCAGCAGCACGACGGCGTGGTGGAGATGGTGGTGAAGGAATTTCAGCAGGGCTTCGCCAAGCACTGCAAACTAGACGAAGATATTCGTGGAGAGGGAGGGCAATGCCGAGGCACGAACTTGTATTGCTGCCCTCCCTCTACCTCTCTTTATATAGGGGGGAGAGAGAGGAGGGGGCGCCCCTAGGGTTCCCCCTAGGGGGTGGCGGCCAAGGGGAGGGGCTGCGGCCAGGGTTAGGGTCCCCCCCCCAGGCGCCTTGCCCCCAAGTCCTAGGGGTGCGGCTGCCCTAGGGGGGCCCAGCCCCTTAGGCGCAGGTGGAGGAGCCTAGGGGGGGCGCACAGCCCTTGTGTGGGCTGTTGCGTCTCCCCACTTATGGCCCATAGGGCCCGTAACATTTACCGTGGCCCCCGAAACACCTTTCGGTTCTCCGATTCCTTCCCGATGTTCCCCAGAACAATTCCGGACTCTGTTTACTCTCATCCCATATATCAATCTTCGTCCCCGGACCATTCCGGAGACCCTCGTCACGTCCGGGATCTCATCCGGGACTCCGAACAACCTTCGGTTACCATGCACTGTTCTCACTAACAACCCTAGCGTCACCGAACCTTAAGTGTGTAGACCCTGCGGGTTCGGAAACTATGCAGACATGACCGAGATACTCCCAGGTCAATAACCAATAGCGGGATCTGGATACCCATATTGGTTCCCACACGTTCCTCGATGATCTCATCGGATGAACCACAATGTCAAGGATTCAGGTAATCCCGTATACAGTTCCCTTTGTCTCGTCGGTATGTTACTTGCCCGAGATTCGATCGTCGGTATCTCTATACCTAGTTCAATCTCGTTACCGGTAAGTCTCTTTACTCGTTCCGTAATACATAATCCCGTGACTAACTACTTAGTCACTTTGAGCTCATTGAGATGACGTATTACCGAGTGGGCCCGGAGATACCTCTCCGTCACACGGAGTGACAAATCCCAGTCTCGATCCATGTCAACTCAACAGACACCTTCGGAGATACCTGTAGAGTACCTTTATAGTCACCCAGTTACGTTGCGACGTTTGGCACACACAAGGCACTCCTACGGTGTCAGTGAGTTACATGATCTCATGGTCATAGGAACTTATACTTGACATGCAGAAAACTATAGCGATAACTGATACGATCAAAAGCTATGTTTAACGTTTGGGTCTCGTCCATCACATAATTCTCCTAATGATGTGATCCCGTTATCAAATGACAACTCATGTCTATGACCTGGAAACCGCGGTCATCTTTGATCAACGAGCTAGTCCTGAAGAGGCTTACTAGGGACACAAAGTTTGTCTATTTATCCACACATGTATTTAAGTTTCCAATCAATACAATTATAGCATGGATAATAAACGATTATCATGAACAAGGAAATATAATAATAACTCTTTTATTATTGCCTCTAGGGCATATTTCCAACAGTCTCCCACTTGCACTAGAGTCAATAATCTAGCATTACAAGGTAATGAATCTAACACCCATAGAGTCTTGGTGTTGATCGTGCTTAGCCCGTGGAAGAGGCTTAGTCAACGGATCTGCAACATTCAAATCCGTGTGTACTTTGCAAATGCTTATGTCCTCCTCCTTGACTGAATCGCGGATGGAATTGAAGCGTCGCTTTATGTGTCTGGTCCTCTTGTGAAACCTTGGTTTCTTGGCTAGAGCAATGGCACCAGTGTTGTCACAAAACAGAGTCATTGGGTTCAATGCACTAGGCACAACTCCAAGATCTGTCATGAACTCCTTCATCCAGACACCTTCCTTTGCCGCCTCCGAGGCAGCTATGTACTCCGCTTCGCATGTAGAATCGGCTACCACGCTTTGCTTGGAACTGCACCAGCTTACCGCTCCCCCGTTGAGAATATATACGTATCCGGTTTGAGACTTAGAGTCATCCGGATCAGTGTCAAAGCTTGCATCGACGTAACCCTTTACGACGAGCTCTTGATCACCTCCATAAACGAGAAACATCTCCTTAGTCCTTTTCAGGTACTTTAGGATATTCTTGACTGCTGTCCAGTGATCCATACCAGGATTACTTTGAAACCTTCCGGCCATACTTATGGCAAGGCTGACATCTGGTCTTGTGCACAGCATTGCATACATGATAGAGCCTATGGCTGAAGCGTAGGGGATGACACTCATCTTTTCTCTATCTTCCGCAGTCACTGGGCATTGAGTCTTACTCAACTTTGTACCTTGCAATACCGGCAAGAACCCCTTCTTGGATTGATCCATTTTGAACTTCTTCAAAACTTTATCAAGGTATGTACTTTGTGAAAGTCCTATCAAGCGTCTCGATCTATCTCTATAGATCTTGATGCCCAATATGAAAGCAGCTTCACCGAGGTCCTTCATCGAAAAACTCTTGTTCAAATACCCCTTCACGCTATCCAAAAGTTCTATATTGTTTCCAATTAGCAATATGTCATCCACATATAATATCAGAAACGCTATAGAGCTCCCACTCACTTTCTTGTAAATACAAGCTTCTCCGTAAACTTGTACAAACCCAAACGCTTTGATCACCTCATCAAAGCGAAGATTCCAACTCCGAGACGCTTGCACCAACCCATAAATGGAACGCTGGAGTTTGCAAACTTTGTCAGCATTCTCTGGATCGACAAAACCTTCCGGTTGTATCATATACAACTCTTCCTTAAGAAAACCGTTAAGGAATGCCGTTTTGACATCCATCTGCCAAATTTCATAATCGAAATATGCAGCTATTGCTAACATGATTCGGACGGATTTAAGCATCGCTACGGGTGAGAAAGTCTCATCGTAGTCAACTCCTTGAACTTGTGAAAAACCCTTTGCCACAAGTCGAGCTTTATACACGGTGACATTTCCGTCAGCGTCCGTCTTCCTCTTAAAAATCCATTTATTCTGAATGGCCTTCCGCCCTTCAGGTAATACTTCCAAAGTCCATACTTTGTTTTCATACATGGATCCCATCTCGGATTTCATGGCCTCTAACCATTTGTCGGAATCCGGGCCCACCATCGCTTCTCCATAGCTCGTAGGTTCACTGTTGTCCAACAACATGACCTCCAAGACAGGGTTACCATACCACTCAGGTGCAGTGCGTACCCTTGTCGACCTACGAGGTTCGGTAGTAACTTGATCAGAAGCTTCTTGATCATCATCATTGACTTCCTCTTCAACCGCTGCAGGCTCCACAAAAACATTTTTCTGTGCTGCGCTACTCTCTGGTTGAAGCAGAGGTTCAATAACCTCATCAAGTTCTACCTTCCTCCCACTCAATTCTTTCGAGAGAAACTCTTTCTCGAGAAAGGACCCGTTCTTAGCGACAAACACTTTGCCCTCGGATCTGAGATAGAAGGTGTACCCAACCGTCTCTTTTGGGTATCCTATGAAGACACATTTGTCCGCTTTGGGTTCGAGCTTTTCTGGCTGAAGCCTTTTGACATAAGCATCGCAACCCCAAACTTTGAGAAAAGACAACTTAGGTTTCTTACCAAACCATAGTTCATACGGTGTTGTCTCAACGGACTTAGATGGAGCCCTATTTAAAGTGAATGCAGCTGTCTCTAACGCATATCCCCAGAACGATAGTGGCAAATCGGCAAGAGACATCATAGAACGCACCATATCTAATAGGGTTCGATTACACGTTCGGACACACCATTACGCTGTGGTGTTCCAGGTGGCGTCAACTGTGAAACAATTCCACATTTTCTTAAGTGATTGCCAAACTCATAACTCAGATACTCTCCCCCTCGATCAGATCGTAGGAACTTGATCTTCTTGTTACGATGATTCTCAACTTCACTCTGAAATTGCTTGAACTTTTCAAAAGTTTCAGACTTATGCTTCATCAAGTAAATATACCCATATCTACTTAAATCGTCAGTGAAGGTGAGAAAGTAACGATATCCACCGCGCGCCGTGACACTCATCGGGCCACACACATCAGTATGTATGATTTCCAATAAGTCACTTGCCCGTTCCATTGTTCCTGAAAACGGGGTCTTAGTCATCTTGCCCATGAGGCACGGCTCGCATGTGTCAAGTGATTCAAAATCAAGAGACTCCAAAAGTCCATCAGCATGGAGCTTCCTCATGCGTTTCACGCCGATATGACCCAGCCGGCAGTGCCACAAGAAAGTGGTACTATTGTTATCAACTCTACATCTTTTGGCATCAATGTTATGAACATGTGTATCATCACTATCGAGATTCAATAAGAATAAACCCCCTACTTCGGGTGCATGACCATAAAAGATATTACCCATATAAATAGAACAACCTTTATTCTCTGATTTAAATGAGTAACCGTCTCGCATTAAACAAGATCCAGATATAATGTTCATGCTCAACGCAGGCACTAAATAACAATTATTCAGGTTCATAACTAATCCCGATGGTAATCGAAGAGCGAGCGTGCCGACGGCGATCACATCAACCTTGGCACCATTCCCCACGCGCATCGTCACTTCGTCCTTCGCCAGCCTCCGTTTATTCCGTAGTTCCTGTTTAGAGTTGCAAATGTGAGCAACCGAACCGGTATCAAATACCCAGGCACTACAACGAGAGTTGGTAAGGTACACATCAATAACATGTATATCACATATACCTTGCTTGTTGTTGTTGTTGGCCCCCTTCTTGTCTGCCAGATACTTGGGGCAGTTCCGCTTCCAGTGGCCGTTCCCCTTGCAATAGAAACACTCAGTCTCTGGCTTGGGCCCAGCCTTGGGTTTCTTCACTGGATGAGCAACTGCCTTGCCACCCTTCTTAGAGTTACCCTTCTTGCCCTTGCCATTCTTCTTGAAACTGGTAGTTTTATTGACCATCAACACTTGATGCTCCTTCTGGATGTCTGACTCAGCGACTTTCAGCATCGCAAACAGCTCGGCGATGGATTTGTTCATCCCTTGCATGTTATACTGCTGCACGAAGCTCTTGTAGCTAGGTGGGAGTGACTGGAGAATTCTGTCAATGATAGCCTCCTCCGGGAACACAAGTCCCAGATCAGCTATGCGGGTATAGTACCCAGACATCTTCAGTAAGTGCTCACTGACAGACGAATTCTCCTCCATCTTGCAAGCAAAGAATTTATCGGAGGTCTCATACCTCTCGATCTTGGCATTCTTCTCAAAGATGAACTTCAACTCCTGGAACATCTCATATGCTCCATGACGTTCAAAACGCCTTTGAAGTCCTCCTTCCAAGCTATACAACATGGCACACTGCACTACTGAGTAGTCATCCGCACGCGACTGCTAGGCGTTCATAACGTCCACAGAGGCCGGAGCGGGGGGTTCACCTAGCGGTGCATTTAGGACATAAACCTTTTGGGCAGCTGTGAGGATGATCCTCAGATTGCGGAACCAGTCCACAAAGTTGCTCCCATCATCTTTCAGCTTAGTTTTCTCTAGGAACGCATTAAAATTCAGGGGAGCTACTGCGGGAGCCATCTACAACAAAAGATTTGCAAAGACATCTTAGACTATTGTTCATGATAAGTGAGTTTTAACTAATCAAATTACTTATAACTCCCACTCAAATTGACATCCCTCTGGTCATCCGAGCGTGACATGATCCAAATCCACCAACCCAAGTCCGATCATCACGTGAGATGAGGTGGTGTCAATGGTGAACATCTTCATGTTGATCATATCTACTATATGACTCATGCTCGACCTTTCGGTCTTCCGTGTTCCGAGGCCATGTCTGTACATGCTAGGCCCGTCAAGTCTAACCCGAGTGTTCTGCATGTGCAAAACTGGCTTGCACCCGTTGTATGCGAACGTAGAGTCTATCACACCCGATCATCACGTGGTGCTTCGAAACGACGAACCTTCGCAACGGCGCACAATCGGGGGGAACACAATTTTATCTTGAAATTTTAGTGAGGGATCATCTTATAATGCTACCGTCGTCCTAAGCAAAATAAGATGCATAAAAGGATTAACATCACATGCAAATCATAAGTGACATGACATGGCCATCAACTCGTGCTTTTGATCTCCATCTCCAAAGCACCGGCATGATCTCCATCGTCACCGGCGTAACACCATGATCCCCATCATCATGATCTCCATCATCGTGTCGCCATCGGGGTTGTCGCGCGCCCACCATGCTCTTACTACTATTGCTACCGTTTAGCGATAAAGTAAAGCATTACATAGCGCTTAATGATTGACACGCAGGTCATACAAAAATTAAAGACAACCCTATGACTCCTGCCGGTTGCCATATACATCGACATGCAAGTCGATATTAACTATTACAACATGATCATCTCATACATCAAATATATCTCATCATGTCTTTGGCCATATCATATCACATACATACCCTGCAAAAACAAGTTAGACGTCCTCTAATTTGTTGTTGCATGTTTTACGTGGCTGCTATGGGTATCTAGCAAGAGCGCTTCTTACCTACGCAAAGCCACAACGGTGATATTTAAGTTGCTATTTAACCTTCTACAAGGACCGCCTTCGTCGAATCCGATTCAACTAAGATAGGAGAGACAGACACCCGCCAGCCATATTATGCAACAAAAGTCGCATGTCTGTCGATGGAACCGGTCTCATGTACGTGGACATGTAAAGTTGGTCCGGGCCGCTTCATCCCATAATGCCGCTGAATCAAGAAAGACCAAAGAGGGAAGCAATCTAAACATCAACGCCCACAAACCCCTTTGTGTTCTACTCGTGAAAACATCTACGCAAGATCCTAGCTCATGATGCCACTGTTGGGGAACGTTGCATGGGAAACAAAAATTTTCCTACGCTCACCAAGATCAATCTAGGAGATGCATCTACGAGGGAAGAGTCAGATCCACATACCCTTGTAGATCGCTAAGCGGAAGCGTTCAAGAACGCGGTTGATGGAGTCGTACTCGCCGCGATTCAAATCGCCGAAGATCCCAGCACCGAACGGACGGTGCCTCCGCGTTCAACACACGTGCAGCTCGGGGACGTCTCCTCCTTCTTGATCTAGCAAGGGGGAAGGAGAAGTTGACGGAGAAACCCAGCAGCACGACGGCGTGGTGCAGATGGTGGTGAAGGAATTTCAGCAGGGCTTCGCCAAGCACTGCAAACTAGACGAAGATATTCGTGGAGAGGGAGGGCAATGCCGAGGCACGAACTTGTATTGCTGCCCTCCCTCTACCTCACTTTATATAGGGGGGAGAGAGAGGAGGGGGCGCCCCTAGGGTTCCCCCTAGGGGGTGGCGGCCAAGGGGAGGGGCTGCGGCCAGGGTTAGGGTTCCCCCCCCCCAGGCGCCTTGCCCCCCAAGTCCTAGGGGTGCGGCTGCCCTAGGGGGGCCCAGCCCCTTAGGCGCAGGTGGAGGAGCCTAGGGGGGCGCACAGCCCTTGTGTGGGCTGTTGCGTCTCCCCACTTATGGCCCATAGGGCCCGTAACATTTACCGTGGCCCCCGAAACACCTTTCGGTTCTCCGATTCCTTCCCGATGTTCCCCAAAACAATTCCGGACTCCGTTTACTCTCATCCCATATATCAATCTTCATCCCCGGACCATTCCGGAGACCCTCGTCACGTCCGGGATCTCATCCGGGACTCCGAACAACCTTCGGTTACCATGCACTGTTCTCACTAACAACCCTAGCGTCACCGAACCTTAAGTGTGTAGACCCTGCGGGTTCGGAAACTATGCAGACATGACCGAGATACTCCCAGGTCAATAACCAATAGCGGGATCTGGATACCCATATTGGTTCCCACACGTTCCTCGATGATCTCATCGGATGAACCACAATGTCAAGGATTCAGGTAATCCCGTATACAGTTCCCTTTGTCTCGTCGGTATGTTACTTGCCCGAGATTCGATCGTCGGTATCTCTATACCTAGTTCAATCTCGTTACCGGAAAGTCTCTTTACTCGTTCCGTAATACATAATCCCGTGACTAACTACTTAGTCACTTTGAGCTCATTGAGATGACGTATTACCGAGTGGGCCCGGAGATACCTCTCCGTCACACGGAGTGACAAATCCCAGTCTTGATCCATGTCAACTCAACAGACACCTTCGGAGATACCTGTAGAGTACCTTTATAGTCACCCAGTTACGTTGCGACGTTTGGCACACACAAGGCACTCCTACGGTGTCAGTGAGTTACATGATCTCATGGTCATAGGAACTTATACTTGACATGCAGAAAACTATAGCGATAACTGATACGATCAAAAGCTATGTTTAACGTCTGGGTCTCGTCCATCACATCATTCTCCTAATGATATGATCCCGTTATCAAATGACAACTCATGTCTATGACCTGGAAACCGCGGTCATCTTTGATCAACGAGCTAGTCCTGAAGAGGCTTACTAGGGACACAAAGTTTGTCTATTTATCCACACATGTATTTAAGTTTCCAATCAATACAATTATAGCATGGATAATAAACGATTATCATGAACAAGGAAATATAATAATAACTCTTATATTATTGCCTCTAGGGCATATTTCCAACATGAGGAAGTGATGATGAGCCCAGATTCCGCAAAATGGCTTGAGGCCATGAAATCTGAGATGGGATCCATGTATGAGAACAAAGTGTGGACTTTGGTTGACTTGCCCGATGATCGGCAAGCCATCGAAAATAAATGGATCTTCAAGAGGAAGACCGACGCTGACGGTAATGTTACTGTTTACAAAGCTCGACTTGTTGCGAAAGGTTTTCGACAAGCTCAAGGAGTTGACTACGATGAGACTTTCTCACCCGTAGCGATGCTTAAGTCTGTCCGAATCATGTTAGCAATTGCCGCATTTTATGAAATTTGGCAAATGGATAACAAAACTGCATTCTTTAATGGATTTATTAAAGAAAAATTGTATATGATGCAACCCGAAGGTTTTGTCAATCCTAAAGGTGCTAACAAAATGTGCAAGCTCCAGCGATCCATCTATGGACTGGTGCAAGCATCTCGGAGTTGGAATATACGCTTTGATAAGTTGATCAAAGCATATAGATTTATACAGACTTATGGTGAAGCCTGTATTTACAAGAAGTGAGTGGGAGCACTACAGCCTTTCTTATAAATATATGTGAATGACATATTGTCGATCGGAAATGATGTAGAATTTTCTGGAAAGCATAAAGAAGTGTTTGAAAGGAGTTTTTCAAAGAAAGACCTTGGTGAAGCTGCTTACATATTGGGCATCAAGATCTATAGAGATAGATCAAGACGCTTGATAAGACTTTCGATAAGTACATACCTTGATAAGATTTTGAAGTAGTTCAAAATGGATCAGTCAAAGAAGGTGTTCTTTCCTGACTTGTAAGGTATGAAGTTGAGTACGACTCAAAGCCAGACCACGGCAGAAAAATATAGAGAGAATGAAAGTCATTCCCTATGCCTCAGCCATAGGTTCTATAAAGTATGCCATGCCGTGTACCAAACATGTTGTGTACCTTGCCATGAGTTTGTCAAGGGGGTACAATAGTGATCCAGGAGTAGATCACTGTACATCGGTCAAAATTATCCTTAGTAACTGGATGACTAAGGAAATGTTTCTCGATTATGGAGGTGATAAAGAGTTCGTCGTAAAGGGTTACGCCGATGCAAGCTTTGACACTAAATCCAGATGACTCTAAGTATCAATCTGGATGCGTATTGAAAGTGGGAGCAATTAGCTAGAGTAGCTCTATGAAGAGCATTGTAGACATAGAAATTTGCAAAATACATACGGATCTGAATGTGGCAGACCCGTTGACTAAACTTCTCTCACAAGCAAAACAGGATCACACCTTATTACTCTTGGGTATTAATCACATAGCGATGTGAACTAGATTATTGACTCTAGTAAACCCTTTGGGTGTTGGTCACATGGCGATGTGAACTATGGGTGTTATTCACATAACGATGTGAACTATCGGTATTAAATCACATGGCGATGTGAGCTAGATTATTGACTCTAGTGCAAGTGGGAGACTGAAGGAAATATGCCCTAGAGGCAATAATAAAGATGTTATTTGTATTTCCTTATATCATGATAAATGTCTTTTATTCATGCTAGAATTGTATTAACCGGAAACTTAGTACATGTGTGGATACATAGACAAAACAGTATGTCCCTAGTATGCCTCTACTAGACTAGCTCATTGATCAAAGATGGTTATGTTTCCTAGCCATAGACATGAGTTGTCATTTGATCAACGGGATCACATCATTAGGAGAATGATGTGATGGACAAGACCCATCCGTTAGCATAAAACTATGATCGTTTAGTTTTACTGCTATTGCTTTCTTCATGACTTATACATGTTCCTATGACTATGAGATTATGCAACTCCCGAATACCGTAGGAACACCTTGTGTGCTATCAAATGTCACAACGTAACTGGGTGATCATAAAGATGCTCTACAGGTGTCTCCGAAAGTATTCGTGGTGCTAGCATAGATCGAGATTAGGATTTGTCACTCCGAGTGTCGGAGAGGTATCTCTGGGCCCTCTCGGTAACACACATCACAATAAGCCTTGCAAGCAAAAAGACTAATGAGTTAGTCATGAGATGATGTGTTACGGAACGAGTAAAGAGACTTGCCAGTAACGAGATTGAACTAGGTATAGAGATACCGACGATCGAATCTCGGGCAAGTAACATACCGATGACAAAAGGAACAACGTATGTTGTTATGCGGTTTGACCGATAAAGATCTTCGTAGAATATGTAGGAGCCAATATGAACATCCATGTTGCGCTATTGGTTATTGACCGGAGATGAGTCTCGGTCATGTCTACATAGTTCTCGAACCCGTAGGGTCCGCACGCTTAACGTTTGATGACGATCGGTATTATGAGTTTATGAGTTTTGATGTACCGAAGGTAGTTCGGAGTCCCGGATGAGATCACGAACATGACGAGGAGTCTCGGAATGTCCGAGACATAAAGATTGATATATTGGACGACTATATTCGGACACCGGAAGTGTTCCGGAAAAGTTTCGGATTTAACTGGATTGCCGGAGGGGGTTACCGGAACCCCCTACAAGGGGGGATGGTCCATAGTGGGCCTTGAGGAAAGGAGAGAGGCAGCCCATAGAGGCTGGCCGGCGCCCCACCTAGGGATCCTAGTTGGACTAGGATTGGGGGGGCGCCACCTCTCCCTCTTTTCCTTTCCCTCTCTTCCTTCTTGATGGACTCCTACTAGGAATAGGATTGCAATCCTATTCCTAGTAGGATTGCCCTAGCCGCACCATAGGAGGCCGGCCGGCCCTCCCCTCTTGCTCCTTTATATACGGGGGCAGGGGGGCACCCAAAGACACACAAGTTGAATTGTTCCAGCCGTGTGCGGTGCCCCCCTCCACAGAAACACACCTCGGTCATACCGTCGCAGTGCTTAGGCGAAGCCCTGCGCCGGTGAATACATCATATCCGTCACCACGCCGTCGTGCTGACGAAACTCTCCCGTGAAGCTCAACTGGATCAAGAGCTCGTGGGACGTCATCAAGCTGAACGTGTGCTGAACGCGGAGGTGCCGTACGTTCGGTGCTTGATCGGTTGAATCGCGAAGAAGTTCGACTACATCAATCGCGTCACTTGACGCTTCCGCCTCCGGTCTACGAGGGTACGTAGACACACTCTTCCCTCTCGTTGCTATGCATCTGGTAGATAGATCTTGCGTGATCGTAGGAAAATTTTAAAATACTACGTTCCCCAACATTGTAGGCATAGTGTGATGCCGCCATGAACTTGGCCAGCGCTGGGCGGCCAAGGATCCCGTTGTAAGGCAGGGGGATCCTGGCGACATCGAACACGATCCTCTCCGTCCTGTAGTTCAGATCACATCCAAAAGTCACGGGCAGCGTGACTTTCCCCTTCGGTTGGCTCCTTCCTGGGCTGACCCCTTGAAACGTGCCCGTCTCCTTGAGGTCTCCGTCAGGAACTTGTAGCTTCTCGATCACGGTGGGCGAGAGTAGGTTTAGGCCGGCCCCGCCATCGACTAGCATCTTCGTCACCTTGAGGTTGCGTATTGTTGGCGAAACCAACAACGGCAAGCACCCGACCGCAGTAATGCGATCAGGGTGATCCTCGGCGTCAAAGATGATAGGTGTGCTGGACCATTTCAGCGGCTTTTGGGCGCTGGGTGACGGCTCCGCCACAATAATCTCCCACGCCCACTGTTTAAGCTGGCGGTGAGAAGCATGCAGCGAGGCGCCACCATCGACGCACATGGCGTCCGTGGCCTTCTGAAACTCTTGGCCGCCGGACTCGTCGTCCTCTTCGTGATTGTCGTCTTCAGGTCTTCTATCGCGGCCCCGGGCGGGCCTTTCTTGCTGTTTCTCCTTGCCTCGACAGCCTGGTTGGCCGTCACGCTTCTTGCTGGATCCTTCAGCGCCGTCTTGGCCCTTCTCCTTGTCCCGCCTCTCGTATCCAGCCCTTTGCTTCTCAGCAAGGAGCTCAACCTGGTGGCAGTCCTGGAGATCATGGCCCTTGGTGTGATGGATCTTGCAGTACCGTTTGCCGGAGTTTCCCGGCTTCTCGGCGGCCGCCAAGGCCCGGCAGGCGACACATCCGGCAATTTCCTTGCCAGGGTCACCCGCCTTGGTTTTCTTGGTGGAGCCGGCGTCATCGGATCCCTCGACGGCAAGCACGGCCTTCCCCTTGCACTTTCTGTTACGGTTCCGGCCCTTCTTCATCGGAACAGCGGTATCTTCGTCCGAGGAGTCGGTTTCCGCACCGGCGCTCTCGCCGGGGTACTTCCTTCCCTCTTTGGCCCGGGCACATCTGTCAGCAAGAATGTAAAGTTTTGCCACATCCTTCACCTTGGTCATCGCCAGTTCTTCGCGTATCTTGCGGTTGCGCACGTTCTGGTGGAACACACTGATGATGGCGGCAGGGTGAACATCGGGGATATTGTACTGTACCCGGCTGAATCTCTGTATGTATTTGCGCAGAGTCTCGCCTTCCTTCTGGGGTATGACATGCAGGTCACTCGCTTGGCCATGGGCTTGATGGCCTCCGGTAAAGCCGCCAACAAACTCATGGCACAAGTCGGACCAGGAGGAAATAGAGTCTACTCACAAGTGCATCAACCACGTCATGGCGTTAGGTTTAAGAGCTAACGGAAAGTAATCCGCAAGCACCTTATCGTCGCGGGCCCCAGCAGCTTGCATCGCGATGGTGTAGACACTGAGGAACTCCGACGGGTGGGTCTTGCCGTTGTACTTCTCGCCAACGTCAGGTTTGAAGATGCGATCAGAGGGCCACTGGAACTGCCGCAGCTCACGGGTGAAAGCCGGACAGCCCACCTCGTAAGGTAGACCTCCAGGGCTTTCCTGTGCTGGGCGGTCCGCAGCAGGCCCTGCTCGCCTGTCTGACTGGTGGCGCGTTTCGCGCCGGCACTTGATGGTGGTTCGAGCATCTTCATGGGCTCGCTCCTGAAGAACTTGACGTTGGTCGCCGCGGGTCCGCGGGTCGGACGACGCTATGGAGATGGCGTCGCCCGTGACGTCCCGATGGGTCGATGCATGCGGCACTGGGCGAGGAGGAGGCGAATGCACCATAGCCACGGCGCTGCCAGCTCTCCCGCCCGTGGTGCGTGGGACCCCATCGGAGCGTCGGCCCGGGAGCTCCGCTGGATTTAGGTCGTCCCTGTTGGCGACTGCGACAAGGCTTTGGATGGTGGCTCTCCATTCGTCGAGTTTCCCCGTGACGGGAGGAAAGTCGAGGAGCAACTGCGCGCGCGCCAAAGCTTCGGCTGGCGTCGGCGGTAGCGAAACCTGCACGGATCGCGACGCGCTTCGACCCCTGACCGCGTCAGGGGGAGCTCCATCACGATCCCGCGGTCGCCTATCGTCTCCACCAGCGCTTCGGTGAGCGGGCTGGCCTTCTACGTCCCGGGAGCGGCGCTCGAGGCTCTTCCCATGGCGACGTCCGGGGTCTTCGGGACGACGACACCATTCGTCGCGCGCTGCTTGAGAAGAGCGCGCTGTTGGCGCCGGCATGGGAGTTCTGGAGGGCCTCGCGTCGCCCTCGGGCGGTGCGGCCGCGGCCTTGGAGGGCCCCGCGCCACCCACGGAGGGCCGGGTTCCATCTCTGGAACTCGCGGCATGCGGCCTTTTATCGGGCACACAAGCATCGCCACCTCCCAAACTCCGGCTGTCGGGATGGCGTTGGTGTTCGCGAGCAGCGCCCCGAGTCCTTTCCGCGACTGGTCCACTGCTCGCCCGCGTCGGGACGGGCTGTCCGGCTTCCGACTGGCCAACTGCCACCGTCGTCTTCTTCTTGGGCGTCATGATGATGCAGATGCGTCGAACTAACCGCTAAAGCCGATTCTCAAAGCCGCGCCCCCTACCTGGCGCGCCAAAGATGTCAGTGTATTTGGATCGACACCTATGGGATCACAAGAATCCCTACTACGGTTGCGGGGCGCGGGGTTGAGAGAAGAGCGGATCTGACGATCAGGACACAGTTCCTTTACCCAGGTTCGGGCCGCAAAGATGCGTAAAACCCTACTCCTGCTTTGGTGGATTATATGTTGGTGTTCTTCAGCTAACGAGGAGCTCCAAAAGAGTCGTGAGGGGTTCCGAAAAGCCGAATCCCCCTCCTGGTCTCCTCGGGCCTCCTTTTATAGGGAAAAGGGGTTGCCACAGTGGCACACAGGAGGTGGAAAGGGTACAGTGACGCGAGGTTATCCCTCGCATTACAGGACAAGGTTCATTTAATGCGCCCTGCTTAGGTGTCCTTGCTTTATCGGGGACGAGGGGAGACGCCCGTCTTGTCCGTTGCCGCTCCTCCTCGTGTCGACACGCGCCCTGGCCAGCGGTGCCTCAGGTGCCATGTAGGCAGACAGGCAGCTGAGGTGGCACAACGGCGGGTCTCCATGAAGATCTGTGGGTTGCCACGCAGGAGCCTGTCCAGCTGGTTGGGTCGGCAGCTACGTGGGTCGGTGGAAACCCAGTTGGTGCGGGCCTGATGGTGGCCCCGTGGGCGTCCTCGGCAAGGGCCTTGCCGGGGCCCCGGCAAGGGTCTTGCCCTGGCGCCTGCTGTCATCCCCGGCAAGGTGCTTGCCGGGGGCCTTGTGGATCCCCTTGGCTGGGGTCCTGCCAAGGGTCGTCATCTTCTTACCTTGCATCTGATCTTTAAGGTCTTCACAAAGATCTGCATGCCACCGCGGGGACATCTCCCGAATCCTCCCCCCATGGGGTGGCGGACTCAAGGGTGATTCGCTCCGTAGGCAGGGGGGGGGGTGGCGAGCTGCCGTGGCAAGGGTCTTGCCGGGGCTGCCAGAGCAGGCCTCGGCTAGGATCTTGCCGGGGAAAACCGCTTCGTCCCCTTGCTCTTCGTGTTCTTGTTCTTGGTGTCGCTCCAGTCTTCATCAAGCTTCAGTCTTGCCCTGGCTTGCCTCCCTTGCCTTGCTTGGTGTGATGGCGCCGTGGCTCAGACTGCCCGTGCACAGTCATAGGGGTACAAAAAGTGCACCCCTCTTTTTGTACACCGACACATTTATCTGACCAATTAAACGAATCTGTTTTAATAATATCAGATTCGTATTTGAACAACTAAGCTTGTTTAGTTTGATGGGTCGAGCAGTGCTATTATGACACGAAGCACATATTCTGATCGTATAGTGATCATAAAAGGGGGAAACCGGAGAAATGGTATTTAGCAGCAATTGTATGCTTCGAACTAAGAACTAAATTCTAAGAGCTGAAAAGAAATTAAAGTAACCAAGTTAAGATCTATTTTCTGGTTGAGATCAAAAAGTTAAGGAGATATGAAGTACCACCTCTCTTGCGGCGCCGTGTAGGCATCGGGGGTGTGATGGCTGTTGGTGGCGTTGAAGCAGATCTGCGACGGTAGACGGGTGCATCGGGGGATAAGTCCCGTTGCGGTGGAAGAGAAGGTCGTGTGAGCGGCCTCGACAAAGAGGACGACGGCGCCGATGAAGCGAGAGGACATGATGCAAGGCTCTTGGTCCGTCGCCGTGGATGAGAAATGTCCATCTCTAGCAGTGGACGACGCGGTCTTGGTAGGCGCTCCGGCATGGTGGAGGACGGTGGCGATGGATGTGGTGGAGGACGGCAGCGATGGATGTTGTGGAGGACGACGGCGATGGATGGGGTGGTGGACGGAGGCTGGTGTGGGGATGGTGTTCTAGCGCGGACGGTGTATGAATGGGAAAATGGAGGGAGAGGTATGGGGAACCAGGTTTTTGGGACGCGCCTGTATGAAAAATGGGAAAGTTACGAACTTAGCCCCCGTTTAAAATTTGGACGTATCGTCGATTGGGGATACGACGGTAACCTCGCATCTCGCCAATATTTGCCCAGAGCGATTTCAGGCGAGGAGAGGGTGGTTGGCGCCCATGGTTGGCACCCACGGTGTATGAACGGGGCTGACAGGTAGGGCGGTTGTGTCACGTCTGAGTGAAGTTATAAACTTGCCCCTATTGAAAATATTTTCCTACATCGATTTCGGCGAGTCGAGTTTGTTTTGCCGCCCACCGTGTATGAATGGGGAAATGGAGGGAGAAACAGAGGTCTTTCAAACGAGCTTGAATCAAATGTGTTTTGCCGTTCATGTTTGGCGCCCGCCGTGTCGGAATGGGCTGAGAGGCGGTCGTGTCACGTCTAATTGAAGTTACTATCCTACCCCTATTTAGAGCAGTGGAAATCGGTCCGATGGGTTGTCCGTGTAATGGGTAGACAGTAATTTCCATCTCCCAAACACTTGGCTTCGAGCAGCCGACGTGGGAGTGGACATTTTGCCGTTTCTTTTGAATTTCAGGACAATAAGCATCCACATTTACCCTGGCAACTAAATTCGAATCCATTTTGTATTCCTATACGAATCTTTGTAAATAATTCTATGTGTTTTTATATATCTTCAAAAAGACGACAAATATGTATTCCACTATCATATATGAATATGGTTTACAAATGTCGATACTCAAATTCAGAAGCTAGAATCCAGTTTAAGGTAAATTCAAATATTTGGAACACTTCATGTCCAACTCAAATGTCACACGCAGCATAATGTGTACTCCCATTTAGATATGTACACAAGCGATGTATCAAGATTCAAATACCGAGTCAATCAACCAAAAATGTACAGAACTAACAGACATATAAACACTTATAGAGTATATGGATCAATAATATCAACTAACATACATAAGCCAGGCTGTTGTACTTTTCTTTGCTACAACAGCATCCTTTTTTAGCCAAGCTACTACAACATCTTGGCCCTTTTCGATGCGTGCCACTTATGGCGCATCTATACTACTATTATTGCTGAATGCACATTCAACCCGATTGGCATATTTGTAGGTCTGGCACAACAATCAAAATGAAATGTCTCCGAGTCTTATCAATTAATACAGACTTGTGCTCAAATAAATTACAAACCAAAAAAAAACAATTATTGCATGATCTCTAAAACAAATGGTTTGATTGATTACATGAACAAACAACACAAAGGTTATTCAACGATGGAAAGAACATTTCATCTATGATTTACCAAGTGGGAATTTATTTTCCTTTTTTCCTTCAGGACCTTAACAATGTGGTCAGTCTCAGCTTGCTTCGTTTTGAAATCCACCAAATATTTAATGGTTGTCTTGAGTACTGCTACTGATTGTGTCGTTTGCTTCCTCAACATGTCAACTTCATATCTAAGTGCAGAAGCAGAATCTCTTTCTAGCACTAGTTTAGCCTCTAGAGCATCAGCAGTTGGCAATTCATAATGCACGATTGGGCCGGTGCCATTGCTGTGGGATGATACAACGTCCATGGGGACCTCGCTCTTTGATCTTGGGCTAACTTGTTTTGCCATTAAAGTTCCGATTGGATTCAGAAAAGTTGAAGTTAGCAAAACATCTCAACTGGGAGTTATAACAGCAAACCAGTTAAACAAACAAGGAATTAAAGAGTTTCAATTGGATGCTGAAAAGTAGTTATTAACATCATTGTAACCCGTTGTTGCAGCAGCAAAGCAGTTAAACAAACAAGTAGCTATTTAAGTTCAGGCAAACAGGTAATTCTTAACAGTAAGTATCAAACACATAGATAGGTGCAGTCTATAATAGGATTAACAGGCTATGGCATTATGTAATTAGTAGCAAACTAAATTAAGCCAAGCAATGTAATTGAACAATTTTGCAATAAGTGGCTAACTAAAATTCCGAGAAGCAGGTAGCTGAACTTACGCTAGTTCTTTGTACAGGCACACTGCAACTTCTTTTTCGCTTACAAGGTTGTACGAAGGAGTCCATGGCATCAATTGCTTGGATACGCAGTCTCAATACTTCTTTCTTCCCACACTGCATTGGTAAGTCGAATGGTTAATCTGGTAAGATGGTGCGTCCTTGATATGTTATATGAGGACGTGTAGTTAGACTAGTTGTAGCCACACACATCACACTGGCTTTTACTGTATAATTAATGCGCTTACTTTTGGCATATCGAGATCTAAGCAATCTACAATAGGATGAAAAGACTGGCATCCTTCACATTATTGGCGGACCCAGTTCATAGAAACAAACAACTCAACTATTCTATGGGTAAATCAAAAGCGCCACTGGAATACTTTTCACTACCCCTATCATACACGCAAAAAGGTGCGACGCCAGCATAGGGGCTGGTATGGGCGACGCCACAGTCGCAGCTTGCAAGAGTAGCATGCGCAACGAGCAGGTACATCACATCCCTGATTATATCTAATTCAACTCTTCAATTTCTGGCCAATAGTTAAACCTGATGGTGTTATAAAACTGCTTGTATGTAGGGAATCTATGAGAATATGAAACCAATTTCTACTTATTTTATAACTCCCCCAATCAATACTGAACTGACTGAATCTGATGAATCTAATGAAGTTTCCGGTGCAAACATCCAAGATCATATTGTTCTTGAGCTTGAAGTGTTTAATGAACAGACTGGTAATGAAGGATTTGATGCAAACATTTTACATGCTCCTGGTGATGAACATATAGTGTCTAATGAGGCATCTAATGCAAGCATTTTGCAAGCTCCCATTGAAAGATTTAGTGTCTAATGATGATCTGCTATGTTGAGAGAGACATAGAGATTTGCAGGCATTGATGACAAGCAAATTATAGTGCATTTTCATGGCTTGAGGAAACGTCGAGGTCATCTACCAGAAAGTCCCCATATCATGACAACGTGGCATAAATACTTTTCTAATTTGTTGTTTGAAACTATTGGCATACTTGTGCAGGATAGGTATATTGATATGCAGTTTGTGCACTGGTTATAGGTGCAATTACACTTCGATATTTTCATCCAGAGAACGAATAATTCAAGCAGGTACAGACCATGTTTGTAGTCCTTGTACACCATGTTGCATTTTGTGTTTTTTGGTGCTTGCATCATTTAGTGTTTATAATCTGAACTACTTTGGATCATTAGCTGGTTTTCAAAGTGCATGTAGCTTCACATTTCTCAAGTTATGTTGATTTCCGGAGTGCAAGTGCCTTCGTATTTTTTTAAGGTAAAAGTTCGCCCCTGGTAACTTGAATTCGTGGATCCGCCACTGCACACAAATCATACACGAAAGCCAGTACGAATTAAATTAAATGCAGGGACTTACGCTAGCTCGTTATATAGGCTCACTACAGCTCTGCTTGCGCTTGGGATGTTCCATGTACAAGTCCATGTTACCACTTGCTTGGATGTGCATGCCTTGTGCTCCTTGCATCCCCCTCTGCATTTTTGACACGGTGAATGGATGATCAAATAAGAGGAATCGACCTTGCTATTGTACCGGAGGACAGATACTTACAAGGTTATACGGGTGTGCAGGATGTGTACCAGATCCCGTAGCACCGTCTTGCTTCGCTAAAAAATGGATTTGCTTGTTTCAGATGATATCTCTAGAAGAAATAAGAGTTAAAGTCAGAGTTGGATAGGCGTGTAAGCTAAGAGAGCAGTGAAAGGATATCCAAACATCATTGGAACAGTGCACAAGGGAGTGATGTGTGGATACCTAGTTCGGGCCGGCATTTGGGCATGCTCGGCTAGCTAGAGTGCGGGTCACTTCAGAGCCGTTGAGGGTGATGCGCTGGTTGGCTGGCCGCGCACGGATGCAGATCTTGAGTGGCACCGAAGCGCTACGATGCGGTGGACGAGACCGTTGGTGAAGCCCCAACGGCCTCGGGGGGCGGAGGCGCGATGATGTGCTCGGTGAAGTAGCCCCGGTGAGCTCGGAGACGGCGTCGGTGAAGCGCACCTGATGCGGTGGAAGTTGGTGTCTGTGAGGCACGTCGGTTGTGGCGGCCGACGTTGTCGGTGGACCACCCGGTGCGGTGGACGAGGGCGTAGATGAGGTAGCTTCGGTGCGGTGGTGAAGCGCGACCGTCATCTTCGTCATCGTCGTCCGGCACAGAGGTGGGGAAAGAGATGAGACGAGGGGCGATTCGATCTTTGCTTGGGTTGGCGGCGAATTAGGGATTTGAGAAATCTGGGCGCGGAAGGGGACGGTGGAGAAGGGAGATTTTGCAGGGCTGGAATTGGGGCCGCTAGATATTTCAATCCGAAGCGTTGAAGCGCGAACTTATTTTGTCGTCGTCCTTTTTTCGGGGAGGGAGGTGGGTGGCTGGGTGCTAAGCGTCCGCCCAACACACGCGACCACCACAACACGACCCTGGTCTGCCTGGTGCGTCTACATTTGAGAATGCAAACGAATCTTCTTTCATTTGCAAACGAATCTGTATGTATTACCATGCCCGTGTTTTCCTTGCAATAATTAGTCATTCGAAACGAGATACTATAAATTAATTAATGAGGAGTTATTTGAAAAAAATCGAAACGGTATCCACGCTAACGTGGATTAGAGTGTGTGTCACATAATTAGTTATTTTAATTAGTGTGTGTCTCACATAGCGGTCTCCAATTCTAACGTGGATTTCGCATTTCACTGTATCCACGCTACTTTTTTAATACAAATTCATATGTATATGATGAACACCATGGTAGTGAGAAAACTTTTGGATGGATTCAAACATATGACCTACAAAATAGCACAACAAATCGAGTCAATATCAACTTTTCGAAACCTAGTATGGCACGAATTCGAAATAATTACCCATATGCATGATCCTCAGTTCAAATCTTACAATGTACACCGAATTGAAACATCGATATTAAGTCTCGTACTATGTACATTCAAATGTTGTTTTTAGCCCCCCCCCC
>LR738710.1:181657394-181676125 GCA_902687465.1 Secale cereale
CCCCCCCCGGCACACACGCTACATACTTCCTGTATCGGTCAATCTTCCTCTCCTAACCACCTTAGGAAGCTATCGGCTTCCAACACACATCCATTCTTTCTCTCCATGTTTTGATCTCTAACTCTCTCAAGTACACAACCCCCTTTTTCCACTCTGTTATGAAATGTATTTACCTCACACACCCACCATTGCACCCCATGCCGAGCTCTCTCTCTCCCTCTCCCTCTCACCCTCTCGCGCTAAATACATGCATTGCCTATCTAGCCCCCCAACCTCTTGTGCGCACGCACGCACGTTGTCTATCTAGGTCACTCCCTCGAGACTGTCTCACTCTTTCTTCCGCACGGCAGGCCACACTCACTCAATCTCGCTCTCTTTATCTGAGTCTCGTTTAACCTCGTTTTCTTTCACACACAAATGATATATCTCCCTGTTGGGCCTCGATCGACACACTCTATACTCTCTCACGCAGATTGTCTATCCAAGTCAGTCCATCGAAGCTGCCCCCACTCTTTCGACCTCATGGCGGGCCACGCTCTCTCTCTCTCTCTCTCTCTCTCTCTCTCTCTCTCTCTCTCTCTCTCTCTCTCTCTCTCTCTCTCTCTTTGTATGTCTCGATTGACTCCGCTCTTTCTAGGAAAAAATGATATATCACCATGTTTGAGCCCAATACGACTTATTCACATTGTATACTCTCTCACGCACATTGTCTATCTAGGTCACTCTCTCCAACCCATCTCACTCTTTCGATCGCACGACGACCCTCTGTGATCGATTGACCTTGCTTCCTCCCACGCACAAAATATATCTACACGTCTGTGATTGGATTAGCTCTCAAGCTCTATCTTACAGCTCTCACCCTTGCCAAAAGCTCAATCGGACAATATCTCTCCAGAGCATATATATTTGTTCAATGAATGTCAGACCACACTCACTTTGTCTCTCTATCTATATGTCTCTCGATTGACCTCGCTTTCTCACGCCGTATCTTCCATACATTGAAGCTACCTCTCCATCCCTCGCAAAGCCAGAGCTGTTTACATTGTGATGGCACTCCAACCTTGGATTAATTTGTGTAGGCATTTATTCCGATCGGTTTAGATTATATTTTCGTAGCATTCGGCCCACAACTACTTGAAACACTGTTGCAACCCCCGCAACTCCCCTAGTTGATTTCCCTCTGACTCGGTCATCGCTCTCTTGCACGTCCTTTCTCGCCTTCAACGTCGCACCATGGTATTATTGCAAAAAAACTCTGTTGTTCTCTTTCATTATTATAAATAAGCTACAAAACTACACACGGATAGTCCACTTGGAATGGAATAAATTTCGACCCACAAATTAAAGTGCTACAAACTACACACCGAGGGGCCCACATGTCATGAAACAAATTTGGACCCATATACAAATTAAAAAATAAAGGACGAGGATCGAACATGCGACCAGGGCCTTCAAGCCGCCCGTCAATAGGCAACATACGTAGAACATCAATGTTTGTTGTACCTTCCTTTGTTCACATAATGTTTTTATATTGCCCCAGCCTATTTAATTGATAACATGGAATATTATTTTTAGTACTATCCGCCTTCACTTACTGGTGGGTTCCATGTGTGCTCTCTCTCTCCTCCCCTTCTGCGTTTAGACGCACGGGCAAACACGAAGAACT
This sequence comes from Secale cereale, assembly GCA_902687465.1. Taxonomy (NCBI): domain Eukaryota; kingdom Viridiplantae; phylum Streptophyta; class Magnoliopsida; order Poales; family Poaceae; genus Secale; species Secale cereale. The sequence continues at coordinate 181,659,061 of LR738710.1, forward strand.
CACGGGCGATGTTGCCGTTGACCATATCTGGACGCGTTCACAAGTTACGACACCAGTTTCACGTGCTAGCAGCACTAGTCAGTGTGTATGTGCAATGCACGTTAATTTGGAAGTATATTAAGTGCATGCGGATATTAAGTAGGATCTTATTTACGTGTTATTATGTGATTAGCACTATTTTTGGCATGAAATTAACTGCACGCTAAATGTGTTGAGCGCTCGACATTGATGCAGTCTAGGTCGTTGGATGATAAGGAATACATGTGGCTTGATGACATTTTATATTTAATTTGATACGACTCTAGCAGAACATTCAATCAATAAAACCATAGATTTCGTTCAGTCTGACTCCGACTTTAAATTATACGACGATCGATCTAAAATAAATGGAAATGATAAATGTTCGGATTTTAAGCATGGCAATCCGAACGTTTTTCATGGCAAATTTAGATTACGCGGCAGCGGTGGGGCGTCTTGTGGTGGGAAGCGGCTCCTCTGCCGTGCTCTGTGTGTCGTCGGGCCACTGACCGACGGCGATGGCGGCGCCTTGCGCCGTTGTTGGCGTACTCCTGGATGTTGACCTAGCTTCAAGGAAGGCCAAAATATTCTGGACTTCGGACGTCAACTGGCGGGAGGAGGCGACTGGCTTTGGTGCAAGAAAGCGGTCGACGGCAGCCATCCATGCCGCTGAGGGGGGCACTGGCACCCGCGCGGGGACAGGCGCTATCAACGACGCGGCGGAAACATTCGTGTGCACGGGCACCGGCACGGGCATGCACGTCAGTGCACGCACAAGCGCATGTGCTGGCAGGTGCACGGGCACCGGCATGGGTGTGCGCGTCAGTGCACGTGCAGGTGCATGCGTTGGCAGGTGCACGGGTGTGTGAAAGTCGGCGGGGACCTTGTGGCATCAAGCTCGGCGACAATGTGCGGCTCCCAGCCCATCAATGCCACGGGGATGGGCGCTGGCGCAGTCGGGAGACGGGAGCCAGAACGAGAGCGGGGACAGGCGCGGCGTCTTCCCGCAAGGCCAGTTAAAGCTCGTCCCAAAGCGCCTTATGTTCTTGAGACTCTGGCTGGGTGTCTTCCTCAGGAAACTGGAAGACTAAGGATAGACCATCATGATGTGGATGGCGTACGTTTAGGTCAGGCTGGTTGGAGGTAGACAACAGGAGAATCGGAGAGGAATAGAGAAGATTGTAGCGATACCAGGTAGTGCATGGTCGATTTTAAACTGCGGCGCCGGTGACATTAAAAGTGGGAGCAGTTGGGACGAAGGTGGGCGGTGGAGCCTGGTCATCTGCACAACGGTCTGCTCGCACGCCTCCTTGTCAGCCGGCGCAGCGGTCTGCTCGCACGCCTCCCATCGACTCACACGCTTGCTCGGACGGCACCTGCCGATGAGAAGCGGGACTCGTGGCCGCACGTAAACGCCCACGGTTTCAATAGTGAAAGTGTTCGCCTTAACGTGACAGGTCTTTGTTCCAAAATACCTTGGCTCTTCATTTATTCAACTTGTCATAAGCAGCTTGTCTCAAATTGAAGAAAAAATTACGAAGTAATATTTGTGCCATATCACGTGACCATGCTCAGTTTCAAGAATTTATGGTCACTTTTGGATTTTCTGAAATTTAAGATCCAGGATTCGAAACAATATCATAACCTGCATCATGCAATAAATTTTCAAGCCATACATCTGTCCTTTTGTATTTCTTAAGAAAGGATTTGGTCAAACATTTTGCTTACTTAGACAACAAGTTATATATGCAGAGCAAAAGGATAATCCCTCCATACCAGTGCATTGCCTGATATATTAACTCAAGTACTAGGCACGAACAAACGGGCTCAATTCTGTGCTCATCCTGGTGTAGTAGTAGTACTACTAGGCAATGCAGTTGACGGGTGACCTTGGTGAGCGGCGATCGAGGGAATTGAACCGTGCTCGGCACGGTAGGTAACGTTGTCTAGTTACTAAAGCATCCCTCCGTTGTTCATCGGTAGTCATTATGGACCAGGGACATGAGGGGAATTTCCTAGGGCTGGAATTCTGGCCGCCAGATATTTCGACTCGAAACACGGAGGCTCGACTGGTTGGGGTTGCCTAATGTGCGTACCACGCACGCCACCAGAAGGACACGAGCCCGATTTTTTTATTTTTTATTTTTTTAGGATCAACATGAGCCAAGGTCTGGCTAGTACGCCGTTGGGCCCTACCATTCGAGAATACGAAGGGAACCTTTTAAATTTCTGAACAAATCTATGTGTATTACAATGCCCGTATTTTCCTTGCAAATACTAATCTCAACGTGGTAATTGATTTATGATGAGTTGTTGAATTAGAGTCAGTTTGTGATATAGTGATCTCAACGTGGATTTCACATTTCATGGTATCCCTGGTAAGTTTTCAATGCAAATTCAAATTTAAAAGATGAACAATATGGAGGTGAGAAAACTTTGTATGTATCAAGCATATGACCACACACACACCCACACACGAACACAACAACAATCCAATAAGTATAGTGCATCTATTTGTCCAAACCATGCATGTATGACACGAATTCAAAAATACTCCTTCTGTTCCTAAATATTAGTGTTTTAGAGATTTCAACAAGCGACTACATACGGAGCAAAATGAGTGAATCTACACTCTAAAATATGTCTATATACATCTATATGTGCCACTCCACTTGAAATCTCTAAAAAGACTAATATTTAGGAATGAAGGGAGTAAAATGTAAGACATGCATGGTCCTCAACTCAATATTTAAAACGAACATGAAACTGAAACATGAATATTAAGTCTAGTATTACAGTACATGCAAATGTTGTGTTTAATTAGGCGAAGCTATGATTGTCGGGGGTCACCCCCTCGACCTTAGATAAAATTGTGAAGCTCTGTTTAGGGTTGTTTAGATTATATTTGTCCCCACCCTCCCAACCACCGATTGGTTGTGCACCCCCCACCCCTCCTCCCCAGGAGAATATCATGTGCCCCCATACCTTAGATATGCCGATGCGAGTTGCTTGGAGCTTGTAGATCTGAGATATAGCAGCTCACATGATGTCTTAATATTTTTACAGAAACCTTGATGAGTTTGAGAATTGCACACAATTTGTACAAAAACTACTCAGACGCCCTTGGATCCCATATCCAACGACCTCGAAGCTCGTATCACTGTAGCATCTAAGATGAAGGAGGACATCATATTCTCCTATATGTAAGAATATCAAGTGCTACCACACCTTAGATGCTTTGGTGATACAAGCTCTTCGGAGCCGCTGGATTTGTGACCCAACACCTCCTCGGTGGTTCAAATGGTTTTTTGCAGAAAAGCCCCCAAAGAGTTCGGCCACTTGTTACAAGCACAAAGACTGTTCAGATGCCATTGGATCTCAGATCAAATGACCTCGAAGCTCGTATCACCGTAGCATCCAAGCTGCGAGAGCACCTTATGTTTTCTCGCACGGGAGAATATGAGGTGCTCCCGTACCGTAGGTTCTATGGTGATACGAGTTCACGGAGATCTAACGGCCCACAGTAGCAGGTTTGAATGTTTTTGCAATATATGGCTGAGAGAGTTTGGGAATTGCACAGAAAGTACAAGTACTACGCATGTGCCATCTGATCACTGATCATACGACCTAGATGCTCATATCATCGTAGCGGGTAATTAAGCTACGGGGAGCACCTAATATGAGCAACGGGCAGCCGTTGGATCCAAGATGCAGCGGCACACACGAGGCCTGAATGTTTTATTTGCAAAAAAACCTTTGGAGAGTTTGGAAATTGCGCATAATTACAAAGACTACTCCCAAGTCATTGGATCTCACTTCCAACGGTGTAAAAACTCATATCACCGTAGCATCTAAGCTGCGGGGTGGATGTGATATTCTATGCCGTTGTCATTTTTGTTTGTAAACTTGCAAAATACGTGTAACTTGTGTCATTACTTGTCTAACCGCGCAAAGTGTTTGTTCAAAAAAACCATCCTACACTAAAATATCGGAACAACACACTGGGTCCCACTTGTCATTAATCAAATTTGGACCTAAAACTAACAAATATGAAAGACGAGATTCGAACTGGCAACCTGGACTACAAAGCTTAAGTCGATAGCCTAAAACAACAACGATTGTTGGCTTTGTCTCATAACTTGATTTTATACAGTATTACGTTGAGTAGAGGGAGTGCCTCGTCAACACGTGCATGACCGTTGACTCACTTACTGGTGGGTCCCAGGTCTGCGATCTCTCTCTTCTCTCCATCGTCTAACCTTTGCACGGGCACACACGAAGAGCGGCGCTAGCTTGCCGTGGTGTTATTACAACTAAAAAAGCTTGGAAAGTAAAAGAATCACCTAGAAAAAGAGACGTTGTGGCTGGTCGAGACGGAGCTAACCACACCTATCCTCCATGCCATGTTAGCATGATGAAGCTGTGTGGCTAGTGGGGTGTTCTCGACCAATCGGCTGGGTCCCGAGGTCGAACCATATGTACTACGTCTGATACAGTAAACATGCATATTTTTCCTCCGTGACGAGACATGGCACACCCTACCGCGCGATTTCGGTGTCCTCCCGGGTGGTGCACGCATATATTCTTCCTTATGTGGGACGCCCTACCGCGCGTTTTTGCCGAAGCAAGTAAATGAGTCGTCAAATCACGAAAGACCACTTTTCCCGCCGAGTACATCAGTGAAGCACGGTGTCTAGCTAGTTGCGCTAGTTCGACCGATTAGCCAGACCGCCGCCACATTTGTTTTTTCACCCCTTTTTTTATCTACTTGCCGGCAGGTAAATTTAAATATCCACCACGGCATTGCTCTAGTGTTTGAGTGCGGCAGGATTTTTAATTTTTTTGATTGACGGGAGCAAGCGCGGCAGGATTTTTAATTTTTTTTGATTGACGAGAGCAGGCGCGACAGCAATTAGTCACGATGACTCCGCGTGTAAAACCCACTGCTCCCTGATGTGAGAACTCGTCGACTTGTGTTTTACCATGGTGAAAACCAAAAGATTCCCCGCTCCTCGGCTGGCTCCCTCCGCCTTCCCGTAGATTGCATTGCCTTTCAGCCGTTTCGCCCCTTGCATCACTAACGTCATGCGCCTCGAGAAGCAAAGGGGCTTCGGTGGAGTTTAAGCGCCCTCTGCATGGGCATGCCCATGTCTCGGCGCAACATGACCGTTGGATCAAACTCAGTCGATGCAGATCAGTCACTGTAGCACAAAGCGTGTGGGTGTGTTTGGTTGCATTCTAATCTCAATATACTCCTCTGTCTAGGTGTGTAAGTCACCTTACGAAAACCAAATAATCCCACAACACTTAGGCACGGTACATTAACTCCCTCCCCGTTTCTTGTTTTGTGACATATCAGCCAATAAGAGACGTAGGCCGTGCATGCTTTCAATGACTTGAGACTAATAAACATGACATGGAGTGGTTAGTTCATTGCATGCAATGCTATTAATTAGCAAAAAGACATTAAGTTTTCTCGTTTTTCTCTCCGCCTTGGTCGCAGTGCACAACGTAAGATGACTTACACACCTAGACAAAGGGAGTAGTTGTTTCCTCTTCGTGTATTTGTATTAACCTACTAGTGTGGGCTCATGCACGCTTAATGCACTCTGCCAAACACCCAAAAGTAGGTCGAGAAGGGAACTTTTGCTCCCATCCCGTGCACCCTTCATACATCCTGCCTAACACTATTTGTGCTTCATATGGTTCATGCTTCGTGGAGTACTATAGCACCGTACTCTCCGTGCGCTGTAGACCTAGTTCTGTTAACATTGATCTTACCGTTCATTCTCGATCGGAGAGTCGAGAAAGCGGTACTATGTTACTACATTACTGTTCATATAGTTGACATGCACACAACATCATTTGTTGTCGTCATATCTTACTACACTAGCAATAAGATTATGTAGTACTGACGTATGAACCACTGCACATGCCTAGTAGTAGGAGCATTGTGTAAGTTCAAGTGGCTGCCGTGTTTCGCACTCCTCCGTCGTAAGAGTGGAAACGCTTGTTGTAATCATTTTTTTCTTCAGAGAAACAGTGGACACGCTATACTGTGCGGATCCTCCTCCAACCATGCACTAAATTACTCACTTTCGCCGACGTGTGGGACAGCTAGCATCGGGGTCCACCAGCCATACACTAAATTACTCCGTATGAGATTGACAGTAGACTACCCCGATCGAAGCGCCGAAGTAATGCCCAATGAGCCGTCAAATCGCAAAACCCCCTCCTTTCCAGTAGTAAGTTGGACGGACGAAGCAACCATCATTTCACTCTTCTATCTCAGCTTCCTCTCTACCCAACTCGCTTCTTCCTCATCTTGTTCCTCATTTCTTCAAGAAAACCCCGACCTGCTTCTGCCATTGTTCTTCTCTCCCAAAGAAGGAAAGGTGAGCGCATCAATGGTGTTGATTCTAGCCAAGGCCCGGTCTTGCAACCCCGAGACTGATCATATAACTCCCTTTCTTTTCTTCTTTTGGGTTTGTGATTATGGTTTCTTTTCTTTTATTTCTATTTGACAGTTTCTTGATGGACGCTGGAGCACCAGCCGAAGTGATGTCTATGGCTCTGGCCGAAACCGTCGAGGCTCATGGTACGAAGAAGCGCAAGCACCCTGCCGAGACTACCGCAGACAAGCTCAAAGCCATCGCCCTGTCCAAGCCCCCCTCTCCGGGATCCCTCATTAAGCAAGTCCAGGTAATATCTCTTCTTGACGATCTTTTTCTCGATCTTGATTGTGTTTTTTCATCTAACACGCAGTACTAGTACTAGTAGTACAACTTTCTGGGTGATCTTGCATGTGATTTTTGTGTGCCAAATGACGGTTCTAAATTCCTCTTTTGACCAAAACATGCGAGAGGTTGACACTGATTTCTTATAGATTACTTTCAACTACTCCCTCTGTCCCAAATTTCTTGTCTTAGATTTGTCTAGATACAGATGTATCTAATACTAAAATGTGACTTGATACATCCGTATCTAGACAAATCTAAGACAAGAATTTTGGGATGGAGGGAGTACATTATGAACATCAGTGCTACCTTTGAAGAGGGTATATTTGCCTCAGTAACTTGTGTTATGGATATTGCAAGTAATCCCTCTGCTCTCATGCCTTTGAAGACATGTTCTAGTGTCATTGTTCACTCATTTCTGTGCGTATATGTAGTCATATATGGAGTATAATATCAAAAATCATCTTATATTTCTGAACGGAGGTAGTAATAAAATATGGTTTCTGTTTGAATTAGAACCAGGTCCACGGTGGAGATGAAGTTCTCAAAGTCATGCCGTGTGAACTGGAAGACCTGAGGATGAGTTCTATTGCTAAACTATCCAGTTGTAGTGTCCTTGTCGCCACATGTCCTGAACTAGTGTTTTCGTGTAGCATTGTTGTCAGGCGTGTTCTCGAGGTTGTACTTGACCACAACAATTTCCTGGTTGTGCCTTCGATTATGAAGGGTGTGGTTCTTGTAAAATTTCCCAACAAATCTGATGCGGCCTGTCTTCATGATCATGTTTATGAGTGGAAAGACCACTCTGTTAGGTTCTCCAAGGTTAACAAGATGGTGATAGTGCATGTAGACTTATCTCACGAAGTCCATGGCCTAGTCAGTTATGTGGGGTTTATCCCATAGGTCGGTGGTAAGAAATAGTCTGCAGAGTTTAATTAGTGTAACTTTGCTTGTTTGTAGTAAGTACTATTGTTCAGTACTTGATTTGTGTTTGTGAACCCTGTATTGTTTATTAGTACTGCCGCTTTTGGTGTGTGGTCAGTCCTGAGAACAGTCTATGTTAATTTCTGTCCACTCAATTCAGTCTGTATATTTTGAAGTATCCAGATCATCTTTTCTGTGAGGACGGTTTATCAATTATGGTTACACTCCAATATCTGTATGCATTGCAGGGTTTATCACACCCACCAGGATTTCCAGTCCCATGGATGTTCGGTCCATACGATTTGTCACGACCTTTGGATTGTCCTGCTTGTGGGAGTAGGCGGGGCCCCTGCATGCCACCCGTAGTTGGACGATCAATCTTCTGTTTGGTACTTCAACATAGTGATTTCCTGGTAAGGATTCACTCGTGTCACATCAAGTAAATCTTATTGATGTACTGTCTAAATCTTATTGATTTAATGTCATGTTTTCTTTCTTTTCTTGCAATTTTACGATGCAGGTTTTGCCATGTGACATTCATCACAGAATAAACCGTTTGGTTTGCTCTATGATGGCTATTTTTGCAGGTTTCACTTCTTATGTCATGTCAGTAACGAAGGCACTGTCCATCACTTATATTACTGGAAAAAATTGGATCAGTCTGTTGTCTGAGTACAAGCTGAATCCCTATGATGAACTGTAGTTTGGTTTAACAAAAACGCCACAATTAGTCATTCTCGCGTTTAAAAGAAATGAAGAAAAAAACTGGATCACGGTCGCGAAGCCTAGTCAAGTTAGAAAGCTGATCATAGCAGACCAGACACGATCGCCGCTGTCTCGCACATCGGTACCACCTTCAGCAACGGATCGAGCACCGACAGTTGCTCTAGCACTGACAGCAGGAGCAACTCAGTCTGATCGAGCTGAGGATTGGGCACCGACCGCATCAGCGAATCGGGCTGATCTACCGGAGGATCGAGCATCGACACCGGCACGTGCTGCGACACCGGCACCAGCTCTACAAGGAGCACCATCTCCGGCAGCAGCATCGGCTTCGGCACCTGCACCAACACTTGCACTTGCATCTGCTCCGGCCCGTGCAGCGGCAGCCGAACGAGCAGTTGCACCGGCAACAGACTGGGCTGCAGTTCGCACTTCATATACCAAAGTCCTTACAAAAACCGACATGTTCACCTTCTTGCTAAGCATTGGCCGCCCAAGTGTTTCGTTCTTTTTTCTTTCCATGTTGTTTCGCATGATTCACTGTGTCGATCTAACTGTTTGGGTATGTCTTCTTGTTTGCAAACAGAGAATTCCTAGAGCAATGAGAGAGTCATTCAACAATCCGGGCGACATCGGCCAAGTTTCTCTTACCATTCGCAGCCATGGTGTGAATGAACCTGCTCAATATACCTTAAGTACAAAGGATGATCGCATTATGATTGATGCTAAAGGATGGTCAAGGTTCAAATCTAAATCATATCTTGCGGTAGGGGATGATCTCAAAATCGAACTTTCTCAGCAAGGAGAGCTGGTCCAAATCAACTTTGAAATTCTTCAATAGAAGCACGCAATTGCCGAACTGATCTATCCTACGAGAGATTTTGATGTAATAATCTGGCATGGTGAAACAAGTGTCCTGTGTGTATAGGTAATGTCGGTGTACTAAGGTAGGGGTACCTCAGTACCCCAACTTGTGCACGGGCAGTTGCAGCTTCCCGCGGCAGGGTTTACCACGTGCTCGCTGGAGACCTTCCTGCTCCATGTCAAACCATTCAAAAACAAAGTATACAAGACAGAAGATCGAGACCCCGACAAGCGGAGCTTGCCGGGAAGGCCGTTCCAGGCTCAAGGTTACCTCACTCACGCAAGGCCCTGGCAAGAGGAGCTTGCCAGGAAGACTATAAGATTACATCATAGAAGACACGCCTCGGCGCTATATGCGTCCCGGCGAGGGCCCGGGGAACGACAAGCTTCAGAGCCCGGCAAGCTCCCGGGCCCGGCAAGGGCAAGACCCCGGCAAGGTGCTTGCCGGGGAGAGTTGCGCTGTGTGCCCGCGCTCCAGCTCATCGGCCCACGCGTCGCACTGGGGCCATTCCAGGGACGCGTGGCGGATGGCTGTGCAGCCTGGGGGACATGGTGGCACTCCACGATGGTGAAGCCATCGCCGTGGCAAACGGAGACGCGAGGGCGGGAGCTTTTGGGGTCGACGGCGACGGGCATTAAATGCCCTTGTCCCCCACTGTCAAAGTAGGTAGCGACCACTGTTCACGCACTGTAGCTCCACTATTCCCGCACTGTTACAACTACCACCTCTTTTACATTTTTACCCCTTTCTCCTGCGTTGACACCTGTCGGTGACCCCTTGCACTATAAAAGGAGGCCCATGCACAACGTAGAAGGGGTTCGGAACCTAGATCGCTCATACGCTTGGTGTAGCTAGTTCTTCAAGCTCCCGAGCTCTCCAACTCAATACTAACCAAGCAGGAGTAGGGTTTTACGCGTTCATCGCGGCCCGAACCTGGGTAAACTGCCCGCGTGTTCACTACGATCTGCTCTTCGTGCTCCCTCCGCCCTCTTACCGCACAAACGAAGGGGCTCCGGTCCCATAGGTGTTCGTGGTGGACAGTTTCCCCTGACATCTTTGGCGCGCCAGGTAGGGGGCGTCGAGGTTGTGCGAATCTGATCCGGCGTTCACGCGGGCGCATTCTTCATCAACCTCTCCAATTTCATCAGCAACTTCATCAGCAACAGCACCATGGCCCCGAAGAAGAAGGCTTCGGAGGTCGGAGGCCCGTCTGCGTCTCATCCGCCGCCACCAGAGCCAACGGTGGGCGGGGGAGACGCCGTCGGAAGGGTGGTCGCCGGCGAGGACACTCGCGGCGCCACCAAATCCAAGGACAGGACGGACGACCGAGCCTCGGTCTCCGTGGATGCGCCGCGTCCATCCCAGCACACGACAACCCAGCAGCGCCATACCATAGGGGGTGGTATCCGCTTGCTGGGACAAGGGCAAACCGGAGGCTCGCGGGACGCTCCAGGCCATCGCCCTGGCACGAGCAAGGCGCGGTCGCCGGGGCGGGACCCTGCTCCTTCTAACGCCGTTAGAAGTCCGAGCATATCCCGCTCCTCGCACCGCTCGCCCCCGTTCCCCTCCACTCCAGCAGAAGCGCTCGCAAGGGCACAACTGCTCCTCGACTTCCCTCCAGCGGCAGACAAGGCCGAAGACTGGAGGGCTACCATCCAGAGCCTGATCGCCTTCGCAAACAACGACTCTCCATAGCAGCCGGCGACCTCGCGGCCGCGCCAAGCCGAGAAGACGAAGGCCGACGGCGACAAGACCGCCGGGGGTGCAACCACCGTGCACTCCCCACCGCGGAAGCAGAAGACGCCGCCCCACCGGAACAACGCCGACGACGGCTCCACGGCGTCGTCGGATCCGCGGGCCCGTCGGGACCAGCGCCAGGTCCTCGACGACCGGCGACAAGAAGACGCTCGGACAACGATCGAGCGCCGCCGAGAAGCTCGGCGACAATCAGACCAGAGGGCTGGGAACGCTGTCGACGCGCGCGCGCCCGGTGAACCAGGCGACTTGCCGTACGCGGCAGGCTGCCCTGCGTTTACCCGTGAGCTGCGGCGCGTCCAGTGGCCCAGCATGAAGAATTTCAAGCCCGACGTACCGGAGAAGTACGACGGCAAGACGCACCCCTCGGAATTCCTCAGCATCTACACCATCGCTGTGCAGGCTGCCGGGGGGCGCGACGAGAAGATTTTGGCAAACTACTTCCCGCTCGTGCTTAAGCCGAACGTCCGTTCGTGGCTTATGCACTTGTCGGAAGGTTCCATTTCTTCTTGGGCAGACCTTTGCCACCAGTTTGTTGGCGCCTTCACGGGCGGCCACAAACCCCACGGCCAGGAGAGCGATCTCCACATTCTGGCCCAGAAGGAAGGAGAATCCCTGCGCAAGTACATCCAACGCTTCAGCCGTGTACAGCACAACATCCCCGACGTCCACCCTGCCGCGGTTATCAGCGCGTTCCATCAGAACGTGCGTAACCGCCGCATGCGTGAAGAAATGGCGATGACCAAGATTCGGGATGTCAGCGAGCTCTACGCTCTAGCTGTCAAGTGCGCACGTGCAGAAGAGGGGAGGAGACTCCCCGGGGAGGATGCTGGCGCAGGAGGAAGCGACAGCGACGACGCCGCCCCGGCAAAGAAGAGCCGGCGGCGGAATAACAGAAGGAAAAACAAGAAGGAAGTGCTTGCCGTCGAGAAGTCCGGCAAGGAGGCTCTCGCCAAGCAAACACAGGCTGGCGGCTCCGGCAAGGAGCCTGCCCCTGTAGCGGCAGCCGACAAGAAGGACGGCTCCGACAAGCAGTACTGCAAGATCCACCGCACCAAGGGCCACGACCTCTCCAACTGCAAGCGCGTCGAGTACCTCGTCGAGCAGCAGAAAGCTGAGTATGAGAGGCGCGACAAGGAGAAGGCCCAAGGTGGCGGGGGAGAGCCAAGCAAGAAGCGGCCGTTCAATGGCCGGGGAGGACGCCGCGGCAAGGCCAAGCAGCGGCAAGGTGATCGACCTCCCCGGGGCCGCGACAAGGATGAAGAGGACGACGACGAAGACATGGAGGACGAAGATAACAGCGAGCAGGAGTTCCAGAAGGCCACGGAGGTCCTGTGCGTCGACGGTGGCGCCTCTCTGCACACCTCCCACCGCCAACTCAAGCAGTGGGTGCGTGAGGTGAATGCAGCAGAGCCGCCCGTGGAGTCGCGCAGGCTCCTCAAATGGTCCAGCACGCCCATCATTTTCGATCTTGAGGATCACCCTGACCGCACCACTGCGGTCGGGTGTTTGCCGATGCTGGTCTCACCCACCATCCGCAACCTCAAGGTCACCAAAATGTTGGTTGACGGCGGGGCCGGGCTGAACTTGATCTCCTCTGCTGTGATCAAGAAACTCCAAATCCCAGATGGCGAGCTCGAAGAGACCGGTTCTTTCCAAGGAATCAACCCGGGAAGGAGCAAGCCCAAGGGGAAGATCACTTTGCCGGTGACCTTTGGCGGGGAGCTCAACTTCAGAACTGAGCGCATCACTTTCGACGTCGCTGATATTCCATTGCCATACAATGGAATACTCGGCCGTCCCGCCCTCGCCAAGTTCATGGCAGCTTCCCACTATGCCTACAACGTACTCAAGATGCCGGGGCCGATAAGCGTCATCACTGTCCATGGCGACAAGAAAGATGCGCTTGTCTGCGCCGACAAGATCTACCGGGATGCAGCAGCCGCAGTAGAAAAGGATACACTTACCGCTGAAGCTCCCGGGGGGGAAGAAGACGAAGACCAAGTCCGGCAAATGCTCTGGGGCCCACTCCGGCAACCGCACCTCTTCGGAGTGCTGCGCTGCCGTCGAGGACGTTCCATCGAGCTCCACCGGCAAGTGTAAGAAAGGAATGGCCGCTCCTCCGGCAACCAAGAAGGTGTCCGCCAAGGAGGACGGCACTGGTGGTACCTTCACCATCAGTGCCACACTTGACAGCAAATAGGAAAGCGCGCTCGTTGCCTTCCTGCGGGCGAATGTCAATGTGTTTGCTTGGCAACCATCTGACATCCCCGGTGTTCCCAGGAAGGTAATTGAGCACAAGCTTGCTGTTTGTCCTCATGCGCGGCCCATCAAGCAGAAAGTGAGGAAGCAAGCCGTGGAGCGCCAAGAATTTATCAACAAAGAAATCAAGAAGCTAGAGGCAGCAGGCCTAGTTAGAGGTGTGATCCATCCGACGTGGTTGGCAAACCCAGTCGTCGTGCGCAAGGCCAACGGGAAGTGGAGACTGTGTATAGACTTCACCGATGTGAATAAAGCATGTCCCAAGGATCCATTCCCTTTGTCGCGCATTAACCAGATTGTTGACTCCACTGCCGGATGTGAGCTACTCTGTTTTCTTGATGCATATTCAGGCTACCACCAGATCTTTATGGCCAAAGAGGATGAAGAGAAGACTGCATTTATCACTCCATGTGGCACTTATTGCTTCATACGCATGCCATTTGGACTGAAGAATGCGGGATCAACATTTGCAAGGGTAGTGCACACTGCTTTCGAGCCACAGATCCACAGAAATGTAGAGGCTTACATGGATGACATCGTGGTGAAGAGCAAGAGCAAAGAAACCCTAGTCCAAGATTTGGAAGAGACATTTCAGAACCTGCGCAGGATACAGCTCAAGTTGAACCCCGAGAAGTGCGTCTTTGGAGTCCCCTCCGGCAAGCTTCTCGGGTTCTTTGTGTCACAGAGGGGGATTGAAGCCAACCCTGACAAGATTAAAGCCATTGAGCAGATCGAGGCCCCGAAGCGCGTCAAGGATGTCAGAAGGCTTGCAGGTTGTGTGGCTGCCCTCAGTAGGTTCATTTCGAAGTCTGCAGAACGCGCCCTACCTTTCTTCAAAATCTTGAAGAAGGCAGGTCCCATGAAGTGGACTCCGGAAGCGGAGGCAGCGCTGCAAGATTTGAAACGGTACCTATCCTCCACTCCAATACTTGTCGCACCTAGACCACAGGAAAAGTTGCTGCTGTACCTAGCGGCAACCAACCAGGTGGTTAGTGCTGCGTTAGTAGCGGAGAGGGAGTCCGACGAGGAGTCTACACCACCGGCAAGCGAATCCAGCGACAAGCAGGGGGCTGCTCCGGCAAGCTCTGGCCCCGACAAGGACAACTCTGCGCAGGAACAAGAAGAAGTGCGGAAGAAGATGGTGCAGCGCCCAGTGTATTTTGTAAGTTCCCTTCTCCAGGGGGCTAGATCAAGATACTCTGGTGTGCAAAAGTTGCTTTTCGTCCTCCTCATGGCCTCGAGAAAGCTGCGCCATTACTTCCAAGCACATGAGATAACAGTGGTCACTCGCTTTCCGCTGAAGAGGATATTGCACAACCCGGAAGCAACAGGCAGGATCGTTGAGTGGGCACTGGAGCTGTCGAGCTTTGGACTCAAGTTTGAAAGTACTTCAACCATACAGAGACGAGCTTTGGCAGAATTCATAGCTGAGTGGACCCCGACGCCCGATGAGGAAGCCCAAGAAACAAGTGCACCCGTACAAGAAGCGACAAGTGAATGGGTAATGTATTTTGACGGTGCCTTCTCGCTGCAAGGCGCCGGTGCTGGCGTGGTACTCGTCGCGCCCACCGGAGAGCAACTCAAATATGTTATCCAGATGCACTTTCCCAGGGAGCAAGCGACAAACAACACTGCTGAATATGAAGGCTTGCTTGTCGGCCTCAGGATTGCGGCCGAACTTGGGATCAGGAAGCTGATTGTACGAGGAGATTCTCAGTTGGTGGTCCGGCAAGTCAATAAGAGTTACCAGAGCCCTTTGATGGAAGCTTATGTAGATGAAGTGAGGAAGCTTGAAGAGCACTTTGAAGGTCTGCAGATGGAGCACGTCCCGAGAGCTCAGAATGAAATTGCAGATGGCCTTTCAAAGTGTGCTTCGATGAAGTTACCTGTGGAACCAGGGACCTTCTTGCTCAAGCTGACTCAACCATCCGTTACACCATCTATTGGGCAGTCAAAAAAGAGAAAGTTGGTCTCCGGCGACTACTTGCCGGCGGATCTCCCTGAAACCGCCGCCAAGGTCCCCAAGATCAACAACCAGAACGCTGAGGAACAGTTTGCTCCTGCAGATCCTCGGGTCTGTACAGTTGAAGCAAGCGTTCCCGACAAACCTCGCCCCGGCGAGCTTGCCGGGGGACCTTCAGCTCCGGCAGAGCCAGAGGTTCTTGCCGTAGAAGCCGAGGTCCCCGCAGCGGCCCTCATGCCTTTAGTCCTTGCCGTTGAGCCCCAAGCTCCGGCATGGGCGCAGCAGATCGTCCGTTTTCTGCAAACTGGAGAACTTCCCGACGACCCAGAAGAAATAGAGAAGATAACCAGGCAGTCAAGTATGTACCAGTTCGTGGACAACGAGCTGTACAGAAGAAGGCTCAATGGTGTCAGATTGAAGTGCATCTCCAGGGAAGATGGACAGAAGCTGTTGGCGGAAATACACGGAGGCATATGCGGCCACCACATTGGCGCAAGGGCGCTTGCCGGGAAAGCTTTCCGGCAAGGGTTCTTTTGGCAAGAAGCCCTCCGAGATGCAACTGCACTAGTAACCAAGTGTGAAGCGTGCCAGTTCCATGCAAGGCAGATTCATCAACCAGCTCAAGCTCTCCAAACAAATCCTTTATCCTGGCCCTTCTCGGTCTGGGGGCTCGATATCCTCGGCCCCTTCCCCCGAGCCGTCGGGGGCTTTGAGTACTTGTACGTTGCAATCGACAAGTTCACAAAGTGGCCAGAAGTGGAGCCAGTGAGAAAGGTGACAGCACAGTCAGCGGTCAGGTTCTTCAGGTCGATTGTTTGCCGTTTCGGGATCCCTAACAGGATCATCACCGACAACGGTACACAATTCACTAGTCGCACCTTCATGCAGTACGTCCAAGACCTTGGCGCCAAGGTCTGTTTCGCTTCTGTTGCTCACCCGAGGAGCAACGGTCAAGCGGAGAGGGCTGATGCTGAAGTGCTGCGCGGACTCAAGACAAGGACCTTTGACAGGCTGCGCAAGTGCGGAAGAAATTGGATAGAGGAGCTACCGGCGGCTCTTTGGTCAATCAGAACGACACCAAGTCGAGCCACCGGACAGACACCCTTTGCTCTAGTCTATGGAGCAGAGGCAGTTCTCCCCACGGAACTCGTATACGGATCTCCTCGAGTGTTCGCTTATGATGAGCTCGAGCAAGAGCAACTGCGACAAGATGATGCATTGCTCCTCGAGGAGGAACGTCTCCAGGCTGCGGTACGAGCTGCTCGATACCAGCAAGCCTTGCGTCGCTACCATAGCCGCAAAGTCAAGGCCAGGAGTCTCGAGGAAGGCGACCTTGTTCTTCGGCGTGTTCAGTCCACCAAGAATTCCAACAAGTTGACGCCGAGGTGGGAAGGCCCTTATCGGGTGAGACGAGTCACAAGGCCCGGCGCTGTCCGCCTTGTGACCGAAGAAGGCTTACCGGTGAGCAACTCCTGGAACATAGAGCATCTTCGCAAGTTTCACCCATAAGGCGTGGTTGCCGTGATCCGCTCCGGCAACCACCTTTTGTACAAGCTTTGCCGCTGTTGCATGTAACCCTTTGTACAAAGCCGGGCGCAGACCCCGTGCATCAGTAAAGTTTTTGTGTTTTGCACTATTTGCCTTTTACGTGCTTTTCCCCCGATATTCGCATGTGTTATTTGGCATCTTGTGCAACATACATATCCGGTAAGCATTAGCACGCCGAAAGGCCATATACTTGTTTCCCTCTTCTTTTTCCTTGCCTCTTAAGCAGAAGGAATGTTCCTCGCGCACAAGTTTGCCGGGGGGGGGGGGGGG
>LR738710.1:181676215-181763811 GCA_902687465.1 Secale cereale
GGGGGGGGAAGGAGATAGGAGAGGAGCCAAATGCCGTTCAAGAAAGAGAAGCCTTACCAAGAAGCAAGCAACATATGAAAGCTAAGTTATTAGAATTTGATCAGTTCAAATTTTTAATTTTAAGTTGTCTTCCTTGAACGGTCACACTTTGTATGGAAAACCTGTGCGCGGAGGAACCTACCCGTAGCTGGCCGCACCCTTGTCTTGTTTTCGAGTACGCTCAACGACTTAAGTGAGCTGCGACAAGTGTCGCGCCCTTGCTTCGTTTTCGAGTTCACTCAGCAAGCTAAGTGCATTGCGACTAGCTGCGGCAAGGTTGCTTGCCGGTGAAGCCTTGGCCAGCAGGCTGCTCAGAGTCCAGCACTCAGCGCTCGCGGCAAAGGCCCCTTGCCGGCAAGCTCCCCGGGAGCGTAGGGTGGAAAGCATACAAAATAAAGGATCAAGACAAGGAAGATAACATTGCACTGATTGATCAAAATAAGATAAATATCTTACAAAGGATAACTTGTCGCAATGATTAATGAGTTCACAAACACCCTATGCAGCAACAAAAAGAGATAAAGATAAAGGTGGCCTAGTCTACGCGGTCGCCCTCAATCCTGGAGATCTTGTTCACCTTGGCGATGATGTGGGCGACCTGCTCCTTCAGCGCCTCCATGTTCGCGTCGGCCGGCAAGCTGCGAAGAACGTTGGTGAGGTTTATGCCGGGATTGCGGTATACAATCTTCGTCAGCACACGCTCCAAGGTTCCCGTGCAGAGCCGGCGCGACTCCTCGGCCAGCTGCGCGGGAATCTTCTTCCGCAGATCTGCAAGGGCCGGCGCGATCCCCCTGAAGAAGAGGCTGAGCTTGGCGCTGTGAGGAAGGTTTGGGTCCGGGGAGTAGATGAGATGCTCCAACTTCAGCGCCAGCAACTCCTGGTCGATGTTGGACGCAGAAGATACCAAGTCCTCGGTCCATACCTCAACGGTACGGCGGAAGTTCTCGGCCGCTTTGTTGGCGCTGTCCACCAAGGTTTGCTCCTTGCGGAGCTCTTCCTTCAGCTTGGTTTCCCGATCTCGGACGGCGTCAAGCGAGTCCTTCAGCGTGGAAACCTTCAGCTCCAGATCCTCGATGGAGTCCTTGGCGGCCTTCAGCTCGTCGCCCTTCTCAGAAAGACGCACCTGGAGTTCTGAGTTGGTGTGGGCGTCCTTCTCGCGCTCTGTGTTGAGTGCGGCGACCCTCTCCACGCTCGCCTTCAGCGACTCCTCCAGCTGCGCGACCTTGGCGGCAAGCTCCTCCTTGGCGGTCTCCGCGGTAGCCGCGGCGGCTTTCGCCTCCTTCAGCTCCCCGCCAAGGGCCTGCTCCCGAGCGGCAAGGTCTTCCTCGTGGGAGTCGAGGTTGACCTTCCGCTGGGCGAGCTCTCCTTCTCGCCGGGACAGCTCCACCCCGGCGAGCCGCTGCTGCTCTTCGGCCTCGGCCTTCTCCAGCAGCCACTCTTGGTATTCCCCGGCGAGCCGCTCGCGCTCCTCCGCCACCTCGCGGAGGGCAGCCTGGTTGGCGGCGCTGAGCTCCGCCGCGCGCTTCTCCATCTCAGCGGCGGCCTTGGCGGCGAGAGCCTCCCGAGAAGCAAGCTTCGCCTGCCTGGCCCGGTAAAGGGCCAGGAGCTGGTGAAGCAGCTTCTCCTCCTCAGGCCCGTCGCTTCTGCCGGGCGCCTCGACGATCTTCAAGCCCGCGGAGGCGAGGACCTCCCCATCAAAGGCCTCTCCCTCCGCGGGGGCTCGCGACGAAGAAGCCCATGGCACTTGGATAAATACGCCGTTGGGGGCTTCAAGGTAGTAGTCGGCCTGCTCCTTTCCGGCGGAGGGGTCGGCGGCCGGCGCAGCACTTGATGCTCCTGCCGCCTCCGGGCCGGCAGTACGGTCGCCGTCCCCCTCCCCGGCCGCTGCGTCCGCAGCCGGAGCGGTCTCCTGCGCAGCCGGCTCGGCGGCTCCCGCCGTGTCATCGGCGACAGGGGCGTCGCCGCCGCCGCTCTGCGCGCCCTCCTCCTCGATGACGATGACTTCCGTCTCCATCTGCTCGGGGGGAGGAGGATCTAGAAGAAGAAGAAGAAGCAAAAGAAGTTCAAGCAAATATCCAAAAAGAGACAACTCCAAGAAGACAAAGTTACAGGACCTACCTCGGCGGACGTCGTCAGCGGCGGGCTCCCTCGCCGGGGAGCTCTGCCTTGGCGGAGTGGCCGCCCTTGCCGGGCTGCTCGCCTTGGGCGGGGTACTCGCCCTTGGCGGAGTACCCACCCTTGGCGGAGTGCTCTCCCTCGCCGGGGAGTTCGGCCTTGGCGGGGACGGCGGGGCCTGCGGCTCCTCGGGAGCGACCTCTGGACGCTCCTGCGGCTGTGGCTCCACCTCTGCACAAGTCAAGACAAAAGCGTCAAGATATTGGAACAAGACAAAATCTCCAAGCGCGCCCGACGAGCGAAAGTACAGAATCCAGACTTACGCTGGGGGCAGCGCTGGGGGCTGCTCCTCGGAGCAGCGTTCGGGTCCGGCAGGCTTGGCTCCGGCGCGTCCCCAGTTGCCGCGACGGGCGAGTCGTCCGCGACTTCGACCACGGGCACCTTGGCTTTCTTCGCCACGCGCTGGGCCAAGGTCCTGAAATCAAAGCGAGAGACAAGATTAGCATCAACAATAATCAAGACGAAATTTGAGAAGATGTAAGATCTCGAGTTCTTACTCCTGTTCCTCCTCGTCGTCGTTGCTCAAGGCGGAGAAGTCAAACTCCACCTGGGGCGCGTCTGTGCGAGGAGCGGGAGGCGAAGACTCCCTCGGGCGCTTGGCGGTCCCTGGGGCTGGGGGCTGCGAAGACCCAGCCCCTGTGGTAGCCGGGGCCCGGGGAGCGGGCGGAGCCACCGCTCCGCTCCGTGAAGACTCCTGTCTGCTCGGCGCTGGCTTGCGGGGCGCCTCTGCTGTGGCCTGCTTGCGGGGCGCCTCCGCTGTGGCCTGCGTGCGGGCCTCCTCCGCTGTGGCTGGTGCGCCGGGCGCCCCCGTCGCAACTTGACTCCCCCGGGAAGCTCGCGCTGCCCGGCGAGTTGGCTGTTGCCGGGGCGCCTGCGCCTTCGCCCCCGTCGTCGTCTTGCGGAGACGCTTCAGTGGAGAACGCCTAGGGCTTGCCCGGGGCGGGGAGGTCTCCGACGACGAGGAGAGGTCGTCGGCGTAGAGCCCCAGGGACCCGTCGGAGTCCTCGGCGGCCTCGGCGTCGTCCTCCTCCTCCTCCTCCCCGGCTGGCTTGCTGGGTCCGGCGCCCTGCGCTGCGGCCTCTTTCCCTCCGGCGCCTCCGCTCCCTCCGGCGCCTCCGCTCCCTGCGGCGCCCCTGTTCCCTCCGGCGGCGTTGCCTCTCGCCGCGGCCTCCGTCTGGATTCCGATGATCCCGGAGTGCCTCAAGGATGGGACTCCGGCGAGCTCGTCGGGAGGCAGCTTCCGTAGCCTGCGGATCTCCGCCTCCTCCGCTTGGCAGGACGCTTCCGCAGCATCTGCCTCCTCGGGCGTGTAGCCGAACTCTCCTGCCGCTGCGGCTGCAGCGGCCTCTTCAACCCGAGAAGCTATGTACGCTATCTCTTGGTCGGTGGTGTCCCGTGTGAGCTCCCAGGTCTCGTTCTTGTTCTTCGCCACCTCCACCAGGTTGTCGAAGAGGTTCAAGACGACGTCCGGCTTGGGCAGAATCCACGTGCGGTCGACGCCGTGCGAGTCGCACGCGGGCATCATGGCGCGAAGATTGTCCCTGGCTGTGCTGTTGCAGAGGGGCACCACTCCCCGGGGACCCCTGAACCATTCCGGGTGGGCCGGGTCGTGCTTAAACAACTCCCGGACCATCCCCTTCAGCTCCAGCGACGTGATGTTAAAGTTGAGCCCGGGGCGCAGCCTCATGATATCCGCCGAGTTGCCGTACTCCCAGGCCGGCCTTTTCCTGTCTTGGAGAGGGGCGATGCGGCGGCGGAGGAAGTCTGTGCCTACTTCTGCGACCGACAACCTTGCTACCCGGAGACGCAGAATCCTGATGAGGGCGATGTCAAGCTTGTTGTCGTCCGAATCCAGCTCGCTCCAGTCCCTGCCGCGCACGATGGGCGTTGTGCGCGGCGCGGTGAAGGATTGCGGCTGGTCCTCGACAATCCAGCACCAGTCAGCACGCCATTCCTCCCACTTGCCGCGGAGCTCCCCCGGCAAGTAGGACTCCTTCTTGTTCAGACGAAAAACCCAAGATATTCCTCCGGAGAGGGGGGCGCCGGCCTCTGCTCTAGGGGTGAAGAAGTGCCTAAACAGCGCTACGTTTGGGTGTATTCCTATATAGTTTTCGCACATATGTGCGAAAACCGCCATTGTGAGGATGGCGTTGGGGGTGAAGTCGAGAAGATGGAGGCCGTAGGTGTGCATTATGTCACAGAAGAATTCAGAAAAAGGAGGGCAAAGACCGCAGTGGAAGAAGGTTGCGAAGAAATAGTACCCGCCGGGGTAGTTGTCCTTGGCGGCGGCCGGATAAGCTCGAGTGCGGGGGTGCGCCTTGGTTCCCTTGGACCAGAACAAGTAATACTTGTTCCAGAGCTCCCGCGCGCTGAGCCTCGGCGGGAAGACGAGGTTCCGCTTCCGATACGCGGTAAGCCTCGCCGCTTGCTCCGATTTCTCCTTCTTGGCCTTCTCCGCCTTCGCCTTCTTGGTCTTCGGGGCCATGGCGGAGGCGGCGGAGGAAGGGGGACGAAGAGCCCGGCGGCGCCGGAGATGCGAAAGACGGCGGAGGGGCTGTGGAGGCGGAGCGCAAAGGGGATCTCTGGAGGAGGAAGAAGAGGCAATGAAGGCGTAGGAGGGGAACCGCTCCTGCTTCCTCTGCTTTTATGGGGAAGTGGGGGGCGTTTCGCTCTTTCCATTAAAAGAACGTGGCCACGTCCCATCCCACGACGCTGCAATCGACGCGTGCCGTTACGGGGGGATGCGGCGGATGCGGAAGTGGATTCAGCGCGCCGTGGGCCGCGTGTGCCCGTGCACTGTTTTGGGCCTGGCCCAACAGCGCTCGGCACCGTGTGTGGCCCAGGCCCGGGGGCTCCTGTCGGTGTACTAAGGTAGGGGTACCTCAGTACCCCAACTTGTGCACGGGCAGTTGCAGCTTCCCGCGGCAGGGTTTACCACGTGCTCGCCGGAGACCTTCCTGCTCCATGTCAAACCATTCAAAAACAAAGTATACAAGACAGAAGATCGAGACCCCGGCAAGCGGAGCTTGCCGGGAAGGCCGTTCCAGGCTCAAGGTTACCTCACTCACGCAAGGCCCTGGCAAGAGGAGCTTGCCAGGAAGACTAGAAGATTACATCATAGAAGACACGCCTCGGCACTATATGCGTCCCGGCGAGGGCCCGAGGAACGACAAGCTTCAGAGCCCGGCAAGCTCCCAGGCCCGGCAAGGGCAAGACCCCGGCAAGGTGCTTGCCGGGGAGAGTTGCGCTGTGTGCCCGCGCTCCAGCTCATCGGCCCACGCGTCGCACTGGGGCCATTCCAGGGACGCGTGGAGGATGGCTGTGCAGCCTGGGGGACACGGTGGCACTCCACGGTGGTGAAGCCATCGCCGTGGCAAACGGAGACGCGAGGGCGGGAGCTTTTGGGGTCGACGGCGACGGGCATTAAATGCCCTTGTCCCCCACTGTCAAAGTAGGTAGCGACCACTGTTCATGCACTGTAGCTCCACTATTCCCGCACTGTTACAACTACCACCTCTTTTACATTTTTACCCCTTTCTCCTGCGTTGACACCTGTCGGTGACCCCTTGCATTATAAAAGGAGGCCCATGCACAACGTAGAAGGGGTTCGGAACCTAGATCGCTCATACGCTCGGTGTAGCTAGTTCTTCAAGCTCCCGAGCTCTCCAACTCAATACTAACCAAGCAGGAGTAGGGTTTTACGCGTTCATCGCGGCCCGAACCTGGGTAAACTGCCCGCGTGTTCACTACGATCTGCTCTTCGTGCTCCCTCCGCCCTCTTACCGCACAAACGAAGGGGCTCCGGTCCCATAGGTGTTCGTGGTGGACAGTTTCCCCCCGACAGGTAATACGACAGTATTATTTATCACATGGTATATCGTTGATGGAATCTATTTCCCACTCATCATAAAGCTTTCTAGGGATAGAAACTTCTAACTCAAGTTTTTCTTCATAAGATTGCATCAAAGCATCAACTATGTGTTTGGTAAAAGCTTTATTTTGACTATAAGCATGCGGAGAGTTTAGTACGGATTGCAACAAGGAAATACAATCAATCAAAGAGCAATGATCATAATTGAATCCCTTGAAATACAAAGTAGTGGGTTCATCACTATGCAAAGTTTTAATCTCTTCACTCTCACTTTTAGCAATTTTGACATCAAGATCTAAAAACTCTGAATCATTGGGACACCTTAAAGTAGAATCATCTCCAATCATATCTTTATCAAGATTCATACTAGAAAACAAGGGTCCAATAGGAGACACATCTATAACTTTCATATCTTCATCTTTATTTTCATGATAACTAGAAGAACGCGCTTTTATATAATCCTCTCTTTTAGCACGCATCCTAGCGGTTCTTTCTTTGCATTCATCAATGGAAATTCTCATGGATTTGAGAGACTCATTGATATCATGCTTAGGTGGGATAGATCTACGTTTCAAAGAATCAACATCAAGAGTAATTCTATCCACACTTCTAGCCAATTCATCAATCTTAAGCAATTTCTCTTCAAGCATAGCATTGAAATTCTTTTGCGAAATCATAAACTCCTTAACACTAGTTTCAAATTCAGAAGGCATCTTTCCGTAAGAGTTGTTGTAGGAATTACCATATTTATTAGAGGAATTACTAGGAAAAGGCCTAGGATTAAAATTCCCTCTATAAGCATTGTTACCAAAATTATTCCTACCAACAAAATTCACATCCAAAGATTCATTGTTATTTTCAATCAAAGTGGACAAAGGCATATCATTAGGATTAGAAGAAGCACTCTTAGCAGCAAATAATTTCATAAGTTCATCCATCTTTCCACTCAAAACACCAATTTCTTCAATAGCATGCACTTTTTTACTAGTAGATCTTTTAGTGTGCCATTGAGAATAATTAACCATAATATTATCTAGGAGTTTGGTAGCTTCTCCTAAGGTAGTTTCCATGAAAGTGCCTCCTGCGGCCGAATCAAAAAGATTTATAGAAGCAAAATTCAAGCCAACATAAAAGTTCTGAATAATCATCCATAGATTCAAACCATGTGTAGGGCAATTACGTATCATTAATTTCATTCTCTCCCAAGCTTGTGCAACATGCTCATGATCTAGTTGCTTAAAATTCATAATATCGTTTCTAAGAGAGATGATCTTAGCAGGAGGGAAATATTTAGAGATAAAAGCATCTTTGCACATATTCCACGAATCAATACTATTTCTAGGCAAAGAGGAAAATCAAGTTTTAGCACGATCTCTAAGTGAAAACGGAAATAACTTCAATTTAACAATATCGTTATCCGTATCCCTTTTCTTTTGCATATCACACAAATCAACAAAGTTGTTTAGATGGGTAGCGGCATCTTCACTAGGAAGGCCGGAGAATTGATCTTTTATGACAAGATTCAACAAAGTAGCATTGATCTCACCAGATTCAGCATCGGTAATAGGAGCAATCGGAGTGCTGATAAAATCATTATTATTGGTATTGGAGAAGTCACACAGTTTGGTATTGTTCTGAGCCATAGTGACAAGCAAGCAATCCAACACACACAAGCAAACAAGAGGCAAGCAAACGATAAACACACGGCAAAAGAAGGGCAAATAAAATGGCAAGGGTGAAGTGGGGGAGAGGAAAACGAGAGGCAAAAAATGTAATGCGAAGGATAAGGGTTTGTGATAGGTACTTGGTATATGACTTTTGCGTAAGCCTCGCCGGCAACGGCACCAGAAATTCTTCTTGCTACTTCTTGAGCTTGCGTTGTATTCCCTCGAAGAGGAAAGGGAGATGCAGCACAGTTGCGTAAGTATTTCCCTCAGTTTTTGAGAACCAAGGTATCAATCTAGTAGGGGACCACGCGCGAGTCCCTCGCACCTGCACAAACAAATAAGAACTTCGTGGCCAACGCAATAAGGGGTTGTCAATCCCTTTACGGTCACTTATGAAAGTGAGATCTGATAGAGTTGATAGTTTGATATTTTTGGTATTTTTGATTATAAGAACAGAAAGTAAAAGCGGAAAAAGTAAAGTACATGTAGATTGATATGTTGAGAATAGACCCGGGGCCATAGTGTTCTCTAGTGGCTTCTCTCATGGTAGCGACATTCTACAGCGGGTAAACAAATTACTGTCGAGCAATTGATAGAAAAGCGAATAATTATGAGACTATCTAGGCATGATCATTATATATAGGCATCATGTCTGAGACAAGTAGACTGAAACGATTCTGCATCTACTACTATTACTCCACACATCGATC
Organism: Secale cereale; assembly: GCA_902687465.1. Lineage (NCBI taxonomy): Eukaryota > Viridiplantae > Streptophyta > Magnoliopsida > Poales > Poaceae > Secale > Secale cereale. Next base: position 181,684,678 of record LR738710.1, read on the forward strand.
GATATCCAGCATGCATCTAGTGTATTGAGTTCATAAGAACAGAGTAACGCCTTAAGCAAGATGACATGATTTGGAGGGATAAACTCAAGCAATATGATATAAACCCCATCTTTTTATCCTCGATGGAAACAATACAATACGTGCCTTGCTGCCCCTACTGTCATTGGGAAAGGACACCGCAAGATTGAACCCAAAGCCAAGCACTTCTCCCATTGCAAGAACTATAGATCTAGTAGGCCAAACCAAACCAATAATTCGAAGAGACTTGCAAGGATATTATAATCATACATAAAGAGTTCAGAGAAGAACCAAATATTTCTCATAGATAATCTTGATCATAAACCCACAATTCATCGGATCTCGACAAACACACCGCAAAAAGAGATTACATTAAATCTCCTCGAAGACCGAGGAGAACTTTGTATTGAGATCCAAAGAGAGAGAATAAGCCATCTAGATACTAGCTATGGACCCGAAGGTCTATGGTAAACTACTCACAACTCATGGTGAGACGATGATGCTGATGTAGAAGCACTCCGTGGTAGATCCCCCCTCCGGCGGAGCTCCGGAACAGGCCCCAAGATGGGATCTCACGGGAACAGAAGGTTACGGCGGTGGAACTAGGGTTTTCTCTGTTGTTCTGATGGTTTCGGGGTACGTAGGCATATATAGGAGGAAGGAGGGCACCGGGGGCCATACGTGGGACCCACGAGGCAGGGGGCGCACCCTAGGGGGGCGCGCCCCTCACCCTCGTGGGCACCACGTAAACCCTACTCCGTGGATATCAAGTCTCCCGTGCGTGATTTTCTCGAAAAATATCTCTCCCGAAGGTTTCATTCCGTTTGGACTCCGTTTGATATCCCTTTTCTGTAAAACCCTGAAACAGGCAAAAAACAGCAATCTAGACTGGGCCTTTGGGTTAGTAGGTTAGTCCCAAAAATAATATAAAAGTGTATAACAAAGCCCATTAAACATCCAAAACATCATAAATAATAGCATGGAACAATCAAAAATTATAGATACGTTGGAGATGTATCAGCGTCGTCGTCGTGTTCATGGGGAGCCAACCGGCTGGGTCGAAACGGAATGCGTCGTCGTGTTCATCGGGAGGGCTTGGACGGAACAGCCGATGGAAACGAGGCCTGGCGTACCGCAGAACGGAGGAAACAGCCTTGTGTTCGACTGACCACGATCGAAATGGGATCCTGTTCATCGGGAGGGGTCTGGCGTACCGCAAAACGGAGGAATCGGACCTCCTACGGTCAAAACGGGGGTCCTGTTGATCGGGAGGGGTGTAGCGTACCACAAAACGAAGGAAACATACCTGCGTTGGAGCGCTACGGTCGAAACGGGGGTCCTGTTCATCGGGAGGGGTGTGGCGTACCGCAAAACGGGACTCCACGGGATACTGTTCATCTCCGCCTTCGACACCCTCGAGCCTGCACGGGCTACTGTTCATCCACCGTCGACCTCCTCCTCCCTCTACCTGCGACTGTTCATCTACGGTCTCCTGTTCATCCAGCCTCCACTGCGCGCTACTCCATCGGCTACTGTTCAACCAGCCCTCTCCATGGGCTCTTGTTCAACCACCCCTCCACGGGATACTGTTCATCCAGCTCTCCACCGTCTACTGTTCATCCTGCCCTCCACGGGGTGGTCCTGTTCATCCAGCCCTCCACGGGGTCTTGTTCATCCAGCCCCAACCGGCTCAATCGATCGGGGTCCTGTTCATCTAGAGGCAACACCATGGGGTCCTGGTCATCCACTCCCACCGGGTCCTGTTCATCCAAACCCCCGAGCAACGCTCACTGTTCATCCAGAGCCAGCATCGATCGGCTTCAGTTAGCAGTAGTAGCGAAGGAATCGCTCGATCGGGTTCAGTTAACAGCCATTGATCGATCTCTCGAGTTCAGTAATGCGTAGCCTGCAGTGCAATCGCTCGGGTTCAGTTAGAGCCCAACGCCTCACTCGGGTTCAGTTAGAGCCCAACGCCTCGCACCCACGCGCGTGCGTGTACGAGAGAAACGCGCATCGCTCGGCCCCGACCACCCACCGTAACCGGGAGCACCCTGATATTTTCCTCGCCCTCACTTCTACCACGGTTTTTTCCATCATGGACAGCCCAAAGAATGTCATGCAGCTGCGTCTTTGGCCCGCCCAGGACGAAAAGCCCATTTTCTATCATGATTTTTTGTCATAGAAGTAGGACCCCACCACATCTATGATGATACTGTGTTTTGTCATAATTATTGTCATAGAAGTGTCATAAGTATGACAGAAAAAAATTTCGTTCGGCCCAAAATGTCACGGATGTTACTTTTTTTGTAGTGAAGGAGGGGGGGGGTAGGAAGTAGGAGTACTACTTGACACTTTCCTTTTCCTCCTTTCCTTTCCTTTCCTCCCCATATGGATGGCCCTATAGAGGGTGCACCAGCCCCTTGTGGGATGGTGTGTTCGCTCACTTGTCCCATTAAGACCATATCTTTGTCGGGGGTGCCCGGAACCCCTTCGGGTGACCGATATGTACTCGATACCCTCCGGAACACTTCTGGTGTCCTAATACAATCGTTCTATATATCAATCTTTACCTCTCGACCATTTAGGGACTCCTCGTCATGTCCGTGATCTCATCCAATACTCCAAACAACATTCAGTCACCAAATCACTTAACTCATATAACACAATATCGCCATCGAATGTTAAGCGTGCGGACCCTACGGGTTCGAGAACTATGTAGACATGACCGAGACACTTCTCCGATCTATAACCAATAGCGGAACCTGGATGCTCATATTGGCTCCTACATATTCTACGAAGATCTTTATCGGTCAAATCGTTATGACAACATATGTTATTCCCTTTGTCCATCGGTATGTTACTTGCTCGAGATTCGATCGTCGGTATCTTCATACCTAGTTAAATCTCGTTACCGGCAAGTCTCTTTACTCCTTATGTAATACATGATACATCTCCAACTTATCTACTTTTCCAAACACTTTTGCCCTTGTTTTGGACTCTAACTTGCATGATTTGAATGGAACTAGCCCGGACTAACGCTGTTTTCAGCAGAATTGCCATGGTGTTGTTTTTGTGCAGAAATAAAAAGTTCTCGGAATGACCTGAAAATCCACGGAGAATTATTTTGGAAAATATAAAAAATATCCGCGGAAAGATCCACGTCAGGGGGCCCACACACTGTCCACGAGGGTGGGGAGCGCGCCCCTCCCCCTAGGCGCGCCCCCCTACCTCGTGGGCCCCCTCTTGCTCCACCGACGTACCCACGGACTCCATATATTCACTTTCGGGGAGAAAAATCAGAGGGGAAGAATTATCGCATTTTACGATACGGAGCCGCCGCCAAGCCCTAATCTCTCTCGGGAGGGCTGATCTGGAGTCCGTTCGAGGCTCCGAGAGGGGAGATCGTCGCCATCGTCATCATCAACCTTCCTCCATCACCAATTCCATGATGCTCACCGCCGTGCATGAGTAATCCCATCGTAGGCTTACTGGACGGTGATGGGTTGGATGAGATTTACCATGTAATCGAGTTAGTTTTGTTAGGGCTTGATCCCTAGTATCCACTATGTTCTAAGATTGATGTTGCTATGACTTTGCCATGCTTAATGCTTGTCACTAGGGCCCGAGTGCCATGATTTCAGATCTGAACCTATTATGTTTTCATGAATATATGTGTGTTCTTGATCCTATCTTGCAAGTCTATAGTCACCTACTATGTGTTATGATCCGGCAACCCCAAAGTGGCAATAATCAGGACCACTCCCGGTGATGACCATAGTTTGAGGAGTTCATGTATTCACTATGTGTTAATGCTTTGGTCCGGTACTCTATTAAAAGGAGGCCTTAATATCCCTTAGTTTCCACTAGGACCCCGCTGCCACGGGAGGGTAGGACAAAAGATGTCATGCAAGTTCTTTTCCATAAGCACGTATGACTATATTCGGAATACATGCCTACATTACATTGATGAACTGGAGCTAGTTCTGTGTCACCCTAGGTTATAACTTCTACATGAGGAATCGCATCCAACATAATTCTCCATCACCGATCCAATGCCTATGAGCTTTTCACATATTGCTTGTTGCTTATTTACTTTTCCGCTGCTATTGTTACAAAAACTATAAAAACACTATCGTTCCTTTTATTGTTGTTACCACTATTTCCATGTTACTTTGCTACTAAATTACCTTGCTGCAGATACTAAGTTTCCAGGTGTGGTTGAATTGACAACTCATCTTCTAATACTTAAGAGTATTCTTTGGCTCCCCTTGTGTCGAATTAATAAATTTGGGTTGAATACTTTACCCTCGAAAACTGTTGCGATCCCCTACACTTGTGGGTTATCAAGGCTATTTTCTGGCGCCGTTCCAGGGAGCATAGCTATATTCTTTAAGTCACTTGGGATTTATATCTGTTCACTATGAAGAACTTGAAAGACTCAAAAACCAAGATTTTACCCTCAACTATGAGGGGAGGTAAGGAACTGCCATCTAGCTCCGCACTTGATTCACCATCTGTTATGAGTAAATTTGTGACACCTACTCCTGCTATTGAATCTGATATGTCGTATGTTCTTGATGATGCCACTTCTCCTATGTATGATGAAACTACTTCTATGCTTGATAATATTGTGCCACTAGGTGAATTTCTAGATGAACAAATTGCTAAGGTTAGGGAGAATGCAAATATTGAAACTGATAATATTTATGAAAGTGATGATGAAGATTCTCCCCCGAGATATGAATTGCCTGTTATTCCCGAGGGTTATGTTATGGATGAAGAAACTGCTAGAGACTTTGTTGCTTGCAACGATAGATATGATCTTAAGAAATTATTAGCTAAGCTGAAAGAAAAGTCTTTGAATGCTAGAATGAAACATGACCCTGCTTTTTCTACTTCACCTATCTTTGTTACTGATAAGGATTATGATTTCTCTGTTGATCCTGAGTTAATTACTTTGGTTGAATATGATCCTTTCCATGGCTATGAATCTAAAACTATTGTTGCACATCTTACTAAGTTTAATGATATAGCCACCCTGTTTACCAACGATGAAAAGATTCGTTATTACTATATCCTTAAGCTATTTCCGTTCTCGTTAAAGGGTGATGCTAAGACATGGTTTAGCTCTCTTGATCCTGGTTGTGTGCGTAGTCCCCGGGATATGATTTATTACTTCTCTGCTAAATATTTTCCCGCTCATAAGAACCAAGCTGCCTTACGGGAAATATATAATTTTGTGCAAATTGAAGAAGAGAGTCTCCCACAAGCTTGGGGGAGGCTTCTCCAATTACTTAATGCTTTGCCTGGTCATCCTCTTCAGAGGAATGAAATACTTGATGTCTTTTATACTGGACTAACCGATGCTTCCAGAGACCACCTGGATAGTTGTGTTGGTTGTGTTTTCAGGGGAAGAACAGTTGATCAAGCTGAATTACTATTGAATAATATGCTCGCAAATGAAAATAATTGGACACTTCCTGAACCAGTCCCTAATCCAACTTCGAAGAAAAGGGAAGTTCTATTTCTCAGTCATGAAGATATGCAAGAGGCAAAGAAATCTATGAAAGAAAAAGGTATTAAAGCTGAAGATGTTAAGAATTTACCGCCTATTGAAGAAATACATGGTCTTGATAACCCGACATGGGTAGTAAAGGTAAATTCTCTTTATAGAGTTGATGAAGGTGATATTCCTCGTTATAAGTCTGCTAGCCAATGCTTAGATGAGTTTGATAATTTTATTGTGAAACAAGAAAACTTCAATGCTAATGTTAGTAGACAATTGCAACGTAATGCTTATAGATTGAACGCTTGAGTAATTATATGTATAGAGTTAAAGGTGAATTGAAACTCATTAGTAAACATGCTTCTATGGTTACCACTCAAGTAGAACAAGTACTTAAGGCTCAGAATGATTTGCTCAATGAATTAAATAGTAAGAATAATGACTTTGATGTTAGAGTAGCAACTAGAGGTGGTAAAGTGACTCAGGAACCTTTGTATCCTGAGGGCCACCCTAAGAGAATTGAGCAAGATTCTCAGAGAACTAATTTAGATGCACCTAGTTCTTCTAAGAAGAAGAAAAAGAAAAGTGATAGGACTTTGCATGCTTCTAGTGAACTTGTAGCTAACACACCTGAGAATCCCAATGATATATCTGTTTCTGATGCTGAGACACAATCCGGTAATGAACATGAACCTAGTGATAATGTTAATGATGATGCTCAACCTAGCAATGATAATGATGTAGAGATTGAACATGTTGTTGATCTTGATAACCCACAATCAAAGAATCAACGTTATGATAAGAGAGACTTTGTTGCTAGGAAGCACGGTAGGGAAAGAGAACCATGGGTTCAGAAACCCATGCCTTTTCCTCCTAAACCATCCAGGAAAAAGGATGATGAGGATTTTGAGCGCTTTGCTGAAATGATTAGACCTATCTTTTTGCGTATGCGTTTGACTGATAGGCTTAAGAAAAATCCTTATGCTAAGTATATGAAAGATATTATTACCAACAAAAGAAAGATACCTGAAGTATAAATTTCCACCATGCTTGCTAATTACACTTTAAGGGTGGAATACCTAAGAAACTAGGAGATCCAGGAGTACCTACTATACCTTGCTCCATCAAAGGAAACTATGTTAAAACTGCTTTATGTGATCTTGGAGCCGGTGTTAGTGTTATGCCTCTCTCTTTATATTGTAGACTTGACTTGAGTAAGTTGACACCTACTGAAATATCTTTGCAAATGGCCGATAAATCAACTGCTATAATTGTCGGTATTTGTGAGGATGTGCCTGTTGTGGTTGCAAATGTTACTATTCTAACGGACTTTGTTATCCTTCATATCCCCAAGGACGATAGTATGTCTATTATCCTTGGTAGACCCTTCTTGAATATTGCAGGGGTTGTTATTGACTGCAATAAAGGCAATGTCACTTTTCATGTCAATGGTAATGAGCATACGGTACAATTTCCGAGGAAACAGCCTCAGGTCCACAGTATCAATTCTATTGGAAAAATTTCAACTATTACTGTTGGAGGTTTTGAATTTACTCTTCCGACTGTCAAGAAGACGTATGATATTATTATTGCTGGGGACATACATATCCCCATTGAGGTAACCTAGTGTTATTCAAAAAAAATCCGGTTTCATGTTATTCGGAAAGAGTTTATTAACAAGACCTGATCAACCTTGTTAATGGATTCCTTTTGATGAGCATGAGATGGGTGAATCTAGATAGCACAACCTTATGTATCCTCCTTTTACTTTCTGTTAATTAGATTAAATAAAGCAAAAATAGTATTTTCTGTCTGTTTCCAGACTTATACGTGCAAAAATAACAAAAATAAAAGATTCTCCAAATGCCCTGAAATTGAAATATGTTTTTTTCTAGAATATTTGAGAATGTATGGCAAAGAGAACACCACGAGGGGAGCCAGCACCTGGCCACGAGGGTCCAGGGCACGCCCCCCTACCTCGTGAGCCCCACGTGGCCCCCTCCACTTATTCTTGCAACCACACCCTTCTTTTTCCTCCAAAAAAATCACTATCCAGCTCAAGCACGAGTTCTAGCTCATCTTGCTGCCATTTTCGACCTCCTTGCTCAAAGCTCCATTCACAAAACTGTTTGGGGAGATTGTTCCTTGGTTTGTGACTCCTCCATTGGTCCAATTAGTTTTTGTTCTAGTGCTTTATTTATTGCAAATTTTTGCTGTTGTGGTGACCTTGTTATTGAGCTTGCATGTCAAATTTCCTTGGTCCCAAGTAGTTCTAATGCATGATATAGTCTCTAGGCACTTGTAGGAGTTGTTGCTATCAATCTTGTTGAGTTTGGTTAACTTTTATTTTGAGTTACTAAAAAATTCAGAAAAATGTATAGGGAAATCTTCCAAGGTGGTTCTTCAAGGAAGCAAGAACCAAGGCTCGCGATGCATGAGCCGGATGATGAACTACCGAGGGAAGCTGAAGTGCGGCCTTGTGAATGGCTGTCAGAAGAATTTATGGTTCAGGCAGGCATTAAGGAGGATTTGACGCATATGTGCGTAATGCTGACCTCGAGGGCTTCATGCAAGATAAGTGCCCTCAACACCGTTACTGAACAGACACCTTTGTGAGAAGGTTCAAATTTTCATCTTCACGTAATTCTCACACTGTCCTGTTTGATCTTTATGATAAATCTTACACCATGAACTTAGAAGATTTTAATGATGCTTGTAAGCTCCCGTGGTGGGGCAATATGGGTAATCCCCGCAAATCTGAATATAAGGACTTCCTTGCTAGTATCACTGTGGGGAAATCTAGAGAGATCACACAAGCTACCATAGGGAGCATTCATTTTCCTGCCATTCATTACTTTGCTCTCTTTATTGGTAGATGCATTAACGGTAAAGATGAGGCTTGCCATATGTGCGTCCCAGATCTTAGTGTTCTCAAGAGTGCTATATTAGGTGATAGACAATATAACTTGGGAGCTATTGTTGCACGTAAGCTACATCATAATGGTTTATATGGAGATTTCTTCGGTGTGATCTATGCCACTCGCATAGCCCGCCGTCTTGGTGTGCCTATACATGAAAATGATGAACTATTATCGCCTCCTTATTTAGAATATAATGCTATGGTTAGTCATCGGTTTATAGAGAGGGATGAACAATCCCTCAAGTATAGACTAATCTTTAACAGGTGTCACACCGTCCATATTGCTCTTCCTGCTCCTATCTTGTTTGACTTTCAGGCAAAAGGGAGATATACTATAACCAGGGAGCAGGCAAATGAGTATCAAGAGACGATGGAAGCCGCCCGTCTCCAAGCTGCAGCTCAGCAGGCAGTAGCTTCTGCATCTCAGTACAACCCCAACTACGACTTTGGATATCTGTCAGGCCAATACTGGCCATAGACCAACTTAGGCCAAAAGCCTAAGCTTGGGGGAGTACGTGTTTCTCACCGACATTACATTCATGTTCACACACTTATTCTAGTCGTCGGTGCTCACACTCTTTCATTGTACTATCCATGCTTAGTTTCAATTCTTTTTCTTAGTCTTTTTCTTGTGTGCTAGAAAAAAAACCTTGAGAAAAACAAAAAAAATAGTTGTAGCTTTTAGCTAGTCTGCCTGTCATTCCTTGTAAATTTGTATGTGCCAAACTCTAAACCTTCAAATAAAATTATGTTTTGTATGCTCGAACAGCTCATGTATCAACTAGGGCTGTCTATATCTTCCATGCTAGGTGGGTTATTCTCATGATGAGTGGACTCCGCTCATCATTCATGACAAAATGGCTGGTAACTGGGATGCCCAGTCCCATGCTCAAATCATAATAATTAAACAAAACTCCCCTAGGGTTGTTGCTGGTTTGGACGGTACCCGTTGTTTCGGACCAGCCGTGGAGTGTGCTTGTTGGTGGTTGGGGGAGTATAAACTTCACCATTCTGTTTGGGAACCACCTATAATGTGCGTAGCATGGAAGATATCGAAATTCTTGGTTGTTATGTTGACAATGAGAGTATATCGCTCAAAATATTATTCACCTCTATTTAAAAATCGAGCTCTGGCACCTCTACAAATCCCTGCTTCCCTCTGCGAAGGGCCTATCTATTTACTTTTATGTTGAGTCATCATCCTCTTATAAAAGAGCACCCGTTGGAGAGGACCTCTGTCATTTGCATGTATTACTATTAATTTGCATTGAGTATGATCATGACTGGATATCTTTTACCATGAATTACAATGTCTAGTCAGCCCTTGATCTTTAAAGGTGCTCTGCATTTATGTTTTGCGGTCTCAGAAAGGGCTAGCGAGATACCATCTTGTTATATCATATTATGATTGTTTTGAGAAAGTGTTGTCATCTGAGATTTATTATTATTGCTCGCTAGTTGATTATGCCATTGATATGAGTAGACATGAGACCTGAAAGTTATTGTGAATGTGGTTAGTTCATGATCTTTGCTGAAAACTTGAATGCTGGCTATACATATTTACAACAACAAGAGCAAACAGAGTTTGTCAAAGTTTTCTTTATGACTTTCAGTTTATCAACTGAATTGCTTGAGGACAAGCAAAGGTTTAAGCTTGGGGGAGTTGATACGTCTCCAACGTATCTACTTTTCCAAACACTTTTGCCCTTGTTTTGGACTCTAACTTGCATGATTTGAATGGAACTAACCCGGACTAACGTTGTTTTCAGCAGAATTGCCATGGTGTTGTTTTTGCACAAAAATAAAAAGTTCTCGGAATGACCTGGAAATCCACGGAGAATTATTTTGGAAAATATAAAAAATATCTGCGGAAAGATCCACGTCAGGGGGCCCACACCCTGTCCACGAGGGTGGGGGGCGCGCCCCCTGCCTCGTGGGCCCACTGTTGCTCCACCTACATACCCCCGGACTCCATATATTCATTTTCGAGGAGAAAAAAATCAGAGACGAAGAATTATCGTGTTTTATGAAACGGAGCCGCCGCCAAGCCCTAATCTCTCTCGGGAGGGCTGATCTGGAGTCCATTAGGGGCTCCGGAGAGGGGAGATCGTCGCCATCATCATCATCAACCTTCCTCCATCACCAATTCCATGATGCTCACCGCCGTGCGTGAGTAATCCCATCGTAGGCTTGCTGGACGGTGATGGGTTGGATGAGATTTACCATGTAATCGAGTTAGTTTTGTTAGGGTTTGATCCCTAGTATCCACTATGTTCTAAGATTGATGTTGCTATGACTTGGCCATGCTTAATGCTTGTCACTAGGGCCCGAGTGCCATGATTTCAGATATGAACATATTATGTTTTCATGAATATATGTGTGTTCTTGATCCTATCTTGCAAGTCTATAGTCACCTACTATGTGTTATGATCCGGCAACCCCGAAGTGACAATAATCGGGACCACTCCCGGTGATGACCGTAGTTTGAGGAGTTCATGTATTCACTATGTGTTAATGCTTTGGTCCGGTACTCTATTAAAGGGAGGCCTTAATATCCCTTAGTTTCCACTAGGACCCCGCTGCCACGGGAGGGTAGGACAAAAGATGCCATGCAAGTTCTTTTCCATAAGCACGTATGACTATATTCTGAATACATGCCTACATTACATTGATGAACTGGAGCTAGTTCTGTGTCACCCTAGGTTATAACTTTTACATGAGGAATCACATCTGACATAATTCTCCATCACCAATCAAATGCCTACGAGCTTTTCACATATTGCTTGTTGCTTATTTACTTTTCCGCTGCTACTGTTACAAAAACTATAAAAACACTATCATTACTTTTATTGCTGTTACCACTATTTCCATATTACTTTGCTACTAAATTACCTTGCTGCAGATACTAAGTTTCTAGGTGTGGTTGAATTGACAACTCAGCTGCTAATACTTAAGAGTAGTATTTGGCTCCACTTGTGTCGAATCAATAAATTTGGGTTGAATACTTTACCATCGAAAACTGTTGCGATCCCCTACACTTGTGGGTTATCAATACATCATCCCAAGACTAACTCATTAGTCATTTGCTTGCCAGGCTTATTATGATGTGTATTACCGAGAGGGCCCAAAGATACCTCTCCGATACTCGGAATGACAAATTCTAATCTCGATCTATGCCAACTCAACAAACACCTTCGAAGATACCTGTAGAGCATCTTTATAATCACTCAGTTACGTTGTGACGTTTGATAACACACAAGGCATTCCTCCGGTATCCGGGAGTTGCATAATCTCATAGTCGGAGGAATATGTACTTGACACGAAGAAAGCAATAGCAATAAATTGAACGATCATTATGCTAAGATAACGAATGGGTCTTGTCCACCACATCATTCTTCTAATGATGTGATCCCGTTATCAAATGACAACTCATGTCCATGGTTAGGAAACATTAACCATCTTTGATCAATGAGCTAGTCTAGTAGAGGCTCACTAGGGACATAGTGTTTGTATATGTATTCACACATGTATTAAGGTTTTTGATCAATACAATTCTAGCATGAAGAATAAACATTTATCATGAATAAGGAAATATAAAATAACAACTTTATTATTGCCTCTAGGGCATGTTTTCTTCAGTCTCCCACTTGCACTAGAGTCAATAATCTACTCCCTCCGTCCCGTAATGTAAGACGCATTTTGACACTAGTGTAGTGTTAAAAAATGTCTTACATTATAGGACGGCGGGAGTAGTTCACATCGCCATGTGATTAACACCCAAAGAGTTTATCTGAGTCAATAATCTAGTCCACATCGCCATGTGATTAATACCATAGTTCACATCACCATGTGATTAACACCCAAAGAGTTTACTAGAATCAATAATCTAGTTCAGATCGTTATGTGATCAACACTCAAAGAGTTCTAAGGTATGATCATTTTTTTCTTGTGGGAGAGTTTTATTCAACGGGTCTGCAACATTTCAGATCCATGTGTATTTTGCAAATTTCTATGTCTACAATGCTCTACATAAAGTGATGTCGCTTAAAGCTACGTTGGTTTTTCCCCAAAGAGGAAGGGATGATGCAACACAGCGGCGGTAGGTATTTCCGTCAGATGTGATACCAAAGTTATCGAACCAGTAGGAGAACCAAGCAACACAACGTAAACAGCACCTGCACACAAATAACAACACCTCGCAACTTGACGTGTTAAAGGGGTTGTCAATCTCTTTCGGGTAACGAACGTGAGAGAGATATAAATATTGGTACATTGGTTGATAAATAAGATAAATTGTAGCAAGGTATTTTTGAGTTTTTGATTTAGTAGATCTGAAAATAAAAGCAAAGGCAAACATATGAGAAAGAAGACCGGGGGGCCGTAGGTTTCACTAGTGGCTTCTCTTGAGAAAAATAACAAACGATGGGTAAACAAATTACTGTTGGAAAATTGATAGAACTTCAAATAATCATGACGATATCCAGGCAATGATCATTACATAGGCATCATGTCCAAGATTAGTAGACCGATTCCTGCTTGCATCTACTACTATTACTCCACACATCGACCGCTATCCAGCATGCATCTAGTGTATTAAGTTCATGAAAAACGGAGTACTGCATTAAGAACAATGACATGATGTAGACAAGATCCGTTTATCTATGGCGTTAGATATGGATCTCGTCGTTTTATCCTTAGTGGCAATGATACATACGTGTCGGTTCCCCTTATGTCACTGGGATCAAGCACCGTAAGATCGAACCCACTACCGGGCACCTCTTGCCATTGCAAGATAAAGAGATCAAGTTGGCCAAAAAAACCAATATCACAGAAAAAATACGAGGCTATAAGCAATCATGCATATAAGAGATCAAATAAACTCAAATAACTTTCATGGATATAAAAAGATAGATCTGATCATAAACTCAAAGTTCATCGAATCCCAACAAACACACCGCAAAAAAGAGTTACATCATATGGTTCTCCAAGAGACCATTGTATTGAGAATCAAAATAGTGAGAGAGGAAGCCATCTAGCTACTAACTACGGATCCGTAGGTCTACAAAGAACTACTCACGCATCATCGGAGAGGCGCCAATGGAAGTGGCGAACCCCTCCGTGATGGTGTCTAGATTGGATCTGGTGTTTCTGGACTCTGCGGTGGCTGGATGAATATTTTGTCGACTCCCCTAGGGTTTTTGGAATATTGTGGTATTTATAGAGCAAAGAGGCGGTGCGGGAGGCCACCGAGGTGGGCACAACCCACCTGGGCGCGCAAGGGGGCCTGGCGTGCCCTGGTGGGTTGTGCCCCCCTCAAGGCACTCCCCACATATTGCCTTGGCCCATCAGGTGTCTTCTGGCACAGAAAAAAACTCCAAAAAGTTTCGCGGTGTTTGGGCTCCGTTTGATATTGATTTCCTGCGATGTAAAAAACATGGAGAAAATAGCAACTTGCACTTGGCACTATGTCAATAGGTTAGTACCAAAAAATGATATAAAATGATTGTAAAACATCCAAGAATGATAATATAACAACATGGAACAATCAAAAATTATAGATATGTTGGAGACGTATCAGCATCACCAAGCTTAACTCCTGCTCGTCCTCGAGTAGGTAAGTGATAAAAACAGAATTTTTGATGTGGAATGCTGCCTATCATGTCATATCATATTATTTTCTTTATAGCATGGACATTTGGACTTTTATATGGTTCAAAGCAATAGTCTAGTTTTAACATAATAATTTAGATACTCAAGCATATCAAGAAGCAACCATGTCTTTCAAAATATCAATGCTAAAATAAGTTATCCCTAGCCCATTATGCTCAACAATTGATCCATTCATGAAACACATTCGCATATTAGTTACATCCAATGCTCAAGTATGATCATAGTGTTTCCTAGTTGGTGCTTGTAAGAGAAGATGGAGACTCAAATTCAAAAAAATGCATAAGTAAAAGAAAGGTTGTTCGCAGAGGGAAGTAGGGATTTGTAGAGGTGTCAGAGCTCAAAGCTTAAATTGAGAGATAAATTTTTTTGGGAGGTATACTTTTCCCACCAACGAGAACTACTTGAGGTTCCCAACACTTTCCATGCTAGATATATCATAGGCAGTTCCCAAACAAAAAATAAAGTTTATTCCTTTTCCACCAAACTTTCACAAGCCATGGCTAGCCGAATCCACGGTTGCCTTCCATACCAACACTTTCCAAGGAATTTATTATCTGACAACATAAAGTAAATTTGTTTTTCATTTCGGTACTGGGCATCCCTAATACCTTTGTTGTACTCTAGTGCAATGACAATTGAATAAACACTCATCGTGGGAATAACACATCTAGCATGAAAAATATTGGCCACCCCTCACCGCCTCGCGAGCGGTACAGGCACACAAAAGGGAAATTTATTTTGAAAATTAGAGATGGCACATACAAATTTGCTTAGAATGGCAAGGAAATACCGCATATAGGTAGGTATGGTGGACTCATGTGGCAAAACCGGGATAAAGGATTTAGGATGCACAAGTAGAGATCATACTTAGTCCAAATGAAGGCTAGCAAAAGACTGGGAAGCGACCAAACATGAAATAAATTATCTCATAAGCGAAGATTGAGCATAAATAACACCGAATAATTCACCACAAGTACGATATAATTTAATTGCATAATTATTGACTTTCGTGCTTGCATAGGGAATCACAAACTTTAACACTAATATTCTTACTAGAGCAAAATTACTCATCAACATAACTCACATATCACATCATCATGTTTCAAAACTATTACAAGGAATCAAGTTTATTTTGTCCAATGATCTTCATGAAAGTTTTTATTATATCCTTCTTGGATATCTATCACTTTGGGACTAATTTTCATGTGTTGCTTTGATAAGCTCGAACAAATATAAGTGAAGATCATGAGCATAATTTTTCTTTCTTTCTCTCAAAATAATATAAGTGAAGCAAGAGAGAATTTCTTTAAAATTTTACTAACTCTCAAATAAATCTAAGTGAAGCAAGAGAGTATTTACTCAAAAATACTAAGCACACCGTGCTCAAAATGGTATAAGTGAAGCACTAGAGCAAGTCATAGCTCATAGAAATTTAAGTGAAGCATAGAGAGCTATTCTAACAAGTCATGGCATAATTTTGGCTCTCTCAAATAGGTGTGTACAGCAAGGATTGTTGACTTAAAAAGCAAAATAAAACGAGAAAAGACTCATATCATACAAGACGCTCCAAGAAAAACATATATCATGTGACGAATAAAAATATAGTTTCGAGTGAAATACCGATAGTTGTTGGAAGAAAGCGGGGATGCCACTCGGGGGCATCCCCAAGCTTAGTTGGTTGCTCATTTTTGGATTAATAGCTTGGGATGCCGGGGCATCCCCAAGCTTAGGCTCTTACATCCTTCCTTCATCCATCGTAAGATAACCCAAAACTTGAAAACTTCAATCACACAAAACTTCAACAAAACATCGTGAGATCCGTTAGTAAAAGAAAGCAAACCACTACTATTAAGTGTTGTGTCTAACCGATTCATATTTTGTTTTTTATTATATCTACTGTATTCCAACTTTTCTATGGCAAAAACTCATCAAATAAAACCATAGAGCCATCAAAATAAGCACACAACACAAAGAAAACAGAATCTATCAAAAAATAGAATAGTCTGTAGTAATCTGGGAGTTCGAAAACTTCTGGAACTCTAAAAATCTTGAAAAATATAGGGCCACATGAGAAATTTGTATATTAATCTTCTGAAAAAAGAATCAACTAAAAAGCACTTTTCTGTTAAAAATGAGAATTTTTCTCATCAGCGCAAAGTTTCTGTCTTTTTCAGCAAGATCAAACAACTATCACCCAAGAAGATCCTATCGGTTCTACTTGCCACAAACACTAATTAAAACACAAAAAACACACAATCATACCAGTAGCATAATTGTGTAAACACTCAAGAACAGAAAGCAAAATGCAAAAATGAATTTTATTCATTGGGTTGCCTCCCAACAAGTGCTATTGTTTTACGCCCTTAGCTAGGCATAATACCAAGATTTCAAGTATTGTCATCCTTGTTGGATGTTACATAAGTTGCCCTCATTATAGATTCATAAGGCAATTTTATCTTGGTTCTAGGGAAGTGTTCCATGCCCTTTCTCAAGGGAAAATGGAATTTAATATTCCCTTCTTTCATGTCAATCACCGCGCCAATAGTGCGCAAAAACGGTCTACCAATAATAATAGGGCAAGACGGATTGAAATCGATATCAAGAACAATAAAGTCTATGGGTACATAGTTCCTATTTGCGAGAATAAGAACATCATTGTTGTTGGTACTGGAAAAATCACACAACTTAGTGTTCTCTTGCGTCATTTTTGAGCAATTGTAAACAAGAACACAAGTGGCGATAGATCCGACCGGGAAAACGACAAATGGAAAAGATGGCGAATAAAAACGGTAAATGTTTGTGAAGTGGGGGAGATGAAAATGGGAGGAAAATGGCAAATAATTTCATTGCGAGGAGATGAGACTTGTGATTAGGAACCTGGTATATGTTGAAGGTGTTCCCCGGCAATGGCGCTAGAAATTCCTTTTGATGTCGCTTAAAGCTACGTCGGCTTTTCCCCAAAGAGGAAGGGATGATGCAGCACAGCGGCGGTAGGTATTTCCCTCAGATGTGAAACCAAGGTTATTGAACTAGTAGGAGAACCAAGCAACACAACGTAAACAGCACCTGCACACAAATAACAACACCTCACAACCCGACGTGTTAAAGGGGTTGCCAATCCCTTTCGGGTAACGAACGTGAGAGGGATATAAATATTGGTAGATTGGTTGATAAATAAGATAAATTGCAGCAAGGTATTTTGGGGTTTTTGGTTTAGTAGATCTGAAAATAAAAGCAAAGGCAAATAGATCGCAAAGGAAAATATATGAGAAAGAAGACCCGAGGGTCGTAGGTTTCACTAGTGGCTTCTCTCGACAAAAATAGCAAACAGCGGGTAAACAAATTACTATTGGTGTCGGTGTACTAAGGTAGGGGTACCTCAGTACCCCAACTTGTGCACGGGCAGTTGCAGCTTCCCGCGGCAGGGTTTACCGCGTGCTCGCCGGAGACCTTCCTGCCCCTTATTAAGCCATTCAAAAACAAAGTATACAAGACATAAGATCGAGACCCCGGCAAGAGGAGCTTGCCGGGAAGGCCATACCAGGCTCAAGACTGCCCCACTAGCACAAGGCCCTGGCAAGAGGAGCTTGCCAGGAAGACTAGAAGACACGCCTCGGCGCTATATGCGCCCCGGCAAGGGCCCGAGGAGCGGCAAGCTCCCGGGCCCGGCAAGATCAAGGCCCCGACAAGGTGCTTGCCGGGAAGGTTGCGCTGTGTGCCCGCGCTCCAGCTCATCGGCCCACGCGTCGCCCTGGGGCCTATCCAGGGACGCGTGGCGGATGGCTGTGCAGCCTGGGGGACACGGTGGCACTTCACGGTGGTGGATCCATCGCCGTGGCGGACGGAGACGCTAGGGCGGGAGCTTTTGGGGTCGCCGGCGACGGGCATTAAATGCCCTTGTCCCCCACTGTCTAAGTAGGTATAGACCACTGTTCTGCACTGTAGCTCCACTGTTCCCGCACTGTTACAACTACCACCTCTTTTACGTTTTTACCCCTTTCTCCTACGTTGACACCTGTCGGTGACCCCTTACACTATAAAAGGAGGCCCATGCACAACGTGGAGGGGGTTCGGAACCTAGATCACTCTCACGCTCGGTGTAGCTGCTTCTTCAAGCTCCCGAGCGCTCCAACTCAATACACAACTAAGCAGGAGTAGGGTTTTACGCGTCTACCGCGGCCCGAACCTGGGTAAAACTGCCCGCGTGCTCGCTACGATATGCTCTTTGTGCTCCCTCCGCCCTCGTACCGCACAGACAAGGGGCTCCGGTCCCATAGGTGTTCGTGGCGGACAGTTTCCCCCGACATCTTTGGCGCGTGGAGCGAGCTAGACTCGGACGACATCAAGCTCGACATCACCCTCGTCCGGATTCTTCGTCTTCGGGTGGCGCAGCTGTCCGTTGCAGAGGTGGGCGCAGACTTCCTTCGCCGCCGCATCGCCCCTCTCCAAGACAGGAAGAGGCCGGCCTGGGAGTACGGCGGCCCGGCGGACATAATGAGGCTGCGCCCCGGGCTCAACTTCAACTTCACGACGCTCGAGCTGAGGGGGATGGTCCGGGAAATCTTCAAGTATGACCCGGCACACCCTGAGTGGTTCCGAGCTCCCCGGGGAGTAGTGCCGCTCTGCAACAGCATCGTCCGGGACCGTATCCTCGCCATGATGCCCGCATGCGACTCGCACGGCGTGGACCGCACGTGGATTGCGCCCAAGCCCATCGACGTCCTCAACTTCTACGACAACCTCGTGGAGGTGGCGAAGAACAAGAACGACGTCAAGGAGCACACGCGGGACACCACCGACCAGGAGATTGCCTATATGGCTTCTCGGGCTGAAGAGGCCGCTGCAGCCGCAGCGGCAGGAGACTTCGGGTACACGCCTGCTGAGGCGGAGGCTGCGGATGCGTCCAGCCAGGCGGAGGAGGCGGAGATCCGCAGATTGCTGCAGCTCCCTCCCGACGCGCTCGCCGGGGTCCCCTCGCTGAGGCACTCCGGGATCCACGGGATCGTGGCCGAGGCCGCGGCAATGGAGGGTGCCGCTGGAGGGAACAGAGGCGCCGCGAGGAGCGGAGGCGCCGGAGGGAGCGGAGGCGGCAAGGGAAAAGAGGCTGCAGCGCAGGGCGCTGGGCCCAGCGAGCCGGCCGGGGAAGAGGAGGAGGAGGAGGCCGAGGATTCCGGCGGATCTACGGAGCTCTACGCCGATGACCTCTCCTCGTCGGAGAGCTCCCCGCCCCCGGCAAGCCCAAGGCAGTCTCCACCGAAGCGTCTCCGCAAGACGGCGACGGGAGAGAGGGCGCAAGCGCCCCGGCAACAACCAGCTCGCCGGGAAGCTCCCCGGGGGAGCCAAGCTGCGCCAAGGGCGACCGGCGCGCCAGCCACAGCAGAGGCGGCCCGCGCGCGGGCCACGACGGAGGCGCCTCGCAGGCCGGCGCCGAGCCGACAGGGGTCTTCTCGGAGCGGAGCAGCGGCTCCGCCCGCTCCCCGGGCCTCGGCTACCACAGGGGCTGGGTCTTCGCAGCCCCCAGCCCCCGGGACCGCCAAGCGCCCGAGGGAATCTTCATTTTCCGCTCCTCGCGCCGACGCGCCCACGGTGGAGTACGACTTTTCCGCCCTGAGCGAGGACGACGACGAGGAGGATCGGGAGTAAGAATCCAAGATCTTACACCTTCTCGAGTTTTGTCTTGATTGTCGTTGATGTTGACTTTGTTTATTGCTTTGATTTCAGGACCTTGGTCCAGCGCGCGGCGAAGAAGGCCAAGGCGCCTGTGGTCGAGGCCGCGGAAGACTCAGCCGCCGCGGCAACAGGAGGTGTGCCGGAGCCGAGCCTGCCGGACCCGAGCGCTGCTCCGAGGAGCAGCCCCCAGCGCAGCCCCCAGCGTAAGTCCGGGGTTTATTCTTTCGCTTGTCGGGGTACGCTTGAGGATTTCGTCTTCTTTCATCATCTTGACGTTTCTTATCTTGATTTGTGCAGAGGTGGAGCCACAGCAGGAAGAGCGCCCGGAGACTGTCGTCGAGGAGCCGCAGGCCCCGCCGTCCCCGCCAAGGCAGAACTCTCCGGCAAGGGAGAGTGCTCCGCCAAGGGCGGGTACTCCGCCGAGGCAAAGTACCCCGCCAAGGGCGAGCAGCCCGGCGAGGGCGGCCACTCCGCCAAGGCCGAGCTCCCCGGCGAGGGAGCCCGCCGCTGAGGACGTCCGCCAAGGTATGTTCAGTAGTTTGTCTTCTTGGCCTTGCCTCTTTTTGGATATTTGCTTGAACTTGAACTTCTTTTTCTTCTTTTTCTTTTTAGATCCTCCTCCTCCCGAGCCGATGGAGACTGAGGTCATCAACATCGAGGACGAGGAGGGCGCGCAGGGCGGCGGCGGCGACGTCCCTGTCGCCGAGGACACGGCGAGAGCTGCCGAGCCGGCTGCGCAGGAGACCGCTCCGGCTGCGGGCGCAGCGGCCGGGGAGGGGGACGGCGAGCTCGGCGGCGGCGGAGGTGTGGAGGCAGAGCGCAAGAGAGATCTCTGGAGAAAGGAGACGATGCAATGAAAGCGCAGGGAGGGGAACCGCGCCTGCTTCCTCTGCTTTTATGGGGGAGTGGGGGGCGTTTCGCCCTTTCCATTAAGAGATCGTGGGCACGTCCCATCCCACGACGCCGCAATCGACGCGTGCCGTTACGGGGGGATGCGGCGGATACGGAAGTGGATTCGGCGCGCCGCGGGCCGCGGGTGCCCGTGCACTGTTTTGGGCCTGGCCCAACAGTGCTCGGCACCGTGTGTGGCCCAGGCCCGGGGGCTCCTGTCGGTGTACTAAGGTAGGGGTACCTCAGTACCCCAACTTGTGCACGGGCAGTTGCAGCTTCCCGCGGCAGGGTTTACCGCGTGCTCGCCGGAGACCTTCCTGCCCCTTATTAAGCCATTCAAAAACAAAGTATACAAGACAGAAGATCGAGACCCCGGCAAGAGGAGCTTGCCGGGAAGGCCGTACCAGGCTCAAGACTGCCCCACTAGCACAAGGCCCTGGCAAGAGGAGCTTGCCAGGAAGACTAGAAGACACGCCTCGGCGCTATATGCGCCCCGGCAAGGGCCCGAGGAGCGGCAAGCTCCCGGGCCCGGCAAGATCAAGGCCCCGGCAAGGTGCTTGCCGGGAAGGTTGCGCTGTGTGCCCGCGCTCCAGCTCATCGGCCCACGCGTCGCCCTGGGGCCTATCCAGGGACGCGTGGCGGATGGTTGTGCAGCCTGGGGGACACGGTGGCACTTCACGGTGGTGGATCCATCGCCGTGGCGGACGGAGACGCTAGGGCGGGAGCTTTTGGGGTCGACGGCGACGGGCATTAAATGCCCTTGTCCCCCACTGTCTAAGTAGGTATAGACCACTGTTCTGCACTGTAGCTCCACTGTTCCCGCACTGTTACAACTACCACCTCTTTTACGTTTTTACCCCTTTCTCCTACGTTGACACCTGTCGGTGACCCCTTGCACTATAAAAGGAGGCCCATGCACAACGTGGAGGGGGTTCGGAACCTAGATCACTCTCACGCTCGGTGTAGCTGCTTCTTCAAGCTCCCGAGCGCTCCAACTCAATACACAACTAAGCAGGAGTAGGGTTTTACGCGTCTACCGCGGCCCGAACCTGGGTAAAACTGCCCGCGTGCTCGCTACGATCTGCTCTTTGTGCTCCCTCCGCCCTCGTACCGCACAGACAAGGGGCTCCGGTCCCATAGGTGTTCGTGGCGGACAGTTTCCCCCGACAATTGGGAAATTGATAGAACTTCAAATAATCATGACAATATCCAAGCAATGATCATTACATAGGCATCACGTCCAATATTAGTAGACCGACTCCTGCCTGCATCTACTACTATTACTCCACACACTGACTGCTATCCAGCATGCATCTCGTGTATTAAGTTCATGGAAAAACGGAGTAATGCATTAAGAACGATGACATGATGTAGACAAGATCCATTTACCTATGGCGTTAGATATGGATCTCGTCGTTTATCCTTAGTGGCAACGACACCTACGTGTCGGTTCCCCTTCTGTCACTGGGATCAAGCACCGTAAGATCAAACCCACTACCGGACACCTCTTCCCATTGCAAGATAAAGAGATCAGGTTGGCCAAACAAAACCAAATATCAGAGAAGAAATACGAGGCTATAAGCAATCATGCATATAAGAGATCAAAGAAACTCAAATAACTTTCATGGATGTAAAAAAGATAGATCTGATCATAAACTCAAAGTTCATCGGATCCCAACAAACACACAGCAAAAAGAGTTACATTATGTGGATCTCCAAGAGACCATTGTATTGAGAACCAAAAGGGAGAGAGAGGAATCCATCTAGCTACTAACTACGGACCCGTAGGTCTACAAAGAACTACTCACGCATCATCGGAGAGGCACCCATGGAAGTGGTGAACCCCTCCGTGATGGTGTCTAGATTGGATCTGGTGTTTCTGGACTCTGCAGCGGCTGGATGAATATTTTGTAGACTATCCTAGGGTTTCTGGAATATTGTGGTATTTATAGAGCAAAGAGGCAGTGCGGGAGGCCACCGGGATGGGCACAACCCACCTGGGCGCGCAAGGGGGGCCTGGCGCGCCCTGGTGGGTTGTGCCCCCCTCGGGGCACTCGCCAGGTGCTGCCTTGGCCTATCAGGTATCTTCTGGCCCAGAAAAAAACTCCAAAAAGTTTCGCAGTGTTTGGGCTCCGTTTGATATTGATTTCCTGCGATGTAAAAATATGCATAAAACAGCAACTGGCACTTGGCACTATGTCAATAGTTTAGTACCAAAAAATAATATAAAATGATTGTAAAACATCCAAGAATGATAATATAATAGCATGGAACAATCAAAAATTATAGATACGTTGGAGACGTATCATAGAGCTACTCTAGCTAATTGCTACTATGTTCAATATGCATCCAGAGTCATCTAGATTAGTGTCAAAGCTTGCATCGGCGTAACCCTTTATCACCTCCATAACCGAGAAACATTCCCTTATTCCTTTAAGGATAATTTTGACTGCTGTCCGGTGATCCACTCCTGGATCACTCTTGTACCCCCTTGCCAGACACGTGGCAAGGCACACATTTGGTCCGGTATATAGCATGGCATGCTTTATAGAACCTATGGACGAGGCATAGAGAATGACTTCATTTCTCTCTCTATTTTTCTTCTGTGGTCAGGCTTTGGTTCTTACTAAACTTCATACCTTACAACTCAGGCAAGAACTCCTTCTTTGACTGATCCATTCTGAACTCCTTCAAAATCTTATCAAGGGATGTACTCATCGAAAGTTTCATCAAGCGTCTTGATCTATCTCTATAGATCTTGATGCCCAATATGTAAGCAGCTTCACCAAGGTCTTTCTTTCTAAAAACTCCTTTCAAACACTCCTTTATGCTTTCCAGAAAATTCTACATCATTTTCGATCAACAATATGTCATTCACATATACTTATCAGAAATGGTGTAGTGCTCCCACTCACTTTCTTGTAAATACATGCTTCACCGTAAGTCTGTATAAAGTCACATGCTTTGATCAACTCATCAAAGCGTATATTCCAATTCCGAGATGCTTGCACCAGTCCATAGATGAATCGCTGGAGCTTGCACACTTTGTTAGCACCTTCAGGATTGACAAAACCTTTTGGTTGCATCATATACAACTCTTCTTTCAGATATCCATTAAGGAATGTAATTTTGACATCCATTTGCCAGATTTCATAATCATAAAATGCGGCAATTATGTATCGGCCATGTTTGTACTAAGGTCGGTAATCATATATCGGCCATTGCCTACTTAGGCTTCTTGCCACACACTCAAGTGGTACTTCTTCAAGTACTTGCCATTGAGTGCCCGAGGTAACAATGTCCCTAGTACATATTCCACCAAATATGAGTTTCCGGGAACTATTCTTGTAATCCTAAAAGGACCTTCCCAACTTGGAGACCACTTCCTGAATTTTCTATCTCTTGAACCAATCAGCAGAATCACTTCCAGACGAGATCGCCAACTTGAAAATCCTTAAACTTAACTTTCTTATCGTAATCTCTTGCCACCCTCAACTTGTCTCTCTCTATGGCCTTTAAAAAAGCCATACGTTTATCGGCAACCTCATCAATATTGTCCATCATCAAGTTATAAAAGTATATTGCCGATAAATCATTTTGTTTAGCTATTCTCAAAGCGTTCAAATTTACTTCCAGCGGTAAAACAACCTCTTGACCATACACTAGCTCATATGGAGTCACCTTCGTAGTACCATGCCTTGAGATTCTATGTGCCCATAATGCTTCAGACAACAACTCATGCCATCTCCTTGGATTATCCTCAATCTTTCTGTTGATGAGTTTGATTAAAATTTTATTGCTAGACTCAGCTTGTCCGTTGGTTGGGCATAATATGGAGAGGAATTGAGCAACTTTATGTTATAAGATTCGGTAAATTGTCTGACTTGGTGTGACATAAAAGATGAACCTTGATTTTTTAGTTAACGTTTGACGAGTGCCGAATCTATGAATAATATGCTCGGTTATGAATTCAATTACCTCCTTATGTGTCATGTTCTTGAGCGGTACTGCTTCAAACCATTTAGTGAAATAATCGATTACCACCAATATGAACCGATGCCCCTTCAAGGAAGACGGGTGAATTTTTCCAATAAATTCTAAATCCCATCCTCTGAAAGGCCACAAATTGATAATGGTATGTAACATAGCAGTAGGAGCCAATTGAATATCACCAAATTTTGGACAAGTTCACACCCTTTTTAATATCTGAAGCAATCATTTATCATAGTCGGCCAATAAAACCTAGCACGTCGCAATGACCATTTCATCTTGGGAGCCGACTGGTGAGTGCCACAAATGCCTTCATGTACCTCTCCCATAGCAACTCTTGCTTGGTCCTCGTTCAAGCACTTTAAAAGAACACCATCAACTGTTCGGCGATAAAGGTCATCATCCCTCATCGTATATTTAAAATAAATATGTCGAACAGCCTTGTCCACCTTTCACTCGGATTGCGCAAGTAATCAACAATGGGCTTCCTCTAGTCGGGATTGTCACCTGCACTAGATTTTTGTTAATGGTCGAATCAGTGGGGTCTGGTTTTGCCTCTATATTCAAGGGTAGACATCGGCCTTTGAGAAATATGAAACATTGCCATGTCAATATGATAGTCGGATGCTTGTTGTGACAACTCATTTGCTCTCCAATTGTCATGCCTAGATATATGAGCAATGCTAAAACAATCCAATGTAGAAACTATATCTAGACATTTTTATCAAGATAAACATTAAGTGATTTGTTCGAACACTGAAACACTTTGGATACTTGTTGCACTACTAGTAAGGAATCACCAAAAGCTTCAATATGTGTAGCACCTATAGCAAGCAACATCTCTAGGCCAAACAACAATGCTTCGTATTCGGCTTGATTATTTGTGCAAAAGTATTCTAAGCGGCACGAGGCTTCAAAAACAGCACCATGAGGAGATATATAAACAATACCGACACCTTGGTCATTGCTACAAACTGAACCAGCAAAATATAATCTCCAAGGTACTAACGAAACAAGGTTTATATCAACATCATGCTTGTCATTAATCCGATGCTCAACAATAAAATTAGCAACGATTTGGCCTTTCATGGATTTTAGAGATTCATAAGCCAAATCATATTCAATCAAAGCATAAGCCCACTTGCCAATTCTACCACTAAGAATTGGCCTATGCAACATGTATTTAATGACATCGGTTTGGCAAGCTACTTTGCAAGCACTTGGTACTAAATAAAGTCTCAACTTTGTGCAAGCATAATATAAGCATAGACATAGTTTTTCAATAAATGTATACCTTGTCTTGGCGTCCAATAATCGCCTCCTCAAATATGTAATGGCATGCTCTTTTCCTTCGGTATCTTGAGTCAAAACAGCACCAATAACACCTTCCTCTGCTGCAATGTAAAGCTTAAATGGCTCCCTATGCTTGGGTGCTTTCATCACCGGAGGAGTGCACAAATAATTCTTGATCGTATCAAAGGCTTCTTGATGTTTTGCCCCCCAAGTAAAATCAACATCATTCTTTAACTGAAGGATAGGAGTAAATGCATCAACTTTCCCTAACAGATTAGCTATGAACCCTCTCAAATAATTGACCTTGCCAAGGAACATTTGCATATCTCTCTTGCATGTTGGAGCCTCTACTTTCTGTATGGCCTCTATCTTTTTGGGATCAATCTCTATGCCATCTTCATGAATAATGAAACCTACAAACTTGCCAGCTGACACGCCGAATGCACACTTCAAAGGATTTATCTTCAGTCCGTACTTTTTGATTCTTTCAAAAGCTAAACGCAAATCGGTCGGGTGAGATTCAAAAGCATTCGATTCGGCAACAATATCATCAATATAAACTTCAAGTACGATACCGAGTAAATCATGAAAAATCAAATTCATAGCCCTTTGATATGTGGCACCAGCATTTTTTAATCCGAATTTCATCACTGTCCACTTGAATAAACCAAGGAAAACAGGGCATCAGAAGGCCGTTTTGTACATGTCCTCTTCGGCCATAAAAATTTGGTTATGCCCCACATTACCATCAAGAAAGCTAATGACCATATGTCTAGAAGCATCATTAATAAGCATATCGGCTATTGGCATGGGATACTCATGTTTAGGTGTGGCCCTATTCAAATCTCTGAAGTCAATGCACACCCTCAACTTTCCGGACCCTTTCTTTTCCACTCGGACAATGTTAGAAATCCACTCGGCATACCTGCAAGTTCTGATAAAATTAGCTTTACGTAAACGGCTAATCTCTTCCTTGATCCGGTCATATGTTTCTGGATTAAACTTTCTGGCTGATTGTTTGTAAGGTCTAAAATCGGCCTTTATAGGTAACCGATGCTCCACTAGCTCTCGACTTAAACTTGGCATCTCATGATATTCCCATGCAAAGCAACAAACATATTATTTCAATAGCTCGATTAACTTAGCTTTACAATTGGCTTCCAAATTTTTGTTTACAGATGTCGGCCGAGTGACTGAACCATCTCCAATATCTATCTCTTCTAATGGATTGACCGATGTAAACCTTGTCCATGTTTATCCATGTCATCTAACTCCT
Organism: Secale cereale; assembly: GCA_902687465.1. Classification (NCBI taxonomy): domain Eukaryota; kingdom Viridiplantae; phylum Streptophyta; class Magnoliopsida; order Poales; family Poaceae; genus Secale; species Secale cereale. The sequence goes on from LR738710.1 coordinate 181,711,912, forward strand.
CTATAGATTCATACATATCGTCCTCGCTGGACCGATATATTACAAGATGTTTTTTTAACCACTCAGAGAATCCATTTAAACATGGCATACCTTGGAGCCAACTGCACTCAGTCGGCATTAAAGAGACGGGCACAAAGCCATTCTTGGTGGCGCTGAGGAAATCAAACTCTGCCAAGTCAGGTCCCATCAAGCAGGTAGCATTGGGGTGTTGCCAATCCACTCATGCATCGGCCAAAGCAACGCAAGCCGAGTTATCCGCATGAATGACTTCCACCTGATCATCAACCCACTGGATCAAAAACTGGTGCATAGTGGATGGCACACACTGGTTTGCATGAACCCAATCACGACCTAGTATGACGTTGTAGTTACCCTCCACCTCGGCGACAAAGAATGCAGTAGCCAAAGTTTTACTTCTGATTGTAAGCTCCACATACATTACACTATTGGCTTTAGTTTTCTCTTTGCCTTCAAATCCATTAAGCACCATATTCGTCTTTATCAACTCTTCATCGGGCAAACCTAATTTCTTGAAGACCGAATAGGGCATAAGATTTATGACAGCACCACCATCAACAAGCATCCGAGTGAGCGGCGATCCATTGATATGACCTTTGAGATACATTGGTTTCATATGCGTTACTGTGTCTTTTGGCTTCTCGAATATTGCGTTTTTAGGGCCAAAATCCAGCTGAGCCTGCTCGCCTTCCTCATCTACAACACGGAACTCAGCAGGTAAGTAATACACCATATTGATATCCATACCTTCATGAACTGGCGTGGACTCATAGTCCAACATATCATCCTCTTCCCCAAGTGTATCCATCGATTTTGAAATCTGTCCGGGTGAGGAGGAAGTACTAAGTAATGTAGACGATGTAATAACTACATCGTCCACTTTTGGTGTTGCAGGTGCTGTTGGGATAGACGTAGAAGCTATTGTATCTTGTATTCGTTTAGGCCTCTAGACTTGTTTTGCTGGAACCATGGGCCGACTGTCATTGAAAAACTTATCCCTTTGCTTCTCGGCCTCCTGTTCTGCCATCTCTTGACTCCTTAACCTTTGTAGTTTCCTCTTCTGTGTCTTTGTTAGCCATGGAGGACACCACTTTAGCTGAGTGTATTTAGGATCTCTCATCTTCACTTGGCTAATGCTTTCTTCATGGTCATTAGCCGAGTGCTTAGGCACAATAGCAAGTATCGGCTGATGCGGAGCATCCCAAGGTCATCCCCATGGACTTACCTTTGCCTCACCAAGTACCTCAAGGACCAATGACTCGTGCCCGGTCAAGAGCTCTCGAGACCGAGGTGACATCTCTCCTAGTCCAACTTCCATATGAATCATGTGAGACATGACTACTACCTCAGACGGATGTGTTTTGTGTGCTCAAGTATGAAGAAGACCCCACCGGAGAGTCTCATGAAGATGGACAAGTCACCAAGTTCACGGATGAAGCATTGCATCGAGGGAAGATGAAGATGGCCCCAGGCCCCGGACATTCGGCCCCTGGACCAGCACCTACAGAAGAGCCCCCGCAGCCGACGCTACAGGGCTCGGACATCCGGCCAGGGCCCGGACATCCGGCCTCGAGCCCGGAAATTCGGCGCCCCCACCACAGAAGCATACTCGTGGCTGGCCCCGCGCACCCGGACATCCGGCGCCAAGCCCTGACATCCGGCGCCTCCCGACAGCCCGGACATCCGGGCCAACGCCCGGACATCCGGCCCCTGTGTGCCTGCGCGCATCACATCTGGGCCGTGGCCCATGTATCCCTTCTCCCCTTAGACTATATATATTCCTCCTCCTACCTCTTTCTAGGGTTAGCTTTGTGATAGCTCATTTGATACCTAGAGCTTTTGCTCATCTAGTGGTTCATCTCCTCGAGAGTGACTGCAGCCCCTCTTTGGAGAAGATCCACACGGATTCAAGACCTCCGCTACGGAGAAGATCCTACGGGATACCCCCAAGACCTCCTTCCGGAGAAGACTACCTTTGTATCGTCCTTTGTTGACCATGGATCATGTATCTCGTTATGTATCGTGGATCTAGCACTTGTGTGACCATCTTAGTGTTGGTTTGAGTGTTCCTCTTGTGTTTTTTCCCGTATTCCCCTTTGTGTTATTCATGTTACTCATGGGATCCCCTCCATTTCGTGAAAGATCGGCCTAGATCGGGTTGACCCCGCATCATATGGTATCAAGAGCCATGGTTTCTCATGAAATTGGAGCCCCTATCCCTGTTTTTCTAGCTTGTTTTTGTTGTGTTCATCCCAATTTCGAAAAATTCCCCACCAAAAATAGCCCCAATTTTTTTTTGTGATCTGTTGATTTGACGAGATTTTGTTGAATTTGTTCCATGGATTTGTTGTGCCACGAGTGGATCTAGCTTTTCCCACTTTTTCCCCAATTTTGATCCGCAAAATCCACGAATTTGGCCCCGGAAGTCATCTAGTCCACGGAGCTCATCAGGGCCTTGGGCACCCCGGACATCCGGCCCGTGCCCCAGACATGCGGCCTAGCCCAAACATCCGGCCTCCCGCAGCCAAAACCTTCCAAACCTTCCGCACCACGTTGCACTTAGCCCCGCCTTTTTTGTTCGGTATCCCACCAAACCTTCCGCATACCACCACCATTTCCACAACCACCATAGCTTAGATGCTACGATTTTGACAATTTTGTCTCACTTTGCCTTGGATACTTGAGTTGTGGTTTCACCGTTTCCTTGGATGTTTAGGCTACCTTGGAACGGAAAGACTTCGACAACACCACCGCTCACCCTCGGCAAGGACGGGAACATCGAAGACACCTTGTTCATCCTACCTTGCAATTGCATTGTCACCCTATAGACTATTTTTGCGTAGCTTTCCCTTCGAGACTAGCCATATGAGTATTGTCGGGCCACGACACTTGTGCACCTTAGTGATAGTCATAGATATTGCATACTACATCATCATATCTTCGTGTCACACAAGAGTGTCCCGCATACACAATATCTACCTTGATACAAGAAGCATGCATAAGTGGCCAAAGAAAGAGCCCACAAGCTTTTAAGCAAAAGAGCCACCCAAAGCTTCTAAGCAAAAGAAAAATAGCATCATATGCCTTGCATCAAAAGAGATCATATGAGATAGCAATACATCATCGTGTGCTCAAGCATCGGCACATCATACACTCATAGTATACTTGTGATAGGAAGTCGTTACGTTTTGCCTCTTATAGGTCGTGCACAAGTGCGTATCCACCTATTAAGCAATCGGTTAGCGTCTCTCTAGTGTTGTGCAACAAGAGCATTTTCCGTGGATTCCACATTTTCACTCACCCTTGGTTGCACAACCACATTTATTTATCCGTGTGTGTGTTCCGTGTGCTACCTATTGCTTGTGATCTACTTGTTGCTTGAGAAAATTGTGAATCATTTTCAACATCATTGAGTAACTTTGACAATTACATCGAAATTGTGCCACCATCCTAACCAAGCTCCTCTCAAAGCTTTACTTGTGTAGGTGTGAGAATCGACACGAAGTGGTAACAATAGTGCTATTTCCGGGTTACATTATTGAGTGATCATTGATCCATTTTCAACTTCGGTCAAGGTACAATTGGTATTGCATTCTCCTTTCTCCCACTCACACTCTTTCTTGTGATGATGGATAGGCCAAGTACATCTACAAACCCGCTCTTTGATGATCCTCAAGAATCGAACAACTACGTCACCAAACTACATCTCTTTGGTGTCCAATGCTACTTCTCGAGCTTGCGTTGTATTCCCTCGAAGAGGAAAGGGAGATGAAGCACAGTAGCATAAGTATTTCCCTCGGTTTTTGAGAACCAAGGTATCAATTCAGTAGGAGACCACGCGCAAGTCCCTCGCACCTGCACAAACAAATAGGAACTTCGCAGCCAACGCGATAAGGGGTTGTCAATCCCTTTACGGTCACTTACGAAAGTGAGATCTGATAGAGATGATAGTTTGATATTTTTGGTATTTTTGGTTATAAGAACAGAAAGTAAAAGCGGAAAAGTAAAGTAGATTGTAGATTGATATGTTGAGAATAGACCCGGGGGCCATAGTGTTCTCTAGTGGCTTCTCTCATGATAGCGATATTCTACGGCGGGTAAACAAATTACTGTCGAGCAATTGATAGAAAAGCGAATAATTATGAGACTATCTAGGCATGATCATTATATATAGGCATCATGTCCGAGACAAGTAGATCGAATCGATTCTGCATGTACTACTATTACTCCACACATCGACCGCTATCCAGCATGCATCTAGTGTATTAAGCTCATAAGAACAGAGTAACGCCTTAAGCAAGATGACATGATGTTGAGGGATAAACTCAAACTTAGTGTTATAAACCCCATCTTTTTATCCTCGATGGCAAAAATATAATACGTGCCTTGCTGCCCCTACTGTCACTGGGAAAGAACACCGCAAGATTGAACCCAAAGCCAAGCACTTCTCCCATTGCAAGAACTATAGATCTAGTAGGCCAAACCAAACAAATAATTCAAAGAGACTTGCAAGGATATTATAATCATACATAAAGAGTTCAGAGAAGAACCAAATATTTCTCATAGATAATCTTGATCATAAACCCACAATTCATCGGATCTTGACAAACACACCGCAAAAAGAGATTACATCGAATAGATCTCCTCGAAGACCGAGGAGAACTTTGTATTGAGATCCAAAGAGAGAGAAGAAGCCATCTAGATACTAGCTATGGACCCGAAGGTCTGTGGTAAACTACTCACAACTCATGGCGAGGCGATGGTGATGATGTAGAAGCACTCCGTGGTAGATCCACCCTCCGGCGGAGCTCCGGAACAGGCCCCAAGATGGGATCTCACAGGAACAGAAGGTTACGGCGGTGGAACTAGGGTTTTCTCTATTGTTCTGATGGTTTCGGGGTACGTAGGTACATATAGGAGGAAGAAGGACTCCGGGGGCCAAACATGGGGCCCACAAGGCAGGGGGCGCCCCCCCCCCCTATAGGGTGCGCCCCCACCCTCGTGGACGCCAAGTGTGCCCTACTACGTGGTTCTCAAGTCTCCCGTGCATGATTTTCTCCAAAAATATCTCTCCGGAAGGTTTCATTCCGTTTGGACTCCGTTTGATATTCCTTTTCTGTAAAACCCTGAAATAGGCAAAAAAAACAGCAATCTGGACTGGGCCTTTGGGTTAGTAGGTTAGTCCCAAAAATAATATAAAAGTGTATAACAAAGCCCATTAAACATACAAAACATCATAAATAATAGCATGGAACAATCAAAAACTATAGATACATTGGAGATGTATCAAGCATCCCCAAGCTTAATTCCTGCTCATCCTCGAGTAGGTAAATGATAAAAAAACGGAATTTTTGATGTGGAATGCTAACCAACATAGTTTTTCAATGTAATTCTCTTAATTGTGGCATGAATGTTCAGATCTTAAAGATTTAAGACAAAAGTCTATATTGACATAAGAAATAATAATACTTCAAGCATACTAACAAAGCAATCATGTCTTCTCAAAATACTATGGCTAAAGAAAGTTATCCCTACAAAATCATATAGTCTGGCTATGCTCCCTCTTCATCACACAAAATATTCATATCATGCACAACCCCGATTACAGCCAAGCACTTGTTTACATACTCTATTCTTTCAAACCTTTGAACTTTCACGCAATACATCAGCGTGAGCCATGAACATAGCACTATGGGTGGAATAGAGTGGTGGTTGTGGAGAAGACAAAAAGGAGGGAGATAGTCTCACATCGACTAGGCGTATCAACGGGATATGGAGATGCCCATCAATAGATATCAACGTGAGTGAGTAGGGATTGCCATGCAACGGATGCACTAGAGCTAAAAATGTATGAAAGCTCAACAAAAAAACCTAGTGGGTGTGCATCCAACTTGCTTGCTCATGAAGACCTAGGGCATTTGAGGAAGCCCATCATTGGAATATACAAGCCAAGTTTTGCAATAAAAATTCCCACTAGTATATGAAAGTGACTAAACATGAGACTCTCTATCTTGAAGAACATGGTGCTACTTCGAAGCATAAGTGTGGAAAATGATAGTAGCAATTGTCCCTTTTTTGGGCCTTTCTTTTTTTTCTTTGGCATTTCCCCTTTTTTTCTCCTTTTTTTGGAGGGGCTTTATTGATTTAGCCTTTCCTCACATGGGACAATGCTCTAATAATGATGATCATCACACTTTCATTGAATTACAACTCGGTATTACAACTCGATGCTAGAACAAAGTATGACTTATATGAATGCCTTTGGCGGTGTACCGGGATGTGCAATGAATCAAGAGTGACATGTATGAAAAATTATGAATGGTGGCCTAGCCACAAATACGATGTCAACTACATGATCATGCATGGCAATATGACAATATGAAGTGTGTCATATGAACGGAACGGTGGAGTCAACTACATGATCATGCATGGCAATATGACAATATGAAGCGTGTCATATGAATGGAACGGTGGAAAGTTGCAAGGCAATATATCTCGGAATGGCTATGGAAATGCCATGATAGGTAGGTATGGTGGCTGTTTTGAGGAAGATATATGGTGGCTATTTTGAGGAAGGATATATAGTGGGTGTATGGTACCGGCGAAAGTTGCGCGATACAAGAGAGGCTAGCAATGGTGGAAGGGTGAGAGTGCGTAATATCCGTGGACTCAACATTAGTCATAAAGAACTCATATACTTATTGCAAAAATCGATGAGTCATCAAAATAAAGCAATCAACGCATGCTCCTAGGGGGGAGGTTGGTAGGAGTTAACCATTGCGCGCCCCCGACCTCCACACAAAGGTTGACACTTTACAAATACCTCAGGCTCTAACTTCGTCACCTAGCGGTTCACCATACGTGCATGCTACGGGAATCACTAACCTTAACACAATCATTTCTCAATTTCATAAATAATCCATTAGCATGACTCTAATATCACTATCCTCATATCTCAAAACAATTATCAAGCATCCAACTTCTCATCATTTTCAATGCACTTAGTGTGAAAGTTTTTACTACATTGATATTGGATGTATATCATGTGAAGACTAGTTTTATAGCCTAAACACATTACCATGCTGTTTTAATATACTCTCAAAAGGATAGAAGTGAAGCATGAGAGATTACCAATTTCTTCAAAATATAATCACCACCGTGCTCTAAAAGATATAAGTGAAGCACTAAAGCAAAAACTATTCAACTCAAAAGATATAAGTGAAGCACATAGAGTGTTCTATCAATTCCTAGGACATATTTAACTCTCTCAAATAGGTGTGTCCAGCAAGGATAATTGTGGAAACTAACAAGCAAAGACTCAATTTTTACAAGACGCTCCAAGTAAAACACATATCATGTGGTAAATAAAAATATAGCTCCGAGTATAGTTACCGATGGATGAAGACGAAAGAGGGGATGCCTTCCCGGGGCATCCCCAAGCTTAGGCTTTTGGATGTCCTTGAATTTTACCTTGGGGTTCCATGGGCATCCCCAAGCTTAGGCTCTTGCCACTCTTTGTTCCATAGTCCATCAAAGCAATACTCAAAACTTGAAAACTTCACAACACAAAACTTAGACAAAAATCTCGTGAGCTCCGTTAGTATAAGAAAGCAAACCACTACTCAAAGGTACTGCAATGAATTCATTTTTTGTTTATATTGGTGTTAAACCTACTGTATTCCAACTTCCCTATGATTCATACTTCACAATACTACTCATAGATGCATTGAAATAAGTAAACAACACACGAAAAACAGAATCTGTCAAAAATAGAACAGTCTGTAGTAATCTGCAGTTTTAGCATACTTGTGTAAATCCAAAAAATGCAAACTAAATTGGTAAACGTGAGGAATTTGTCTATTAATCATCTGCAAAAAGAATCAACTAAATAGCATGCTCCAGTAAAATCTGGTGATCATTCTAGCGAGCGCTAACGATTCTGTTTTTCACAGCAAGATCACATAAACTTCACACAAGTCTTCCCAAAGGTTCTACTTGGCACAAACACTAAACAAAACACAAAACCACATCTAAACATAAGCTAGATGCAATATTTATTCCTAAACAGAAGCAAAAATAAAAAATATAAAATTGGGTTGCCTCCCAACAAGCACTATCGTTTTATGCCCCTAGCTAGGCACGATACATGGATAGATCTAGGTATTGCCATCTTTGGAAGGCAATTCTTTAATTAAGCACTTGTGATTCTTAGGCACTTCTTTATCCCTATTGATAATCAAACTCTTGGGCAAGAAATCAAGAAATTCTAAAGTGTCAAAAGGGTCTCTTGCAAAAGTAAGAAAATTAGGGTGAACACTTATGGATTTGAGATCTGCAATTCCTTTACTAGATGTTCCACCCTTGTCTTTAGGGACATACATGAACATTGATAATTTAGTGGTAGAAGTATTTGGAGTAGTTTTTATAGAAGAAAGATCAGAACCCACATTAGTAATAATATCCTCAAGCTTATTGATTCTAGTAGAATCCTGATCTAGCTTTTCTTTAACTATGGGTTCCTTTTCCTTACGATTTTTCAGAGCAACTCCTACCTTGGATCCATATTGGGTAATTTCATTATGGATCTTTCTATCCAAGTTCTCTACCAGTTCTACCATAGCAACTTTGTTTTCAATGATTTCTAACCTTTGCATAACATGCTCCAAAGTTAAAACGGTCCCATTAACCATAAGAGGTGGTGAGCCAAATAATTCAGTCATTGCATTATAAGAATCAAAAGTATGGCTACCCAAGAAATTCCCTCCGGTAATGGTATCTAAGATAAATCTATTCCATGGAGTTATGCCAACATAAAAATTGCGAAGAAGCACGGAAGTGGAAAGCTTCCTATTAGATCTAATTTGAGCATTGCAAATTCTATACCAGACATCTTTTAAGTTTTCTTCCTCCCTTTGTTTAAAGTTGAGAACCTCACTCTCGGGAGTGTTGATAATGATAGGTGTGCTAGACATGATGACAAGCAAGCAAGCAATACACAAGCAGACAAGAAGCAAGCGAACGGTAAACACACGGCAGAAGAAGGGCAAATAAAACGACAAGGGTGAATTGGGGGAGAGGAAAACGAGAGGCAAAAAATGTAATGCGAAGGATAAGGGTTTGTGATAGGCACTTGGTATATGACTTTTGCGTAAGCCTCCCCGGCAACGGCGGCAGAAATTCTTCTTGCTACTTCTCGAGCTTGTGTTGTATTCCCTCGAAGAGGAAAGGGAGATGCAGCACAGTAGCGTAAGTATTTCCCCCAGTTTTTGAGAACCAAGGTATCAATCCAGTAGGAGACCACGCGCAAGTCCCTCGCACCTGCACAAACAAATAAGAACTTCGCAGCCAACACGATAAGGGGTTGTCAATCCCTTTACGGTCACTTACGAAAGTGAGATCTGATAGAGATGATAGTTTGATATTTTTGGTATTTTTGGTTATAAGAACAAAAAGTAAGAGCGGAAAAGTAAAGTAGATTGTAGATTGATATGTTGAGAATAGACCCGGGGGCCATAATGTTCTCTAGTGGCTTCTCTCATGATAGCGATATTCTACGGCGGGTAAACAAATTACTGTCGAGCAATTGATAGAAAAGCGAATAATTATGAGACTATCTAGGCATGATCATTATATATAGGCATCACGTCCGAGACAAGTAGACCGAAACGATTCTGCATCTACTACTATTACTCCACACATCGACCGCTATCCAGCATGCGTCTAGTGTCTCAAGCTCATAAGAACAGAGTAACGCCTTAAGTAAGATGACATGATGTAGAGGGATAAACTCAAACTTAGTGATATAAACCCCCATCTTTTTATCCTCGATGGCAACAATACAATACGTGCCTTGCTGCCCCTACTGTCATTGGGAAAGGACACCGCAAGATTGAACCCAAAGCCAAGCACTTCTCCCATTGCAAGAACTATAGATATAGTAGGCCAAACCAAACCAATAATTCAAAGAGACTTGCAAGGATATTATAATCATACATAAAGAGTTCAGAGAAGAACCAAATATCTCTCATAGATAATCTTGATCATAAACCCACAATTCATCGGATCTCGACAAACACACCGCAAAAAGATATTACATCGAATAGATCTCCTCGAAGACCGAGGAGAACTTTGTATTGAGATCCAAAGAGAGAGAAGAAGCCCTCTAGATACTAGCTATGGACCCGAAGGTCTGTGGTAAACTACTCACAACTCATGGTGAGGCGATGATGATGACGTAGAAGCACTCCGTGGTAGATCCCCCCTCCGGCGGAGCTCCGGAATAGGCCCCAAGATGGGATCTCACGGGAACAGAAGGTTACGACGGTGGAACTAGGGTTTTCTCTGTTGTTCTGATGGTTTCGGGGTACGTAGGTATATATAGGAGGAAGGAGAACACCGGGGGCCAAACGTGGGGCCCACGAGGCAGGGGGGGCGCGCCCCCCACCCTCATGGGCGCCACGTGTGCCCTACTCCGTGGTTCTCAAGTCTCCCGTGCGTGATTTTCTCCAAAAATATCTCTCCCTAAGGTTTCATTCCGTTTGGACTCCGTTTGATATTCCTTTTCTATAAAACCCTGAAATAGGCAAAAAACAGCAATCTGGACTGGGCCTTTGGGTTAGTAGGTAGTCCCAAAAATAATCTAAAAGTGTATAACAAAGCCCATTAAACATCCAAAACATCATAAATAATAGCATGGAACAATCAAAAATTATAGATATGTTGGAGACGTATCATCCAACGAGCTCTACATCAAGAGAGTCAAGCTATGCAAGAGCGCATTGACCAAGTCGCCGCCGACACGCGACAATTTGAAGCACGAACACGAGAGCAATTCAACATCATCAACACCAACATGTCTACCCAATTCAACGAGCTACGGACTTTGATAGTCAACCGACGCTCCTCATCCACATCTTCTCAAAGACGAAGCCGCTCAAGTCGTCATACCGACTACACGTCCGGCTCAAGTACACCTACATCGAACACTCTTCGTCAAGCCGCACGTCAAGCTCGACATGACAACCGGAACCCACTTCATGACAAGAGTTCCCAAGAGCTATTTGAAGAGCAAGAAAGTCGACATCATCAAAACCAAGCTACACTTGAACAAGCGCAAGAACGACAACGACTACGCCTACAACAACAAGAGCGGGCACGTCAACACCAAGAAGAACAAGTTGCCGAGGCTCAACGTCAAGCACAACGACGCCGAGAAGCTTAAGCCTTTGAGGCGCAACAAGCACTACGTGATTCCCATCGCAATGTGGCAACTCGCAATCGGAACATTTGTCAAGAAGAGGAGTTCCTTCGAGATGAGATGCAAGAAAGGCGCCATCAAAGGCAACAAGAAGTTCCTCCTCAAGCGTGCCAAGAGCAACAAGCTCAACAAGAACCACAAGCTCGGCAAGAACAATATGACAATGAACATCAACCCCGCCAAGAGCAACATGAGGTTGACAATCGTCTACATCAAGAACGCCCTCACAATAGCCAAGCAAACAATGAAGAGCATTGCTATGGCAAGCTTAAGTTCACCATGCCAAAGTTTTCCGGAAGCATTGATCCCGAAGACTACTGTAAAGCCCAGGATGGAGTTATACCTCCTACGTGTCGAGGCACGACTTAAAGGCATAAGTCCATCCTAGAATGATCTCAAGTTTGGCAATCTTTGCACATCTCATGTAAAAGAGGGGATTGTAAACATAAATAGTTGGTTTACACTCGCCACGTCACACAAATACAATACATGTCTCAAACATCATACATTAAGAACATCACAACCCTCTAAGGGCAAAACCCAAATGTCAAGATACCAAACTTAAATAAATAAACCACAGGTCGGATCGAATCCTAGTAGAAGTCTCCACTACTGATCATCCGGATAATGAACATAGTACTGACTACGCTCCCCGTCGAACTCCCAATCCAGCTTGGTGCCATCACCTGGATAGCTCACAACTGGACCTGCATCTGGTGTGGTGAAGTAACTGTGAGCCACAGAGGACTCAGCAATCCCGTTCCCGGGTAACAAGACTATTTAAGCCTTGGGAGAGGATAAGGCTAAAGAAAAGAATAAGTGTCTGCAGCAGCAACTAGCAACTAGCTTACATGAAAGAGAGCGAGAAGAGAAAGCCTCGGTCGAGAAGTGATCACGAAGTGATCCTAGCTACAAGCTCAACAAACATAACCCCTCCGTGTTCAACTCCCGAATCCCTATTCGGAAATTGACAGTCACGGAACACACGCTGGTAGTGTATTAGAAACATTGTGTCAAGTTATCTACAACCGGATATTAACAAGCTCCCATCTGCCACATAACCGCGGGCACGGCTTTCGAAAGTTCATAACCCTGCAGGGGTGTTCCAACTTGACCCATTACAAGCCCACGATCCGCGGAGTCGCAACTCCAAAGTGGGAAGACCCGAGTATTCTCGGAATCCCGTGCTCAAGATAATCCGAACTAAGGTAAGGCTAATCCAGCAAATCCTCCCGGCGTGTCGACACCCTGATAGTAGCCGCGCGTATCTAAGTCTCAGGACACGACCGGATGAGACGTCCTACAGGTGTATGCCAGATACCTCAGGTTGCCCCAAGGCGGCCCCGCAGTCCGCTCGTTTCGGACCAACACTCATGTGGAGCACTGGCCCGGGGTTGTTGATTAAGAAAGAGGGTTAATTACTCCCTATGCAAGTTTAGTTTGTTATTAGGCGAATAGTACCAATGTTGGGACTTGCTGGAAAAGATTTAGCACTTAGCGGTTTATCGAGGGGGTCCCATACACCCCAACCGTGTTAGGAACGCATAATCAAGGAACATAACACCGGTTTATACGGTTCCTAACGGCATGAGTGGAACAAATCACCAAGCAAAAGGCTTAGCCTTCCACCCTTGCCAATATATAGATGATTTCATTTTAAGCATTTATATAGTGTGATAAAACCCAACCAAACTTCAACATGAAGCAAGCATCTTCGATCTTCACCTGCAACTAGCAATGCTATAAGAAGGGCTGAGCGAAGCGTATTTAGCCAAGCAACGGTTTGCATAGGTAGGTTGGTTAAACATGGCAATGGTTACAAGTAGGAGGCTTACAAGAAGAACATGGGCATCGAGGCAAAACTATAGAGCGGATCTACTAGCAATAGGCAAAGATAGTAATGTTATCGAGGTTCGGTCATCTTGCCTGAAGAGAAGTCGTTCGGATCGTAAGAAGGGTCCTCGTGCTCAACCTCGTTGGAAACCTCGTGCTCGTACTCGTACTCGGTCTCAGCTTCCGGCTCTAAACAAAACAATCACACCAAGCACAAATCAACAAGATGCAATGCGCACTCGAAAATGATGGATGCATGATGGATGCACTAAGAATGCACACGGAGCACGGAAAATAGCACTCAAGCAAAACACCTCAAAACATGATAACAATAAGATATTATGAATCTACACAGAAAATCAATCAAGTTTCATATAAGATTCGCTGAAATCGGAGCTACGGGCTAAAAGTTATGCCCGAAACAAGAAATGAGCGGAAGCTGAAAATTACAGCAACATAGCAACTTCGGAGCACAAAATAATTAAGCTACAGCACTCAAACAACATGGAAAAGAGCATGAACACAAACTAGACATATCCTATAGCAATTAAGTCCAAAGGTGCACCCCCAAAGGAGTCATGGATCAATAGCAATGAGCTTGGACATATTGAACTTGACAATAAAATTCTGGCAGCAGAATTTTATTGAAACTTTCGAGCAAAAGTTAAACATGCTACAGCCACTCAAATTAGCATGTGAGAACATTAATGGAAATCCAACAATATATACTACAAGGAACAATCAAGATCCACTCCAAAACTATCATGCTTTGTCCTAGAACATCACTCAAACATGGCATCGGAACATTACAGATTTCAGACTTAGTGAAAATTCACCAAGTCCTAAAACAGCAATTTCATCATGGCATCTAGAAGAGCAAGTTTAAGTCACCTCGAAACTAAACATGGCAAGTGGTAAGCACCACATCAAAGTACACATGATGGTGATTCCGAAACACACAAGCATGCTTCATGGAGATAAACACAACGATTGCAACGAGCTCAACAAGATGGCATTTCATAACAAGTGAAACAACATCACAGCCACATGGCACTTTACAACGATGATAAGCATGGCAAGAATAAATCTAACATGCCACCTAGCACTTACAACATGTAGAGCATGGCAAGACGAACACGTGGACATGTCATTTGCATCATTCGGACAAACGAGCTAAAAGATATCACATGGCAAAGATGACATAAAAACATCACATAGCGGCAGTTTATATCACGATGCACTCTTGCAACGGAAAAACAAGCATCTAGATGATCTCTAACATGCATGACACTAAAAGATAAAACGTAGTGCTAATCACCACGAACGTCTGGACATGCTATTTGCGCGAATCGGACAAACACACACAAAGTTAGAGCAGTTTGAACATTGCATCACAGATAATAACACAGGGACTTAGGAGAAAGGAGGGGGAGTCAACCTCAGATCTGCTGGAAAAAAAAGGAGGACGCGGCCCGGGTCTGGATTCGGTGCGGCCCGGCGGCTGGGCGGCCCGGTCGGTGCGGAGCGGGCTCTGGAGCGGGGTGGACGATTGAGGCGGGGCGGCGGCCCGCGAAGACTGGCCTGGTGGAGCGGGAGGGAGGCGGTGAGGTGGCCCCGGTCGCTGGCGCCTCGGTGCGGTGGGCCGCTGCGGGGGATGAAGGGCGCGGCCCAGGTGAAATCGGCGGCGGTGAGGCAGGCGACCAGGCCGCTAGCCCGGAGCGGGAGGCGGCTGGGCCCCGGCTCTAGCCCAGGAGGAGGTTGGCGATGTGGTCCCGATCTGGGATCCTAGGCGCAGGAGGCGATCGAAGCGGCGGGAGGCTTGGGCTGGGCCCCGATCGGATGCGGCGGGTGGCTTCGACGGCGCCAGAAGGATCCGGGCGACGGGCGTTGACCCAGGCCTCGAGGCCGGCGGCTGCTTCGACAGGAAAAACGCCCTGGGATCGAAGGAAGGAGCTGCCAAATGGAGAGGAGGGGGTGGTTGGATCCAGAATTTTAGGGGGAAGTGGAGAAGAAGCTAGGGAATGCCCAAAAATAGATCTAGGTCTATTATATAGCAGATTTGCTAGGGTTAGGGATTTGGGGGTGTTTGGAGCCCTCCGATCGCGATCCGACGGATCCGATCGCGGGGAAAGTTTAGATGGGCCTAGGAGAGAGTAGTGGGCTGCAGTGAGGGTGTTTCGGGCCACAAAGCGAAGGCACTTTGGACCCACACGAATAACTGATGGGATAGCAAACGGAGTCCAAACGCGACGAGATTTGAGAGGCGGGTTGCACACAACAAAACAACAACACACACAACAACCTCGCGGCACACCGGTAACGTTACACGCCCAAACACCAAAGTAGGTCTACGGGACGTCACGGACACGTGAGGGAGCTCCAGAACGCGAAACGGACAACGGGAAGGAACGCGTGGAACCGGATGCAACCGACAACACAAATGCAATGCGATGCACATGTCTACATGATATGAATGAATGCCACACACTCACACAACAAAATGACGAAAACCCGAAAGTCAAAGAACCCGGAATGGAAATAGATGAAGCCGGAGATATATTATATGCCCAAAAGGGAAAGTATTACATCCGGGGCATTACAAATTCTCCTCTACTACAAAAAGATCTCGTCCCGAGATCTATGACTGGAAAAAGGAAGGGTACTCGGAACGAAGATGATCTTCTCGTTCCCAGGTAGCTTCTCGGTCGGTGTGATGTGACCACTTGACTTTCAAGAATTTGATGGACTTGTTGCGGGTCTTGCGTTCGGTTTCTTCGAGAATAGCAACTGGATGCTCTCGGTAGGACAGGTCTTGTTGAAGATCAATCTCTTCAAACGGAATCATGCGCTCAGGTGCCTTGAAGCATTTGCGAAGTTGAGACACATGGAACACATCATGAACATTGGCGAAGTTGGGAGGGAGCTCAAGTTGATAGGCTAGATCGCCTCTTTTGCCAAGAATCTTGAAAGGCCCGACGTATCTAGGAGCAAGCTTTCCTTTGATACCGAATCTTTGGGTGCCTTTCATCGGAGACACACGGAGATAAACATGATCATCAATGTTGAAAGCCAAATCACGATGCTTGCCGTCATAGTAGCTCTTCTGGCGCGACTGATCGGCCTTGAGATTCTCACGTATGACTTTGCACATCTCTTAGGCTTCTGAGATCAAGTCATTGCCAAGAAGTTGACGTTCACCTGTTTCAGACCAGTTGAGAGGGGTACGGCACTTTCTGCCATAGAGGATTTCAAACGGAGCTTTGCCTGCACTTGCTTGAAAGCTGTTGTTGTAAGATAACTCGGCAAATGGAAGGCAGTCTTCCAATTTCATGCCAAAGGATATGACACAGGCTCTGAGCATGTCTTCTAGAATCTGATTCACTCGCTCGACTTGACCACTAGTCTGAGGGTGAAAAGCAGTGTTGAACCTGATCTTAGTGCCCATGGCGGACTGAAAGGAGTACCAGAACCTTGAAGTGAACAAACTTCCACGGTCTGAGGAGATAACTTGAGGAATGCCATGTAAGGACACAATTCTGGAAGTGTACAACTCTGCCAATTGAGTTGCATTGATTGATTCTTTGACTGGCAGGAAGTGAGCGACTTTGGTAAGCTTGTCAATCACCACGAAGATAGAATCATTTCCTCGCTTGGATTTAGGAAAACCAGTGACGAAGTCCATTTCAATGTGGTCGAACTTCCACTCTGGAATAGGAAGAGGTTGAAGAAGACCGGTTGGACGTTGATGTTCTGCTTTCACTCTTCTGCATACATCACATTCGTTCACGAATTGGGCAATTTCCCTTTTCATGCGTGTCCACCAGTAAGACTGCTTGAGATCTTGATACATCTTGGAACTGCCAGGATGAATGGAAAGGAGAGAATCATGAGCTTCTTCCATTATGAGTTTCCTGAGATCACCTTTGGGAACAACGAGTCTGTCCTCGAAGAACAAGGTATCTCTCTCATCAACACGGAAGCACTTGTATTTCGGAATGCCCTTAGCAATAGGATGTTTCACCTTCTTCACCATGGTATCACTGAGCTGGGCCTCACGGACTTGATCTTCCAAGGTACGAGCAATTTGAAGATTTGCAAGAAAACCCTGCGGAACAACTTGGAGGTTGAGTTTCCTGAATGCTTCACAAAGCTCAAGCTGGCACGGCTTGATAAGAAGGTTGTTGCAATATGCCTTTTTGCTCAAAGCATCTGCAATCACATTCGCCTTGCCAGGAGTGTATTCAATGCTGGGATTATACTCTTGGATCATTTCAACCCAACGAGTCTGACGGAGGTTCAGATGCGGCTGTGTGAAGATGTACTTCAAGCTCTTGTGATCAGTGAAGATGTCGACTTTTCCGCCCAACAACAGATTTCTCCATGTAATCAAAGCATGTACCACAGCTGCTAGCTCGAGATCATGTGTGGGATAGTTCTTCTCACTTGGCTTGAGCTGACGAGAAGTGTATGCCACAATTCTCTTATCTTGCATAAGCACACCACCAAGACCTTGAAGAGAAGCATCACAGAATACTTCATAGGGCTTGGATTCATCTGGAGGAGTCAGAACTGGAGCAGAGACTAGCTTTTCTTTGAGGGTTTTGAATGCCACTTCACACTCTGGAGACCAAAAGTATTTGACATTCTTCTGAAGCAAGTTGGAAAGAGGCTTGGCAATCTTGGAGAAGTTCTCAACGAACCTTCTGCAATAGCTGGCAAGACCCAGAAAACTGCGGAGTTGCTTGACGTTCTGAGGAGCTTCCCAGTTGACAATTGCTTCAACTTTCTCGGGATTAACCGCAATACCGTCAGCTGAGATGATGTGGCCCAGGTACAAAACCTTATCGAGCCAAAACTCGCACTTGGAGAACTTGGCATAGAATTTATGCTCTCGGAGTCGATCAAGAACCAGACGTAAGTGCTTTTCGTGATCTTCTTCATTCTTGGAAAACACCAGAATATCATCCAGATACACGAGCACAAATTCGCCAGTATAGAGGTTGAAGATGTAATGCATCATCCTCGAAAAGGTAGGAGGAGCATTGGCGAGACCAAAGGACATGACGGTATACTCGTATGAACCGTAGCTCGTTTTGAAGGCCGTCTTGGGAATGTCTTCCTCGCGAATGCGAATTTGATGATAGCCCATTCGGAGGTCAAGCTTAGAGAACACTTTAGCTCCTTTGAGCTGCTCGAAGAGTTCGTTGATGTTGGGGAGCGGATATTTGTTCTTTATTGTCTTCTTGTTCAATGGCCGGTAATCAACGCAGAGACGCTCCGTGCCATCTTTCTTCTTGACAAATAAGACACCACAGCCCCAAGGAGACATACTAGGCCTGATGAGACCCATACTCTCCTGTTTATCAAGCTGCTTCTTCAATTCCTTCAATTCATCCGGAGAGAGCTTGTACGGACGCCGGCATGCTGGCTCAGTACCCGGCTCGAGTTCAATGACAAATTCCACCTGACGGTGTGGAGGCATGCCTGGAAGTTCTTCAGGAAAGACGTCTTGATATTCGTTCACTACCGGAATTTGAGATATGGCATTAATTTCACCCTTATCATTGAGAGAGAAAAGTCTGATAGTGTTATCCCTGGAGGCAAAGATAATCACATCTTCATTAGGATGAGTCATCTTGACTTCCTTCTGTGCACAATCAATGTGAGCATCATGCTGAGAAAGCCAATCCATTCCGAGGATGAGGTCAATATCAGAATTACCAAGAACCACCGGAGAAGCCAAAAATCGATAATCACCCATGCGAATAGAAACATCCGGAGCATATAATCTAGAAGTCATGCATCTGCCCGGAGAAATCACTTGCAACTCCTTTGGCAAGGCCATGGTGCCCACATTATACTTGGATGCAAATGGGAATGACATGAAAGAATGTGAAGCACCCGAATCAAATAACACTTTAGCAGGAAAAGAGTTCACTGGAAGGTTACCCAAAATGACATCAGAAGAATTCTCCGCTTGCGCTGCACTCATCAGATTGACCCTTGCTGCCTTTGGATCATGCCTGACAATAGCTGAACTCACAGGTGGAGGAGGTGGAAGACGCTTCGGATTCGGACATCTGTTGGCATAATGACCCTTCTGGCCACACTTGTTGCACACCACTTCTGAGAGAGGACGGAAATGAGAGCCACTTGACTTGGAGCCTTGAGACTGAAACTGCTTCTTCGACTGGTTGCTCGGGTTGGGTGGGTGGGAGAAACCACGTCCACTAGAGTTCTTGTAGTTGGAGTTGTTGGAGTTGTTGGAGTTGTTGTAGGGAGCTCGAATCATTGGAGGAGGAGGAAGCCAAAATTTCTGATGCTTCGAGACCATCTGAGACGATAAGGAAGAGTGAACGGCATCTCGAATTCTCTTTTTAGAAGCCTCCATCTTAAGCTGAGCTGCCTCTTGTTTCAAAGCCATGTTATAGAACTTGTCGAATTCATCCGGCTCGAACAAGGTGAGAGCAAGTTGAAGTTCATCTTTGAGACCTCCACAGAACTGGTAGATTTTGCTCTTGGCATCAGGAATGTCTTGCTTAGCATAGCGGGCGAGGTTTTGGAACTTGACATTATACTGGTAGACTGTCATGGAGCCCTGCTTCAGGTTGCGGAATTGCTCATGCATACCCTCGATAACACTTGTAGGAATATGGTGAGAGCGAAAGTCCTTGCAAAAATTCTCCCAAGAGATCACTTGACCTGGCCTGGAGTCTTTGTACTGCTGCCACCAATCAGCTGCTTGATCTTTGAGTTGGAAGGCTGCAAACTTCACATAATCATCTTCCTTCACGTTACTGCACTCAAAATGCTTCTTTATATCGGTTAACCAATCTTCAGCATCAAGAGGGTCGACACAGTAACTGAAAGCTTTTGGATTATTGGCCAAGAACTAGTTGAGAGTAGCATGGTGCTGCTGGTTGAAGAAGTTGCCTTGGTTCCCTGGAACACCCTGATTAGCTTGATTAGCTTGCATCTGCTGCATCATCTGCATCAACAACTGGCTGAGCTGTAGTCTGCATAATCGCTCTCCAAGCCTCAGGCGGAGGAGGAGGGGAAGGAGGACGATCTGGGACCTCTTCACCCTCTGGGTTAGCGTTGGGAACCTTTTTCGGAGCCATCCTGAAATAGATGACCACGAATCAGCAATTGATTGACAGAAGGTATAAGCTGAATCAATGGAATGAATTGCAACAAGTCTTCACAATAATCATTCGAACAATAAGAACGAATGAAATCATTCGAACAAGAGGAACGAAAGAAATTCTCAGTTAAATGATAACATCAATCTTCACGAGAAGCCACATAGGGGACAAAATGAAAATAAGAAAACAACAAGGTACGGATGGGAACAAACACAAGATAGGAGCTTCGTTCTAACATCTTTGTGCTGAAAGCATATGAACGCGTTACGAAAAGGTTTTGCGATCCCCCGATCAGCATAGCCAAGGATCCTTTAAGATGCAACTCCTGATAGTAACATCGGTCATAAACCACTTCACTCAATGTAGAACCCCGAACTCACTAACCTGCATCCATTGGAAGAATGCCTACGATCTACAGGATAACCCACCTATAAATTTCCGAAAGATTCCAGTTATGCAATCAGGTATTGGGGATACACGGGAAGCACCGCGCAATCAACTCTAAACCTACATCCAGGTGTATCCATCCTTCAACACATAACCAGTCTTTCTCGGAAACTGTTTACCTCGGACCTTCGAAAAGCATCCACTATAACAAGCTATGGCAATACTCCCGAACTACCTCCCCAGTACTGGGTGATGTCGGGGTTATCTTGCCACTGGCCGTATAGGAGAGATTTTCGATGTCGGCCGTCTTAAGTATTTAGTACTGCCGCGATATGCTTGTGACGGCAATACGCCGAAGCTCAACTCCCCGGGACACTGCCACAACCCCTAATGACAGGAGGCATCGAGAACAATATCCTCGTCACAAGAACATCGAAACAATCCCAGAATACTCGCGGGATTCCTAAAAAAAATGGTGCAATTTTTGAAAGTAGGAGAGACAAGAGTAGTCGTCACCAGAGAGAAAGGAGATGAGAAGCAAAGAAATCCTACTCCGATATAATATAGGACTCAAAATGTTTTCAGTGTGTGCCTAGACTCGACCGTCAACGATTTGATCAAACAGTGGGGGCTCCTAGGTCGGAGAAGGCTCTGAACACCAACTTGTAACGCCCCGGACACACCCGCCGGTGGTCGTTACTCCTGGTGGGATCTAGACTGGCCTCACATATCAATACTAGTCTTTTCTGCGCACTTTGTCCTCACTCGTGCGCACCCGGGAGCAACTTCCCAGTCGGTCACCCATCCTGAAACTACTCCAAGCTGAGCACGCTTAACTTTGGAGTTCTATCCGAATGGGCTCCCAGAAAAGAAGAAATTCCTCATTGATATGAGTAGTCTATCATCCCTAATAAGCCAGGCCATCACATACACCCTCACTCAGAGGAACCGATGTCCTCGTCGGGCCACAGGAACGTTCCCTCTTGGCACAACCGTCTGTGCTTCCAGGACAGCACATGTGCCATGCCGTGTGCCACGACGGGTCACAAACGTCATGCACAACATGACTGCAAACTGTCCGCAAACATCCGTGTAACCGCGAGGGTCGGCTCTGATACCAACTTGTAATGCCCAGGATGGAGTTATACCTCCTACGTGTCGAGGCACGACTTAAAGGCATAAGTCCATCCTAGAATGATCTCAAGTTTGGTAATCTTTGCACATCTCATGTAAAAGAGGGGATTGTAAACATATATAGTTGGCTTACACTCGCCACGTCACACAAATACAATACATGTCTCAAACATCATACATTAAGAACATCACAACCCTCTAAGGGCAAAACCCAAATGTCAAGATACCAAACTTAAATAAATAAACCACAGGTCGGATCGAATCCTAGTAGAAGTCTCCACTACTGATCATCCGGATAACGAACATAGTACCGACTACGCTCCTCGTCGAACTCCCAATCCAGCTCGGTGCCATCACCTGGATAGCTCACAACTGGACCTGCATCTGGTGTGGTGAAGTAACTG
Organism: Secale cereale; assembly: GCA_902687465.1. Taxonomy (NCBI): domain Eukaryota; kingdom Viridiplantae; phylum Streptophyta; class Magnoliopsida; order Poales; family Poaceae; genus Secale; species Secale cereale. The sequence continues at coordinate 181,734,090 of LR738710.1, forward strand.
TGAGCCACAGAAGACTCAGCAATCCCGTTCCCGGGTAACAAGACTATTTAAGCCTTGGGAGAGGATAAGGCTAAAGAAAAGAATAAGTGTCTGCAGCAGCAACTAGCAACTAGCTTACGTGAAAGAGAGCGAGAAGAGAAAGCCTCGGTCGAGAAGTGATCACGAAGTGCTCCTAGCTACAATCTCAACAAACATAACCCCTCCGTGTTCAACTCTCGGATCCCTATTCGGAAATTGACAGTCACGAAACACACGCTGGTAGTGTATTAGAAACATTGTGTCAAGTTATCTACAACCGGATATTAACAAGCTCCCATCTGCCACATAACCGCGGGCACGGCTTTCGAAAGTTCATAACCCTGCAGGGGTGTTCCAACTTGACCCTTTACAAGCCCACGATCCGCGGAGTCGCAACTCCAAAGTGGGAAGACCCGAGTATTCTCGGAATCCCGTGCTCAAGATAATCCGAACTAAGGTAAGGCTAATCCAGCAAATCCTTCCGGCGTGTCGACACCCTGATAGTAGCCGCGCGTATCTAAGTCTCAGGACACGACCGGATGAGACGTCCTACAGGTGTATTCCAGATACCTCAGGTTGCCCCAAGGCGGCCCCGCAGTCCGCTCGTTTCGGACCAACACTCATGTGGAGCACTGGCCCGGGGTTGTTGATTAAGAAAGAGGGTTAATTACTCCCTATGCAAGTTTAGTTTGTTATTAGGCGAATAGTACCAATGTTGGGACTTGCTGGAAAAGACTTAGCACTTAGCGGTTTATCGAGGGGGTCCCATACACCCCAACCGTGTTAGGAATGCATAATCAAGGAACATAACACCGGTTTATACGGTTCCTAACGGCATGAGTGGAACAAATCACCAAGCAAAAGGCTTAGCCTTCCACCCTTGCCAATATATAGATGATTTCATTTTAAGCATTTATATAGTGTGGTAAAACCCAACCAAACTTCAACATGAAGCAAGCATCTTCGATCTTCACCTGCAACTAGCAATGCTATAAGAAGGGCTGAGCGAAGCGTACTTAGCCAAGCAACGGTTTGCATAGGTAGGTTGGTTAAACATGGCAATGGTTACAAGTAGGAGGCTGACAAGAAGAACATGGGCATTGAGGCAAAACTATAGAGCGGATCTACTAGCAATAGGCAAGGATAGTAATGTTATCGGGGTTCGGTCATCTTGCCTGAAGAGAAGTCGTTCGGATCGTAAGAAGGGTCCTCGTGCTCAACCTCGTTGGAAACCTCGTGCTCGTACTCGTACTCGGTCTCAGCTTCCGGCTCTAAACAAAACAATCACACCAAGCACAAATCAACAAGATGCAATGCGCACTCGAAAATGATGGATGCATGATGGATGCACTAAGAATGCACACGGAGCACAGAAAATAGCACTCAAGCAAAACACCTCAAAACATGATAACAATAAGATATTATGAATCTACACAGAAAATCAATCAAGTTTCATATAAGATTCGCTGAAATTGGAGCTACGGGCTAAAAGTTATGCCTGAAACAAGAAATGAGCGAAAGCTGAAAATTACAGCAACATAGCAACTTCGGAGCACAAAATAATTAAGCTACAGCACTCAAACAACATGGAAAAGAGCATGAACACAAACTAGACATATCCTACAGCAATTAAGTCCAAAGGTGCACCCCCAAAGGAGTCACGGATCAATAGCAATGAGCTTGGACATATTGAACTTGACAATAAAATTCTGGCAGCAGAATTTTATTGAAACTTTGGAGCAAAAGTTAAACATGCTACAGCCACTCAAATTAGCATGTGAGAACATGAATGGAAAGCCAACAATATATACTACAAGGAACAATCAAGATCCACTCCAAAACTATCATGCTTTGTCCTAGAACATCACTCAAACATGGCATCGGAACATTACAGATTTCAGACTTAGTGAAAATTCACTAAGTCCTAAAACAGCAATTTCATCATGGCATCTAAAAGAGCAAGTTTAAGTCACCTCGAAACTAAATATGGCAAGTGGTAAGCACCACATCAAAGTACACATGATGGTGATTCCGAAACACACAAGCATGCTTCATGGAGATAAACACAACGATTGCAACGAGCTCAACAAGATGGCATTTCATAACAAGTGAAACAACATCACAGCCACATGGCACTTTGCAACGATGATAAGCATGGCAAGAATAAATCTAACATGCCACCTAGCACTTACAACATGTAGAGCATGGCAAGACGAACACGTGGACATGTCATTTGCATCATTCGGACAAACGAGCTAAAAGATATCACATGGCAAAGATGACATAAAAACATCACATAGCAGCAGTTTATATCACGATGCACTCTTGCAACGGAAAAACAAGCATCTAGATGATCTCTAACATGCATGACACTAAAAGATAAAACGTAGTGCTAATCACCACGAACGTCTGGACATGCTATTTGCGCGAATCGGACAAACACACACAAAGTTAGAGCAGTTTGAACATTGCATCACAGATAATAACACAGGGACTTAGGAGAAAAGAGGGGGAGTCAACCTCAGATCTGCTGAAAAAAAAAGGAGGACGCGGCCCGGGTCTGGATTCGGTGCAGCCCGGCGGCTGGGCGGCCCGGTCGGTGCAGAGCGGGCTCTGGAGCGGGGTGGACGATTGAGGCGGGGCGGCGGCCCGCGAAGACTGGCCTGGTGGAGCGGGAGGGAGGCGGTGAGGTGGCCCCGGTCGCTGGCGCCTCGGTGCGGTGGGCCGCTGCGGGGGATGAAGGGCGCGGCCCAGGTGAAATCGGCGGCGGTGAGGCAGGCGACCAGGCCGCTAGCCCGGAGCGGGAGGCGGCTGGGCCCCGGCTCTAGCCCAGGAGGAGGTCGGCGATGTGGTCCCGATCTGGGATCCCAGGCGCAGGAGGCGATCGAAGCGGCGGGAGGCTTGGGCTGGGCCCCGACCGGATGCGGCGGGTGGCTTCGACGGCGCCAGAAGGATCCGGGCGACGGGCGTTGACCCAGGCCTCGAGGCCGGCGGCTGCTTCGACAGGAAAAACGCCCTGGGATCGAAGGAAGGAGCTGCCAAGTGGAGAGGAGGGGGTGGTTGGATCCAGAATTTTAGGGGGAAGTGGAGAAGAAGCTAGGGAATGCCCAAAAATAGACCTAGGTCTATTATATAGCAGATTTGCTAGGGTTAGGGATTTGGGGGTGTTTGGAGCCCTCCGATCGCGATCCGACGGATCCGATCGCGGGGAAAGTTTAGATGGGCCTAGGAGAGAGTAGTGGGCTGCAGTGAGGGTGTTTCGGGCCACAAAGCGAAGGCACTTTGGACCCACATGAATAACTGATGGGATAGCAAACGGAGTCCAAACGCGACGAGATTTGAGAGGCGGGTTGCACACAACAAAACAACAACACACACAACAACCTCGCGGCACACCGGTAACGTTACACGCCCAAACACCAAAGTAGGTCTACGGGACGTCACGGACACGTGAGGGAGCTCCGGAACGCGAAACGGACAACGGGAAGGAACGCGTGGAACCGGATGCAACCGACAACACAAATGCAATGTGATGCACATGTCTACATGATATGAATGAATGCCACACACTCACACAACAAAATGACGAAAACCCGAAAGACAAAGAACCCGGAATGGAAATAGATGAAGCCGGAGATATATTATATGCCCAAAAGGGAAAGTATTACATCCGGGGCATTACAACTACCTATCATGGGCATTGAAAGTTGACAAGATCTTTCGCCTACACAACTTCGATGAAGAAAAGAAGATTGCAATGGCGTCACTTGAGTTCCAAGATTATGTTCTCATTTGGTGGGAGCAAATCATAGAGAGAAGAGAAGCAAAAGGCGAACCGCCTATCACTACTTGGACTCAAATGAAGGAAGTCATGAGAGCACGCTTCGTGCCAACACACTACAATCGTGACTTGTTCCAGAAGCTACAACTCCTCAAGCAAGGAACCAAGTCCGTTGAAGAGTACTACAAGGAGATGGAGATTGCCATGATAAGAGCCAGCATCACGGAAGATGAAGAGCAAACAATGGCGAGATTCTTGAATGGACTCAACTATCCTATCAAGAAGATTGCGGACTTTCAACCATACACAAATCTCCTCGAGCTAGTGCACCAAGCAACCAAAGCGGAGCGACAAGTTTAAGAGGACTACAAGTACTCCAAGTTCAACTCCAAGAACTATGGCTCCTACAACCAAGTCTCAACGACTTCGGCTCCTCCTACCTCTACCAAGCCATCTACAAGCTTCGGTGACAAGTCAAGCTACAAGAATGCGACTACGTCAAGTCGTCCACGTTCTACGAACAACTTCAAGCCAAGAGCTTCTTCATCCACAACTCATACTGAGGACAACTCAAAGACGAGTTCCATCAAATGCCTCAAGTGCCAAGGGCGAGGCCACAAGTCATTTGAGTGCAAGACCATTCGTACCATGATCATCAATGATGACGGATCTTATGACTCAATGAGCGACGATGAGATGGAAGCCTTGAACATGTAGCTATGCATCACCAAGTGAATGAAGATGAAGACCATCAAGTGTTTTGCGACAATGACTCGAGTCCCAATCTTGTTGTCTCCAAGGTCTTGACACTCCAACATCGACAAGATGACGATCAATGATATCACATCTTCCATACCAAGGCCGGCATCAATGGACGCTCCGTCAAGGTTATCATCGATGGAGGAAGTTGTCATAACTTGGCAAGTGAAGAGCTATGCGACAAGCTACAATTGGTCAAGACGAAGCACCCTCATCCCTACAAGGTCCAATGGCTTAACAACGCCGGAACTCTTCAAGTCGAGCACACCGTGCAAGTATCCTTCAAGATAGGCGCCTACGAGGACACACTTGAGTGTGATGTGGTCCCTATGTCCGTGTGCCACCTTATTCTTGGACGACCATGGCAATACGATTGTGGAGTCACACACAATGGATGGACCAACTATTACAGCTTCAAGATGAAGGGCAAAGAGTTTGTGCTACGCCCAATGTCACCAAGTCAAGTAGCCGCTGACAAACACATACCTACCAACCATCATGGAGAGAATGGTGAGAGAGTGAACCACCAAAAGGAGAGTGAGAGCCACAAGACAAATATGAGCGACTCCACGATGAGCTACAAGAAACAACTAGTGTTATTCGCCACCAAAAGTGAGATGAGAGAAGTGTGTGAGAACCCCTCGAGTGTCTTTCACCATGTACTTTTATGCAAAGGAGAAGCACAACCTACTAACACTTCACCACCTCTACCTTTAGTGTTGTCTCATTTGTTGCAGGAATTCTCGGACGTCTTTCCCGATGAGCTGCCATCGGGTCTACCTCCACTTCGCGGCATTGAACACGGCATCGACCTCATACCCGGTACACCACTTCCGAACAAGGCACCTTACCGCGTCAACCCCGAGGAAACCAAGGAGATACAATAGCAAGTGCAACAACTCATTGACAAAGGTCATATACATGAAAGCTTAAGCCCTTGTGTCGTTCCGTTTATTCTCGTGCCTAAGAAAGATGGAAGTTTTCGCATGTGCTCCGATTGTCGCCCGATAAATGCTATCACCGTTAGATACCGTTACCCTATCCCACGTTTAGACGACATGCTTGATGAATTATGTGGTGCCACCATCTTTTCAAAAATTGATTTTAAAAGTGGCTACTACCAAATTCGCATTCAAGAGGGTGATGAGTGGAAAACGGCTTTCAAAACCAAGTTTGGGTTATATGTGTGGTTGGTCATGCCAATGGGTTTATCCGAGGCGCCCGGCTCATTTATGTGTCTCATGCATTTCGTTCTCCGACCTTACATAGGCGTCTTTGTAGTGGTTTACTTTGATGACATCCTTGTCTTTAGCAAGTCGCTAGAGGACCATGTGACACACATCCGTGTGGTTTTGCAAACCCTTCAGAAAGAGCGCTTATATGCTAACATGGATAAATGCACTTTTGGCGTCGACAAGGTTGTTTTCCTAGGATTTGTCGTTTCTTCACAAGGTGTTCACGTTGATGAAACTAAAATTGAAGCAATTAAAACTTGGCCACAACCAACGAATCTCCTACAAGTGCGTAGCTTTCTTGGTTTAGCCGGTTTCTATCGACGTTTTGTGAAGGACTTTAGCACAATTGCTATGCCTCTACATGCTTTGAGCAAGAAGAACGCACCCTTCATTTGGGGTCCTTCGCAAGACACCGCGTTCAATGAGCTAAAAGCCTTGCTTACACACGCACCACTTCTTGCCCTACCAAACTTTGGCAAACCTTTTGAGATTCATTGTGACGCTAGTGGTACCGGCATCGGTGGCGTGCTCATGCAAGAAAAATGCCCAATTGCGTACTTTAGCGAGAAGCTATCCGGAGCGCAACTTAACTACCCCATCTATGATAAAGAGCTTTATGCCTTGGTGACAGTTTTGCGTGTTTGGGAACATTATCTTAGACCTCATGAATTCATTCTTCATACGGGCCATGAGACGCTCAAGTATCTCAAGGGTCAAACTAAGTTGAACAAGCTTCATGCTAAGTGGAGTGAGTTCATAGAGTATTTTCCCTATGTCATTAAATACATCAAAGGCAAAGAGAATGTTGTCACGGATGCGCTTTCCCGCAAATGCATGCTTGTTACACAACTTGAGTTGAATGTTATTGGCTTTGAGCACATAAAATACTTATATGAGTATGATCATTTCTTTGCAAATCCTTATACTAAGTGTTTGACTCACACTTCTTGGGAACGAGACTACATTAAGTATGGATATCTTATGAGAGCTAACAAACTTTGCATTCCTGAGTCTTCGCTTTGTTTGCTCCTTTTGCAGGAATCTCATGGAGGAGGACTCATGGGACACTTTGGACGCGACAAGACATTTGCTACGCTCTCCAAGAACTACTTTTGGCCCAAGATGCTCCGTGACGTCTCACGCCTCACCAACCGATGCTCTACATGTCGCAAAGCTAAGTCTAAAGCTCAATCTCATGGTCTTTACATGCCACTTCCTATTCCATACCATCCATGGGAGGACATAAGCATGGACTTTGTACTTGGCTTGCCTAGGACTCAAAATGGGAAGGATTCCGTGTGAAAGTGCAACTAATCCCCGGGTGGTTTTGGTAATTAATAACAACATATATATCATTGGACTAATATTCACTTGAGAATCATTTCAGAAAAGTTCGATGATATGGGTATGGAAATGTCTGAAGAAGTGGACCCCTCAAAATGCTAAGACAAGCATTGGCAAAAGCTCAAGACTCCATTTTTGGTTTAGTGATCAAAGATCACATTGAGTCCATAGGAAAAGCCAATACTATTAAAAGGGGATGAGGTTGTGTTAATGTTCTTGTTGCTCAAGTGCTTGGTGATCTAGCTCCCTCAACTTTCAGCACTCTTCACTTTACAACACACTCATAAGTAATCTCGGACAAACCGATTCTGCAAACTCAGTCCCACCGAGATGAACCACTTCAGTTATTTCCCCAAACCCTAATTTCTCGGTCCATCCGATTCTGTGTTTCGGTCTCACCGAAAATGTTCTGCCAACCTTCTGTAACCAATGACAGCATTTCGGAATATCCGAGTTGTTGTTTTCGGTCACACCGAGATGGCAAACCCTATCCTTTGACTCACTTCGGACACACCGAGATGGTATTTTCGGTCCCACCGAAAATCCCAACGTTCACTATATTTGAACTTTCGGTCTGACCGAGTTTTCACTTCGGTCTCACCGAGATTGGTCAAATGTGTGTGTAACGGTTGGATTTTGTGTGGAGGCTATATATACCCCTCCACCCCCTCTTCATTCGTGAGGAGAGCCATCAGAAAGTACCACCACTTCTACCACACACTTTCTGACAAGTGAACCACCTACCCTTGTGTTGAGATCAAGCCATTCCATTCCTACCATATGAAACTTGATCTCTAGCCTTCCCAAGTTGCTTTCCACTCAAATCTTTCTTCCACCACAGCCATATCAGTGAGGAGAGTTGAGTGTTGGGGAGATTATCATCTGAAGCACAAGAGCAAGGAGTTCATCATCATCAACACCGTCTATTACCTTTTGGGGGGTGGTGCCTCCTAGATTGGTTAGGTGTCGCTTGGGAGCCTCCGTCTTTGAGATGTGGAGTTGAACCAAGAAGTTTGTAAGGGCAAGGAGATCGCCTACTTCGTGAAGATCTACCCCGAGTAAGGCTAGTCCTCCGTGGGCGTAGGCCGTGATGGAATAGACAAGGTTGCTTCTTCGTGGACCCTTCGTGGGTGGAGCCCTCCGTGGACTCGCGCAGCCGTTACCCTCCGTGGGTTGAAGTCTCCATCAACGTGGATGTACGATAGCACCACCTATCGGAACCACGACAAAAATCTCCGTGTCATCAAACTGCGTTTGATCTTCTCCACCTCTCTTTTACATGTGCAATTTACTTTCCGCTGCATATACTCTAGAATTGCATGTGTAGGGTGATACTTGAATTGTTCTTAATTGTGAAACTGCCAAAAACATTGCTTGATCCAAAGGCAGATTTTTTATATTGTCAAGTAGTCTAATCACCCCCCCCCCTCTAGACCTACTTCGATCCTACAAGTGGTATCAGAGCTTTGGTCTCCATTGCCTTGGTTTCCATTGCATTGGACTCCATAAGCTTGGTTTCACAACCTAGGAGAGTATGGCGTCTAGTGAGGGTAATTATCGTAGAGGTCCTTACTTTGATGGTACAAATTTTGCTAGTTGGAAGCATAAAATGAAAATGCATATTCTTGGTCATAACCCAGCCGCATGGGGCATTATCTGTGTTGGTATGCAAGGTGATTTCTTTGAAGAAGGAAAAGTTCCGGATCGCGAAGCTACACCCGAAGAGTTGAAGATGTTGCAAAACAATGCTCAAGCTTGTGACATTCTCTTCAATGCTTTGTGTCCCGAAGAGTTCAACAAAATCAGTCGTCTTGAGAATGCTAAGGAGATTTGGGATACTTTGGTTGAAATGCACGAAGGTACTGAATCTGTGAAGGAATCAAAGCTAGATATTCTTCAAGGTCAACTTGACAAGTTCAAGATGAAGGATGGTGAAGGAGTCGATGAAATGTACTCTAGGCTTGCTCTCATTACAAATGAGATTGCTGGCTTAGGAAGCGAAGAAATGACCGACCGATTCATCATTAAGAAGATTCTCAGAGCTTTGGATGGAAAGTATGACACCGTGTGCACTTTGATCCAAATGATGCCAAACTACAAGACTCTCAAGCCAACTGAAGTCATTGGAAGAATTGTTGCTCATGAGATGACACTTAAGGATAAGGAAGAGCTTCACAACAAGTCAAGTGGTGCCTACAAAGCTACAAGTGATGCTCCTACTACCTCAAGTGACAAGCTAATTTCCAATGAAGAGATAAGCCTAATGGTCAAGAACTTCAACAAGTTCTACAAGAATAGAGGCAAAGAAAGAAGCTCAAAATCTAGATCATATGATGAAAAGAGATCTTCTAGTCGTGATCGAAACTGCTACAATTGTGGAAGACCCGGACACTTCTCAAATGAGTGTACGGCTCCCCACAAAAGAAGAGAAGAATCTCCAAGAAGAAGAGCAAGAGATGAGTCACCTCGGAGAGAGAGAAGGAGTAGAGATGATCGTTATGAACGAAGACCCTCCCGGAGAAGCAAGGATTCGGAGAGGAAAGACAAGTCATCAAGGAGCTACACAAGAAGAAGACATCAAGCTCATGTTGGTGAATGGGTCTCCGGCTCCGACTCTGACAATCAATCTGATGGAAGCTATCACTCCGACTCCGACTATAGTCAAGATGAAGGTGTTGCTGGACTTGCACTCGTATCCTCCAACTCCAACTACGACTTATTTGATTCACCAAATGAGGGAATTGGAAGATGCTTCATGGCTAAAGGCCCCAAGGTAACACACCCTGAATTCATTGACTTTGATAGTGATGAGGATGACTTGCTTGGTGAAGATGAGCTCTTGCATGATAAATCTAGTGAGCTTAGTAATGATGAAAATGCTAGTAGTCTTTATAGTCGAGAAGAGTCGAATGACAATGCTATGAAGGAGATTGAGCGTCTAACTAAAGAACTAAACACTCTTAAGTTAGCTCATGAAACAACTCAAGAAGATCATAGAGAGCTCCTAAGATCTCATGAGAAGCTACGCTTCGAGAAGCTCACTCTAGAGCAAGAACATGAGTTTCTAAAAGCGATCAATGACGATCTTCGAAAGAAGAGTTCTTCATATCTTGCCAAACAACTTCTCTTGTCTAATTTCTTACCACCTATTAAGACTAAGCATGACAAGCATAAGAAAAATTCTTCCTCTAGTAGTAACAATAACAATGCTAAATCCAATATTGTTGCTTCTAGTAGTTCTCTTGATTCCACTAACAATGTTTCAAGCCAAGTTACACTTGAGCAAGAAAATAGCTTATTGAAGGAAATCATAGAGAAAGGTGTCTACAAGAGTCTTGCCGGAAGCAAGAACTTTGAGAAGATTGTTCGCAAACAAGGAAGACACCGGAAGAATCAAGGGATTGGTTTTGAGCGAAAGTTCAACGCCGAAGGTGTCGAGTGGGAAGAAGGTCAATACCCTACTCCACAGTTTGTCTCACAAAAGGAGAAGTATGATCCTACTTCTTCCAATGTGGAACAAGCTCAAGATGACCTTCCACCACAAGACCACAAGCTAAAGGCCAAGGACAAGCTTCAAGAGGAGATTGATGCATTCATTGAAGCACCTCAAGCCATGGTCAAGTGGGTTCCCAAGGAAACATCAAGTTCTACTTCGTCAAGCTCAACTACAACACCAAGGATTCCCATCAAGATGATGTGGATCCCAAAGAAGAAGAACTAGTAGGTTCTTGAGGGTGACTCCGCCAACAAACTTCACTCATATTCATTTTGGCAAGAACTTGTGCAATCAACTTCCACATCATGCACTTGTTCATGGAGTCACAAACCCTCTTGTTGGTAAGTCAAGGGACAAGGTAATCATTGCTTTCATGGACATCATCTTTTGTGTACTTCACTCTATGTCTATGGATATTCTTGTTTGTTCCTTGTGGGACTAACCCATGTAGGTATTGAAAGTGCCCTAATCCAAAGGATTGCTCCCAACTCTTGATGATCTACATCAACATTGAGCATCCACATCTTCAACATCTACATGAAGTCTTCTACGACAACCCAAGGTTAGTTTGACCCTTTAAAAGGGGTTCTCACATCTAGGGGGAGCTTTGCTCTAAAAATTGGGCTAAAGCATCTCCAAGTGATGTGAACACATAAATGCTTTATGTAAAAGTGGTAATCCCACTTGTGCTTAAACGATGAGTATGACCTATGATCAAATGTTCTCATTTGGCTCCTAAGTCAATATACTCATATATAGATGACCTAGTCATCGACAAATTGTGTGCTAGTAGCTAGAGTGATTGGTTGTGCATGTTTGACACATATTTCAGTTGCTATCTTATTGTGTGAGCATGTTGAATGCATGATTTTATCCATTCAAGGACATCCATTTGTTGTTTTGATTGTTTTGGTTTCTCTTTCTGGCCAAATGGATGGACAAGAATGCCTAAGCACCTTCCCTAGCTATCTATGCTTTCTTGTCTCAAAATTCTATTCATGCTCATATCACAACTTTGAACAAGTCTTTCGGACAGTCCGAGTGAGGAGCACTCGGAACCACCGATTCGTCTAAGGCTGACTTCCAAAACCTTCTAAGTCCATTTCGGTCTGACCGGTTTCTCAATCTCGGTCCAACCGAAACGCTTAGACTGATCTAGGTTTCATCTCGGTGAAACCGAGTTCAAACTCTCGGTCTGACCGATATGCGTAACTGCACAGCAGTTATACATCTCGGTGACACCGAGTTTTTCAACTCGGTCCCACCGACAGCACGGGGTTATATATACCTGAGGGGCTGCGCGCGATTTCTTTCTTCAAACCGTTCGCCCCCAAGACCCCTGCTGCCGCCGCCCTGGTCTACGGATCGTCGCCTTCGTCGCCTGTGCGCCTTCGCCGCAGGTCTCCGCCGCCGTCAACGGTAATCATCTCCACCGTTGCCGCCGTAGAGGGACACCACCAAGTTAGGGTGTGTCTCGACCCCTTTTCATGCTCCACCTCTGATTCTTGCACGATAGGTTGCCATGATTCAATCCACGTTTGATATATTCCCTATACAATAGTTTAGATCTTCTAGTTTCGAGGAAAATTCTTAGGTTTAGGTTTCCACGGAATGCATCTCGGTGAAGCCGATTTTTGAAACTCGGAATGACCGATTTGGCCTCTGGCCATTGCACTGCATAGTTCGGTTTAACCGAGTTGTGCCAATCGGAACGACCGATAAGTAGTTTCAGTGAAACCCTAAGTTTTCGGTAGGACCGAAACCCACTTCGGTCTGACCGAAAGTGGTTGAGCACTTCGGTTGCACCGAAACCTAAAATAGGTTTGACCGAAATACTTTCTGTGAAAACTCAAAACTAAGTTTTGAACTCATTTTTTTTGCAAAAACTTCTGCAGTTGTGATAACTCTTCCATTCTGCCTATACCTTATCTTTTCACAGGTCTTTCAGCCATGTCAGATGTCAGTGACAGCCAGAACAGGTCTGAATCACCATTTGCTGAAATTCCAGAGGCAGATACAAGTCCTGCAAGCAGCTCTAGTGATGATGGTGAGAGGAGCACCCCTAGTGGTTTGCCTCCTGCAGCCACCAGAACCAGGAAGAAGAGAACTTCTGATGATGAGGACTCCGACTTTGTTGCTGAGGAAGTTACCTCCAAGCCCAAGAGGAATGTGGTTGCCAAAGAGCACCAAGGGCAGCAGCCAAGGAAAGGTACAAGCAAGGTGAAACAGTCAGCAGTTGCTAAGAAGCTCAACTTGGAAGAACCTGCTCCAAACAAGGTGAAGAAGACTTCCAAAAGGAAGAGGGTTGTATATGCTGAACCTCAAGTTGATGCTGCAGAAGAAGAAGAAGAAGCACCCCAGCCTCCTCCTCAGAAAGCTAAGTTCATGGGTGATGCTATTCGGGCTCAAGCCTCTTCTAAGCCCAAGAAGTCTGCTCCATCCAAGGCAGCTCCAGCCAAGCCCAAGAGAACAACCAGAAGCATTCCAGCTTCTGAGAAGAACAAAGGAGAGATGCCACCGTCTGAATCAGATGAAGAGCATGTGTTGCTTAAGCTCCGTCCCAAGTTGCCACTCCACAATGATGCTCATCCTCAAGCTGAGGACATGAAGGCAAGGAAGGACAAAGGTCTCAGGCTATGGAGACAGTCTGATCCATATGCCGTAAGGAGAAGGACTGCTGTGGACCCCAGATTCCACACCAGAGAGCTTTACTGCATGTGGAGTTGCTGACTTTGTGGGTCAAGAGCTGACAGCATGGAATGACGAGATGATCATGCAGTTCTATGCCACAGCCCACTTCTATCCTGATGGCAAGATCACCTGGATGACTGAAGGTCAAAGGTTTTCTTCGACTGTTGAAGAATGGGCAGAACTTCTGAACGCTCCAGTGCAGAGAGAGGACGACATTGATGTCTATGGGATTCCTAAGAAGAGTCATGATTCCATGAAGAATATGTACAAGGAGATCCCAGCTGCTGATTTGGAAGGATGGAAGCTTGGCTCAGTGTATTATCTCCAGGCAGGTCTGACCACCACTAACACTATTCTGAGGCATACTTTGATGCCTAAGTCAGGAGACCACCGGATGATTCGAGGCTATTCTATCAACATGCTGCACATTCTCGATGAGAAGGCACCTTTTAAGGTGATGGACTTGATGGTAGAAACCATTAAGAGGACTGCAGCTGACCAGAAGAGGTCGTGTGGGTTTGAACCGCAGATACAGATGCTCATCAACGCCAAGTTTGGCACGGGCAAATTCATGTTGGATAGGAAGCACTTGCCACTGCAGCCAGAGCATGAGGACAACGTAGTTGTGATGGATGAAGAGGATCCTACCTCAGTTGAAGGACAAGCCAAGATCGAAGCTGCAAAGAAAGCTAAAGCTGAAAAAGAGGCAGCAGCAGCAGCAGCTAAGCCAAAGAGCTTTGGAGAACAAATTCTTGAAGCTACCCAGAGGATTGAACAACGCCTGGCCAGCATTGAGCAATCTCAGGAGAGCCTTGAGAGGATTGTCGAGGACAAGATCCACGCTCTGGACGTGAAGCTAACTGAGATTCAGGTGTCTGTCAACAAGCTTGAGGCAGACATGGAGGAGACTAGGCAGGAGAGAGCAGAGCTTATGCAGGATGATCTAGTCAAGGACTCTCATCGCCAGACTGCTCAGGTTCCCAGAGGATCCAGATCTGCAGCTATCCCAGTGACAGACTCCAGGGCTACCACTTCAGCACCAGCTACAGCTCCGGCAGTTCCTCCAGCTCCAGCATCCACTCCTCCACCACAGACTTCGGCAGAAGTCTTCGCAGATGCAGCTATCTCTACACCGACATCTACCCAGACGGGAGCCGCCAGCAGAGCCCGCAGTGACGTTTAGCTCTATACCTTTTCGAACTTTTTGGTAACTTGTTGCCAAAGGGGGAGAAATTGTTATAGATCATAGGGCTTCGAGAGAGAGAGTGCTCTTTCGTCTTTCGTTCTTTTGCCGGTTTTTCCTTGAGATACATTGGTTTCTTTTGGTTCCAGATACTTTATGTGTGCTTGCTACTACGTTTGATGCTACCTTAATGAGTGCTTAGTCATACTATGCCTTAATGTGTGCTTATTGCTTATCATATGCTATTTCTTATTGTATGGCTATTTACTCTTGTCTTGGTGATTGAGTGCATGTTACTCATTCTTATCATTTTGTGCGCTCCACCAAGATGTATGTGACATTGAAGAGTGACCCATAATCCTAATCGATTGTGCATTTGCATTCAAACGCAAATTTCAAATAATGCACAAATTTAGGGGGAGCTCTTGTTTATCACATACTTCTCAAAGCGACGATGTTTTTCCTTGATTATATCTTTTGTCGAAGCTTTGATCTATATGTTGTCATCAATTACCAAAAAGGGGGAGATTGAAAGTGCAACTAATCCCCGGGTGGTTTTGGTAATTAATAACAACATATATATCATTGAACTAATATTCACTTGAGAATCATTTCAGAGAAGTTCGATGATATGGGTATGGAAATGTCTGAAGAAGTGGACCCCTCAAAATGCTAAGACAAGCATTGGCAAAAGCTCAAGACTCCATTTTTGGTTTAGTGATCAAAGATCACATTGAGTCCATAGGAAAAGCCAATACTATTAAAAGGGGATGAGGTTGTGTTAATGTTCTTGTTGCTCAAGTGCTTGGTGATCTAGCTCCCTCAACTTTCAGCACTCTTCACTTTACAACACACTCATAAGTAATCTCGGACAAACCGATTCTGCAAACTCAGTCCCACCGAGATGAACCACTTCAGTTATTTCCCCAAACCCTAATTTCTCGGTCCATCCGATTCTGTGTTTCGGTCTCACCGAAAATGTTCTGCCAACCTTCTGTAACCAATGACAGCATTTCGGAATATCCGAGTTGTTGTTTTCGGTCACACCGAGATGGCAAACCCTATCCTTTGACTCACTTCGGACACATCGAGATGGTATTTTCGGTCCCACCGAAAATCCCAACGTTCACTATATTTGAACTTTCGGTCTGACCGAGTTTTCACTTCGGTCTCACCGAGATTGGTCAAATGTGTGTGTAACGGTTGGATTTTGTGTGGAGGCTATATATACCCCTCCACCCCCTCTTCATTCGTGAGGAGAGCCATCAGAAAGTACCACCACTTCTACCACACACTTTCTGAGAAGTGAACCACCTACCCTTGTGTTGAGATCAAGCCATTCCATTCCTACCATATGAAACTTGATCTCTAGCCTTCCCAAGTTGCTTTCCACTCAAATCTTTCTTCCACCACAGCCATATCAGTGAGGAGAGTTGAGTGTTGGGGAGATTATCATCTGAAGCACAAGAGCAAGGAGTTCATCATCATCAACACCGTCTATTACCTTTTGGGGGGTGGTGCCTCCTAGATTGGTTAGGTGTCGCTTGGGAGCCTCCATCTTTGAGATGTGGAGTTGAACCAAGAAGTTTGTAAGGGCAAGGAGATCGCCTACTTCGTGAAGATCTACCCCGAGTAAGGCTAGTCCTCCGTGGGCGTAGGCCGTGATGGAATAGACAAGGTTGCTTCTTCGTGGACCCTTCGTGGGTGGAGCCCTCCGTGGACTCGCGCAGCCGTTACCCTCCGTGGGTTGAAGTCTCCATCAACGTGGATGTACGATAGCACCACCTATCGGAACCACGACAAAAATCTCCGTGTCACCAAACTGCGTTTGATCTTCTCCACCTCTCTTTTACATGTGCAATTTACTTTCCGCTGCATATACTCTAGAATTGCATGTGTAGGGTGATACTTGAATTGTTCTTAATTGTGAAACTGCCAAAAACATTGCATGATCCAAAGGCAGATTTTTTATATTGTCAAGTAGTCTAATCACCCCCCCTCTAGACCTACTTCGATCCTACACCGTGTTTGTTGTCGTGGATAGATTTTCTAAAATGGCTCATTTCATTCCTTGTAACAAGATCGATGATGCTTCACATGTGCCAAATCTCTTTTGTAGGGAAATCATTCGTCTACATGGAGTGCCCAAGACTATTGTGTCGGACCGGGACGTCAAGTTCTTGAGCTACTTTTTGAAGACTCTATGCGCCAAACTCGGCATCAAGCTCCTCTTCTCTTCGGCATACCATCCACAAAACGACGGCCAAACGGAGGTGACGAACCGCACACTTTTGACGCTCCTTCGCGCGTTGATCAAGAAGAACATCAAGGAATGGGAGCAATGCTTGCCCATTGCCGAGTACGCCTACAACCGCGCAAGACATTCGACTACCCGCAAGTCCCCCTTCGAGGTCGTTTACGGCTTCAACCCATTGTCCCCATTGGACATTCTACCTCTACCTCTCCAAGAGCGCATCAACATGGACGCAAGTGCACGAGCAAGCTATCTCAAGAAGGTGCATGATGAAACAAGGGCAACAATCGAGCGACAAATACATCGCCTCACCACCAAGCTCAACGTCAACAAGGCACCAATGGTGTTCCAACCGGGAGATCTCGTATGGCTTCATCTTCGCAAGGACCGCTTCCCCAACAAGCGCAAATCCAAACTACTACCTCGCTTCGACGGACCCTTCAAGGTGCTAGCACGCTACAACAACAATGCCTACAAGATCGACATTCCATGCGACAAGTACAACGTGAGCGGTACCTTCAACGTCAAGGATCTCTCTCCTTTCCATGGTGATGAAGATTTCGATCCGAGGTCGGATCTTTCCCAAGGGATGGGAGATGATGCGGAGCATCCCAAGGTCATCCCCATGGACTTACCTTTGCCTCACCAAGTACCTCAAGGACCAATGACTCGTGCTTGTGCAAGAGCTCTCGAGACCGAGGTGACATCTCTCCTAGTCCAACTTCCATATGAATCATGTGAGGCATGGCTACTACCTTAGACGGATGTGTTTTGTGTGCTCAGGTATGAAGAAGACCCCACCAGAGAGGCTCATGAAGATGGACAAGTCAACAGGTTCACGGATGAAGCATTGCATCGAGGGAAGCTGAAGATGGCCCCAGGCCCCGGACATCCGACCCCTGCCCCGGACATCCGACCCCTGGACCAGCGCCTACAGAAGAGCCCCCGCAGCCGACGCTACAGGGGCCGGACATCCGGCCAGGGCCCGGACATCCGGCTCGGCAGGCCTCGGACATCCGGCCTCGAGCCCGAAAATCCAGCGCCCCCACCACAGAAGCATACTCGTGGATGGCCCCATGCACCCGGACATCCGGCGCCTCCCGACAGCCCGGACATCCAGGCCGACGCCCGGACATCCAGCCCCTGAGTGCCTGCGCGCATACATTCTGGGCCGTGGCCCATGTATCCCTTCGCCCCTTAGACTATATATATTCCTCCTCCTACCTCTTTCTAGGGTTAGCTTTGTGATAGCTCATTTGATACCTAGAGCTTTTGCTCATCTAGTGGTTCATCTCCTCGAGAGTGACTGCGGCCCCTCTTCGGAGAAGATCCACACGGATTCAAGACCTCCGCTACGGAGAAGATCCTACGGGATACCCCCAAGACCTCCTTTCGGAGAAGACTACCTTTGTATCGTCCTTTGTTGACCATGCATCGTGTATCTCATTATGTATCGTGGATCTAGCACTTGTGTGACCATCTTCGTGTTGGTTTGAGTGTTCCTCTTGTGTTTCTCCCCGTATTCCCGTTTGTGTTCTTTGTGTTCTTCGTGTTCCTCGTGGGATCCCCTCCATTTCATGAAAGATCGGCCTACATCGGGTTGACCCCGCATCATCGGCTCAGTTGGATTACTGTGCACAATCGGTTGTCGTATGGTGAATGTTTTGGTGCCCAAGATGAGTGAGTCAATATTGATTTTTTTCCTTTCCTTTTCCTGACTCGACTGTTGCAACACTTGGTGAGTTAACACACCATTCTTTTTACTTTCCAAATGCATGAAATTTCCATTTGGGTGCACCTTTTTTGTGACGCCCCCGATTTGACCGTACACTAATCATGCACGCAAATGTGTACGACCAAGATCAAGGACTCACTAGAAGATATCACAACACAACTCTAGACACAAATTAAAATAATACAAGCTTTATATTACAAGCCAGGGGCCTCGAGGGCTCGAATACACAAGAGTCAGCGGAAGCAATAATATCTGAGTACAGACATAAGTTAAACAAGTTTGCCTTAAGAAGGCTAGCACAAAAGTAGCAACGATCGAAAAGGCAAGGCCTCCTGCCTAGGACCTCCTAACTACTCCTCGAAGCCGAACTTCACGTAGAAACATCCTCGGGATCTTCTGGGTCCGGGACTCCACCATCTGGTTGCGTCATCCGAGAAGAAGGAACAAAAGGGGAAAAGGGGGAGAAAAGCAACCGTGAGTACTCATCCAAAGTACTTGCAAGCAAGGACCTACACTACATATGCAATGGTATCTGTGTAAAGGGGGTAAAATATGTGGGTTAAACTGCAGAATGCCAGAATAAGAGGGGGATAGCTAATCCAATCGAAGACTACGCTTCTGACAACCTCCATCTTGCAGCAGTAGAAGAGAGTAGATGGAATAGTAACAAGCGTCAAAGCTTCTGGCGGCCTCCGTCTTGAGTAGCAGAAGAGTGCACCAAGTAACATCGTATAGCATAATCCTACACGGCGATCCTCCCCTCGTCGCCTTGTGGGAAAGCGATCACCGGGTTGTATCTGGAACTTGTCTGGGTGTGTTTTATTAAGTATCCAGTTCTAGTTGTCATGAGGTCAGAGTACAACTCCGGGTCGTCCTTTTACCGAGGGACACGGCTATTCGAATAGATTAACTTCCCTGCAGGGGTGCACCACATAACCCAGCACGCTTGATCCCATTTGGCCGGACACACTTTCCAGGGTCATGCCCGGCCTCGGAAGATCAACACGTCGCAGCCCTACCTAAGCACAGCAGAGAGGTCAGCACGCCGGTCTAAGTCCTAGGCGCGCAGGGGTCCGGGCCCATCGCCCAACGCACACCTGCACGTTGCGTACGCGGCCGGTAAGCAGACCTAGCCTCTCCTAATACCAGAGTAGGCTTTCCAGTCCAATTCGGCGCGCGCCGCTAAGTCGCTGACGTCAAGAAGGCTTCGGCTGATACCACGACGTCGAGTGCCCATAACTGTTCCCACGCAACTGGTTAGTGCGTATAGACCAAATGGCCAGACTCAGATCAAATACCAAGATCTCGATAAACGTGTTATTATGACATAACCGCGGACAACGACCAGGGCCAGGCCCACCTGTCTCCTAGGTGGTCGCAACCTGCCCTGTCGCGCCGCCACAAAGTAACCATCAGGGGGCTGTCGGGAACCCAGGCCCACCACTACCTGGGTGGAACCACCTGCCCCTTCAGCCCCCATCTCCGAACCATCATCATGTGTATGTAAAGTATGTATATAGTATAAACCCGTGATCACCACCCGAGTGATCACGGCCCGATGGTATAGCATGGCAGACGGACAAGAATGAAGGGCCACTGATGGAATACTAGCATCCTATACTAAGCATTAGGATAGCAGGTACGGGTATCAACAAATGTAGCAACAATGACAGGCTATGCAACAGAATAGGATTATTCGATAGCAGTAACATGCTACACTACTCTAATGCAAGCAATAGAGAGAAGAATAGGCGATATCTGGTGATCAAAGGGGGGGCTTGCCTGGAAGCTCTGTAGACGAAAGGAATCTTCGGAAGCGTAGCCGTAGTCGAACACCGAAGCATCAATGGTCTCGGGGTCTATCACAGTATCGGAGTCTACCGAAAATAAGCAACGAAGGGGAAACAAATAAATAACAGAGCAAACAATAGCATCACAAAATATAACAAGGCAATACGAGGTGCTACGTGTGACCTAACGCGGTGCTCGGTGATACAGGCGAAGAGGAATAACATCCGGGAAAGTATTCCCGGTGTTAGGCATTTTCGGGCAGATGAAACGGAGGGGAATGTTGCATGTTCGGTATGATAGAGATGTGTGGCGGACGAACGGACCGCGTATTCGGATTCGTCTCGTCGTTCTGAGCGATTTTCATATATAAAACATTTTCATCCGAGTTACGGTTTATTTTATATGAATTTCTAAAGTTTAAAAGATTTTCCAATTTTATTTAATTAATTAAGTCTAACATTATCCAGAATAGTAAAAGGTGATGTCAGCATGACATCACCATGACGTCAGCAGGTCAAACCCAGTTGACCAGAGTCAACCAGACATGTGGGGCCGTGCTGTCATAGACTAGTTTAGTTAACCAGGGTTAATTAGACTAGTGTGTAATTAGGTTAATTAAACATAATTAATTAGGGCTAATTATCAAGATTAATTAAGTTAGTTATTAATTAATTAATTAACTTTTTATTTATTATATTATTATTTTTAAACTTCTTTTTTTTAACATGACGCTAGGCCCACTGGTCGGTGGCCCAGGCCGACCGGGGCGGGTTAACAGGTTTCGACGCTGGGCTTATTGGGGCGGAGCCCCGGTGGTGCTGGCGTGGGGGAGGAGGTCGTTCCCCGACGAGGCCAGAGGGGCGGCGGCGCAGCACGCCAGCGGGCGCTGCCGGCGGCTATGGCCGGCCGGAGCAGGCGCGCCGGAGGGGCGGCGAGGGAGGTCGTGGGGCCAGGCAGAGCACGGCGGCCAGCCTGCGGGGCAGAGGGAGGGCGCGGCTGCTGGAGCGAGGCAATGGGGCGGGCAGAGCGAGGCCGGCGGCGCGTGGACGGAGGCGCGGGAGGCAGGTGCGGGCGCCGAGCGGAGGCTGGGTGGCCGGAGATGCGCCGGCGAGCGGAGGGGCGACCAGGGTCAGAGGCAGAGCATGGGGCGGCGAGCGCGTGCCAGGTGGAGCCACGGCAGGCGCGCGCGGGGCGCGTCGCGGTGAGGAGGCCGCGGCCAAGGGACGGCCGGCGCGTGGCCGTTCGCGGCCGGACGCGGCCAGTGGGCGCGTACAGGGCGCCGTGGCGCGAGGCGCGGGCGCGCATCGCGGCCAACGGCCGGAGCTAGGGCGGCGGCAAACGGCGTCGGGGAGGCGAGCTGAGAGGGGGGGCGCTCACGAGGGGGGCTGAGTAGTGGTGGCCGGCGGCGGTCCGGCGTGGAGGAGCTCGGGGAGGCGGGCGCAGTCCGACGGGGAGCGGGACGAGGACGCGGCGACGACGGGCGGGGCGCCAGGCGTCGAGGGCAGGGGATCGTTCCCGATCCAGATCGGATCGGGTGGGGGGGAGTGGCGACGTGGGGTGGACCGGTTTAGGTCACGGGGGAAGTCGAGGGTTAAGGGGAGTGAGGGGCGGCCTGGCCCGATTTGGGGCCGGCCTGGCTAGTAGCTCGGCCAACTAGCCCAGTGGGGGGGGGGTTCTTTCTTTTGTTGTTGTTTTTTTTTCTGTTTGCTTTTGTTTTGTTTTACTTTTTCTTATTTTCTTTTCTGTTTTCTTTTAATTTTAGTTTAAAATATAATACATACTAGTTCCTAAATTAGTCTCAATAAATATACTACTGCCACATAAATTTGGGCAACTAGATAAAATAGTTTAATATTTTATAAAACACCAAAGGCATTTACTTAATTGTTTTGTCTGCTATTTTCAATCATTTTGGTGCATTTTAATATTTTATAAAAATAAGGATTCTCCACCATAATTCCTTATGATTTATTTGACACACCCCGAACATATTAGCTTTATTGTTTGAAAACTTTTGTTGTTTTATTTTAACTCAATTTTAATCGGAATCGGTTTCGAACTAACACGAGACTAGCAACAGTGATCGTGATGACGTGGCATCATTAGCGCGGAATTACTGTAGCGTGATTATCCGGGCGTCACAATTCTCCTCCACTACAAGAAATCTCGTCCCGAGATTTAAGCAGTGAAGGGTGGAAAGTGTTGACAGCGAAAAAAAACTAACGAGTCTTCTCGGTCTTGACTGCCCTTTCGAAGAGGTTGATACATTTCGTTGATGTCTTCATTTCTCTACTTCAAGTCATCGTGATCAAGTCGTCAACCTTTCTTCGGGATCTCCATCGTCCTACGATCGCGATAAGGGGGATAATTTTGGAAGAACGCATCTCCACAAGGTTGGGCATCCGACGGTGAACTAATTGGGAAATACATGAAGTACCCTACGAGTAGTATTGTAGTGAACGCATTGAGAACAATAGGTGATGGTACCAAAGTTTCGATCGGGTAGGCAGTCATTCGATGCCTAACCGAAGCTGGAATTGGGTCTTGATCAACGAGAATAAAATGGTGTTTGATACCATGAAGAAACATGATAGAATTTAGCTCGTGAATTACAAATGAAGCCAAGTGCAACGAATACATTAGTTCTCGGGTTGTAAAGAAGAATCAGGTTTCGATCCAGTGGACCTGTGGGTTATGGGCCCACCATGTGGGTTGAAAATAGGAAGGGTGGTGACATCTTGCACAACCATGACAGGGAGGCATGTCAGTGGATAGATCGTCAGCTATGACGGCAACAAAGTCGGTACCAAGGACGGGAAACGAAGAGAACCATTTTTCCCACTCGTTGAAACAAGGCGGACCAATAGGCAAAGTTGTCATCCATCGTTGGTTACCGGAATGTTATCAACGATAGAATCAATGTCTTACTGACAGAGTTGTACAACGAGGTGTTTATATAAGCAGGGAATTATTACTGCTTAGATCATGTAGGTCAAGGAAAGGTTAAACAAACAAATGGAAAGGAAAATTGTGATATACCATGACACAATTATTAGGAGTATATCCTTCCCATGGACAAGCAGAACATGGTATACAGGGTAGGAGAGTAAGTACCCAACCATTCAGATAAAGAGGCCAGGGATTAATCAAGATGTTACCCATACAATGGTGTTTGGATAACTGACGATGAAACATTTAGCATTGGGCTTCAAATGTTCTTGTTGAAAATTGGAGTACCGCAGACATGCTTCGAGATAGCATCGGCATGGTCTTGTAGCAAAGGTCGGACTTGGATACACAAAGGATTCATCGGGAACAACTTATAGAATAAGTCTTACAATTTCCTCGTGGAAGAACGGTTATCCTTGCAAAAGAGATTAAAATGATAGGTCCCCCAGCCAGGGGTGCTAGGCATGACATCATATTACCGAGTCATCAAAGGACCAACATTATAACTACTTGAAAGTTGTCCCAACCATCATATCTGACCGAGCTTCAGATCCGATTGGTGTCATGATACCTCAGACTCAGGATGTTCGACAAGAAACGGTGCAACATTAATCAACGAAATGACATTGCAAGATTCTCGGGAATGAACTACGGGAGCGGGTTCCCGAAACAATAGTTCATCATTAAACCAAGGAGAGGATGAGGCGGTAGCTGATGGGCTCAGCGACAATTCATCGAGAATTCCAAATGGAGGGATTTCCACATTAATGTGAACAAGAGGATGACACTTGTCAATTCAAATGATATAATGTTGTATGCTCGAGGAAAACATACACCATTAATCATTAGTTGAAAGGTGTGCCCGAAATATGACCTTAGGCAGCAAGATCAATGTTATAGTGATGATTCAATAACCAACAGTCTAAGAACGAACTGTCGAGTGTTAACTTCAAAGCAATAGGGTTGCTAGAAGTACAGAACTCAAGTAGCATCGTTAGCCTATTGGTATCCCGATTAAAAACAACACGAGGACCAAGGAAGAATGGCGATGGTGAGAAATATCATCATACCGATAATCTTTAAGAGGTGGAGCAATCCCCACAACATTCTCGACATAGAAGACAGTAATACTTCAATGCAGAATACAACGCTAGTTGGAGAGCAAGCTGTATTCATAATGTGGACAAGTTCACGATGAAAGGAAGTCAAGGGTGTTGCCGATGATAGAAAAAAAATCATCGAGGGCAAGGAAGGTATTTCTCATCATGAACACCGTTGACATCTCGGAAGAAGTCAAAGTGTTGAAAGTGATCCGACACATTTCCCGGGAGGTTTCAAGAGGATGCAATCAAACAACAACGACAACCAGCAAGGGAATGACGAAGTGGCAAATCTTAGGATCAATATATAATATGCAAGTTCGGAACCAACGTTGTCTTTCGAGACAAGCAACACGATGTTGAAAGCCCAACGTAATTCGTGCTCACACACTGAAGAATTCGTGCACCAGAGAAGGACGAGGTAGCACAACCAAAGATAGCTAGACAAGGGATGTACCCGATAGTCTAGGAATAAACCAGATTGAGTTTAAAAATTTCCCAGTAACATCTACTAAGGGTGTTGAATTATTAGAGCGGATTTGATTTACTAAACGGTGTCCTCGGTTGACGGCAACCTAGAAACCATAGAGTGATTACGACAAGCAAAGGTATTACTTCATCAAAAGTTCAAAAGGTGTAGTGCAAAGGCATGATATCCTCGAGATATCAGAGGGTAAAACTCGAAGGTAGAACACGATAGAAGTGGAACTAGGTCATTGAACTATGACAGTAGATACTTTAACCATGTAAAAATTGACGAGGCCTAGAATGGATTCTTTCTAGATATATTGAATAAGGACAGCATGGTCGGAACCATAACTGCAAGGGATCAAATTTATTGACACCGAAAGAATTATTTAGGTGAAAAATCATTTTGCAAGAAGCTCCCGAGATGGTCTACATCGTTTCCATGGGCATGAAGATAGGCTCAAGGTCGACTCCCATTTCTCCAATGCATACGTTTCATTTACCTCTTGCTTTGGTAAACTGTAGTGTTGGAATTTTATTCGGTAGAACACCGGAAGGGTATGACTTGTGAAAACTTTCGGGTTCTCACGGATTAAGGGAAGGCATATGTTCAACCCATCGGGCATCTTAGTAACATATACCACAAGTTTCAAAAGTAAATACACATGCTCGAAAGCAGAGCATGGTTGGCCAAGCAGAGGATACAATTTACCAAAGGCATTATGTATCAGGGGAAGAACTCACAAGGTGATTGAATATGAAGGACACTGTCGGATAACAATCCAACAATGGATCGGGCGATCCACAACGGAGCTGATGTGAGTATCGGTACTCACTCAGAGGAAGAAAGAATGCAGAGGCATCAGATTCAAGAATCAACTGATTAGTCTGATGCTTAGATAGAAAGAAATTATGG
Source organism: Secale cereale (assembly GCA_902687465.1). Taxonomy (NCBI): domain Eukaryota; kingdom Viridiplantae; phylum Streptophyta; class Magnoliopsida; order Poales; family Poaceae; genus Secale; species Secale cereale. The sequence continues at coordinate 181,759,810 of LR738710.1, forward strand.
TTTCCAAAACAAGGACCAGAAGCAGACGCTCTGATCCAGGATGGATAAGTTGAAAACACTTAGTTGGACAATCAATAAAAGTTTGAATTGCCGAGAACCAACTCATGTCCGGAATGACGTCTGAGTCGGAAAGATAATTTCAAAAGGGATAACCCGATGACTGCGTGTATACGCACACATTGAATCAATAGACTCAAAATGGCTAAGACAAGGGATGCTAACGAAGACAACTAGTCACATGGAATTAACCATAATGCAAGCCGGCAAGAATTTCAAGAGTAACTGGTTGCAGAGGATTTTCGAAAGATCGAAAAGTATTCAGAAGATTTTTGTGAGACACATGATCAATTGAGAACAACTGATCCTCGATAAATGTGAGGAAATAACCGTAAGGGTTTTCATACGAAATAAAACTGCAAGACAATAAACTCAAAGGATTCTCGAGACAACGGAGAATATTTCGAGGCCTCTTGTAACAACAAGAGCGACGAGGAATGATCATGAGTATGACAAGTGCATGCAGATATCCATAGGGATATATCGGTGGCAGTGAATTACAAAGGCGATGAACACAAGTTCTCGGGTTAACAGCGGAGAGTATCTTCAGGGTCTTCTGGTGCAGCGGACGATCATCGATCATAAGGTGCTCTCCGGGTGAAGGTGATAACGAGATCCTAATGTTAGATTTAGCAAAATTCCTTTATCCCGAATAGAAGAGAGATAAGAGTCCCAGAGTATAGACGAGGAGTAAAAGATCCTAATACCACCCAATGGTGTTGTGGGCCCGTAAACCACACAACAAGTTAGTAAATTTGTTTTTCAAAGACTAGACTCAACTTCGGCCAAGGAGTTGGAAAGGGGGATTCCTACAGGCAGTCGGCTCTGATACCAACTTGTGACGCCCCCGATTTGACCGTACACTAATCATGCACGCAAATGTGTACGACCAAGATCAAGGACTCACTGGAAGATATCACAACACAACTCTAGACACAAATTAAAATAATACAAGCTTTATATTACAAGCCAGGGGCCTCGAGGGCTCGAATACATAAGCTCGAATACACAAGAGTCAGCGGAAGCAATAATATCTGAGTACAGACATAAGTTAAACAAGTTTGCCTTAAGAAGGCTAGCAAAAAAGTAGCAACGATCGAAAAGGCAAGGCCTCCTGCCTAGGACCTCCTAACTACTCCCCGAAGCCGAACTTCACGTAGAAACATCCTCGGGATCTTCTGGGTCCGGGACTCCACCATCTGGTTGCGTCATCCGAGAAGAAGGAACAAAAGGGGAAAAGGGGGAGAAAAGCAACCGTGAGTACTCATCCAAAGTACTCGCAAGCAAGGACCTACACTACATATGCAATGGTATCTATGTAAAGGGGGTAAAATATGTGGGTTAAACTGCAGAATGCCAGAATAAGAGGGGGATAGCTAATCCAATCGAAGACTACGCTTCTGGCAACCTCCATCTTGCAGCAGTAGAAGAGAGTAGATGGAATAGTAACAAGCGTCAAAGCTTCTGGCGGCCTCCGTCTTGAGTAGCAGAAGAGTGCACCAAGTAACATCGTATAGCATAATCCTACCCGGCGATCCTCCCCTCGTCGCCCTGTGGGAAAGTGATCACCGGGTTGTATCTGGAACTTGTCTGGGTGTGTTTTATTAAGTATCCAGTTCTAGTTTTCATGAGGTCAGAGTACAACTCCGGGTCGTCCTTTTACCGAGGGACACGGCTATTCGAATAGATTAACTTCCCTGCAGGGGTGCACCACATAACCCAGCACGCTTGATCCCATTTGGCCGGACACACTTTCCAGGGTCATGCCCGGCCTCGGAAGATCAACACGTCGCAGCCCTACCTAAGCACAGCAGAGAGGTCAGCATGTCGGTCTAAGTCCTAGGCGCGCAGGGGTCCGGGCCCATCGCCCAACGCACACCTGCACGTTGCGTACGCGGCCGGTAAGCAGACCTAGCCTCTCCTAATACCAGAGTAGGCTTTCCAGTCCAATCCGGCGCGCGTCGCTAAGTCGCTGACGTCAAGAAGGCTTCGGCTGATACCACGACGTCGAGTGCCCATAACTGTTCCCACGCAGCTGGTTAGTGCGTATTGACCAAATGGCCAGACTCAGATCTCGATAAACGTGTTATTATGACATAACCGCGGACAACGACCAGGGCCAGGCCCACCTGTCTCCTAGGTGGTCGCAACCTGCCCTGTCGCGCCGCCACAAAGTAACCATCAGGGGGCTGTCGGGAACCCAGGCCCACCACTACCTGGGTGGAACCACCTGCCCCTTCAGCCCCCATCTCCGAACCATCATCATGTGTATGTAAAGTATGTATATAGTATAAACCCGTGATCACCACCCGAGTGATCACGGCCCGATGGTATAGCATGGCAGACGGACAAGAATGAAGGGCCACTGATGGAATACTAGCATCCTATACTAAGCATTAGGATAGCAGGTACGGGTATCAACAAATGTAGCAACAATGACAGGCTATGCAACAGAATAGGATTATTCGATAGCAGTAACATGCTACACTACTCTAATGCAAGCAGTAGAGAGAAGAATAGGCGATATCTGGTGATCAAAGGGGGGGCTTGCCTGGAAGCTCTGTAGACGAAAGGAATCTTCGGAAGCGTAGCCGTAGTCGAACACCGAAGCATCAATGGTCTCGGGGTCTATCACAGTATCGGAGTCTACCGAAAATAAGCAACGAAGGGGAAACAAATAAATAACAGAGCAAACAATAGCATCACAAAATATAACAAGGCAATACGAGGTGCTACGTGTGACCTAACGCGGTGCTCGGTGATACACGCGAAGAGGAATAACATCCGGGAAAGTATTCCCGGTGTTAGGCATTTTCGGGCAGATGAAACGGAGGGTAATGTTGCATGTTCGGTATGATAGAGATGTGTGGCGGACGAACGGACCGCGTATTCGGATTCGTCTCGTCGTTCTGAGCGATTTTCATATATAAAACATTTTCATCCGAGTTACGGTTTATTTTATATGAATTTCTAAAGTTTGAAAGATTTTCTGAATTTATTTAATTAATTAAGTCTAACATTATCCAGAATAGTAAAAGGTGATGTCAGCATGACATCACCATGACGTCAGCAGGTCAAACCCAGTTGACCAGAGTCAACCAGACATGTGGGGCCGTGCTGTCATAGACTAGTTTAGTTAACCAGGGTTAATTAGACTAGTGTGTAATTAGGTTAATTAAACATAATTAATTAGGGCTAATTATCAAGATTAATTAAGTTAGTTATTAATTAATTAATTAACTTTTTATTTATTATATTATTATTTTAAACTTCTTTTTTTTTAACATGACGCTAGGCCCACTGGTCGGTGGCCCAGGCCGACCGGGGCGGGTTAACGGGTTTGGACGCTGGGCTTATTGGGGCGGAGCCTCGGTGGTGCTGGCGTGGGGGAGGAGGTCGTTCCCCGACGAGGCCAGAGGGGCGGCGGCGCAGCACGCCAGCGGGCGCTGCCGGCGGCTATGGCTGGCCGGAGCAGGCGCGCCGGAGGGGCGGCGAGGGAGGTCGTGGGGCCAGGCAAAGCACGGCGGCCAGCCTGCGGGGCAGAGGGAGGGCGCGGCTGCCGGAGCGAGGCAATGGGGCGGGCAGAGCGAGGCCGGCGGCGCGTGGACGGAGGCGCAGGAGGCAGGTGCGGGCGCCGAGCGGAGGTTGGGTGGCCGGAGATGCGCCGGCGAGCGGAGGGGCGACCAGGGTCAGAGGCAGAGCACGGGGCGGCGAGCGCGTGCCAGGTGGAGCCACGACGGGCGCGCGCGGGGCACGTCGCGGTGAGGAGGCCGCGGCCAAGGGACGGCCGGCGCGTGGCCGTTCGCGGCCGGACGCGGCCAGTGGGCGCGTACAGGGCGCCGTGGCGCGAGGCGCGGGCGCGCATCGCGGCCAACGGCCGGAGCTAGGGCGGCGGCAAACGGCGTCGGGGAGGCGAGCTGGGAGGGGGGGGCGCTCACGAGGGGG
>LR738710.1:181763821-181800181 GCA_902687465.1 Secale cereale
GCAGTCCGACGGGGAGCGGGACGAGGACGCGGCGACGGTGGGCGGGGCGCCAGGCGTCGAGGGCAGGGGATCGTTCCCGATCCAGATCGGATCGGGTGGGGGGGAGTGGCGACGTGGGATGGACCGGTTTAGGTCACGGGGGAAGTGGGGGGTTAAGGGGAGTGAGGGGCGGCCTGGCCCGATTTGGGGCCGGCCTGGCTAGTAGCTGGGCCAACTGGCCCAGTGGGGGGTTCTTTATTTTGTTGTTGTTGTTTTTTTTGTTCTGTTTGCTTTTGTTTTGTTTTACTTTTTCTTATTTTCTTTTCTGTTTTCTTTTAATTTTAGTTTAAAATATAATACATACTAGTTCCTAAATTAGTCTCAATAAATATACTACTGCCACATAAATTTGGGCAACTAGATAAAATAGTTTAATATTTTATAAAACACCAAAGGCATTTACTTAATTGTTTTGTCTGCTGTTTTCAATCATTTTGGTGCATTTTAATATTTTATAAAAATAAGGATTCTCCACCATAATTCCTTATGATTTATTTGACACACCCCGAACATATTAGCTTTAATGTTTGAAAACTTTTGTTGTTTTATTTTAACTCAGTTTTAATCGGAATCGGTTTCGAACTAACACGAGACTAGCAACAGTGATCGCGGTGACGTGGCATCATTAGCGCGTAATTACTGTAGCGTGATTATCCGGGCGTCACATTTTTACTCGAATGGAATCCACTCGGATATATTTCACTCAGATGGAATCCACTCGGATGGAACTCACTCGGATGGAATTCACTCAGATGGAATCCACCCAGCCACATTTTTTCACTCGGATGGCGTCCACCTGGGTGTATTCTTACACTCAGATAGTTTCCACTCGGCCGCATATTTTGACTAGCCAACTGATAGTCACTGATATTCAATCGGTCCTCATATGACTAGCTTAGTCGATCCCAAACAGGTTGCATATGCTCTTCTGGAAATGGCACCCTTGGTCCACTCGGTTTCATATATCGACTGAACATATCAGCTGATGGTGACCTTGATCGCTTCAAGTGTGATTGCCGATTAGAGAAACCAGTCAACTGATTGGCATACTTGGGCAGCAACATATCAAAAGTTGGTTTGATCCGCTTGCGCTGTACTTTAGCTTTGTTCATCTTCCACTTTCCAACTTCAAGACTCTTGGGCTTAAGAAATTTAACTCGAGTGTATTGGTGCACCTGTGCTTGCTCCCCGAGTGTAGGATTCTTGATGGTGATTTTGATCACTTCCTTGCCATCGGTTGCTTATCGAGCACAACATGTCTCCCCAAGACCGTGTCACCCTCCTTGTCTTTCCTGGGCTTACCAACAATGACATTAGCTTTATTAGCGTATTCGGCTACCTCCGGTCGAATGAGCATCTTTTCCCCCTCCAAGTCCATGGTGTTCATTGGAAAGGGATGTTTATCAACTTGCATCTCAGGAAAGTTCAATCGCCCGTCATTAATGGCCGATTGTATCTGTCGTCGAAAAATATTGCAATCATTAGTAGCATGAGAAAAAAGAATTATGATACTTGCAATAAGAGTGCCTCTTTAGCTCTTCAAACGGCGGTAAAGTATGAGATATTCTAATGATTTTAGCTTGCAGCAAAGCATCAAATATTTTATCACACTTGGCAATGTAGAAAGTAAACTTAATTTCTTCATCACGATTCCTATGAATCGGTTTCAGATCATTGCAAGTAAATGGTTTGGCTTTAGATGTCCAAACAAATTTAGTAGCATACATATCACCCTCATCTTCTGAGTGATCACTATCATATTCAATCATGTTCATCTTAGGACGATCAACTTTATATCTATGCAGTTCTTTGAGATCTTTGCTTTGCCTTTCCTGAGCCAAAGCCCTTTGTAAGACTTGGTTGATATTTAAGAACTCATAGCCTTCTAGATTTTCTTTAATGGGAGTTCTCAAACCACTAAGCACTAGGTCTGCCAAGTCTCTCTCGGTGATCACCAAACTATAACACCCGTTTTTTGTTTCTCTGAATCTCTTGACGTAATCGAAGACCGATTCATCATGCTTCTGCTTAACCGGTGTAAGATGTGAGAACTTAAGTTCATTGTCGCCACTATAAAAGTGATCAAGAATTTTCTGCTCTAGCTGCGACCAAACCTGAATGGAACCATGTGGTAAAGAAGAAAACCATGAAAATGTGGTACCGGTTAATGATAAAGGAAATAACCGCACTTTCAATTCATTTAGTGAGCCTGCTTCACCTAATTGTGAAAAGTATTGACTAGCATGCTCCCATGTGGTTTTTGTGTCTTCTCCATTAAACTTACCAAAATCTGGAATCTTATATCCCGGAGGGCACTGGATGACATCAAAGTACTCGGGGTACGCCTTTTGGTAAATCTGATTCCGAGGTAACTCAACTCCGAAATTCTCTCGAAGCATCTTCGCCATCTCCTCTCTAAAGTTAGCTAAAGCATCGTTTGTAGTGGACGATGAAGCTTGATGTAGTGGCATAGGAGGAGTAGGATTACTAGCTGTAGGTAGGAATTGTGGCATGTATGCCAAATCATAGTTCGGTAGTGGCCGAGTGATTGGACCTGTACGTCGGGTTTCGTTCGGCGTTGCCACCGAACATGGCGTGCTCATGATAGGATTAATGGGTGCAGCGTCAATCTGATTTGTTTGGGTAGGGTAATGAGTCATTGGCATAGGAGGCGCCGATGAAATAGGTAAAGTCAGATTAGGGTTTTGCATATTAGCATCTACACCACCACGACCACTAGATGATTGCGATATATTCTTCTGAGCATTAGTATTTTCTACGAAAGTTTGATAGACCAGATTGTTACCATCAGCAATACGACTCTCAATCTCAGCCCACTGCTCAGGAGAAAAGGTAGTACTCACAGAGGGTTTAACCTGCTCGGCTTGAAGAGGAGGGAACTTGATTTCTTCAATCGGAGTCATGTTGCCTTGACGATCCTTCTTGAATTTTGCAAGGAACTCCTGCAACTCCTTCTCTTCGCGTGCCTTCTTGTACTCCTCGTAGACTTAGCGATGATCGCCCGATATCTCATCAAGACTGGGCTTAATGATGTTATCGGCGTCTACCTCAGATGGCTTGGGAAGATCAGACATGGTGGATGATGATGATTGATCTTCAGTCCCCAGCGGAGTCGCCAAAAAGTGTGTTCGCACACGAACACGTCACCGTATACCCTCGACGTCGGGGGTGATGCACCGCAGCTCACGCTGAAGAAGACCCGTCCGGAAGCGCGGTACGCAAGCAATCTAGTGGGCGCTTTTGAGGACCCGAAAACCCACACGCCCAGGAGGGACCCCGTCAGGGCGCGCGGCGGCTATGGGGTGCCCTAGGTCGACCTGGTCGCCCTTAGGGCCTCGAGGTTCGCCGCCCTGCAATGAAGAAGAACGAACGAAGAATTAGAAGAAGAAGAACTAGGGTTAAGGAGAAAAAATAAAAGATAAAAAGCGGTACATGTGTTTGTTCGGTTGTGTGTTGTTCAATCAGCCGTCACACCCGGCATATTTAAGAGGCAGCTGGACTTCCCGTACAAGTAAAGGATTCATCTAGACTTTCCTTACACGAAAAATTACATCAATTCACGTCCTAGAGTCCTAGTTATACTCCAACTCAGATTCAGTCTGAATCTAGTCCAAACTCCTGTCTTGCTCCTTGCGCGGGCCGTCGAATTTGCATATGACTTCCGATGAAGATGGCCCAAATGTCAAATATGTGCCTCGACAAGACGAACAATTCTCATGTTGATTACTTCTCCAAACAAGGCCATCTTGAATGTTTTACAAGGTCATCTTTACCTTCCAGACGGACTCGGTCTTGCAGCTGACTGTACTGTGAGTCTCGTAGTGAATTTGCAGGCCGTATACTATCTCAGATGATGACGACTCTAAAACCAAAGTTTACCGTTTTAACGATACGCACAACTTTCATGTTGAACACTCGGTAAGTTTTCAATCGAATGGTAAGCTTTTCACTCGGATTTCCCGATATCGTCGACGGAACGTCTTCTCCACTGAAAACGCATCGCCAAAAATTCTAAAATAAATCCAGAAATAATACAAGTACCAGGATTTGAACCCTGGTGGGTTGAGATACCACTATCCACCTAACCATCTCAACCATAGGTTGGTCCGCGGAGGGGGAGATTTTTCAACTCGTCATTTCATCATCAACCAGACTAAACTCCCGCTTTCTTGAAAAGCCGGCCACAGCAGCACTCGGTCCACTTCTCCCGCGACAACCGCAAAAGACGGCGGCGGCCATGCCTCGTTCCAAACCGTGACATACGCCATCGTTTATACCAACGCCCCGACATCATAACCTCTTTGTTTCTATCACCGCCCTTGCCGCTAAAACAACACACATCATTGTACGCTTCTGCTCGCGACGCCCATACTTATATATCCGTGATTAACCTGTAACACTGCACACACGAGCTTCGACCATTAAGTAGTAGGAGCAAGAAATACCAGCCGAGGTAGCACAGCAGGCATCCCTCGGTTTTCTGCAACCATGAGCAAGCCACGGGCACTCCTCGAGCTGATGGCGGCCGTGGACGCCAGCCCTGTGGCCGCGGAGGACGACGGGGCTAACTTGGTATCCCGACGCCGTGCGAGCTACGGTCGCGGCCGACAGACCGTGCCGGTGGTGGCGCCGCAGACCCCGCCCGCGTCGTTGACGGAGACGGACGCCAGCTTCGAGTTCAGCGCCGTGATCAGCAACAGCTCGGCGTCGCCCGCCAGCATGGTGTTCTCGGATGGCCAGCTCCGGGCGCACCAGTTCCCCGCCGTGCGGTCACTGGCGGGCTGCAGCCAGGTCGCGTCGCCGGTGCTGAGCCCGTCCATGGGTGGCACGACCGGGAGCAAGAAGCGTGTCAGCTTCGCGGCGGACGGCGCGGGGAAGACGGCGGCAAAGTCCAGCGGCGCGCAGAAGAAAGGCGGCGGCATGCTGGGGTGCATCGGGTCAGCGTGCGGGTTGTCCCGTGACGAAGTGGTGGAGCCGACCATCAACGCTAATCGTAAGGTTGTGTGCGTTTGATTGTTGAATTTAATATACTCCACAAAGTAGTAGGTGATCTTGCGTATGCGCGCTTGTGCATGCAAGTTTATGTTGTGCTAATCCTAAGGTTATCTTGTTGTGCTAATCCTAAGGTTATCTTTAGGTCCGCCATGCTTTGATTAGTTTACCTTTGTCATCACGAGCGGTGAATTCTTTTGGGGCTGCTGTCACCAAGACACCTAAATTTCTTTATCTTAATGAGTATCAGCTGTATGTATTTCCACAGCTTTTCCCAAATGCTGAACGTTGCAATACACGTTTCAAATGGCCAAACCCAGGCAGAATTGTACTGCTTTGCATTGCTGCGGGCTAGTCCTTTTATCATCCTTGCACAGGAGTTAAGAGCATCTTCAACCAAGGCGCCCAATTCTCCCAGTACTCGAGGTGGACATCCCGGACAGGAGGGGAAAAAAGCCTACCAAACCAAGGCCCCAAAATTCCCCTCATTTGTTCAAACCTAACCCCTGGAATCAATTTTAAAAATTAAGTGGCAAGTTTCCATAGCAAGTCATGGGTATTTAGCTAGTTAAGGATAATCCAATTGCCGTTGATCATCCATCTGTAGCAAAAAGGATCACCTCAGAGTTCACGAGGAAGCTCGGCCAAGTGTGACTCTAGAGGTGTAATGCCATAGGTCGGAACATAATGTGACAGCACAGCAAGATGTAGCGCAAACATGAGCCATTCACAATGGCTTAGCATGATCATTTATGTGTGTTTTTGGTAGCAAATCACGGGTATTTGGCTACTAAAACCTAATTCAACTGCCGTTGGTCATCTATCCATGACCATGTTCTTTGCTTATTTAGTCCAGAGAATGTACAAATGAAGTCACGAGGTAACTGAAATTAAACATGCACTTCATAAAGTCTCCGCAACAGCAAGAATTTAGAAACACATGAACCAGCAACTTGAACTTTCAGTACCAGGCATGAGGGGGAAAACCACTTGGTTTCTTTGTCAGGATAGGTCATAACAGTATGTTGAACAACACTCCTAACAAATGCAATATCTTAGCTGCCAAGCTCAGGTTTGCGATGCTATACCAGTTACCCACAGAACCACTCTGGTCTTCTGGAAAGTTCGATCAAACCTCAGACGAGAAACAGAAACTGATTTAACACAAATTTTAAAAAGCAGGATTTAAAAAATATCGTAAAAACAAAACTATCTTCTCAGTGCAATGGTAAACCTCTATTTTTGTATATCCTTCTACCTCCATATTGTTAGTTAACACCCAACCATTATGCATGAATATGACACAGTACCAGGTATGCGGAAGTACCAGAAAACAATCCACCATGAAAGAACAGTAACACCTAACTGACTGTGGAAACTAAGTACTCCTCCGGTCCTTTTTAGTTCACATATAAGATTTGTCTGAAGTCAAGCCCCATAATGTTTGACCAACTTTATAGAAAAAGATATCAACAATCACAATGTGAAATCAACATCATTAGATGCATCATGACTTTAATTTTCATATCGTATAACTTTAGTATTGTAGATGTTGATATTTTTCCATATAAATATGGTCAAACTTTGCAAAGTTTGACTTCAAACAATTCTTATATGCAGAGTAAAAAGGACCGGAGTAAGAAACATCAATAACATCAACCGTAGCTTCAATGCCATGGACAGCCACAAGCCAACAAACACCATCAACATACATTGCTGGTAGCTCTGGCCTATCTGTCGCTGCGTCGCGTGGAAGGATATCAGAAATTTCACAAAAAGAAGAAAAACATGACTATGTTATAAAATGTAAATATTCGTGAGCCTTGTATGTTGTGCTAAAATAAGCATTGAAGCAAATCCTGCCAAATTAGTACCATTTTCAATCTAATAAACTATTACATTAACTCAGCTTTGAGGCACAGCTAAACCTTCTTCATTCATATAAACTCCATGGTGGTTTTCCTAATGCATCCTCAGCCATCTTTCTAGATGAAAAAAATATATTCTTGACAGCTACTCCCTCCGTTCAAAATTACTTGTCTCGGAAATGGATGTATCTAGAACTAAAATACGTCTAGCTACATCCATTTGTGCGACAAGTAATTCCGAACGGAGGGAGTAGCATAAAGCATAGGTAGAAGAAACTGAAGCTTCAAGATTCAGTATTTGGTAAACTGTGCTTCTCATCTAGCAACTCATGACCAACTAATTTAAAATGACTTAATTCTGTATGCAGACGTAGCTGCATAGTGCACACCTAGCATTGCAATCGGGTAGTCTACATTGGAGTGCCAACTACTAGTAGTACGTGTTTTTATGTTAGGTGTTGTCTTGGATGCAATGCTAGCAGCTCCATTCAGTCATCCAAAAATTGATTATCAATGATCTATTGTAATATAGAAGAAAAAACTGTAGTTTAAAGTTACATAAACACCTAAAAAACACTTATAAAACTATGCATGTGGCCTTTTGGAAAACAATATGCGCCTATTTTCAACCCAAGATAGATAGTATGTATGTACCCAGCTCAGCAATATACTATATTCTCTGTACATAAATATAAGACGTTTTAGAGATACAAGTCTCTAAAACATACTACTATTCAACAGAACGAAACCTACGTAAGAACTAACGCAGTCCAAGTGCATAAGGTTAAAATGAGCGAAAGCACGCACTGCTGCACCATTCAAACGAGAACAAACTCAACACGGAAGGAACAAGCATACAATTGGCACCATTGCTATGAATATTCATTGGTACAATCTGCTTGCAATCTACTGCAGCCAGTACAGATGACCTGATGAATCATTCATGCACACCTTAAGGACAATGATGCACCCCTGATAGGCTGATATAGCTTAAAGTTTGTAGCAAGGTACCAGGTTCATGAAACAAACATCAATTCCCCATCTCATAGGCATCTCTAATAAAGTAGTAGTAATAACAATAGATAATCCCCAACGAAATGCCAAAATAGCAGCACTCCTCGGTGGACCAAGGCTCGGGGTTAGCACCTTACTCCTCCGTGGGGGGCGGAGCAGTCACCGACGAAGTCTCCGACTCTTCAGCGCTCGGTTCCGCGGGGGTCTCTGGAGCTGCGGCGGCAGCGGCGCGCGACTTGGCGAGCTCGAGGAGGCGGCGGCTGACCTCCTTGGAGTAGGCCTGGAGGACCTCGATCCCGTCCTCCAGGGAGGCAGGGGAGGCGGCGGCGGACTCCGAGGCGGCGGCGAAGGCCTCGGCCTCGACAGCAGCGGCGGCGCCCTCGGCCTCGGGCTCGGGGATGGCGCCGTAGCGCTGGGAGAGGACGCTGGGCGCGGACAGGGTCTGCACGACGCGCCGAACCACGGCATCGCGCGTGCGCTGCGACGGCGGCCAGATGCTGAGCGACGGGAACAGCGTCTCCGACGAGGACTTCTCTGCTGATGCCGGAGGGGTAGCGGCGTCGGCGGAGGCTTCAGTAGGCGCGGGGTGGATGTCCTCAGCGCCGGCGTTGGGGGCGTCCTCGGCCATGGTGTGGGGAGCAAAGGGGGAGGGGCGCGGAGAGGGAGAGATCTGTGGCGTGGAGTGAGAGGAGAGCGAGGTGTGCTTCTGTGGGTTGGAGACTTGGATGGTTGGGTCTGTTTTGGTTCGGGTCACGGACTGATGGGTGAGGGGGAGTGCTCACGTGTCGCGTCATGTGAAGACGACCAGCGTGCCGCGTGCGCCGTGCGCCCATTGGTTTTATTATAGAAAAAGTCTAAAATAACCCTTGAAATTGTACACAAAAGTTAAATCAAATCCTGAATTTTTAATTCCGAAAATCAGCACACCGAACTTCTTGATCTCGGTCTATTTTAAACTTTGAAGACGATTAGTTAGTAATTGCTGATGTGGCAAGGATCGTTGACTGGGCTGGCTGGACATTAAGACAAATCGGGCCGGCCCATTAGTGCGGCCGTTCGTGCCCTCGTTTTGCTTTGGTTTATTTTTACCTTTTTCCTTTGTTGTACATTTTGTATTGATAAAAAATTCATTTACATTTAGTAATGAAAATAAACATTATTTTAAAATATATACGAACCCACTTTTTATATATTATGAGCGACAAAAGTAGAAGCAGTAGTGAGCTTGTGAGAGGTCTAAAACTAACTAGGGCCTAGAACTCGCGGCGGCCCGACATAGCCAATCGCTATGACGGCTGCTACTCACTATAAACTGCGCGTCGCATATAAGAATAGGCAGGAACGATGAAAACCTTCGGAATATTTCTTAAAACAATCTGAACAATTTTAAAATAATTAATATTTTTTAAAGCTAATAATTTTGCGAAAAAGTATTCAGAATTACCACAAAGTGTTCGCAATTAAAAAAAAAAATCGGAGATTTCACAAGTCGCTGGGGCCTGCACGTTTCCAATATTCTCGTTCGACCCTAAAAAATATTTTTAAATCTGGACGCCACGGTCTGTGGTTAAATTGCTCGGGCCTCTAATTATCACTAACAGCCAATGGTTCTAGTGGCTAGCGGGTGGAGTTTGAAGCTCATTGGCGCAGGTTCTCTTACTCCAGAGTTAATATTTATTTGGCTATTTTTACTTCCCTGTTACGAAAAAAAAAAGGAAAATCTGTTTGTATCTGTTGGGCCGGCCCAGTTGTGGGCGCACTGAACTATCCTGGGATTCGACTTGCCACGCCGATAATCCCTGTTTGGGAACACGCTCAAGGTTGAAAATAGACCGGGATTAAAAAGTGTTCGGTGTGCTGATTTCCGGGATTAAGAGTTCAGGGTTCGAATTACTCCCTCCGTCCCATAATATAAGAACGTTTTTGGCACTAGTGTAGTGCCAAAAACGTTCTTATATTATGGGACAGAGGGAGTAGCTTTTATCCACAAGTTCAAGGTTTATTTTGGACTTTTTCCGTTTTACTATCGGGCCAGTATATGGGCTGCAAGGCTGACCGATGCTCTCTCACTTCCTAAATAAAGACTAAAAAAGATTAAAAAAGCATTTGCCTTTGTTTTTCTCAAATGATAATTGTCACACATGTGACACAAGGCACTCCGGCCCTGACGTTTTATACTATACAACTAAAGTTTACATCTCAAAAGAAAAACCAAATCCAAAAGAATAAATTAAAACTTGTCATCCGAAAAGAAAGTTGCCATTCTCACGTGAGTAAACTTGCCATTAAAAATATTCGAAGTTGCCATGTGTTCGTGTCTGATACGTCCAAAACGTATTTATAATTTCTGCTTGCTCCATGTCTCTTTTGGGTGATATTGCTATGATATTTATACACTTCCATACACTTTTGATCATATTTGGACTAACCTATTAACTCAGTGCACCCCAGTGCTAGTTTCTGTTTTCTGCTGTTTTTGTATTTCAGGTTTTCCCGTCACGTAAACTGCCAGAAAAATCCCGGAAAAATTATATAAAAAATCAGCGTTCCAGAAGCTTCCCAGCATCCAAAGTACAGCCGGAGGGGAGCCACCAGCGACTTGTGAAATAATGAACTTAGTTTCCAAACTCCCTCGATACACCTGCAAGCTTAAATAATGAACTTAGTTGTGACAGATATAACAAGTGTTCACCGGGATGTCTGTCTCCTGCATAACGATGAAGGAAATATGCCCTAGAGGCAATAATAAAGTTATTATTTATTTCCTTATATCATGATAAATGTTTATTATTCATGCTTGAATTGTATTAACCGGAAACTTAATACATGTGTGAATACATAGACAAAACAGAGTGTCCCTAGTATGCCTCTACTAGACTAGCTCATTGATCAAAGATGGTTATGTTTCCTAGCCATAGACATGAGTTGTCATTCGATCAACGGGATCACATCATTAGGAGAATGATGTGATGGACAAGACCCATCTGTTAGCTTAGCACTATGATCGTTTAAGTTTTACTGCTATTGCTTTCTTCATGACTTATACATGTTCCTATGACTATGAGATTATGCAACTCCCGAATACTGGAGGAACACTTTGTGTGCTACCAAATGTCACAACGTAACTGGGTGATTATAAAGGTACTCTACAGGTGTCTCCGAAGGTACTTGTTGGGTTGGCGTATTTCGAGATTAGGATTTGTCACTCCGATTGTCGGAGAGGTATCTCTGGGCCCACTCGGTAATGCACATCACTATAAGCCTTGCAAGCATTGCAGCTAATGAGTTAGTTGCGGGATGATGTATTACAGAACGAGTAAAGAGACTTGCCGATAACGAGATTGAACTAGGTATTGAGATACCGACGATCGAATCTCGGGCAAGTAACATACCGATGACAAAGGGAACACTGTATGTTGTTATGCGGTTTGACCGATAAAGATCTTCGTAGAATATGTGGGAGCCAATATGAGCATCCAGGTTCCGCTATTGGCTATTGACCGGAGACGTGTCTTGGTCATGTCTACATAGTTCTCGAACCCGTAGGGTCCGCACGCTTAAAGTTTTGATGACAGTTTTATTATGAGTTTATGAGTTTTGATGTATCGAAGGAGTTCGGAGTCCCGGATGAGATCGGGGACATGACGAGGAGTCTCGAAATGGTCGAGACGTAAAAATCGATATATTGGACGACTATATTCGGACATCGGAAAGGTTCCGAGTGATTCGGGTATTTTCGGAGTACCGGGGAGTTACGGGAATAGAGGAGAGAGGCCAAAAGGAAGGAGGCGCGCGCCCCCCTTCTGGTCCGAATTGGACAAGGGGTGCAGCCCCCTTTTCCTTCTCCCTCTCCCCCTCTTTCCTTCTCTCCTACTCCGGAAAGGAAAGGGGAATCCTACTAGGACTTGGGAGTCCTAGTAGGACTCCCCACACTTGGCGCGCCCCCTCTAGGGCCGGCCTCTCCCTCCCTCCTTTATATACGGGGGCAGGGAGGCACCTCTAGACACAACGATTGATCTCTTGATCTCTTAGCCGTGTGCGGTGCCCCCCTCCACCATAGTTCTCCTCGATAATATTGTAGCGGTGCTTAGGCGAAGCCCTGCGACGGTAGAACATCAAGATCGTCACCACGCCGTCGTGCTGACGGAACTCTCCCTCGACACTCGGCTAGATCGGAGTTCGAGGGACGTCATCGAGCTGAACGTGTGCTAGAACTCGGAGGTTCCGTAGTTTCGGTGCTTGATCGGTCGGGCCGTGAAGACGTACGACTACATCAACCGCGTTGTTCTAACGCTTCCGCTTTCGGTCTACGAGAGTACGTAGACTCACTCTCCCCTCTCGTTGCTATGCATCTGGTAGATAGATCTTGCGTGATCGTAGGAAAATTTTAAAATACTACGTTCCCCAACAGTGGCATCATGAGCCAGGTCTATGCGTAGATGATATGCACGAGTAGAACACAATGAGTTGTGGGCGATACTAGTCATACTGCTTACCAGCATGTCATACTTTGCTTCGGCGGTATTGTGAGATGAAGCGGCCCGGACCGACATTACGCGTACGCTTACGCGAGACTGGTTTCACCGTTACGAGCACTCGTTGCTTAAAGGTGACTGGCGGGTGTCTGTCTCTCTCACTTTAGCTGAATCAAGTGTGGCTACGCCCGGTCCTTGTGAAGGTTAAAACAGCACATACTTGACGAAACATCGTTGTGGTTTTGTATGCGTAGGTAAGAACGGTTCTTGCTAAGCCCGTAGCAGCCACGTAAAACTTGCAACAACAAAGTAGAAGACGTCTAACTTGTTTTTGCAGGGCATGTTGTGATGTGATATGGTCAAGACATGATGAGTTATACGGTTTTGTATGAGATGATCATGTTTTGTAATGTTATCGGCAACTGGCAGGAGCCATATGGTTGTCGCTTTATTGTATGAAATGCAATCGCCATGTAATTGCTTTACTTTATCACTAAGTGGTAGCGATAGTCGTAGAAGCAATAGTTGGCGAAACGACAACGATGCTACGATGGAGATCAAGGTGTCGCGCCGGTGACGAAGGTGATCATGACGGTGCTTTGGAGATGGAGATCAAAAGCACAAGATGATGATGACCATATCATGTCACATATTTTGATTGCATGTGATGTTTATCTTATTATGCTTCTTATTTTGCTTAGAACGACGGTAGCATTATAAGATGATCCCTTACTAAATTTCAAGGTATAAGTGTTCTCCCTAAGTATGCACCGTTGCGAAAGTTCGTCGTGCCGAGACACCACGTGATGATCGGGTGTGATAAGCTCTACGTTCAAATACAACGGGTGTAAGCCAGTTTTGCACACGCAGAATACTCGGGTTAAACTTGACGAGCCTAGCATATGCAGATATGGCCTCGAAACACTGGAGACCGAAAGGTCGAGCGTGAATCATATAGTAGATATGATCAACATAAGATGTTCACCATTGAAACTACTCCATCTCACGTGATGATCGGACATGGTTTAGTTGATTTGGATCACGTGATCATTTAGATGACCGGAGGGATGTCTATCTAAGTGGGAGTTCTTAAGTAATATGATTAATTGAACTTTAATTTATCATGAACTTAGTCCTGGTAGTATTAGCATATCTATGTTGTAGATCAATAGCTCGCGATGTTGCTCCACGTTTATTTTTTATATGTTCCTAGAGAAAACTAAGTTGAAAGATGTTAGTAGCAATGATGCGGAATTGTTCCATGATCTAAGGATTATCCTCATTGCTGCATAGAGAATTATGTCCTTGATGCACCGCTAGGTGACAGACCTATTGCAGGAGCAGATGTAGACGTTATGAACGTTTTGACAAAAGCTCGGTATGATGACTGCTTGATAGTTTAAGTGCACCATGCTTTACGGCTTAGAATCGGGACTTCAAAAACGTTTTGAACGCCACGGAGCATATAAGATGTTCCAAGAGTTGAAATTAGTATTTCATACTCATGCCCGTGTCGAGAGGTATAAGACTTCTGACAGTACTTTGCCTACAAGATGGAGGAGAATAGCTCAACCAGTGAGCATGTGCTCAGATTGTCTAGGTACTACAATTACTTGAATCAAGTGGGAGTTAATCTTCCAGATAAAATAGTAATTGACAAAGTTCTCTAGTCACTATCACCAAGTTAGTAGAACTTCGTGATGAACTATAATATGCAAGGGATGACGAAAGGAATTCCCGAGCTCTTCGCGATGCTGAAGTCGGCGAAGGTAGAAATCATGAAAAAGCGTCAAGTGTTGATGGTTAATAAGACCACTTGTTTCAAGTAAAGGGCAAAGGGATAGAAGGGGAACTTCAAGAAGAATGACAAGCAAGTTGTCACTCCCGTGGAGAAACCCAAAGCTAAAACTCAAGCCTGAAACTAAGTGCTTCTACTGGAAAGGAAAAGGTCACTGGAAGTGGAACTACCCTAGATATTTGGTGGATAAGAAGGATGGCAAAGTGAACAAAGGTATATTTGATATACAGATTATTGATGTGTATTTTACTAGTGTTTATAGCAACCCCTCGGTATTTGATACTGGTTCAGTTTCTAAAGAGTAGTAACTCGAAATGGGAGTTGCATAATGAACAGAAACTAGTTAAAGGTGAAAGTGTGTTGGAAGTGGTTCCAAGATTGATATGATCATCATCGCACACTCCCTATACTTTCGGGATTAGTGTTGAACCTAAATAAGTGTTATTTGGTGTTTGTGTTGAGCATGAATATGATTTGATCATGTTTATTGCAATACGGTTATTCATGTAAGTTAGAGAATAATTGTTGTTCTGTTTACATGAATAAAACCTTCTATGGTCATACACCCAATGAAAATGGTTTGTTGGATCTCGATCGTGTGATACACATATTCATAACATTGAAGCCAAAAGATGCAAGGTTAATAATGATAGTGCAACTTATTTGTGGCACTGCCGTTTAGGTCATATTGGTGTAAAGCGCATGAAGAAACTCCATAGTGATGGACTTTTGGAATCACTTATGAATCACTTGGTGCTTGCGAACCATGCCTCATGGGCAAGATGACTAAAACTCCGTTCTCCGGAACTGTTGAGCGAGCAACAGAGTTGTTGGAAATCATACATACTGATGTATGCGGACCAATGAGTGTTGAAGCTCGCGGCAGGTATCGTTATTTTCTGACCTTCACCGATGATTTGAGCAGATATGGGTATATCTACTTAATGAAGCACAAGTCTGAAACATTTGAAAAGTTCAAAGAATTTCAGAGTGAAGTGGAGAATCATCGTAACAAGAAAATTAGAGTTTCTACGATATGATCGTAGAGGTAAAATATTTGAGTTAGCGAGTTTGGCCTTCAGTAAAAACAATGTGAAATAGTTTCACTACTCACGCCACCTGGAACACCACAGTGTAATGGTGTGTCCGAACGTCATAACCATACTTTATTAGATATGGTGCGATCAATGATGTCTCTTACCGATCTACCACTATCGCTTTTGGGGTTATGCATTAGACACAGCTACATTCACGTTAAATAGGGCACCATCTAAATCCGTGGAGATGACACCGTATGAACTGTGGTTTGACGAGAAACCTAAGCTGTCATTTCTTTAAGTCTGGGACTACGATGCTTATGTGAAAAGTTTCAACATGATAAGCTCGAACCCAAATCGGAGAAGTAAATCTTCATAGGATACCCAAAAGAAACTGTTGGGTACACCTTCTATCACAGATCCGAAGGCAAGGTCTTTGTTGCTAAGAGTGGATCCTTTCTAGAGAAGGAGTTTCTCTCGAAAGAAGTGAGTGGGAGGAAAGTGGAACTTGATGAGGTAATTGTACCTTCTCCCGAATTGAATAGTAGTACATCACAGAAACTGGTTCCAGTGATTCCTACACCAATTAGTGAGGAAGCTAATGATGATGATCATGAAACTTCGGATCAAGTTACTGCTGGACTTCATAGATCAACCAGAGTACGTTCCGCACCAGAGTGGTACGGCAACCCGGTTCTGGAAGTCATGTTACTGGACCATGATGAACCTACGAACTATGAGGAAGCGATGATGAGCCCAGATTCCGTAAAATGGCTTGAGACCATGAAATCTGAGATGGGATCCATGTATGAGAACAAAGTGTAGACTTTGGTTGACTTGCCCGATGGTCGGCAAGCCATCGAAAATAAATGGATCTTCAAGAGGAAGACTGACGCTGACAGTAATGTTACTGTTTACAAAGCTCGACTTGTTGCGAAAGGTTTTCGACAAGTTCAAGGAGTTGACTACGATGAGACTTTCTCACCCGTAGCGATGCTTAAGTCTGTCCGAATCATGTTAGCAATTGCCGCATTTTATGAAATCTGGCAAATGGACAATAAAACTGCATTCTTTAATGGATTTATTAAAGAAGAATTGTATATGATGCAACCAAAAGGTTTTGTCAATCCTAAAGGTGCTAACAAAATGTGCAAGCTCCAGCGATCCATCTATGGACTGGTGCAAGGATCTCGGAGTTGGAATATACGCTTTGATAAGTTGATCAAAGCATATAGATTTATACAAACTTGCGGTGAAGCCTGTATTTACAAGAAAGTGAGTGGGAGCACTACAACATTTTTGATAAGTATATGTGAATGACATATTGTTGATCAGAAATAATGTAGAATATTCTGGAAAGCATAAAGGAGTGTTTGAAAGGAGTTTTTCAAAGAAAGACCTCGGTGAAGCTGCTTACATATTGGGCATCAAGATCTATAGAGATAGATCAAGACGCTTGATAAGACTTTCGATGAGTACATACCTTGATAAGATTTTGAAGTAGTTCAAAATGGATCAGTCAAAGAAGGAGTTCTTGCCTGACTTGTAAGGTGTGAAGTTGAGTAGGACTCAAAGCGAGACCACGGCAAAAATATATAGAGAGAATGAAAGTCATTCCCTATGCCTCAGCCATAGGTTCTATAAAGTATGCCATGCTGTGTACCAAACATGTTGTGTACCTTGCCATGAGTTTGACAAGGAGGTACAATAGTGATCCAGGAGTAGATCACTGTACACGGTCAAAATTATCCTTAGTAACTGGATGACTAAGGAAATGTTTCTCGATTATGGAGGTGATAAAGAGTTCGTCATAAAGGTTACGCCGATGCAAGCTTTTACACTAAATCCAGCTGACTCTAAGTATCAATCTGGAAGCGTATTAAAAGTGGGAGCAATTAGCTAGAGTAGCTCCATGCAGAGCATTGTATACACATAGACATTTGCGAAATACATACGGATCTGCATGTGACAGACCCGTTGACTAAACTTCTCTCACGAAGCAAAACATGATCACACCTTAGTACTCTTTGGGTGTTAATCACATAGCGATGTGAACTAGATTATTGACTCTAGTAAACCCTTTGGGTGTTAATCACATGACGATGTGAACTATCGGTGTTAAATCACATGGCGATATGAACTAGATTATTGACTCTAGTGCAAGTGGGAGACTGAAGGAAATATGCCCTAGAGGCAATAATAAAGTTATTATTTATTTCCTTATATCATGATAAATGTTTATTATTCATGCTTGAATTGTATTAACTGGAAACTTAATACATGTGTGAATACATAGACAAAACAGAGTGTCCCTAGTATGCCTCTACTAGACTAGCTCATTGATCAAAGATGGTTATGTTTCCTAGCCATAGACATGAGTTGTCATTCGATCAACGGGATCACATCATTAGGAGAATGATGTGATGGACAAGACCCATCCGTTAGCTTAGCACTATGATCGTTTAAGTTTTACTGCTATTGCTTTCTTCATGACTTATACATGTTCCTATGACTATGAGATTATGCAACTCCCGAATACTGGAGGAACACTTTGTGTGCTACCAAATGTCACAACGTAACTGGGTGATTATAAAGGTACTCTACAGGTGTCTCCGAAGGTACTTGTTGGGTTGGCGTATTTCGAGATTAGGATTTGTCACTCCGATTGTCGGAGAGGTATCTCTGGGCCCACTCGGTAATGCACATCACTATAAGCCTTGCAAGCATTGCAGCTAATGAGTTAGTTGCGGGATGATGTATTACAAAACGAGTAAAGAGACTTGCCGGTAACGAGATTGAACTAGGTATTGAGATACCGACGATCGAATCTCGGGCAAGTAACATACCGATGACAAAGGGAACGATGTATGTTGTTATGCGATTTGACCGATAAAGATCTTCGTAGAATATGTGGGAGCCAATATGAGCATCCAGGTTCCGCTATTGGCTATTGACCGGAGACGTGTCTTGGTCATGTCTACATAGTTCTCGAACCCGTAGGGTCCGCACGCTTAAAGTTTCGATGACAATTTTATTATGAGTTTATGAGTTTTGATGTACCGAAGGAGTTCGGAGTCCCGGATGAGATCGGGGACATGACGAGGAGTCTCGAAATGGTCGAGACATAAAAATCGATATACTGGACGACTATACTCGGACATCGGAAAGGTTCCGAGTGATTCGGGTATTTTCGGAGTACCGGGGAGTTACGGGAATAGAGGAGAGAGACCAAAAGGAAGGAGGCGCGCGCCCCCCTTCTGGTCCGAATTGGACAAGGGGATCTATTGCAGCGTTTTCGATAAGTAAGAGTGTCGAACCCAACGAGGAGCAGAAGGTATTGATAAGCGATTCTGAGCAAGAAATTACTGCAAGCACTGAAAGATAACTTTTTAGGGGTTTCTCGATATAAGTAACAGGAAAGTAAAAGCAAGCAATGTAAAAGGCACTGAGAGTAGCAAGTGGCCCAATCCTTTCTTAGCAAAGGAGAGGCCTAGCAGCTGAACTTATAAAGACTAAAGCGTTCCTGAGGACACACGGGAGAGGTAGTCATGTGCTTTCACCATATTCCGTATCGATACTATGTTATGTGTGGATAAGTGTTGAGTGGGTGGATCTATGCTAGTACACTCTCTAGACTAAGATGAGTGCACTCTTATGATTAAACACCTTGCAAGCATCCGCAAATACAAGAGAGAATTTAAGGCAAAAGCCTAACCATAGCAATACGATCGAGGATCCATTATTCCCTTATGAAAAAGTGTGCGAACTGTGGTTCAGGTTTCTGTCACTCCGGCAACCCACCATAAGCATTCTTTATACACAATGTATTCTCATATGTCCTTAATAAGGCGAAGTGTTGGGTGTTCGACTCACACAACACCACTAGTAGAATGACAACGCAACTTAAGTATCAAACAACACATATTACTTCAACAGCATATGACTACTAACAACAAGACTTTTCCCATGTCCTCAAGAACTAAGGTAACTACTCACGAGACATAAAGGAGATCATGATCAGTGGGGATAAATAGGTGATAAACAATATGGACATAATAATATTTCTCCAACAAAACTAAATAGCATTCACCACAAAGTAGTAATCAACACCGATGGAGTAGAAAGGATAGGTAGTACGAGTTACAACACAAGTTGCGATTGTAAGATGAGATTTGGATGAAGATGGAGATGGTGCTGGTGTTGGGGATGATGTTGATGATGATCTCGATGATGCCCGTGACGATGGTGATGACGATGGCGACGATCTCCCCTTCCGGGAGGTGATCTCCCCGGCGGAATATGCCCGCCGGAGATGGCTTTTTCTTCTCTGTAGGTTTCTGCCACGGAGCGGCGGCGGAATTCCGTAAAAATTCCCGTCCCTAGGGTTTTTGGATAACGGAGAGCATATATGCAAAAGGGGGCAGCCAGAGGTAGGCCGGGGGCTCCAGGCGCCCCCCGGCGTAGCCGGGGGGGGGGGGGCGCCCCCAGGGCGCCTGGGCACCCTGTGGCCCCCCTCTGGTTGCCCTTTCGCGTGCCTTCGTGATCCGTCTGAAAAATATCTCCAGTCAATTTTCAGGTAATTTGGAGGTATTCTTCTTCAGCAACTCAGCTTCCACTTTTTACTGCTGAATCATGCGTCTGCTGCTTCGGCATCGGAAAGTTTGCAAACTGTGTAAAATAGACCAAAACAATATAAGAACATCACCGTAACGTGAAATATATCAATGTATAAGGATAAATTATGATACAAAATAGTGATGCATTTTGGACGTATCAACACCCCCAAGCTTAGACCTCGCTTGTCCCCAAGCGAATATGAACTCGGTAAACCTGTCCACAAGTTTAGAGAGTGAAGTGTCGATAAATAGAATACGGACAAGAAGCATCATAGTTTCTTTACCAACTCAAATATCCTCAACATCAATCTTCAATTCATAAAGCCCTTATAAAAGAGTGATAACACTTATATTCGAAAGTAGGGCTAAGGAAACTCATTATATCATGGCAAACATGTCCTTTGATCAAAGAACAACAAATAGATTTAACTTTTGCTCTTATATTTTGATGAGATCAATTGAAGCTTTTTGAAATAACATGTTAATAGGCAAGAAGTGAAAGTGTTAACACAAAGGAAGATATTTGCCTTAGCTGGGCTTGACAAACAACTTACTTATCAAATGATAATGTCAACAAGGATATGATATGACAAATCTTAATGCAACTTTATATGAACGAATCCTTATCAACATCAAATGTCTGCTCTCTTTAAGAATAGAAGGGAGTAGGAATAACTGACTCAACTTAAAATTAAAAGATGGGCCCTGCTCTAGGTAGTAGGGAAAACTCATGTGCTATCCTTAAATCAAACAGAATGAAAACAAGTTTTGAGAGGTGCATGATTTGTCAATGAATGCTAATAGATAACTCAACTACTTCTTGAGCTGGACAAGTTTCGAGGAATGGCTCCCGCACGAGGACGATCACATCCTCTTATTCTCCTTTGTTTATCACTGCCAAAGTTTTCTGATTTCTCATGAACAGAGCGTGAAGGAGGGTTTGTTTGTTATATTATTTTCGAGCCGGGCGCACTCTTTGCCAGTTCCTTCTCGTATTATTGGTTTGCACATTAGACATGCAATCCCGGGGTGAAGCTTGTCCAACTCAAAAAGATCATGGATTAGCTATTACTTCCTCATGAGCTAAAACAGAGGCACAAAATAAAAGATTTTGAACATTTAAGGATAACACATAAATTATATACTTTTAGGAGGTGGTAGTGGAATACCACGAGTAGGTAGGTATGGTGGACTCATATGGAAGGTATTGGTTTTAAGGGTATGGACGCACAAGCAGAATACCGCTTAGTACAGAGTTAGGCTAGCAAAGGTTTTGAGAGAGCAGACAACTGATGATGACTAAGATGCAAAGCAATATAAAGCATGAACATTGAAATAAGCATAACACATCAAGTTGTCTTCCTTGTCAGCATAACACTTCAAGCATAATAACATAAATGTTTTGGCTATGTTGATACTTTAAGAAAATCATGCTTGTTGTTATGACCAAAGCTATGTTTGCCAAGATTAAATAAAGTTTCACAGCCATACCTGACATAAGGTCAATACTCCCCATAAGAATCATCATATAAGGTCGATTGCGTGAAGAGAATACCGAGTGCAGCAAAAGGAACCAATAAACTTCTCATTAATATTCCATCATGGACGACTCCACACTCACGGATACAATTCTTCACCGAAGGAGTGATAGACCTCAATGCACACATATATCTCATATAATAACCTCCCTAGACATGATACGACTCTACTTGACTCTAAAAGACAAAAGGTAAAGATAATGATACCGGGCACTCCCCCAAGCTTGGAACAAGCCAAGGGAATGCCATTACCCCAGGAGATTTCACTCATCATCCTTGTTGGCGTTGATCACGTAGTCCTTGGCGAAACGCTTCCATGGATATCTAGCTAAAGTCTCATATGAGAAGCTCGTCTCCTGAATCCTGCATTCAGCACCCAAACTCATGCGCATAAACCTTAGTTCATACTCACAGTTCTGGTTATGTAGATCATTAATTTGCCCTTGGAGCTCTATAATTCTTTCTTCAAACGCGGTGATGCTTTTCCACATCTCCTTCATCTCCTTCAGGAAGTAGTTCTTCAGCTCGTTGGTGATGTTAAAATTAGCTTCAACACCACGCTCGATCATCTTCTTGTACTCGAAGACTTCTTGCTCCACTTCTTCCAGCCTGGCCTGGATGCTCCCCTCCTTGATAGGTCCCTTTAGATCTTCTTGATGAAGGACACCGTCCTCCATACGAACAACCTGAGGGTGCTTCTTCACCTCAGCGAGGTAAGGGTTGATGACGTTGACGACAAACTTGTCCTTGGGGGAACTTGGAGAAGCCATGGCACCTAAATTCACCTGAAAGATTCCCTGGCAGAAACAGGTCGAAGAGAAAACACGCGAAATCGCAAGATACGTTGCCGGAACAATCCGGGCAAATATATAGGAAAAATTTATGCACAGAAAGGAAGGTAACGGACCAAAGCGGGGTCGGAGACGGACTCCCGGGTGTCCAGGCGGCCTCCCGGCGCGGCCCAGGGGGGCGCGCCAGGGAGGCGCATGGACTCCCTGGAGGTTGTCTCCGGCTCCACTTAGGCTCGGAATTTTACTAATTTTGCAGAAACTCGTAATACGGAACTTTTATGGCGGTTCACGATGTTTCCTTACCGTACTACATACCTTTTCTTTATTCTGCTTCTGCTGGCGTCTGAAACAGGGCTGCAACATGTTCTTCGTGGGTTGTTGTGTATATTATATTCACATCAACATTGACAGGGTCTCCTGCTATGTAATGTTTAAGTCTTTGCCCATTCACAACTTGAGGTTTGGTGCCTTCAAAATTATTAATCTTAATTGCTCCAGACCGATAAACTTCTTCAATATGAAATGGTCCTTCCCACCTGGAAAGTAGTTTACCTGGAGAAAACCTGAAACGGGATCTGAACAACAAAACTTTATCACCAACATTAAATTCACGTTTCAGAATCTTCCTATCATGCCACCTTTTTACCTTTTCCTTGAACATTTTAGCGCTCTCGTAAGCTTCACTTCTCCATTCATCTAGAGAAGTCAAGTTCATGAGACGCTTCTCACCAGCTAGTTTTGGGTCAGCGTTAAGCTCTCTAACAGCCCAGAAAGCTTTGTGCTCTAACTCTAATGGCAAATGGCAAGCCTTGCCATACACCATCTTATAGGGGGACATGCCCATGGGGTTTTTGTAAGCAGTTCTATATGCCCACAAAGCATCTCCTAACTTATTTGACCAGTCCTTTCTATTTCTGTTTACTGTCTTTTGCAAGATCAACTTAATCTCTCTATTGGTGAGCTCAACTTGCCCACTAGTTTGCGGATGATATGGTGAAGCAATTCTATGATTAACATCGTATTTAGCCAAAGCTTTTCTAAAAGCTCCGTGCATGAAGTGTGATCCCCCATCAGTCATGAGATACCTTGGTACACCAAACCTAGGAAAAATTACATCTTTAAGCATTTTCAAAGATGTCTTGTGATCAGCACTTTCAGTGGGGATTGCTTCAACCCACTTGGTCACATAATCAACAGCTACTAAAATGTGAGTGTACTTGTGCGAAGAAGGAAAAGGACCCATAAAATCAAAACCCCAACAATCAAAAGGTTCAATCACTAGTGAGTAATTCATAGGCATCTCATTCCTTCTACTAATGTTACCAACTCTCTGACATTTATCACAGGCTAAAACATAATTTCTAGCATCCTTAAAGAGAGTAGGCCAATAAAAACCTGATTGAAGAACCTTATGTGTAGTCCTCTCACCGGCATGATGTCCTCCATAGGGACTATCATGACACCGTCTGAGAATGTCCTTTTGCTCATGTTCCGGTATGCATCGTCTCAGGATCCTGTCGGGACCCTCTTTGAAAAGATGTGGGTCATCCCAAAAGTAGTGCCTCAAATCATGAAAGAACTTCTTCCTTTGCTGAAGTGTTAAACCTGGAGGCAAATACTTTGCAACAATAAAATTAGCATAATCTGCATACCAAGGGTCGGAAAGAGATTGTACTTTTACAACGGCAAGTTGCTCGTCTGGAAAACTATCGTTGACTGGGATGGGATCATGCGGTATATCTTCCATCCTTGAAAGATTGTCCGCTACCGGATTGTCTTCTCCTTTCCTATCAACAATCTGCAAATCAAATTCTTGAAGAAGGAGTACCCATCTGATAAGCCTTGGCTTGGCATCCTTCTTTGTCATAAGGTACTTAATGGCAGCATGATCAGTATGAATAATAACTTTGGAATCAACAATATACTGTCTAAATTTATCACAAGCAAAAACTACAGCTAAGAATTCCTTCTCAGTAGTAGCATAATTCCTTTGAGCACTATCAAGAGTTTTGCTAGCATAATGTATAACATTCAATTTCTTATCAACTCTTTGTCCTAAAACAGCTCCAACAGCAAAATCACTAGCATCACACATAATCTCAAAAGGTAAATTCCAGTCAGGTGGTTGCACTATAGGAGCGGTTATTAAAGCTTTCTTAAGGACTTCAGAAGCTTCCTTACAATTTTCATCAAATACAAAAGGAACGTCCTTCTGGAGAAGATTAGTGAGGGGTCTTGAGGTTTTAGAAAAGTCTTTAATAAATCTTCTATAAAAACCTGCATGACCGAGGAAACTGCGAATACCTTTGATGTCCCTTGGATAGGGCATCCTCTCAATAGCTTCGATCTTGGCTTTGTCCACTTCAATTCCCCTTTCGGAAATCTTGTGACCAAGAACAATTCCTTCATTAACCATGAAGTGGCACTTTTCCCAGTTGAGTACCAAATTTGTCTCCTCGCATCTTTGCAAAACTTTATTAAGGTTGTGAAGACAATGGTCAAAAGAAGTTCCATAGACGGAGAAATCGTCCATGAAGACTTCCATAATATCCCCGCAGAAACCATGAAAGATAGCAGACATACACCTTTGAAAAGTAGCAGGGGCATTACATAAACCAAAAGGCATACGCCTGTAAGCATAAGTACCAAAGGGACAAGTAAAAGTGGTCTTCTCTTGATCGGCAGTGTTAACATGAATTGGAGAGAAGCCAGAATAACCATCGAGATAACAAAAGTGGGTATTTTTGGATAACCTTTCAAGCATTTGGTCGATGAACGGCAACGGGTAGTGATCCTTCCTGGTTGCCTTGTTCAACTTCCTGTAATCAATACACATTCTATATCCAATAATAATTCTCTGAGGTATTAGTTCATTTTTATCATTAGGAACCACAGTTGTACCTCCTTTCTTAGGAACACAATGTACCGGACTTACCCACTTACTATCAGCTATAGGGTAGATAATACCTGCGGCTAGAAGCTTGAGAATCTCAGTTCTCACGACATCCATCATCTTCGGGTTCAACCGTCGTTGATGATCAACAACCGGTTTAGCATCAGGCTCAAGGTTGATAGTATGTTGACAGATAGATGGACTAATCCCCTTAAGGTCATCAAGGGTATAGCCAATTGCGCATCGGTGTTTACGAAGTACTTCCAATAATCGCTCTTCTTCATATCCTGAAAGGTTAGAATTGATAATAACAGGATATACTTTCTTTTCATCTAAATAAGCGTACTTGAGCGTATCGGGCAGAGGTTTAAGATCGAACACCAGATCTTCTTTCGGTTTTGATAAAATTCCCAAAGGTTCAACCGGAAGGTTGTGCTTCAGAATAATAGGCTGCCTCAAGAATATTTCATCTAGTTCATTTCTTTCCTGCATATGCAAATCATTCTCGTGGTCCTCCATGTATTGCTGCAAAGGATCATTAGGGGGAATAGTAATAGAGGCAATACTTTCAATAATTTTATCATCACTGGGTAAATCAGTACCACGAGGCTGCTTAGAGAACTTAGAAAAATTAAATTCATATGGCTCACCATCGAATTCAATAGAAACTTTACCTTTCTTGCAATCTATTATAGCTCCACAAGTTCTAAGAAAAGGTCTACCAAAAATAATTGGACAAAAATTGTCCCTCTCTGAACCAAGTACTAGAAAGTCGGTAGGGTATTTTACCTTTCCACATAGGACGTCAACGTCTCTCACAATTCCGATAGGAGAGATAGTTGTTCTGTTTGCAAGATGAATGGTAACATCAACTTCTTCAAGTTCACAAGGGGAAATCTCACCAATGATTTCTTCATAAAGTGAATAGGGGATAGCGCTTGCACTCGATCCCAAATCGCATAGCCCATAATAATTGTGATCTCCTATTTTAACAGATACCACTGGAGTACCTGAAATTGGGCCTTTATTCTTGGCTGTGACAAGGTTAGTGGAAACAGCACAAAAATTTATATTGGAATCCAAAACATCATTAGTGGCAAGGTCTTTAATCAATGCAACTTGAGGATCGACTTTGATCTGGTCCTCAGGCTCATCAACTCTTCTCTCACTTTTATTTATTATGCCTATCACAAAAGAGTGCTCCTTTATCCTTGTGGGAAAAGGAGGCTTTTCATATATAACTGTAGGCAAAATAGGGTCAGCAACATAAATGTCAGTAGGTGGCTCTTTAAAAGGTTCATGGTGCTGGTCTCTCTTCTTTTTAAAAGAATCAACGTGAGAGGCAAAATTCTTACAGAAATCAATCACTAGATGGGAATCAAGACCAATCTTAGAGCAAAAAGTATTGAAGTATTCAGTTTTCACATAGCTCTCAATATAGTCATGTTCATAATTTATAGCGGGTTCAATACCTTTATCAATTTCCCAATCTTCGGTATTCCTCTGGATCCTTTCAATGAGATCCCACCTTTCTTCAACACTCTTCTTCTGAAATACCCCACTAGAGGAGGCATCTAGCATCTCCTTATCCTGACGAGAAAGCCTGGCATAAAAATTTGTAAGTATAATTTCCTTGGGAAGCTTATGAATAGGGCATTTGAGCATTAGGGACTTCAATCTCCCCCAAGCTTGAGCAATGCTTTCTCCGTCACGAGACCTAAAGTTATAGATATAGTTCCTGTCTCGATGAATTTCATGAAGATGATAAAACTTAGTATAAAAGAGAGACATAAGCTCCTGCCAGTCAAGCAAGTGTGAGTTATCGAGAAGCCTATACCAATCCGAAGCTTTATCTATAAGTGATACGGCAAACAATTTTCCAATGACAAACTCCCTCGATACACCTGCAAGCTTAAATAATGAACTTAGTTGTGACAGATATAGCAAGTGTTCACCGGGATGTCTGTCTCCTGCATAACGATTAGCCAAAACATAATCGATAATGCCAGCTGGTATTTTATAAGGCACAATTTCAGTAGGGGGAGGATCAACCACCACAGGTGTGGGGCGTCTTCCCGCAAGCAACGCTCCAATAGCAGGGTTATCCATAAGGACAAAGAGCAGCAATAGCAAAAACAAAAACAGAATTATAAAAATTCCCTTACCAGTTTCACTTTACCAATAGCGCTACGCTCCCCGGCAACGGCGCCAGAAAACTATACTTGATGACCCACAACCGTAAGGGATCTATTGCAGCGTTTTCGATAAGTAAGAGTGTCGAACCCAACGAGGAGCAGAAGGTATTGATAAGCGATTCTGAGCAAGAAATTACTGCAAGCACTGAAAGATAACTTTTTAGGGGTTTCTCGATATAAGTAACAGGAAAGTAAAAGCAAGCAATGTAAAAGACACTGAGAGTAGCAAGTGGCCCAATCCTTTCTTAGCAAAGGAGAGGCCTAGCAGCTGAACTTATAAAGACTAAAGCGTTCCTGAGGACACACGGGAGAGGTAGTCATGTGCTTTCACCATATTCCGTATCGATACTATGTTATGTGTTGATAAGTGTTGAGTGGGTGGATCTATGCTAGTACACTCTCTAGACTAAGATGAGTGCACTCTTATGATTAAACACCTTGCAAGCATCCGCAAATACAAGATAGAATTTAAGGCAAAAGCCTAACCATAGCAATACGATCGAGGATCCATTATTCCCTTATGAAAAAGCGTGCGAACTGTGGTTCAGGTTTCTGTCACTCCGGCAACCCACCATAAGCATTCTTTATACACAATGTATTCTCCTAGGTCCTTAATAAGGCGAAGTGTTGGGTGTTCGACTCACACAACACCACTAGTAGAATGACAACGCAACTTAAGTATCAAACAACACATATTACTTCAACAGCATATGACTACTAACAACAAGACTTTCCCCATGTCCTCAAGAACTAAGGTAACTACTCACGAGACATAAAGGAGATCATGATCAGTGGGGATAAATAGGTGATAAACAATATGGACATAATAATATTTCTCCAACAAAACTCAATAGCATTCACCACAAAGTAGTAATCAACACCGATGGAGTAGAGATGATAGGTAGTACGAGTTACAACACAAGTTGCGATTGTAAGATGAGATTTGGATGAAGATGGAGATGGTGCTGGTGTGTTGGGGATGATGTTGATGATGATCTCGATGATGCTCGTGACGATGGTGATGACGATGGCGACGATCTCCCCTTCCGGGAGGTGATCTCCCCGGCGGAATCTGCCCGCCGGAGATGGCTTTTTCTTCTCTGTAGGTTTCCGCCACGGAGCGGCGGCGGAACTCCGTAAAAATTCCCGTCCCTAGGGTTTTTGGATAACGGAGAGCATATATGCAAAAGGGGGCGGCCAGAGGTGGGCCGGGGGCTCCAGGCGCCCCCCCGGCGCGGCCGGGGGGGGGGGCGCCCCCAGGGCGCCTGGGCACCCTATGGCCCCCCTCTGGTTGCCCTTTCGCGTGCCTTCGTGATCCGTCTGAAAAATATCTCCAGTCAATTTTCAGGTAATTTGGAGGTATTCTTCTTCAGCAACTCAGCGTCCACTTTTTACTGCTGAATCATGCGTCTGCTGCTTCGGCATCGGAAAGTTTGCAAACTGTGTAAAATAGACCAAAACAACATAAGAACATCACCGTAACGTGAAATATATCAATGTATAAGGATAAATTATGATACAAAATAGTGATGCATTTTGGACGTATCAACCTCCACTTGTACTAAGCGGACTGACTGCTTGTGCATCCAAATTCTTTTAAACCAGTTATGCCATATGAGTCCACCATACCTTCCTACATGGTATTTACCTGCCATTCCTAACGAAGACTTTCATGTACCATCTCGAAATTATTCAAAAAGAAAAAATGCATTCCTATTTTGTGCCTCTGTTTTAAGTCCATGAGGAAGTAGTAGTTAATTCATGATCTTTTTAAGTTGGACAAGCTTCACCCCGGGATTGCATGTCTAATGTGCAAACCCATAACACAAGAAGGAACTGGCATTGAGTGCGCCCGGCTCAAAATTAATATAACAAACAAACCCTCCTTCACGCTTTGTTCATGAGAAATCAGAAAACTTTGGCAGTGATAAACAAAGGAGATTAAGAGGATGTGATCGTCCTCATTCGGGAGCCGTTCCTCGTAACTTGTCCATCTCAAGAAGTAATTGAGTTATCTGCTAGCATTCGTTGACGAAACATGCATAATCTAAAAAAAAAATTATTACCTCTGTTTTTAAAACCAAGAGCTCTGGTACAAGTTTTGTCTTTGTTTCCGACTACGGGTTTTCAACCTTGCCAACAAAAGCCACGGTTCGAGAGTCTCCACCTTCTTTTAAAGCACCAACTACTGAGAGCATGATTGTCATTCTGAGTGTAATGTGCATTGTCCCAAAGTAGCATTGTCTTTTGCATGATTGTGATATCGTTTATTTTGAAATCATTGTATCTAGTCATCACTTCAACCTTGGAGGTGCCCCTGCATTTATGTTTTGCTTCACTAAAGGGGGCAAGCGAGATATCACTTTATCATATTTGCACACCATGCGCATTACAAATCTATTTGATGTTTCAGTATCATGTTGTAAAACTTTCAGTTCTTTGTGATTTTCTCATGAGGCAACTTAATTACTACAGATTCATTGTCTCAATAAGCTTTTGTCATATGACCATGAAAAATAAAAAAAGTCCTATATGGTTAATAGCATGTCACCACAGAAATTATTCTTGTTATCATTTACCTACTCGAGGACGAGCAGGAATTAAGCTTGGGGATGTTGATACGTCCAAAACGTATCTATAATTTCTGCTTGCTCCATGCCTCTTTTGGGTGATATTGCTATGATATTTATACACTTCCATACACTTTTGATCATATTTGGACTAACCTATTAACTCAGTGCACCTCAGTGCCAGTTTCTGTTTTCTGCTGTTTTTGTATTTCAGGTTTTCCCGTCACGTAAACTGCCAGAAAAATTCCGGAACAATTATATAAAAAATCAGCGTTCCAGAAACTTCCCAGCAGCCAAAGTACAGCCGGAGGGGGGCCACCAAGGCTCCAGGCGCCGTGGTGGCGCGGCCCCCCTCCTGGCCGCGCCGGGGGGGCGCCTGGGCCCCCCGGGCCTCCGCTGATGCCCCCCGTTGGCATATATTTATATCGTGTCCCGAAACCCTCGAGACGGGAACCCTTTTTCGCGATCTCATCTCTGTTCCGCCGCCGCCGCGCTTCCAAGATCGGGAGCACCAGGAGAACTCTTCCCTGCACCCTGCCGGAGGGGAGGATCACCACCGGGAGCCTCTCCACCACCATGGACGCCTCCCGGATGAGTTGTGAGTAGTCTCCCTTGGACCATGGGTCCATGACTAGTAGCTATGTGATGTTCTCCTCCCGTTCTTGTGCTTCACTAATTAGTCCTCGTGAGCTGCCCTACATGATCGAGGCACATATGTAATCCTTATGCTGTTGCTATGTTGAGTTTGCTGGGATCCGATGGATTGTGAGATTATGTTCAGATTGTGTTTGAGTAATATATTTGATTCACCTCTTTTATATTTATGTTCGTAAGTAATTCTTGCATGTTCTCCGTTGCTATTTATTGCTTTGGCCAAGTAGTAGGTAGTGACTCCAAGAGGGAATGTTATGCTTGATTGTGGGTTCATGCCCCTCGATGACTAGCTTGAGTGACAGAAACATGAGTCTAGGGGATGTGATGTTGCCACGAGGGGGAAAACAACGGTGCTTGTGCCCGCGGGTGCAAGGATTGTTTACTTTACGCAAAGTTCTTTTAATGCAGTTGTCTGTTGCTTTGAGTTTACACTATGGGTGGGACTCGCAACTTAATACCAGCGAGATGTTTTGGATAGATATCTCAAGGTGGATGATTAGTAGTAGATGCAGATGGATTTCGGTCTACTTGCCTTGGCGTGCCGCCCATGCTTTGAACCTCTACCTTTCTTATAACATAGTTAGCATTGGTTTGCGCACATAATTCTGTCAATTGCCCAGCTGTAATTTGTTTACCTCACATAGCTGTTTTATCGTCTTTTGGGAGAGAGACATCACTAGTGAACATCATGGGACCCCGGTCCATATTACCATCATTGATCACATCCGCTATTTACTTTCCGCTTTTACTTACTATTTGCAGCATTACCTATCACTATTATCACTTGCGTTTGATCCTTTGTAAACTACAAGGCCGGAGGGATTGACAACCTCTCTGTACTCGTTGGGAGCAAAGTTATTTGTATCTGTGTGCAGGTCCACGTTGATTGCTAATATCTGGCGACGTTAGCAGTTGACACCTTCTTGTTGAAACTGGGAGTCTCAGGGAAATCGATCCTTAGTATCTTTGCCAAGGGAAAACTTCCGCTACACTGCATCTCAAACCTTCCACTTGGGGTAACCAACGAGGGGCGAGAAGCCATCAGTGCCACACGTATTACATTTGTCGAAGGCCATGTTTTTCGAAGGAAAGCATAGTTTTGACTGCTCTACGGCCCTCAATGCTTTGCATGGGTGATGGTGTTGGCAATGATCCTATCATTCATCAGAGTCTGAGTTTTTTTGGAGGAAAGCACAGTTTTTAGATTATTATTTTTCAAATTTCCAAAAACGACAATAATTAGAATAATGTTCATGAATTTGAAAATTGATCATGGAATTTGAAGATTGTTTCAGGATTTTAAAAAATGTTCCATAAAAAAAAGGATTTTGAAAGGGGCCTGCAACACGTCCGTTGACTGATCTTTTTAAAAGATTGGCTGGCTCGGGAGCCGTTAGACCTCGCGCATTGAGCGACCGAGGCGTCCTCCACCATTGCAACACATGTCTTGTTTTAGATTTAATTTTATTTGCAACAAAGGTCTTCTTGTTGTTCTTTTTTTCCAACAAAGTATTGTTGTGGATTTCCTTTTTCTTTATAACAAAGGCCTTGTTGTAGAAACTCGTGTCATGGCGCTTCTCCCCATGGCATGCATGCATAAAACTATGACCGCGGCCGATAGCATGCCTCCCACATCCTTCACATCGCGGGAATGTGTCAGCGTGCCCCCACAAGACACCTTGAAGGCGATGAGCGCGGGTGTTGTTTTTAACCTAGTGATTTGAATCATTTCCCATTTAAAAACTGTTCATGAATTTCATTTTATTTCCATGAATTAAAAAACACGAAATTTCAAAACATCTTCACAAATTTCTTTAATAAATCATAATGTCAAAATAAAAATGAGTTAAAAATGTTCTTGAATTTCAAAATTATAATGACAAATATAAAAAACCCGAATATTAAAAATAATATTCACTAATTTGAGATGATGTTCCTGGATTTCAATTTTGGACATGGTTTCATGCATTTACATATTGTTCCAAATTTGGAAACAAGCTCAGAAATTTGAGAAAATATAACCATATTTAAAAAATTATTCTTGAATTTTAAAAAGTTCTCAGATTTTTTCTTGCATTTGAAAATGGTTCAGATTTAAAAAAAAGCATGAAATTAAAAATGTACTCCATTTGTCCCATAATATTATTTTTTGCAACATCCTTTTTTATCCATTTTGATGACAAGTATTTCCAGACGGAGGGAGTATATTGTAGGACGAAGGGAGTAAAAAAATCTTTACCTAATAATAAAGAAAATTGGGCATCAGCCCGTCCGTCATGGCATTTTTCAGAAAAGTCCTTCAGAGAAATCAACCCGCAGTCCTATTTTAAGTCAAAATGAATCGTTTTTTTTTCGTATTTTACACAAAAGACCCTGTATTTTCTTGAAATCAACCCACAGTCCGGATTTAAGTCATACCCGAACCGTTATTTTACAATTTTCGAAAACCCCCTGATGTTTTAGGTAATTTATCCGCAGATCATATTTAAGTCAAATACATGTTTTTTTTAAATCATCCATATCTTTTAAACCGTAACTCCGATTTGAACATGTTATATATGAAATTTGATTAAAAAAATATGTATAATATGAATATGAGATTAATTTACCTGTTAAGTATTTTTAAATATCATTTTGGAATATATTTAAGTCAAACAAATGATTTTCTAAAATATACGTATCTTTTAAACCGTAACTTCGATTTTAACATATTGTATATGACATTTCATTAAAAAAATGTGTAGAATCCAAATATGATGTTAATTTTACGTGTTAAATATTTTTAAAATATTATTTTGGAAGCAAACTTATAATTTATAGCGCAAGATCCGATTTTTCTTTCGTACCGATGACGATCCGGATTGCAAATAAGCACTCCACTATAACCATATAGGGAAAAGGAAACATCGATAACTACACATGCATACCTCTGAAAATGTCGCAGGGGAAAACAACAGATTTTTCATCGCGAGAGTGAGAGAAAGCGAGAGAGAGAGAGAGAGAGAGAGAGAGAGAGAGAGAGAGAGAGAGAGAGAGAGAGAGAGACGCCTTAGGATTAACCATATTTAAACACGTTTTTTGCTTTGTTTTGTGTGAACATTGAGGCCATCGCCGGCGAGGGTGAGAAGGAGGATAAGCGGCAACACAAATATGATGCCTCGCAAAAATAAAGGAGATGGACCTATTGTTGTCTTGAGTGATGGTTGTTGGGTTAAGATCGTGTGTTATGTTTTCTCTCCCGTTGCAACGCACGGACTCTTTTGCTAGTAAAAATAAAAAGAATATATGGTAGGAAAAATCGGAATCTTTACCTGCTAATAAACCAGCGATTGCTTCTGGTCGTCCGTCGTCGGTCTTTTTGCAAAAATGTCCCTGCTGTTTTATGTATTCAACCCGCAATCCTTTTTTAAGTGAGAAAAACGTTTCGTTCAGGCTGTTTTCCAAAACTCCCCCTGTAGTTTTCAATATTCAACCCGCAGTCCAGAAGGCTCAAAAAACACGGGCTCTCCCTCCCTCCCGATCCCAGCCGCCTGGAGGCGACCAGCCCCGGCGACCCTCGATCTGGTGTTGCGCCGGCCGCCGGCGAGGATTTGCCCTCTCTCCCGACCCACGTCTCACTCTCCCGCGAAATAGATCTGGGGCGCTGGGCGCCGCCGCGTTTTCCTGGTTGACGGCGGCCAGAGCGCTGCACGCAGGCCCTTGTCGGTGAAGCCCCGGATCACGGCGTTCCCGTGGAGGGAGAGGGGGCGGGCTCAAGCTCCTGTGAATAGAGAGCGAGGCGAGGATGGGCGCGGCAGGCGGAGGCTCGTCCTCCTTTGTCCTCCCCATCGCTCCCCATCTCCATCCCGTCTCCTTTCCTACATCGGCTGCGCAGCGCCGTGCTCATGGTGGTGGAGGCTAGGTATCCCGCCCCCCTCCCCGTCCGGCGGCAAGCCTGAACATCCCAGGCAAGTCAGGCAAGTCTCTTGCGGCGTGGGATGGACAGAGACAGGGGTGTTGGTGTATGCAGGTGGGGGGATTGCTTGTAGTATGAGACCGTGGTGTGCTCATTGGAAATTGCAGATGCAATCTGGTGATGGCTGTAGATGTAGCTTCATTTACGCATACTGGGAATGTTGTTTTGGTTTCAGAAGAGTTTTAAAGCAGTACGGACGGTTCTACGACTGGTATTGAAGGGAGAGCTTGGCAAAAGAGCTCTACTGCCTTGAGCATGGCATCCAGCCCCAATGGCATCATGCCCACTTGCCTAGGTAAGTCTGTTCTGATTCTTGTACGTGTTGGTTTTTTACTTTCAGAGCACCAGGAAATATGAGATAGTCGGTGTCTTCTTTTCTGATAGAAGTAATTTAAACTGGCACCGTATCATTGCTACAATGAACAAAGGTTGTATTATTTACATCGATTGGAACTCAAATAGTTGTCTTACCCGATCACTTGTTGCGCATCCTTTCTTGAACCAATGCCAGATTATTAATCTTGATTGAATTTGGAAAGTGATTATGTCGAAATTCCTCCCTGGTATATATTTTCTATCAGCTTCCTTTATAAGGAAGTATAAAGGTACAAACAATATTTAGAAACTTTTCTGTTAATGTCTCATATAAATGAAAATGTCTTATATTCAAATTAGTTAGATTACGTTCTGGACTCATAGCAGTATACACCTAACTTTGGGTGCTTATGTTCAGGGTAGTATTTTGTTTTTTGAGAAATATGTTTAGGGTAGTGTTAGTACGCAACCAAGTAAAACACAGAATGACAGTGTGATCAGCTACTATTTTTGGTACATTAGCATCTATTCCCCTTTTCTCAAGCCATAGATTTTAGCTTGGATAAGTGGCATTTTGTTGTTTTACTGATTGAATTTGCAGACCTAACATGGCTCGTGCATATTAATTCATCAATGTCTATGGCTATCCTGCAGTTCAAGGCAGATCGTATATTACATTTCTAAGCAGCTCACTTATATTGGTAATTGTTTATTATGTCTATTTGAATCAAAATGGCTTATGTATTCTACCGGAGTAGTCACTGGCCATATTAATTTCAAAAGAACAATTTCTTATTTAGTATTGCGCTTGTCTATATTGTCAAGTCAATGTATGGCCAACTTATCTTCTTTATATGTGATCATGAGCTGATATGAAGGTCCCATGTTTTTCTTCAGTGGCAGGAAGGTGAGTGGGAGGACCATAGGTCAGGGAGTGTTTGGTTAAGAGAGATAAATGGGGATGCGTTCATGACCATGTTTCTGGACTCATAGCAGTATACACCTAACTTTGGGTGCTTATGTTCAGGGTAGTATTTTGTTTTTTGAGAAATATGTTTAGGGTAGTGTTAGTACGCAACCAAGTAAAACACAGAATGACAGTGTGATCAGCTACTATTTTTGGTACATTAGCATCTATTCCCCTTTTCTCAAGCCATAGATTTTAGCTTGGATAAGTGGCATTTTGTTGTTTTACTGACTGAATTTGCAGACCTAACATGGCTCGTGCATATTAATTCATCAATGTCTATGGCTATCCTGCAGTTCAAGGCAGATCGTATATTACATTTCTAAGCAGCTCACTTATATTGGTAATTGTTTATTATGTCTATTTGAATCAAAATGGCTTATGTATTCTACCGGAGTAGTCACTGGCCATATTAATTTCAAAAGAACAATTTCTTATTTAGTATTGCGCTTGTCTATATTGTCAAGTCAATGTATGGCCAACTTATCTTCTTTATATGTGATCATGAGCTGATATGAAGGTCCCATGTTTTTCTTCAGTGGCAGGAAGGTGAGTGGGAGGACCATAGGTCAGGGAGTGTTTGGTTAAGAGAGATAAATGGGGATGCGTTCATGACCATGTT
>LR738710.1:181800770-181928294 GCA_902687465.1 Secale cereale
ATTTTGGATTTACAGTATGGTGATGGTGGATTTACACTGCCCTATAGATTTTGTAATTTACTGTAGTAGATGTAGCTCCATATAGCGTGTCATTCTTGTTCGTACAGTGAGTTCATACAGAATGCTTGATCACATGAATTTTTTTGAATGTATATTACAGTTTCCTGGTGTTTAATTTATAATACATTGATGATGGATTTATGGTCCTATATCTTCTGTAAATTTTAGTAGTTCTTTTGTCATTGCTGTTTTTACAGTGAGATGATAGTGAATTTTCCAGTGGCCACCGCTTTCTGAGATCACCATCACTACCCAGCACTCTGATTTTTCTATAACTGTTGTCCTCCTAATAGGTTATACTTTCTCTTTCTACTTCTTTTGCTTTGCCTTGTTTGTTACAGTTCATTGTGATTCTTTCATACTCATTGTACCTCGATGCTGCAACAATGGTAACATCCAGCGACACTCAAATAGAAGTCGAAGAATTCTTGTCCTTCTCTTGTGTTGAACTCCATTTCTAGGTGTGGCATTATAATGCTCTCAGTGTTCATGACATTTCCTTCGTGTGCTATAGTATTTCCATTTCCCAAGAAGTCTCAATACCCTCTTCATTTAAATACTCATCTTCCTTTTCAGTCTGCCGTAACTGATGGTTATCCATGCTTTCTCAGCTTCATTATTACTCTCTTTATGTTCCACACATGTGGCACATTGTTTGAAGTGTATGAATTTCCCCATAACATGATGGATCCTTCATCTTCAACTAACCTACAACAATTGTATGCTTTTTATTTATTTCTTTTCTTCAGGAATTTTTGTTGCTGATGCAACCTGGATATGTGTTTACATTTCAGGATGTGTTTGGTTGGTAAAAGGTAATGTAAACGTAAAGGTAATCAGATTACAATGGTACTGTTAACGGTATTGGTAAAAACTGAAATCTGTTTGGTTTGACACATGTATCGGTAATGGCGCATGGAAGGCACATGGCGCTGTGGGGAACAGGCGGCCGCCGGTTGGTCCTCGCATGGCTGGGCTGCTCGTAACAAGCACTTCGAGTGGCAGAACGGAGAACAGTGCTGGCGCTCGTGCTGCTCCTCGCCGGAGGAGGGTCGACGGAGAAGGTCGGCGGCAGAGGGGATCCACAGAGGAAGAGATTGCAGAGATTCGGGTAGAAGAAGACGCTCCTGCTCGCCGCAGGAGGGTAGGAGGGTCGACGAAGAAGATCGAGGCAGATGGGACGGAGGAGGGAGCACTCGCGCCGGAAATCTGCAGAGACAGAGAGCGTGCGCGCGCTTCGTTGCGGTGACGGGAACCGATACCGGGGGGCTCGGGCGGAATCGCTCATGAATAGTGCCGGATCTGTTTACGGGGTATCTGTTTACAAGACAATGTTTACCATACAGATGTATCAGTATGCATTGACGCTGTAATCAGATGACGGATGAAAAACTCCGAAACAAACACGTCCTCAGTTTCTCTACTTGATGTTTCTTAATTACCTTGTCCAAGCTTAGATTGTCAAGAAGTCCCACTTTCCAGGGATTTGAAGAAGTTGGATCAATACTGGCTTTATCTAGAGAAACTTTATGTAGCTTGCTGTCTTCCCGTACATTGTCTGAAGCTTTATGTAGCTTGCTGTCTTGATGTACATTGTTGTAACTTACAGTTACAGGGTTGTACGGTCCTGTATCATCAAACTGGTTTTCTGTAGCATCTTGTCTGTCCTGGTAGTTGAATAACTTATTTTATGTGAATTGTTCCTGTTTCAAGCAAATTGAGATCCTTGATAATGCCATGAGAATTTCAGGTTTTCTTCCAAAAGTGTTGTGAAGAAAACAAAACTGTCAATAACATGGAGAAGGTCGTGAGAATAATGGCGTGGCAGTGTTGCTTTTTTGCCCTTTCATTGCTTGCTCATGGATCATAGAGCGCATATTTGATAGAAGGCCAAATTCAATTTCAGTCGATTGTAATATAGACAGTCCTTTTTATTTAATACCAAAGTGTTCTCCGTGTAC
The DNA here is from genome assembly GCA_902687465.1 of Secale cereale. Lineage (NCBI taxonomy): Eukaryota > Viridiplantae > Streptophyta > Magnoliopsida > Poales > Poaceae > Secale > Secale cereale. The sequence goes on from LR738710.1 coordinate 181,802,792, forward strand.
GTGAAGTGTCTATGTCAAGTGCTTTGTTTGGGCCAAGCCCAAATAATGAAAAATACAAGAATAACGATTCCAAACCAAACAACAAACTTATATATCTAAAAAAATCAACATAGTAAAATAGTGTTATAATAGGTACGCAGTTATATATATTCACACTTTTTAAAAACTGGTCAAAACTCCAAAAGTTTCCATTAAAAAAATGCATTTAGAAATGTTCCAAAAAAACTCACTGTTTTCTAATTTTTAATAAAGTATTTATTTTTATTAAACAAAATTGTGTTTTCCGAGAAGAAAAAAAGAACGGATTCAGAGACTATTCCATGAACTACTCTTCAATTAGAAGAATGGCAAGGTGGCTTCTTAACAAAAAAAAAATCAAACGAGAAGCAATAATCAGTGCATCATTAATACATACATTTATTAGAACTGGATATAAAAAATGGTGCGTAATGACACAGAACTTCTTTAGGACTTCACGGAGTCCAAGGTTTGCTGGGTGCGTCGTTTGGCAAACAAAGTTGCCCATCTTTTAGCTAAGGAAGGTTGTACGAATAAGATTTGTAAAGGAAAACTCTTCTTGTCTACACGCCGGCCGAATCTTTCGGTCGGTCGCTTCATCGTGCGAGGGGCTAGCGCGTGGGACCCGCAACAATTTTTTGACGAGGCACACTTTTCCTTCACGCGTATGCCGGCGAGTGCGGGTGGCCGGGGTGACGAGCGCGGCGGCCGGCGTGACGAGTGCGGGCGGCCGGGGCGATGAGCGTAGGCGGCGCCATGGCCGACAAGTGCGGCGAGGACAGGGCGACACTGCTCCTAGCAAAAAAAGGCGACGAACGCTGCGGCTAGGATCGGCTGGGTCGAGGAGCTCGTAAGCCATGGCCGCACACGACGGGACCGAGCACTGGCGCTACTACGACAGGGGGCATCACGTGCGAGCTCACAAGTAGGTCGCTCATGGCTCACAATCTCGAGGCGGACGACGAGCTGGGAGCACCAAGTGGCGGACACCCCTGATGTTGCAACCAGCGTCCTGAAAAGCTATGACCGATGTGGCAAAAAGGTTCAACCAGCGACGACAAATGTTGGAACCAACAAACGCCACAACAAAAAAGCTACATCCGGTGTCGCACAAAGCTTCAACCTGCGTTGAAAAAAGCTTCAAACAACAAATGTCGTGCTAGGGTTGGCTACTGTCAACAGGAAAAAGCTTCGACCGGCATGAAAAAAGCTTCAACCGTAGTTGGATTTTGCTACCACCGGCAATGTTTTTTTTTGCTACATCCAGCAGGCGGAGTTGTGACCTCGCGACGGCGGCAACAACGATTTTGCTTCAGCAGTCTGTCATTTTTGTTACGATCGGTGATGTGTTTTGTGATTATAGGGAAAAAAAAATTGCTACATCCATTCAATGTCATTTTTTACTGGTGGTCGTTGACCACGCAATTCCGGCGGCGGCGGTGCTACATCCATGGAGCGTCAATTGCAGGAGTTGCAACCAATCTACGACGGAGTTGCAATCATGTTGAGGGGGAGCTGCACGAGGGGGGTTGTGAGGCGCCGGGTACGAGCCGCAGAGGGGTCGTGGGGCGTCGGGTGCGAGCGGCGAGCGGCACCCTCGCGGAGCTGTGCGCAGAGGCGGAGGCGCATGGGGCACAGGGACGGAGGCGGATGGGGCGGAGGGGCGGAGGCGCGCACGCGAGAGGTTGAAGACGACTCGGGGAGGGAGGAGATGCCAGATCAAACGACTATTTTTTAAGTTAGATCGAACGGTCGGGGCTCGACCGGTGGAAAACTAGGCCGGCACGCCGGCGCCTAACACTGCCCATTTGTAAAACATGGTTCCATGTCCCCCGCGTGTGTTATCATGCTGGTTAATAAATCACAGCGATTCCAAATAGAAAAAAAAATTGTACCTAATGACACATGAAATAGCTTTGCAAGATTTAAAGCCCGTTGCAACGCACGGGCATTTGTACTAGTATATATTAACAAACAGAAGAAAAGGAAAAACAAGTTGATCGGCCATTACCGCGCGCGAGGGTGCGCGTTTGATTGCTATTCCCCGACCCGGGCGGGAATATGATCCGCAGAGGCTGGGTACAGGAGATTATGACTCGTATTTTTTTTTGAGCCTAATTATGACTCGTAAGTATTATTGGACAGTTGTTTAGCGGGCCTGGATGCCCCGGCCGCATGCCAATGGCCCAATGACCAGGTTGAATATTTTTTATTTTGCTGAGGGCAACGATGACCTGAGCATGCGGAGAAATCTCCCAAACCCTGGAGTACCAGGCAAGATGGAATTCCTGAAGCTGCGCACCGTCCGCCTCTTTCCCAAACTACGCCGATGGATCTGGACGGACGGCGGGGCTAATCATCTGCCAGCCCGGTCCGCGAGCTCCGGCTCCGGCCTGCAGGCGCTCGCTCTAGCCCTCAACAAGCGCCTCGCCGATGAGGCTGGCAGGAACAACAGCAACCTCGTCTTCTCGCCGTCGTCCGTCTACGCGGCGCTCTCGCTGGTGGCAGCCGGCGCCCGCGAGCGCACACTCACAGAGATGCTCGGCGTCCTCGGCTCGCGGTCCCGGGACGACCTCGCCGGGTCAGTCCGTGCGCTGGCGGAGCAGGCCCTCGCCGACCAGTCAGAGACTGGCGGACCGCGCGTCAACTTCGCGTGCGCCGTGTGGCACGACAAGACGAGGCCTCTCAAGCCCGACTACATGGACGCCGCCGTCAAGTACTACAAGGCGCAGACGGGCGCCGTGGACTTCCACGAGAAGGTCAGTACGCATCAATCTCTCGTTTGCGCTACGTGATCGATCTGTATAGGGTACACACATAGAAGATTGATCGATGCTAAACCTATATATATGTTTACTTTGTGCGTCAGCCAGAGGAAGCAGCAGAGCAGATCAACGCATGGGTGGCGGCGTTGACGAACGACCTCATCCGGTCATCCCCTCAATCGTTGATCCAAGCGAGCTGTCCCATCTGACCGACCTCGTGGTTGCCAACGCCATCTACTTCAAGGGCAAGTGGGGCGAGCCTTTCGACGAGAGACTCACCGAGGAGGACAAGTTCCACCGCCTCGACGGCAGCACCGTTGACGTGCCCTTCATGCAAGACGGGAACAGGCAGCTCATTGCCTGCCACCACGGGTTCAAGGTGCTCCAGCTTTATTACCAGAGCGGCCAGCCGTTGCCCGCTCAACCGCGGGCGCTCTACTCAATGTGCGTCTTCCTCCCCAACGACCGTGATGGACTGTGGCGACTGGTCAACAAGATCGCGTGCAACCCCGACTTTCTACACGAGCACCTGCCGACGAGCACTGTCTTGGTCGGTGACTTCCGTGTGCCCAAGTTCAAGCTCGCATTTTCCACTAAATTGTCCGGCGATCTCCAGGAATTGGGACTCAAGGACGCTTTCGATCTGGGGAGGGCCGACCTGTCTGACATGGCGGAGCACCCCGAAAGGCCTCTAGCGCTGCGGGACATATTGCACAAGGCAGTCATCGAGGTGAACGAGGAAGGCACCGAGGCGGCTGCTGTTACCTGTGGCAAGGCGATGGTGGGATGTGCACAGGGCTACCGACCGCCAACGGTGGACTTTGTCGCTGATCACCCGTTTGCCTTCTTCGTGAGGGAGGAGGTGTCGGGTGCAATCTTGTTCGCGGGACACGTCCTAGACCCATCAATGGAGTGACACTCACGACCAGCCTTTGAATTGAGTAATATCTTTTATTTTTTAATTAGGTATATTTCCATGTTTGTGCTACAATTGCCATTTCGTTTCCATAGTTAATCCCGTGAACTATATGCCTAGCTTGTTCAATACTCCCTCCGTCCGGAAATACTCGTCATCAAAATAGATAAAAGGGATGTACCTAGACGTATTTTAGTTCTAGATACATCTCTGTTCTAGGTACATCCCTTTTATCTATTTTGATGACGAGTATTTCCGGACGAAGGGAGTACGTCAGAACAAAGCTTGTTCAAGGTGTCAAACAACTTTTCTCACATGTTTTGTGTCACCCACCCAGTATCATGTCATCATAATATGCAGTCATGGTTCAAAATCACGTCAAAATCTGCTTAATGTTTGAGTGCCTTTTGTTCATTCGAAAAGAACAATAGAACAAATGTTCAAAAAAAAAAAACAATACGAATAGAACAATAGTATTACGATGGCTTTTATTTGTTTCTGTGCTCCTTCACCTCCAATGGAGAAGTATGTATCTGAGTGGAGTAACCAATATGTAAGGCGTGTCGGAAAGGAGAGCTGACACGTAGTGCGCCATGGTGTATGGTTTTCTAAGTTCCCATGGTTTCAAAAACTCGGATAGAAAAAACACATGAAATAGATGTCACGATATGTTAACCCCCTTAGGTCGTTTTTCTTCAAGCTCGGCATACTTGTCAAGTTTCATGCTGAATAATAATAGGCTCCTACTGCAATAACATTTTACTCTGAACGCACAAACGGGGTTCCCTCAGTTGCAAATATATTTCATCTGCTTGTTGATCTGCCCAACAATGCTTCTATTATTTTTCCAGTGCGAAACACAACAGGTTTACTTGGTGTTGCTCCACGTGCTGAACAAAAAACGCGCTTGACAAGATATTCAAATGAAAGTATGCTGGAGCATTCAAGACACGACCCACCAAATGTGTTACAGGTCGGTTCGTTTAATTTTGACATTCCAGCAGTCGAACCGAAGAATGATACTGTCAAACCAAACTTCAGAACTCCTCCAAGATAAGTGTAAGTTGGTGACGTCTTCGTTCAGTAGCAGGCAAAGTCCTTTCTTTTCTAAACAAGTCCTATGTAATCAACGTGTCCGGAATATTAATTAGTGTATTTAATTAAGAAATACTAGTACTAGGCGAGAGAAGACGTGTCCATGTTTTCTTTTAAAATACTATACGTGATTGAGTCGGTTAGAATTTGGTACGCTGTTTGCGGCTGGTTGGCATCGCCTATATATTGGGCATATTCAGTTTTGTATCAGGGAATTTGGTTTTAGTTTGGAGTTGTATAAAAACTACAGAAAAGGCCCCACGTCGGGAGCAGCCAGGATGTGTACCTACGAATCCTAGGGATTCGTTGCTGCTGTGCTCGTGTTTGATCTCGTATCAGTATCGGTGCAAAGTCTTCTCCTTTGGTTTCTTATCCTTTTCGTTTGATCCGAAGGTTATTTTTTTCTACGCCTATTTCTTGTGTGACTATTGCTGTCGTTGTTCGCTGTTATTTCGCAAGTATCATGGAAGATCAGACCAACTAGCGACTCGTCGTCTAGTCGAGTCTTGTCAAGTGGTATTCAGAGCTAAGGTTGTTCACGGTACTGTGTTGATCAAGATGTCAACCTCGATCAACAAGGGTGATGAGGTTGCTGCTGATTCCGAGGAAATAGTGCGTCCAGTGTATGCGGATGATATTCCTCAAAATATTGGGGATGGTTTTGACCACACATGCAACTACATCAAGCAATGCCATGCTGCGCTCGACAAAATGATATATGTCCTGATCACTCGGTTCGATGGTTTGGCAGACATCATCAATATGTCGGCAACGAATTCTGCACCACCACAGACTGCTCCACTGCGTTATGCACCACCGGTTCGCGACGGACATGCCGGTGTGCATGATCACCGTTTGGCGGCACAGCCTCATGTTGGAGATGATGGTTTTGATGATGGCGTTGACCAGGCAGCGGGGTATGCTCCACGGCCACGCCACTATGAGCCTCGTCCCGAAACTTCCGTTCGTGGCGGAGTGCATGACCGAGTTGGTCAAGTTGTGCGTGTGTGCCTTTGGATGATGGAATTGGGCGCGTAAAAATTTCAATCCCTTCGTTCTCCGGTGAGTGCGAACCAGAAGGCTATTTGGAGTGGGAGATGCGTGTTGATCAAATTTTTGACGCCCATCATTATAGCGAGGAGAAGAAAGTTCAACTTGCTGGAATAGAGTTCACCGGTTACGCGCTAATTTGGTGGAATCAAATTTGTTGTTCAAGACATCGCCCGACGACTTGGCGAGGGATGAAATAATTCATGAGACGGCGTTTTGTTCCCGAGCACTATAAAAGGGATATGTACAACAAGTTGCAGTGGCTCTGTCAAGGTAATATGAGTGTTGATGAATATTACAAGGAGATGGAATTGCTTATGTTTTGTATAGAAAAACGGAGGATCCGGAGGCAACCATGGCACGTTTCTTTAATGAACTAAATATTGAGGTGCAGGATCGTGTTGAGATGGTGGTCTACTACAACATACAAGATCATGTGCACCAAGCTGTGCGTGCAGAACAACAGATTAAGCGACGCCAAGTCAGCACAGTTCCCGGTACCACTTTAAACACATGCCAACGTCCGCAACATAAGAGTGAGGATGTCGGTTCTAGCTCTAGGAGAGTGGCATCAAATCATTCTCATGTTTCCGTGCAAAAGGAGGCTTCAAAATCAGGACCGCTGAGGGTTGATTCTAGTGTGCAATCGACCACATGTACTAGTGACATCGAGTGTTTTAAATGTGGAGGAAGGGGTCATATGAGACGTGAATGTCCTAATGAGAAAAGAGTGTTGCTTACAAGAGATGGCTATGCATCCGCTAGTGATGAAGAGGCAATTTTTGACAGTTCTAATGAAAAATCTGAATATATTGAAAAGGTGACTGCGGGTTTTGAAGCTGCTGAATCATATCCATCATTAATGGTGCAGCAAGTGCAAGAGGATCGCATTGAGGATAAGGGACAACGTTGGAATATTTTTCAAACTCAATGCAAAATCAACAACACCAATTGTAAGTTGATCATAGATGGAGGAAGCTACACCAACGCGGTCAGCAAGGGATTGGTGGAAGCTTTGGGGTTACCTGCATGGAAGCACCCTCAGCCACATCGTGTCGAGTGGATGTATCATTTAGGGAAGCTGAAGATTACTTAAAATGTCCGTGTTAATTTTTCTGTTGGCGACTATACTGATATGGTGGTATGTGATGTTTTTTCAATGGATGCATGCCATTTATCATTGGGAAGGCCATGGCAATATGATCGTGGTGCCATACATGACGGGAGTGAAGGAAATATGCCCTAGAGGCAATAATAAAGTTATTATTTATTTCCTTATATCATGATAAATGTTTATTATTCATGCTGGAATTGTATTAACCGAAAACTTAGTACATGTGCGAATACATAGACAAAACAGAGTGTCCCTAGTATGCCTCTACTAGACTAGCTCATTGATCAAAGATGGTTATGTTTCCTAGCCATAGACATGAGTTGTCATTTGATCAACGGGATCACATCATTAGGAGAATGCTGTGATGGACAAGACCCATCCGTTAGTTTAGCACTATGATCGTTTAGTTTTACTGCTATTGCTTTCTTCATGACTTATACATGTTCCTATGACTATGAGATTATGCAACTCCCGTATACCGGAGGAACACCTTGTGTGCTATCAAACGTCACAACGTAACTGGGTGATTATAAAGATGCTCTACAGGTGTCTCCGAAGGTGTTTGTGGTGTTGACATAGATCAAGAATAGGATTTGTCACTTCGAGTGTCGGCGAGGTATCTCTGGGCCCTCTCGGTAATGCACATCATAATAAGCCTTGCAAGCAAATGACTAATGAGTTAGTCACGAGATGATGTATTATGGAACAAGTAAAGAGACTTGCCGGTAACGAGATTGAACTAGGTATCGAGATACCGACGATCGAATCTCGGGCAAGTAACATACCGATGATAAAGGGAACAACGTATGTTGTTATGCGGTTTGACCGATAAAGATCTTCCTAGAATATGTAGGAGCCAATATGAGCATCCAGGTTCCTCTATTGGTTATTGATCGGAGATGAGTCTCGGTCATGTCTACATAGTTCTCGAACCCGTAGAGTCCGCACGCTTAACGTTTGATGACGATCGGTATTATGAGTTTATGTGTTTTGATGTACCGAAGGTAGTTCAAAGTCCCGGATGTGATCGGGGACATGACGAGGAGTCTCGAAATGGTCGAGTCGTAAAGATCGATATATTGGACGACTATATTCGGACATCGGAAAGGTTCCGAGTAATCCGGGTATTTTTTGGAGTACCGGGGGAGTTACGGGAATACGGGAGTACATATGGGTCTTAGTGGGCTTTAAGGGAAAAAGAGGAGAAGCCACGAGGGCTAGCCGCGCGCCCCATGGGCCTAGTCCAAATTGGACTAGAGGAGGGGCTGCGCCCCCTCTTTCCTTCTCCTCTCCCTCTCCTTCCTTCCCCTCCTAGTAGGACTAGGAAAGGAGGAGTCCTAGTCCTACTAGGAGGAGGATTCCTCCTCCCTTTTGCACGCCTAGAGAGGCCGGCCTGCCTCCCCTCCCTCCTTTATATACGTGGGGAGGAGGGCACCCTAAGAACACACAAGTTGATCTGTTGATCTCTCCCAACCGTGTGCGGTGCCCCCCTCCACAGAAACATACATCGGTCATATCGTTGCAGCGCTTAGGCGAAGCCCTACGATGGTAACTTCATCATCTTCGTCACCACGCCGTCGTGCTGACGAAACTCTCCTGTGAAGCTCAACTGGATCAAGAGCTAGTGGGACGTCATTAAGTTGAACGTGTGCTGAACGCGGAGGCTCTGTACGTTCGGTGCTTGATCGGTTGGATCGCGAAGAAGTTCGACTACATCAACCGCGTCACTGGACGCTTCCGCTTTCGGTCTACAATGGTACGTAGACACACTCTTCCCCTCGTTGGTATGCATCTGGTAGATAGATCTTGCGTGATCGTAGGATTTTTTGGAAATAATACGTTCCCCAACAGTGGCATCATGAGCCAGGTCTATGTGTAGATGATATGCACGAGTAGAACACAAGTGAGTTGTGGACGATACTAGTCATACTGCTTACCAGCATGTCATACTTTGGTTTGGCGGTATTGTGAGATGAAGAAGCCCGGACTGACATTACGCGTACGCTTACGCGAGACTGGTTTCACCGTTATGAGCACTCGTTGCTTAAAGGTGACTGGCGGGTGTCTGTCTCTCTCACTTTAGCTGAATCGAGTGTGGCTACTGATACGTCCAAAACATATCTATAATTTCTGCTTGCTCCATGCTTCTTTTGTGTGATATTGCTATGATATTGATGCACTTCCATGCACTTTTGATCATATTTGGACTAACCTATTAACTCAGTGCACCACAGTGCCAGTTCCTGTTTTCTGCTGTTTTTCTATTTCAGGTTTCCCCCATATTAAAAGTGCTCCAAAAATTTCAGGAAAAATATAGGAAAAATCAGCGTACAGGAAGCTTTGCGAAGAACCAAAGATGGGCCAGAGGGGAGCCAGGGGAGGCCCAGGCGGCCACCTGGCGCGGCCCCACCCCTGGCCGCGCCAGGGGGCGCCTGGGGCCCCTGCTCCGCCTCTGGCTGCCCCCCTTCACATATATATCCCTCTCGTCCCGAAACCCTGGAGGACAGAACCCTTTTTCACGATCTCGCCTCTGTTCCGCCGCCGCAGCGCTTCCAAGATCGGGAGCATCAGGAGAACTCTTCCCGGCACCCTGCCGGAGGGGAGAACCACCACTGGGAGCTTCTCCACCACCATGGATGCTTCCCGGATGAGTCGTGAGTAGTCCACCTTGGACCATGGGTCCATGATCAGTAGCTATGTGATGTTCTCCTCCCCTCTTTGCTCTTCATGGTTTAGACCTCGTGAGCTGCCCTACATGATCGAGGCACATATGTAATCTTTCTGCTGTTGCTTTGCTGAGTTTGCTGGGATCTGATGGATTATGAGACTATGTTCAGATTGTGTTTGAGTAATATATTTGATTCACCTCTTTTATATCTTTGTTCTTGAGTAATTCTTGCATGTTCTCCGTTGCTGTTTATTGCTTTGGCCAAGTAGTAGGTAGTAACTCCAAGAGGGAGCGTTATGCTTGATTGTGGGTTCATGCCCCTTGATGACTAGCTTGAGTGACAGAAACATGAGTCTAGGGTATGTGCTGTTGCCACAAGGGAGAAAACAACGGTGCTTGTACTTGCGGGTTCAAGGATTGTTTACTTTACGCAAAGTTCTTTTAATGTAGTTGTCTATTGCTTTGAGTTTACACTTTGGGTGGGATTCGCAACTTAATACCAGCGAGATGTTCTGGATAGATATCTCAAGGTGGATGATTAGTAGTAGATGCAGATGGATTTCGATCTACTTGCCTTGGCGTACCGCCCATGCTTTTGAGCCTCTACCTTTCTTTGCAGCATAGTTAGCATTGGTTTGCGCACATAATCCTGTCAATTGCCCAGCTGTAATTTGTTTACCTCGCTTTGCTGTTTTATCATCTTTTGGGAGAGAGACATCACTAGTGAACATCATGGGACCCCGGTCCATATTACCACCGCTGATCACACCTTCTATTTACTTCCTGTTTTTATCTCCTAGTTGCAGTCATAGCTATCCTTATTATCTCTTGTGTTTGATCCTTTGTAAACAACAAGGCCGGAGGGATTGACAACCTCTCTGTACTCGTTGGGAGCAAAGTTATCTGTATCTGTGTGCAGGTCCCATCAACCGCTAAGTTTCTGGCGCCGTTGACACCTACTTGTCGACCCTCGGAGTCTCACGTGATTCGATTCTTGGTATCTTTGCCAAGGGAAATTTGCCGCTACGCTACATCTCAACCTTCCACTTGGGGTAACCAACAAGGGGCGAGAAGCCATCAGCTACGCCCGGTCCTTGTGAAGGTTAAAACAGCACATACTTGACGAAAAATCGTTGTGGTTTTGAATGCGTAGGTAAGAACGGTTCTTGCTAAGCCCGTAGCAGCCACGTAAAACTTGCAACAACAAAGTAGAGGACGTCTAACTTGTTTTTGCAGGGCATGTTGTGATGTGATATGGTCAAGACATGATGAGTTATACGTTATTGTATGAGATGATCATGTTTTGTAAAGTTATCGGCAACTGGCACGAGCCATATGGTTGTCGCTTTATTGTATAAAATACAGTCGCCATGTAATTGCTTTACTTTATCACTAAGCAGTAGGGATAGTCGTGGAAGCAATAGTTGGCGAGACAACAACGATGCTACGATGGAGATCAAGGTGTCACGCGGTGATGAAGGTGATCATGACGGTGCTTTGGAGTAGGAGAACAAAAGCACAAGATGATGATGGCCATATCATGTCACATATTTTGATTGCATGTGATGTGTATCTTATTATGCTTCTTATTTTGCTTAGTACGGCGGTAGCATTATAAGATGATCCCTTACAAAATTTCAAGGTATAAGTGTTCTTCCTGAGTATGCACCGTTGCGAAAGTTCGTCGTGCCAAGACACCACGTGATGATCAGGTGTGATAAGCTCTACGTTCAAATACAATGGGTGTAAGCCAGTTTTGCACACGCGGAATACTCGGGTTAAACTTGACGAGCCTAGCATATGCAGATATGGCCTCGGAACACTGGAGACCGAAAGGTCGAGCGTGAATCATATAGTAGATATGATCAACATAAGATGTTCACTATTGAAAACTACTCCATCTCACGTGATGATCAGACATGGTTTAGTTGATTTGGATCATGTGATCATTTAGATGACTAGAGGGATGTCTTTCTAAGTGGGAGTTCTTTAGTAATATGATTAATTGGACTTTAATTTATCATGAACTTAGTCCTGGTAGTATTAGCATATCTGTGTTGTAGATCAATAGCTCGCGCTGTAGCTCCCCGTTTATTTTATATGTTCCTAGAGAAATATAGGTTGAAAGATGTTATTAGCAATGATGTGGACTAGGTCCATGATCTGAGGATTATCCTAATTGCTGCACAGAAGTATTATGTCCTTGATGCACCGCTAGGTGACGAACCTATTGCAGGAGCAGATGCAGGCGTTATGAACGTTTGACAAGCTCGGTATGATGACTACTTGATAGTTTAGTGCGCCATGCTTTACGGCTTATAACCGGGACTTCAAAAATGTTTTGAACGAAACGAAGCATATGACATGTTCCAAGAGTTGAAATTAGTATTTCATACTCATGCCCGTGTCGAGAGGTATGAGACCTCTGACAGTACTTTGCCTACAAGATTGACGAGAATAGCTCAACCAATGAACATGTGCTCAGATTGTCCGGGTACTACAATTGCTTGAATCAAGTGGGGGTTAATCTTCCAGATAAGATAGTAATTAACAAAGTTCTCTAGTCACTATCACCAAGTTAGTATAACTTCGTGATGAACTATAATACGCAAGGGATGACAAAAATAATTCTCGAGCTCTTCGCAATACTGAAATCGACGAAGGTAGAAATCAAGAAAGAACATCAAGTGTTGATGGTTAACAGGACCACTTGTTTCAAGTAAAGGGGAAAAGGGATAGAAGGGGAACTTCAAGAAGAATGACAAGTAAGTTGTCACTCCCGTGAAGAAACCCGAAGCTAAACTTAAGCCTGAAACTAAGTGCTTCTACTGCAAAAAAATTGTCACTGGAAGAGGAACTGCCCTAGATACTTGGCGGATAAGAAGGATGGCAAAGTGAACAAATGTATATTTGATATACAGATTATTGATGTGTACTTTACTAGTGTTCATAGAAACCCTTGGGTATTTGATACCGGTTCAGTTGCTAAAATTAGTAACTCGAAATGGGAGTTGCGGAATGAACAAAGACTAGTTAAAGGTGAAGTGACGATGTGTGTTGGAAGTGGTTCCAAAATTGATATGATCATCATCGCACACTCCCTATACTTTCGGAATTAGTGTAGAACCTAAATAAATGTTATTTGGCATTTGCGTTAAGCATGAATATGATTTGATCATGTTTGTTGCAATATGGTTATTCATTTAAAGTCATAGAATAATTGTTGTTCTGTTTACATGAATAAAGCCTTCGATGGTCATACACCCAATGAAAATAGTTTGTTGGATCCCGATCGTAGTGACACATATTCATAATATTGAAGTCAAAAGATGCAAAGTTTATAATGATAGTGCAACTTATTTGTGGCACTGCCGTTTAGGTCATATTGGTGTAAAGCGCATGAAGAAACTCCATAGTGATGGGCTTTTGGAATCACTTAGTTATGAATCACTTGCGAACCATGCCTCATGGGCAAGATGACTAAAACTCCGTTCTCCGGAACAATGGAGCGAGCAACTGATTTATTGGAAATCATACATACTGATGTATGTGGACCGATTAGTATTAAAGGCTCCCGGCGAGTATCGTTATTTTCTGAACTTCACTGATGATTTGAGCAGATATGGGTATATCTACTTGATGAAACACAAGTCTGAAACAGTTGAAAAGTTCAAAGAATTTCAGAGTGAAGTAGAGAATCATCGTAACAAGAAAATAAAGTTTCTACGATCTGATCGTGGAGGTGAATATTTGAGTTACGAGTTTGGTCTTCATTTAAAAATGTGGAATAGTTTCACAGCTCACGCCACCCGGAACACCACAGCGTAATGGTGTGTCCGAACGTCGTAACCGTACTTTATTAGATATGGTGCGATCTATGATGTCTCTTACCGATTTACCACTATCGTTTTGGGTTATGCATTAGAGATAGCTGCATTCACGTTTAATAAGGGCACCATCTAAATCCTTTGAGATGACGCCTTATGAACTGTGGTTTGGTCAGAAACCAAAGTTGTCGTTTCTTAGAGTTTGGGGCTGCGATGCTTATGTGAAAAAGCTTCAACCTGATAAGCTCGAACCCAAGTCGGAGAAATGTGTCTTCATAGGATACCCAAAGGAGACTGTTGGGTACACCTTCTATCACAGATCCAAAGGCAAGATATTCGTTGCTAAGAATGGATCCTTTCTAGAGAAGGAGTTTCTCTCGAAAGAAGTGAGTCGGAGGAAAGTGGAACTTGATGAGGTAATTGTACCTTCTCCCGAATTGGAAAGTAGTACATCACGGAAACTAGTTCCAGTGATTCCTACACCAATTCGTGAGGAACATAATGATGATGATCATGAAACTTCGGATCAAGTTACTACTGAACTTCGTAGATGATGAGCCCAGATTCCACCAAAGTGGTACGGCAACCCGGTTCTGGAAGTCATGTTACTAGACCATGATGAACCTACGAACTATGAGGAAGCGATGATGAGCCCAGATTCCGCGAAATGGCTTGAGGCCATGAAATCTGAGATGGGATCCAAGTATGAGAACAAAGTGTGGACTTTGGTTGACTTGACCGATGATCGGCAAGCCTTCGAAAATAAATGGATCTTCAAGAGGAAGACCGACGCTGACGGTAATGTTACCGTTTACAAAGCTCGACTTGTTGCGAAAGGTTTTTGATAAGTTCAAGGAGTTGACTACGATGAGATTTTCTCAACCGTAGTGATGCTTAAAGTCTGTCCGAATCATGTTAGAAATTGTCGCATTTTATGATTATGAAATCTGGCAAATGGATGTCAAAACTGCATTTCTGAATGGATATCTTAAAGAAGAGTTGTATATGATGCAACCAGAAGGTTTTGTCGATCCTAAAGGTGCTAACAAAGTGTGCAAGCTCTAGCGATCCATCTATGGACTGGTGCAAGCATCTCAGAGTTGGAATATACGCTTTGATAAGTTGATCAAAGCATATAGTTTTATACGGACTTGCGATGAAGCCTGTATTTACAAGAAAGTGAGTGGGAGCACTGCAGCCTTTCTGATAAGTATATGTGAATGACATATTGTCGATCAGAAATGATGTAGAATTTTCTGGAAAGCATAAATGAGTGATTGAAAGGAGTTTTTTCAAAGAAAACCTCGGTAAAGCTGCTTACATATTGAGGCTCAAGATCTATAGAGATAGATCGAGACGCTTGATACGTTTTTTCAATGAGTACATACCTTGACAAGTTTTTGAAGTATTTCAAAATGGATCAGTCAGAGAAGGAGTTCTTGGCTGAGTTGTAAGGTATGAAGTTGAGTAAGACTCAAAGCCCGACCTCGGCAGAAGATAGAGAAAGAATGAAAGGCATTCCCTATGCCTCAGCCATAGGTTCTATAAAGTATGCCATGCTGTGTACCAAACATGTTGTGTACCTTACCATGAGTTTGGCAAGGAGGTACAAATGTGATCCAGGAGTAGATCACTCGACAACGGTCAAATTATCCTTAGTTACTGGATGACTAAGGAAATGTTTTCTCGATTATGGAGGTGATAAAGAGTTCGTCGTAAAGAGTTACACCGATGCAAGCTTTACACTATTCCAGATGACTCTAAGTATCAATCTGGATGCATATTGGAAGTGGGAGCAATTAGCTAGAGTATCTCCATGCAGAGCATTGTAGACATAGAAATTTGCGAAATACATACGGATCTGTATCTAACAGACCTGTTGACTAAACCTTTCTCACAAGCAAAACATGATCACACCATAGTACTCTTTGGGTGTTAATCACATTGCGATGTGAACTAGATTACTAACTCTAGTAAACCTTTTTGGGTATTGGTCACATCGCGATGTGAACTATAAAGTGTTAAGTCACTTGGTGATGTGAACTATTGGTGTTAATCACATGATGATGTGATCTAGATTATTGACTCTAGTGCAAGTGGGAGACTGAAGGAAATATGCCCTAGAGGCAATAATGAAGTTATTACTTATTTCCTTATATCATGATAAATGTTTATTATTCATGCTAGAATTGTATTAACCGGAAACTTAGTACATGTGTGAATACATAGACAAAACAGAGTGTCCCTAGTATGCCTCTACTAGACTAGCTCATTGATCAAAGATGGCTATGTTTCCTAGCCATAGACATGAGTTGTCATTTGATCAACGAGATCACATCATTAGGAGAATGCTGTGATGGACAAGACCCATCCGTTAGCTTAGCACTATGATCATTTAGTTTTACTGCTATTGCTTTCTTCATGACTTATACATGTTCCTATGACTATTAGATTATGCAACTCCCGTATACCGGAGGAACACCTTGTGTGCTATCAAACGTTACAACGTAATTGGGTGATTATAAAGATGCTCTACAGGTGTCTCCGAAGGTGTTCGTGGTGTTGGCATAGATCAAGAATAGGATTTGTCACTCCGAGTGTCGGAGAGGTATCTCTGGGCCCTCTCGGTAATACACATCATAATAAGCCTTGCAAGCAAATGACTAATGAGTTAGTCACGAGATGATGTATTACGGAACAAGTAAAGAGACTTGCCGGTAACGAGATTGAACTAGGTATCGAGATACCGACGATCGAATCTCGGGCAAGTAACATACCGATGACAAAGGGAACAACGTATGTTGTTATGCGGTTTGACCGATAAAGATCTTCGTAGAATATGTAGGAGCCAATATGAGCATCCAGGTTCCGCTATTGTTTATTGACCGGAGATGAGTCTCGGTCATGTCTACATAGTTCTCGAACCCGTGGGGTCCGCACGCTTAACGTTTGATGACGATCAGTATTATGAGTTTATGTGTTTTCATGTACCGAAGGTAGTTCGGAGTCCCGGATGTGATCGGGGACATGACGAGGAGTCTCGAAATGGTCGAGCCGTAAAAATCGATATATTGGAAGACTATATTCGGACATCGGAAAGGTTCCGAGTAATCCGGGTATTTTTCGGAGTACCGGGGGAGTTACGGGAATACATGAGTACATATGGGCCTTAGTGGGCTTTAAGGGAAAAAGAGGAGAAGCCACGATGGCTATCCATGCGCCCCATGGGCCTAGTCCGAATTGGACTAGGGGAGGGGCTGCGCCCCCTCTTTCCTTCTCCTCCCCCTCGCCTTCCTACCCCTCCTACTAGGACTAGGAAAGGAGGAGTCCTACTCCTACTAGGAGGAGGATTCCTCCTCCCTTTGGTGTGCCTAGAGAGGCCGGTCGGCCTCCCCTCCCTCCTTTATATACGTGGGGAGGGGGCACCCTAAGAACACATAAGTTGATTCGTTGATCTCTTCCAACCGTGTGCGGTGCCCCCCTCCACAGAAACACACCTCGCTCATATCGTTGCAGCGCTTAGGCGAAGCCCTGCGATGGTAACTTCATCATCTCCGTCACCACGCCGTCGTGCTGACGAAACTCTGCCGTGAAGCTCAACTGGATCAAGAGCTCGTGGGACGTCATCAAGCTGAACATCTGCTGAACGTGGAGGCCCCGTACGTTCGGTGCTTGATCGGTTGGATTGCGAAGAAGTTCGACTACAACAACCGCGTCACTAGATGCTTCCGCTTTCGGTCTACAAGGGTACGTAGACACACTCTTCCCCTCGTTGCTATGCATCTGGTAGATAGATCTTGCGTGGTCGTAGGTTTTTTTCTGAAATACTACGTTCCCCAACAGGGAGGTCCAACACTTATTCATTTTGGAACAAAGAAAGAAGACATGTGCTGTGACCAATGTATACCGATGCAATCAAGGTAGATGTTGATGCTTCTCTTCAAAAAAAGACTGCAAAGGTTATTTCGAAACCGAGGACGGCTTCGATTCAAGAGGGAGAGGATGATCTGCGCGACAATGGTTCTATTATTGTTCTAGTGCGAAACACAACAGGTTTACTTGGTGCTGCTCCATGTGCTGAAGAAAAGACGCGCTTGACAAGATATTCAGATGAAAGTATACTGGAGCATTCAAGATATGATCCACCAAATGTGTTATAGGTCGGTTCGTTTAATTTTGAGATTCCACCAGTCGAACCGAAGAAGGATACTGTCAAACCAAACTTCAGGACTCCTCCGAGATAAATGTATGTTGGTGTCGTCTTCGTTCAGTAGCAGGCAAAGTCCTTTCTTTTCTAAACAAGTCCTATGTAATCACGTGTCTTAACAATTAATTAGTGTATTTAATTAGGAAATACTAGTACTAGGCGAGAGAAGACGTGTCCTTGTTTTCTTTTAGAATAGTATATGTAATTGAGTGGGTTGGAGTTTGGTACGCCCTTTGCGGCTGATTGGCGTCGCCTATATATTGGGCATATTCAGTTTTGTATCAGGGCAGATTGGTTTTAGTTTGGAGTTGAATAAAAACTACAGAAAAGGCGTCATGTCGGGAGGCAGCCAGGATGTGTACCTGCGAATCCTAGGGATTCGTTGCTGCCATGCCCGTGTTTGATCTCGTATCAGTATCGGTACAAAGTCTTCTCCTTTGGCTTCTTATCATTTTCGTTTGATTCGAAGGTTGTTTTTTCTACGCCTATTTCTTGTGTGACTATTGCTGCGATTGTTCGCTGTTATTTCGCAAGTATCGTGGAAGATCAGACCAACTAGAGACTCGTCGTCTAGTTGAGTCTTATCACTTGTGGTGGGCAAAAGACTTCAAACTACAAATCGCCTCACCAAATGGTGGCTTCCTCATAGAGCTTTGCACCCTTTGTTATGTTGTTCCTAAAAGATGTGGGTCACCTGCTTGTTGGTTGTTCCATCGCATCATCTGATACAAGGGTTTGAACTAGGTTGGGCTTGTTGGAGTTTTTTTGAAACAAGGCATAAGATTTGCCATTTTCATTAATTAAGGAGAAGTTTAAGACAAAAGCCGTCAGACGGCAAAAAGGAAAAATCACAAGACTACTCGATATAAGTGCTCTCAAATGTTTGGCTCCCGCCAGCGCCCAAAGATGGGCCTCCTCTTTGATCTTGGCAACCACAATGGTGACCGGTGAAGCCGTGTTACGAAAGATTCTAGCGTTCCGCTCCTTCCAATTTCCCACGTGAGTAGCATCATAACAGAGACTATTGCTTTCTTTATATGCCCTCTCGTGTTGATCGTCTTCAGCCACCGGTCATGCACAGTGCTTTCATGGCACCAAGCCATCGGCAAGTAGCTTTGCACGCCAAGACAATCAACAACCTTGTTCCAAACACGGGCGGTGAATCTATAATGGAATAGAAGATGCGCGGCCGACTCGTGAGTTTGCTTGCATAGGGGACAAAGACCACGATTTGGCCACCCTCGTCGTTGTAGTCGGTCCGTCGTCCGCACATGGTTTTGTATGACAAGCCAAGCGAAAAAATTGCATTTCGGCGGGGCCCAACTCTTCCATATTGTGGACGAAGTTGGGCTGTGGACATGGCCTGCAAACTGCGTCATGTATGTCATACCCGCTGAATATTCACCACTGGAAGTGAATTTCCAGGAGATACTGTCCTTCCTATCAAGGTTGAGATCAACACCATCAATCATCTCCCAAAGGGCCGCAAACTCCTTGATATGTGTCAAAGTAAGTCCTGGATTATGTCAATTTGTTGGATCCAGAAGTTATCGTCTAGAGCCTTGCTGACCAAACACGCCTTCTTTTTAGATATCTTGAAAATCTCAGGCGCAATGTCCTTAGGCCGGAGGCCATTTAGTCAAGATGATTCCCAGAACTTGGCCATTTTTCCATCACCAATAGTCACAATCGTGGGCGCTGAGAAAAGATCTCTATCGTTGTCGTTGCATGGCGTTTCCATTCCCGCCCAAGTTTTAGGAGGGTCAGCCCATTCAAACCAGAGCCAGCGGAGGCGAAGTGTGGTCGCAAATTTCTAGAGGTTAAGCACACCTAGGACACCAAGGATCTTGGGCTTGCACACAAGCTCCCAAATAACCTTAAACTTTCCACCAGACACCTTATCACAGCCAGCCCAAAGATAAGCACGTCTCAAGCTATCAATCTTTTTCCAAACTTCAGCGGGGAGCCCCAACGGTGTGAGGTGATAGATCACAATGGCCGTGAGGACTGCTTTGACCAAAACAATGCGTCCGGGGGTAGCGACATGCATAGCTGACCAAGGTGGAACCTTGGCTGCAACTTTGTCCTCAAGGTATTGGAAGTGCACATGCTTGAGTCTTGTGACCGACAGGGGAAGACCAAGATACCGTAAGGGAAAAGAGGTCCAGATCACTGGGAATGCATGAAGGATGTTATCAAGTTCAATGTTGGCACAACAAATGGGCGCGACCAAGCTCTTGCCGCAGTTGGTGACAAGTCTAGTGACGTCCCCAAAGGCCAAAAGCATTGAATCTAGGAACTTGATATCTTCTTTGAAAGGAGCGACGAAGATCGCCGCATCGTCGGCATATAAGGAGACCCGAATAGGGTTGTCACGGAGGGGATGCAGGTTGCCTTGTTCAGTAGCCTTGGCAAGGATACAGTGTAGGGGATCAATGGCAAGGACAAAGAGCAAGGGGGGAGAGGATCCCCCTGCCGCAGCCCACACCCATGTTTGATTGGGTCGCCTGCAACGCCGTTAAGAAGAACTCTTGAGGAAGCCGTGGAAAGGAGGGTTTGAAAGAACATGCGGTGCCCCCATGTTTGGTTTTGGTAATTGATGACAATCTCTATGGACTAATGGTTGCCTTGAGTTATATTTGAAGGGTTTGTCCATAGGATTTTATTGGAGTTCATTTGTTGGTTTCAAGGAGAGTTTGTGATGACCAAGGTGCTATTAAGGAATTATCCAAAGATTGGTCTTGTGAGTGTTGAGCTTATTGCAAGCATGTCTTGAAGAAGAAGAGTGTGTTATCATTCATGTTTACCTTCAAGACATCATCCAAATGAAGAGAGTTGGAAAGATTCAAGGTTGATCAAGACTAAGTGAAGGAGTGAATCAATTTGATCAACACACAAAGCGTAGAAGATGTACCGAGAGGGATCAAGCAATCCTATGGTATGGTAAGCATTGTCAATCACGCTTTGTGTACTAACTCATGGTCTTCGTGAGATTTCTTTGTGGGGTTAGGTTGCGGTGTGCAAGTTCAAGTGGAGCATCATGAAGAAATCAAGAGCTTGAAGCTTGCCGTCCATTGTCGTGACAATGGACTTGTGAAGATATGCCGAAGAGTGGCTCACCCATAGAGGAGTATGGGGGAGCAATCTACTAGTCTTCACCGAGACAACGCAATCAAGAAAGGTGGTCCAACTTGAGGAAGTCAAGATCGTCTACATCTAGCTCAAGTGGACTTTGTGCAAAGCAAAGGTTTGCCCTTGATAGGTTTTCTATTTTACCGGTCTCGTGGTGGTAGTTGGGAGACCGGGTTATAGGATCGTTTGCCGTACTATTAAGGGGGGCTCTCAAGTTGGTAGCTTGATCGTATCGTTAGTAGAGAGCTCAAACCATTGCATCCTTGCATCATGTTTCTTGGTTCTTGTTTGGTTCTCTTTGTGAGTCTTAGAGCTTATGGTCATCTTGATGACAAGCTTGAGTTCATCGAAAACGGAGTTCACATGTGTCTTCTATGATGTTTTCGGTGTTGGGTGTTTTACCGGTCTTATCCGAGGAAGGGTTCTCACCATTTTCTTATGGGCCTTTTTCTAATTTGCTTCTTATTGGTTTTTCTATCAAGATTGTGTTAGCCCTTGTCGCTAGCTTTCCAACAAACTTGGTTTCATCGAATTCGGAGTCCGTATGCAAAAGTTATTGTCGTTTTAGTGTACTGAAAAGGCTGCAGCGGTACTACCGCGGGTTGGAGCGGAAGTAATTTTTTACTACCGCTTTCGGGAGCGGTAGTACTACTTGGAGCAGTACTACCGCGGCTACTTCCGTGGCTACTTCCGCTCGGGACCAAAAACTCGTCACAAGTCCAGCGGTGGTAGGCACGGATGTAATTTTTTAGTACCGCTCGCAAGCAGTAGTACCGCTACCCGTAACGGCAGTACCGTGAGGTCAAGCGGTACTACCGCTCCGACGGTTCTTCTGACCTTTTTTCCTCCTCGCTATTGTTTTTCAAAGGGGTTCTACTGCCCTAGCGGTAGTACCGCTCCTGGAGCGGTAGTACCACTCTGTGCGGGCTATGAGCATAACGGTTGGATTTTTCCCCCACCTATAAAAGGGGGTCTTCTTCCCCAATGAACCTAATCCTTTGAGCTCGTGTTCTTCCCCCATTGTTGACCTTCTTCGAGCTTGCTATCTCTCAATCCCTCCATGGATTCTTGCTAGTTTTTGGGGGAAAAGAGAGAGGAGATCTAGATCCACATTTCCACCAATCACTTTCTCCTCTAGGTGAGGGGAACCCCTTGGATCTTGATCTTGGAGTTCTTGGTGTTCTCCTTCTTGTTCTTCCTCTCATTTCTCTCCCTAGCATTAGTTGCTTTGGTGGGATTTGGGAGAGAAGGACTTGGGCACTCCGTGTGCCCTTGCCATTGCATTTGGTGCATCGGTTTGATTTCTCCACGGTGATACGTGGAAATTACAAGTTGAGAAGCTTATTACTCTTGGATGCTTGGTACCCTTGAGCTTGTTCCTCTTGGGTGCTTGGGTGCCCTAGACGGTTTTGGTCACCTCGAATCCATATTCCATTGTGGTGAAGCTTCGGGGTGTCGTTGGGGAGATAGCCCCAACCTTGTGGTGTTTGGAGCTCAATCATTGTGGTGCAAAGCTCTGGGCAAGCGTCGAGGTCTCCAATTAGGTTGTGGAGATCGCCCCGAGCCTTTTGTACGGGTTCGGTGACCGCCCCCAAGGGTTGCCATTTGTACGGGTTCGGTGACCGCCCTCAAGGGTCCCTTAGTGGAATCACGGCATATTGCATTGTGCGAGGGCGTGAGGAGATTACGGTGGCCCTAGTGGCTTCTTGGGGAGCATTGTGCCTCCACACCGCTCCAAACGGAGATTAGCATCCGCAAGGGTGTGAACTTCGGGATACATCGTCGTCTCCGTGTTCCCCGGTTATCTCTTACCCGAGCCCTTTACTTATGCACTATACTTTGTGATAGCCATATTGTTTCTTGTCATATATCTTGCTATCACCTAGTTGTTTATCTTGCTTAGCATAAGTTGTTGGTGCACATAGGTGAGCCTAGTTGTTGTAGGTTTTGTGCTTGACAAATTAACCGCTAGGTTTATTCCGCATTTGTTCATGCCGAAACCGTAATTATTTTAAAGCGCCTATTCACCCCCCTCTAGGCGACATCCACGATCTTTCAATTGGTATCAGAGCCTCGTCTCTCTTTAGAGGGTTTAACCGCCTAGAGAGTAAGGATGTCTACTAGGGGTTTATGTTTCTCTGACACTCTTAGTTTCAATGGCACAAATTTTGATGTTTGGGTAATTCGCATGCTTAATCTCTTTAGGGTCATGGACCCAAATTTTGAGCGAATTGTAGATATGGGGTTTTCTCCTCCAAAGGATGCACAAAGATTATCTTTAGAGGATGAGAAAAACTCTTATCTCAATGCTCAAGCTTCTAATGTGCTTTTTGATGCTTTGAGCAATGTAGTTATATTTCAACTCATGCCGTTCCGGGATGCTCATGAGTTTTGGACAAAGCTTCAAGATAAATATGGTGTGTCCAAGAATTGTAGGAATGATTGTTCTCCCTCCACCTCCGGTCGGGTTGTCTTCTC
Source organism: Secale cereale (assembly GCA_902687465.1). Taxonomy (NCBI): domain Eukaryota; kingdom Viridiplantae; phylum Streptophyta; class Magnoliopsida; order Poales; family Poaceae; genus Secale; species Secale cereale. The sequence continues at coordinate 181,826,062 of LR738710.1, forward strand.
AACTTCTTCTACTTCACCTACATGTGGTTTGCCACAAGGTAATGATATGGTGAGTAGTTTTGGTCATTGCAATGATGATAGTATGCTTATTGTGGCTGATCCTTCATCACTATCTTACTGCAATGCATCTTCTTTGGACTTTAACACTTCGAGCACCCTACATGTTTCCATAGTCCTTGCATATCATGTAGAAATTGCTTGACTAAAACTCATGATGATATGCTTGCTATGTCTTGTTGCCATGACAAAAATGCATCTATTTCCTCGAATTGTTGTGCTAACAATGTAGAGGAAACCCAACACCCCATGGAACAAGATGTAGTCTTGAATGGTGCTTCAAGGGATCCTACATCATCATCTATTGCGTTTTGCCTTATGGCCAAGGCTTCAATGGTATCTCCCACTTTGAACCACAATATATCTTGTGATGATAGTGATGATGACAATGATGATGATGTAGAAAATGATGAAGAGAATGATAATGTTGCCTCCTTAAAAATTAAGGGGGAAATGATTTTTAAAGCTCTTCTTAAGAATAAATTAGCTCGTTCCAACTTTATGGAAATCATGTCTATTGCCATTGAGGGCAAGAAATATATTGATGAGTTGGAATGTCATCTAGAGGAGCATGAGGTCACCATTGAGAAAATGGAAGGTCATGAGCGTGATTATGCTAATGAGATCGCCGACCTTTCGCAAGCTCTTGAACTTGAACAAACCACCAAGGAATCTCTTGAGGAGACTTTTGCTCTAGAACTATCTAGAATAAAGGAATCCCGTGATAGAGCTCTCGAGGTGGCTAATGATTTTGAAACTAAAAATGAGAAGCTTGAAGTTGCACATGCTAAACTCCTTGAGGATTTTGAGCACCTCAAAAATGGCTCAAGGGTCATTAAGGGTGAGCTCATAAAACTCACCGAGTCTCATGCTCAACTTAAAGCTTCATATTCTAAGGAGCTTTCCAAGTTGCCTTCTCCTCTTGCTATTATTGATGATGCTTGTGCTACCAACTCTATTTCTAGTGAAGCATCCATTTTGAAGGAGAATGTTGAGCTAAGGGCTCAACTTGAGTTGCTATCTGGCAATTATGGGAAATTGGAAGAAAGTCATGTAAATCTCACAAGCTCTCATGATGATCTTATAGTATCCCATAATGTGCTAAAGATAGCTCATGAGGCTACGAGTATCAAGGTAACATCTAGTGAGCCTCATGTGGATACTAGCACTACTTCAAGTCAAAATGCTATCCTGTCATGTGCTAGTCCTCGTAATTCATCTACTCACAATGTTAGTACATCTTGTGATGAATTGCTCTCCTTGCCGTGTTGCTCTAACAATGAAGATTATACTTCCTCTAGTACTTTTGTTGATACTAACCATGTAGAGGAAATCAAAGAGCTCAAGGCCCAAGTCACTTCTTTGAAGAAAGACTTGGAAAAGTGTCATGAAGGGAAGTCCACACTCAACAATATCTTGAGTGTTCAAAAATCCCCCAATGACAAAGGTGAACTTGGATTCAACTCCAACAAGAAGAAAATGTCCAAGATCATTAACAAGAATAAGGGCCAAGAACAACTCAAGAATTCGGCCAAGATTATTTGCTTCAAGTGCAAAATTGAAGGGCATCATGTTAGATCTTTCCCATTGAAGAAGAAGGCCATTAGTGACAAGCAACAAGGGAAGAGGCCACAAGTTCAATCTCGTGCTCAACCGCAAGTTGGAGAAAGGCCGCTTCCCAAGAAGACTCATGGTAATGCTTCTCATTTTGAGGAATCAAATGAGAAGAAAGTGAAGAGTAGATGTTGCTACTTATGCCATGAGAAAGGTCACCTTGCTTCTTCATGCACTAGTGGTAACTTATCCAACCCAATTATGATTGACGATGTCTATTATCTTGGGAAGGATAAGGTTGGAAATGTGTTTGCCAAGTTTCTTGGGACTCAAAGTGGTGTCAAGAAAAGAACCATTTGGGTAGCCAAGCCTATTGTGACTAACCTCTTAGGACCCAACTTGGTTGGGGACCAACTAGCTCAAACTTGATCAATAGGTGATGTTGGAGGGCATTGGAGACTTGGCTACATTATGAAGATTTGAGGGGTCTTCATCATTCATATTGTCTCAAGCCAAGTCATTCGGATTATCTTTCTATGGTATATCCAATGTTCCTCCTTGCGGTAACTCGTGCTTAAATTGTTTACATTGAAAGTTACTTGCTCCTTAGCATGTTGTGGTTTTGTACCTTGCATGTGCTTGTATATGTTGTGCTTCCAATTTGCTTATCTTGAGAAATCAAGTATGTGCATGTTGATTTGTACATCATGTACGCGTGTGTCGTGTGTTGAGCCTTTTTGCATCTTGTTTATATATTAGTTGGCTCTTGTGAGAGATTAATGGAACATCCCATTTTGGGGGAGTGACGTGCTTTGTGCACCTCACAATCCTAAAAATGTGTGTACATGAGGAATACCATCTAGTTTTGATATTACAAGAATATCTAGTCACTATGTGGTATATCTTCTCATGAGAAATCCAAATTCTAAAGTGTCCATTAATTATCTCTTGTTGGTTCCTCTTATTGCCTCTTGTTTAAGTTTTCTTTGGTATCACATTATGGGGGAGTAATGTGCTATGTGCATATTACTAGCCTAGAAAATGTGTACATTTGAGATATTGTCACCTAGAGTTGATATTGTAAATTATCTTGTTCCTAGGTGACATGTTAGCTCTACAAGTTCCAATTTGCTTGTGTTCGGTGTGAAGATGATGTTGGATATCATTGCAATCTATCTGTGACGCCCGAAGACCGACGTCCCAGAAGATTCCAGAAGATTCTAGATGTCCCGGGTTATCCCGTGTGTTTCTTTTGTGCCGTGTTATTTATTTTTTGCATTGCATCATATCATCATGCCATCATGTCATTTTTATTTTGCATCTCAACCTAAATAAATTGTGTGGACCTTCGGTCCATTTAAATCGAGGGAAGGATGACTTCTCTTTATAACATATAAAAGTCTCTCAATATTATTAGGGAGCTATATTATTAAATTATTCCATTTGTTTGGAATTAACCCAACACACTTGCATAATTTTCCCCATGCCTATTTCACTTCAAGTTTCATCGTCAAACCTTGCCAATAATTCTTTTTCCTTTTATCGAGGCTCCACCAAAAATCCTCAACATTTTTGGACACTTCAATAATCAAGTCTTAGTTCAAACCCATTTGAATTAAACTCAAATGTGTTTGAATTTTTTTTTCGATCTTGCCTTTTTCTATTTTTCTCGGACCGTGCTCATTTTATGATGCCCGAGAAAAATACTCCCATGTGCTAACTTTTGCCCTAACCCCCTCCTCATTTTTATTCTCTTCTCTTATTTTGGTTTCTGCTAAAAACCAGATAAAGAAGAAGGAGAGCAGCCCAGCAGCCTCCAGTCCATCTCCTCCCAGCCGGCCTTCCCACCTGGCCAAGGCCCAGCCGGCCTCCTTTGGCCCATCTCCAGGCCGACCGATCCCGAAACCCTAGCCCGACGCATCTCCCGCTCCTTCCGCCCGACCGCCGCCACCCCGTTTTCCTCGATCTCCCTCTCCCCTCGTCAGTTCTTCCCTTCACCGATTCCCTTGCAGTGCCCCGATCTCCCCGCTCCCTCTCCTTCGATCCTCCACAGGCCTCGCCTTGGCCACGTCACCCCACTTCCTCCACGCCACCGAGCCCGCACCCCCTCCATCTCCAAGGCCGACACGGCCTCCCTCCTTCGCACCAGCTCCGCGCCAGCGCGGTCCTCTCCAGCACGACCCACGCGCGCCTCCCTCCCTCCGGCCTCTGCACTGCGCCGAGCCGTGCGCCCTCCAGGCCGAGGGCCCTGCCGCGTCGTCCAGCGCCTTGCCTCCAGAAAGCCGCCACCGGCAAGAGGCTGCAGGAGCCCTCGAGCACCCCGACGCCCCAGCGCCGTCTCCCGCAGCGCCGAGTCCGCGCCCTCCGTGCTCCACGTCTGCGCCATGGCCCCGCGTCCTCCTCTTCTCCGCATCGCCGTGGCCTCTTCTTCCTCCCCGGCCAGGAGCCGCTGCTGCACCTCGGCAGCGCTCGTCCTTGCCATCCCGTCGCCTGGCTCGCCGGAGTCAGCAGCCGTCCTTGACAGCATCGCCTCCAGCAGCCTCATCGCCAAGTTGCCGCTGCCACGGCCTCGTCGCCGTGCTGTCTCCTTTTGCTTGTCTGCTGCTGTTTTTTTTCGCCAAGTGCACGAGGGACCCCAAGATTCGTCAAGTTCGACTACACGATGAAACACCTAGTACCCTTCATTTTGTCAAGACCGGCAAGTTGAAGACCCAAGTACCACGACGACTCGAGAACGAGTCCGGCAAGACCGCTACGACCGAGAACGACTACACGATGCGTCAATGTTCCTCTCCGGTGCCCCGAGGACCGAGTACACCTACACGACGAGACCGCAAGTACCCCCTACGACAAGTACCACGACAAGTACCACGACGACCGAACGGCTTCGATGACATGAACATCTACGTGCGAGTACAACTACCGTCGCCGAGACCAAGTACCTATACGAATGTGTACCACTACCGTCGCGATGGCTACTTCCTCTCCGAACGGAACGCCTACTTCCTCTACGAATCGAGAGAACGGCTACATAACGTGTTCGACTACTTCCTCTACGGCTCGTGTTCCACTACTTCCTCTACGACCTCGAACCCCTCCGAGAACGATTGCTCCGAAGGTATAACCCCGAGACGATGCCCGTCGTATGCATGTGTTGTATGAGATGCTCCACTTGTGTGATCCGTGCCCGTTGTGCCCGAATCATCTTTTGTCGTGCTCCTCGGTTGCCTCGTCGCCGACCCGTGGGAACCCGGCAACGGGATCATCCCACCTTCCATTTTGTTCCGCACGTTCACGCCATCTTTCCTTTTACACCGGACTCTCAACGAGTTACCGGAACTGATATGTTGCCGTGGCATCATTTTCGGATCGTTGCCGTGGCACCCTTTCATTCCACCACGGTGACAAATGCTTCATATCTCTTCATGTCAACCTTTAACTAAAATTGCATAAAACTTGTTCATGTCATCCGCATCATGTTAACAACATTTAATATGTGTGAATTGTTGTTGCTTTAATAATTGCTAAACACGCTCATGGGGATTTTCCGGAATTGTTGTTGTTATTTCCGGCCTCATTTAAAATGCCTAAATAGGTAGTTTGCTTATGCTTCACCTCTTGTCATGTTAACAAACATTTAATCTTGTCTTGTAAATAGCGAGAGTCAATTAAAGAATTAAATGTGGTGTTTCGTCAATATGCAACTCGTTGCATATTGAGCTCCACTTAACTTGTAGTATTGTTTGTGCACTTTGCCATGACATGCATAATTAAACCGGACATGCATCATACTTGGATGTGCATCGTATGCCATGTTTATGCATGTGTGTTTACCATGTTGTTTCCTTCTTTCCGGTTGCTACTCTTGTTAGCTTCGGTTTCGTTCCGGAGTTGTGAGGATTCGCTCGACTATGTTGCTTCGTCTTCTTCATGGACCCGTTCTTCTTCCTTGCGGAATCCCAGGCAAGATGATCATACCCTTGGATACCTTTACTACCATTGCCATGCTTAGTTGTCTCGATGCTATCGTTACATGTCGCGCTACCCATCTTTTATGTCAGCCTCTCCTTGTTGCCATGAAGCCTCTAACCTTGAAACCTTCCTAGCAAAACCACTGTTTGGCTATGTTACCCGCTTGCTCAGCCCCTCTTATAGCGTTGTTAGTTGCAGGTGAAGATGAAGTTTGTTCCAGGAGGGAACTTGTTGTTGTCATATCACAATATCTATTATTATTATTAACACACCTATATACTGGGCATGGGTGGAAGGCTTGGCCTTTTGCTCGGTGTTTTGTTCCACTCATGCCACCTTAGGTGCCGATAAACCGGCATTATGTTCCTTGATTTTGCGTTCCTTACACGATGGGTGGATGGGGACCCCTTGACAGTTCGATTTTGAATAAAACTCCTCCAGCAAGGCCCAACATTGGTTTTAATTTGCCTCATAATAACAACTTAATTAATTAATTAATTTGCATAGGGAGTTAGCGCTACCCGAGGATTCTTAATTCTACATAGCAGGGGGGCCAGTGCTGATGGTGTTGGTCCCAAATAGAGTCGTGTGCGGTGCCACCCAGTTATCTGGGGTCTTCGGTTGCTGTACGTTGTGCTCATCCGGTCGTGGCCTGAGACGAGATACGCGCGGCTACTATTAGGGTGTCGGCACGCCGGGAGGTCTTGCTGGACTTGTTTTACCATTGTCGAAATGTCTTGTGCTACCGGGATGCCGAGCCTGATCGGATTTCCCTAAGATAAGGAGTGATGATATTATATTTATCACTTCAGCTAATCGTGAGAGCTTGTGATGGGCTAAGTTGGAACACCCCTGCAGGGTTATGATCTTTCGAAAGCCGTGCCTGCGGTTATGTGGCAGATTGGAATTTGTTAATGTCCGGTTGTAGAAAACTTGACAGATGATCCGAAGTAAAACACACAACTGTGTGAGTAACCGTGACTGTCTCTTTTCACTTTGAGAAGAGAACACGGTGGGGTTATGTTTGACTCGTATGTAGTTAGGATCTTTAGCGATCACTACTTTTGCGACCGTTGCGTAGATGCTCATCTTATTCTGGTACTCGTAAGTTAGCCACCATATTTTGCTTAGCCGCTGCTGCAACCTCACCACTTTACCTCTTCCTACCCATAAAGCTTTGCTAGTCTTGTTACCCATGGTTATGGGATTGCTGAGTCCTCGTGGCTCACAGATACTACAACACCAGATGCAGGTTCAGCCGAGAATGATGCAGGAGCAGGTTCAAGTACTTCACTTGGAGCTCGATGATGAGCGTGGCCGTATGCTTGAGATGTTTCGACGATCAATAGTGGTTTCTACTAGGATTCGATCCTGACCTGTGGCTTTATGTTGTTTTGGTATCTTTCTTTTGGATCTTCGCCCGTAGTCGGGTTGTGATGTTTTGAATGATGTTTTGCTTATGTAATGTATTGTGTGAAGTGGCGAGTGTAAGCCAACTATCTCCTTTTGCAATTTAATCCCTCTTTTACATGAGTCGTGCAAAGATACCAAACTTGCGATCATTCCAGAATGGGCTTATATCTTTAAGTCGTGCCTGGACACGTAGGAGATATAGTCCCATCCTGGGCATTACAAGTTGGTATTCAGAGCCTTCTCCGTCCTAGAAGCCCCCACTGATTGATCGAATCGTTGACGGTTGAGTCTAGGCACACACTTGAAAATGTTTTGAGTCCTATATTATATCGGAGAGTAGGATTTCTTTTTGCTCCTCATCTCTTTTCACTCTGGTGAGGACTCCTGACGACTACTCTTGCCTCTTCTATTTTCAAAAATTGCACCAAATTTTTTTTAGGATCATGCGAATATTGTTTGGATTGTTTCGATGTCTTTGTGACGAGAACATTGTTCTCGATGCCTCCTGTCATTAGGGGTTGTGGCAGTGTCCCGGGGAGTTGAGCTCCGAGGTGTTGTCGTCACAATTCCATCGCGGCAGTACTAGAATACTTAAGACGGCCGACATCGAAAACTCTCCTATACGGTTAGTGGCAAGATAACCCCGACATCACCCAGTACTAGGGAGGTAGTTCGGGAGTATTGCCATAGCTTGTATAGTAGATGCGTTTCGAAGGTCCGAGGTAAACGGTTTCCGGAAACAACTGGTTATGTGTTGAAGGATGGATACAGCTGGATGTAGTTTTAGAGTTGATTGCGCGGTGCTTCCCCTGTATCCCCAACACCTGATTGCATAACTGGAAACTTTCGGAAATTAATAGGTGGGTTCATCCAGTAGTTCTAGGCATTCTTCCAACGGATGCTCGATATGAAGTTCGGGGTTCTACATTGAGTGAAGTGGTTTTATGGGCTTGTTCTGATCGGGAGTTGCATCTTAAAGGGTCCTTGGCTATGCTGATCCGGGGATTGCAAAACCCTTTTGTAACACGTTCCATGAGCTTTCAGCACGAATATGTCGGACGAAGCTCCTATCCTGTATTTGTTCTATCTGTTCCTTGTTCCTTTTCATTTTCATTTTGTTCTCCAAGTGGCTTCTCGACAAGTTGATGTACCTGCGGAATTCATTCGTTCAATCCTTTGTTCTTGTTTTGATTCTGGTATTCGAGTTGCTTCGATGTCAAATGTTGATTCCATACCTTTCTTAATCGTTGTTCTCATATTTCTGTGGGAGTGCTAATCCTTCTTGATCGTCAAGTTCTTCATGTTAATCCTTTTCAACCGGTGTGCCTTCTCTTCAAGTTATTCCATACAGACGCCGTTGAGAAATCTGACAATTGTCTGTTTCATTCATCCCAAGTTGTCCTTGTTTTCCCCACCCTCCCACCTTTTTTCTTATGGAGCCAGCAATTTCTTAAATGAAATATCCATTTTATTCCTGTGATATTTCTTCATTCATTTCCTTCAATGTTTTTATCCGGTGATTTATCGTGAAGACGCTCAAGAGCTTCAAGTTCATCATTCTTTTGTTCTCAAATTCTGCTGGTGGATGTAATTCAAGATTTCGGTGTTGATCTTATTCTTTTCCTCTTTTCACAATGCATTCTTATTCCGGTGCACCAATTAATCATTCTCCTCTTGCTATTCATATCCGGAGTGCTCAAGATTCATAATTCCATTCTTAATCCGTTCAAGCTATTTTTTGAGGATTGTTATCTTACTCAAGCCATTTAATTCAACTGGTGCAATATCTCTTAAGCAATCTTTTTCAACGGTGATTTCTTTGAGTGGGCCCTAACCCACAGGTCTTTTTCCAGGATCTTACCTAACTCTTCTATTTTTCTGGAGTTATACTCAAATTCTTTTTAAAGTGTGACGTAAGAATGATTTCCATCAGTCACATGCCTTCTCCAAGCTTGTTTTCAATTATTTCCATCTTTAGCTCTACCTTCCTCTTGCCATTCGTCTGGAGTATCTCGAAATTCTTCATGGCATTTCTCGTTGTCATTCTCAGCATTTGAAGACCGAAGAAGTGTTTCTCTTAAATCTTGGCCCGTCTTCTTGAAGATTCGTGGTTCTAGCTTCATGCCATCCTCATTATTGTTCAGATTGTGAGGATTTCTTTTATACCATCCGAAGCATTGAATTCTTCCTATTGTGATCCTCCGAAGGCCATCTTTTCAGAATATTTCTTCGTTCTCTGTTTGCAACTTCGTCCTCCAAATATTCTTCATTGATGCCTCTTCGTTCGTCTCCATATTTTTACGGTGGTTCTTTCAAGATTACCCTTCCGTTGTTATCGTTTTAATTCATTTGTTCTTTTCATAATCCTACCGGTGGTTCGTTGAAGATTTATCCAAGGTTGTGCTAGATCTCTCTTTAATTCTTTCCAACAAGAATAAGTAGTATGTCAAATCCTTTGGTTGTCATCAATTTAAATTGGTGAAGGAGATGCATGACATAATTCTTATTCTTATTCCTTCAAGGTGATTTAATTCTTTTGTCTGGAGCTTGTTCATCATATGATATTCTCGGTTCTAAGTTGTTCATCTTGTTTTCCGGAGCCCAAGTTATTTCAATTATATCATTTCAAGCTGCATCTAATTCATCGCAGGCCTTGAATCTTATTCTTTTCATCTTTCACTTCTCATGCTTTCATTACCGGAGTTCTCATGGTGGTTCATCATCATTTAATTCATCCTCGAAGTCTTCATCAAGATTCTTGTTGGAGCTCAAGCATTCTTCTTCATGCTTTCCAAGTGCAATTCTTTCTACCTTATCTTTCAGATGGTGTTATGTCATCCTTGAGAATTCCTTCATGTTTCATGATTCACAAGTTGTCAGGTATGAGATATTTAAAACCATCATTTCTTTCTCTTTAGGAGATCCTTTCAACCCCTCATTTTTATCTCTTGGAGTTATCTTGGGTTGTATTTCACCTAAAAGCTTTCCCTAAGGATTGTTGCTATTATGGTGCTTATAAATGACCCAAGTTCTTCATTTATCATTTCGGTGAGATAACTCTTTCGTCTCCTTGTTGATCTCAACCCAATTAAATGTTTCCGTCAGTGGCTGGTTGTCACCTCTTAATTTCGAGATGTTTTCCATAAGCCCACATCAAGCTTATTCGTTTTCGTTGTTGATTTTTTTTTAAATCAACTCTGTTCAACCCTTCTTCGTAAGGATGTTTTTCATATTCATTTGTGGCAGAAGTTGTCTTTTTCTATCCGTTCAATTCTTTCATGGATCTATATTCTATTCTTTCATTCCGGAGGCACTGTGATGTTGCTCTCTCCAAACCATCATATCGTTTTATCGAGATCATGTTCTTTCCTTGTTTATCAATTTAACCGGAGTGTTGTGTCCTACATTCTAGTTCCCTCATCTTATCTAGTTTTGCCTATCTTTTTAACCGGAGTGCTGTCTGAATCTTTCTTACCTTGTGCCATTCTTTTAATTGTTTCTAAGGCTATATGTTGTTGATTTCTTCAAGTATCATTCCATCTCCTCAAGTTCTTGTTAATTCCTTCCATTTTCAGACGGAGTGCTGTCCAAATTCTGTCATTCTTTTTCCTTGGCTATACCATTGCGGTTGCATATTCTTTTGGTTCGTAAGCTCTTGTTTCATGTCTTTCAACCTACAAGGTTCTCATAATGTTCCTTGTTCCTCTTTTCTAACGGAGTTTTCATATTCGTTCATCTCCGTTGTATTCTTCTTTCATTTTGGTCAACCCTCAAGGTTCTTGGTTTCACTCGTCTGTCGAAGAAGCAACTTTGTTTTACCTCTTCCTCTTCCGTTTCTATCCGGTGCTATCTCTAGGATCTCGGGTCGAGATCCTCTGTTAGTGTGGGAGAGTTGTGACGCCCGAAGACCGACGTCCCAGAAGATTCCAGAAGATTCCAGATGTCCCGGGTTCTCCCGTGTGTTTCTTTTGTGCTGTGTTATTTATTTTTTGCATTGCATCATATCATCATGCCATCATGTCATTTTTATTTTGCATCTCAAACTAAATAAATTGTGTGGACCTTCGGTCCATTTAAATCGAGGGAAGGATGACTTCTCTTTATAACATATAAAAGTCTCTCAATATTATTAGGGAGCTATATTATTAAATTATTCCATTTGTTTGGAATTAACCCAACACACTTGCATAATTTTCCCCATGCCTATTTCACTTCAAGTTTCATCGTCAAACCTTGCCAATAATTCTTTTTCCTTTTATCGAGGCTCCACCAAAAATCCTCAACATTTTTGGACACTTCAATAATCAAGTCTTAGTTCAAACCCATTTGAATTAAACTCAAATGTGTTTGAATTATTATTTTTTTGATCTTGCCTTTTTCTATTTTTCTCGGACCGTGCTCATTTTATGATGCCCGAGAAAAATACTCCCATGTGCTAACTTTTGCCCTAACCCCCTCCTCATTTTTATTCTCTTCTCTTATTTTGGTTTCTGCTAAAAACCAGATAAAGAAGAAGGAGAGCAGCCCAGCAGCCTCCAGTCCATCTCCTCCCAGCCGGCCTTCCCACCTGGCCAAGGCCCAGCCGGCCTCCTTTGGCCCATCTCCAGGCCGACCGATCCCGAAACCCTAGCCCGACGCATCTCCCGCTCCTTCCGCCCGACCGCCGCCACCCCGTTTTCCTCGATCTCCCTCTCCCCTCGTCAGTTCTTCCCTTCGCCGATTCCCTTGCAGCGCCCCGATCTCCCCGCTCCCTCTCCTTCGATCCTCCCCAGGCCTCGCCTTGGCCACATCGCCCCACTTCCTCCACGCCACCGAGCCCGCACCCCACTCCATCTCCAAGGCCGACGCGGCCTCCCTCCTTCGCACCAGCTCCGCGCCAGCGCGCTCCTCTCCAGCACGACCCGCGCGTGCCTCCCTCCCTCCGGCCTCTGCACTGTGCCGAGCCGCGCGCCCTCCAGGCCGAGGGCCCTGCCGCGTCGTCCAACGCCTTGCCTCCAGAAAGCCGCCGCCGGCAAGAGGCTGCAGGAGCCCTCGAGCACCCCGACGCCCCAGCACCGTCTCCCGCAGCGCCGAGTCCGCGCCCTCCGTGCTCCACGTCCGCGCCATGGCCCCGCGTCCTCCTCTTCTCCGCATCGCCGTGGCCTCTTCTTCCTCCCCGGCCAGGAGCCGCTGCTGCACCTCGGCAGCGCCCGTCCTCGCCATCCCGTCGCCTGGCTCGCTGGAGTCAGCAGCCGTCCTTGACTGCGTCGCCTCCAGCAGCCTCATTGCCAAGTTGCCGCTGCCACGGCCTCGTCGTCGTGCTGTCTCCTTTTGCTTGTCTGCTGCTGTTTTTTTCGCCAAGTGCACGAGGGACCCCAAGATTCGTCAAGTTCGACTACACGATGAAACACCTAGTACCCTTCATTTTGTCAAGACCGGCAAGTTGAAGACCCAAGTACCACGACGACTCGAGACCGAGTCCGGCAAGACCGCTACGACCGAGAACGACTACACGATGCGTCAATGTTCCTCTCCGGTGCCCCGAGGACCGAGTACACCTACACGACGAGACCGCAAGTACCCCCTACGACAAGTACCACGACAAGTACCACGACGACCGAACGGCTTCGATGACATGAACATCTACGTGCGAGTACAACTACCGTCGCCGAGACCAAGTACCTATATGAATGTGTACCACTACCGTCGCGACGACTACTTCCTCTCCGAACGGAACGCCTACTTCCTCTATGAATCGCGAGAACGGCTACATAACGTGTTCGACTACTTCCTCTACGGCTCGTGTTCCACTACTTCCTCTACGACCTCGAATCCCTCCGAGAACGATTGCTCCGAAGGTATAACCCCGAGACGATGCCCGTCGTATGCATGTGTTGTATGAGATGCTCCACTTGTGTGCTCCGTGCCCATTGTGCCCGAATCATCTTTTGTCGTGCTCCTCGGTTGCCTCGTCGCCGACCCGTGGGAACCCGGCGACGGGATCATCCCACCTTCCATCTTGTTCCGCACGTTCACGCCATCTTTCCTTTTGCACCGGACTCTCAACGAGTTACCGGAACCGATATGTTGCCGGGGCATCATTTTCGGATCGTTTCCGTGGCACCCTTTCATTCCACCACGGTGACAAATGCTTCATATCTCTTCATGTCAACCTTTAACTAAAATTGCATAAAACTTGTTCATGTCATCCGCATCATGTTAACAACATTTAATATGTGTGAATTGTTGTTGCTTTAATAATTGCTAAACATGCTCATGGGGATTTTCCGGAATTGTTGTTGTTATTTCCGGCCTCATTTAAAATGCCTAAATAGGTAGTTTGCTTATGCTTCACCTCTTGTCATGTTAACAAACATTTAATCTTGTCTTGTAAATAGTGAGAGTCAATTAAAGAATTAAATGTGGTGTTTCGTCAATATGCAACTCGTTGCATATTGAGCTCCACTTAACTTGTAGTATTGTTTGTGCACTTTGCCATGACATGCATAATTAAACCGGACATGCATCATACTTGGATGTGCATCGTATGCCATGTTTATGCATGTGTGTTTACCATGTTGTTTCCTTCTTTCCGGTTGCTACTCTTGTTAGCTTCGGTTTCGTTCCGGAGTTGTGAGGATTCGCTCGACTATGTTGCTTCGTCTTCTTCATGGACCCGTTCTTCTTCCTTGCGGAATCCCAGGCAAGATGATCATACCCTTGGATACCTTTACTACCATTGCCATGCTTAGTTGTCTCGATGCTATCGTTACATGTCGCGCTACCCATCTTTTATGTCAGCCTCTCCTTGTTGCCATGAAGCCTCTAACCTTGAAACCTTCCTAGCAAAACCACTGTTTGGCTATGTTACCCGCTTGCTCAGCCCCTCTTATAGCGTTGTTAGTTGCAGGTGAAGATGAAATTTGTTCCAGGAGGGAACTTGTTGTTGTCATATCACAATATCTATTATTATTATTAACACACCTATATACTGGGCATGGGTGGAAGGCTTGGCCTTTTGCTCGGTGTTTTGTTCCACTCATGCCACCTTAGGCGCCGATAAACCGGCATTATGTTCCTTGATTTTGCGTTCCTTACACGATGGGTGGATGGGGACCCCTTGACAGTTCGATTTTGAATAAAACTCCTCCAGCAAGGCCCAACATTGGTTTTAATTTGCCTCATAATAACAACTTAATTAATTAATTAATTTGCATAGGGAGTTAGCGCTACCCGAGGATTCTTAATTCTACATAGCAGGGGGGGCCAGTGCTGATGGTGTCGTGGAAATAGCACGACAGATGTCCGGTTTAACGGACTTGATGATGGAACCATCGCACGGGTTAGCTTGAAGGGGTTCATAGCACACAAAGGACACAGAGGGTTTATACTAGTTCGGCCCCTTCGATGAAGGTAAAAGCCTACGTCTAGTTGGTTTGGTATTGCTTGGGCGTCGGATTACAGGGAGCGGATTCGCTTGCCTGCGTCTCGACGGGTTGATTGTCGCTTGTCCCTGAACCGTCGCCGGGTCGCCCCTTTATATAGAGGGTACGCCTGTTCCGGTTTACAGAGTCCCGAGGCCGGCTCATATCTGTGTCCGCCTCGGTCTCTGTCTTTTCTTCCTTATCTCTCAAGTTACATCACGGGGCGGTTTACAAACCTTAATTCTATACATGGGCCCTAAGATCTTTATGGGCCGTAGCTTTTACTACATATTACAAACAAATATATTAACAAAGCCGGTTTATACTAGCCGGTTTATACCTGCTAGTTATATCCCTGACATTAGGCCCCAGAATGATTTGAACTTGTTCATATCAGTCTTCTCTTGTATAATTTTCTTCTGTCTTTTCATCCTTATAAACCGGCTCTGACGTCATCCTCAGGGATCATTAAATCTGACAGTGACATCATCTCCGCATTTAACGCCGCGAGCTGTACTGTAGCTTATTTTAAAGGTTATCCCGAAAATCGAGGCGTCAAAGGATCTTTATCCGATTTTTTGTCTCCTCGATTCCCGCACCTGTCGCTTCAGATCTGACTTTTCTTTATAAATACCGCCACCCCCATTCATTATCTTCTTCCTGCTCTGTCTTCCTCCTCCGTCGCCCAACGTCATCTTCGCCCGAGCTCGAACCGCCGCCGCCGTCCGCTGGATCCAAGCCCTCACTGGCCGCTGCATCACCCTGAGCTCGACCAGAGAGACTCCGCCGCCGATTCTTGCCGCTCCAGGTACGTCCTTCTTCCCCATTATCAGTCTGCAACTTCTAGGGTTTTCTTCCTACGCCTCCGCCATTAGAGCCTTAATAGAAGCTTCCTCTTGTTCGACCTTAAGCCGATGATTTCTAGTAACTTTGTCCTTCAGATCTGGCCTTTAAATTGTATTTTTACCCTGCTGTAAATACTTCGGATCTCCATTGTTCCTGTCTAGCCTGTAGATTTATCCGCTTAGTATAAGATCCCTGTAGCTCCTTCCCGTATACTCTCACATTAGTTTCTCTTTTCTTAGCATGCTTAGATCTATTCCTCCTTAGCTATCTTTTAAAAACCTGTTTTCTCCTCGGTAGATCTGCTAAGTATGTTCCGGTTTAAGCTGATATGCCCTGTTCTTGCGAAACTCTGTAATTTTAACGCGACGGTTTAGCTGTTCCCCTTCAACTGCCATTAACCGGAAATGGTGTAACCTGTCATTATTGCCGGTTTAACCATGCCATTAGTCCTTAGTTAAACCGTTGCGTAACTTTCATAGATAGTTTCCGGTTTATACCGCTGTATTTTCATAATCCGTTTTCTGTACTTTCTCTTTTCCAGTACTTTGCTCTTTCGTTGCAATGGCTAAGCAGTATGTCTCTTGCGATTGGGTTCCTTCTCTCATCACTGAGGATGATTTGATCAAAATTTCTGAGATTGGCACGTTAGGACCTCAGTCTGTTTTAAAGTGGCGGGCTCCAGGGAATGAATGCCCTCCTACTCCCAGGCCCGGGGAGGTCATTGTGTTTTTTGATCATATATCTCGTGGCTTTTCTCCCCCCGGTTCAAAAATTTTCCGGGATGTTCTTGCTGCTTTCCAACTGCACCCTCAGGATATTGGACCCAATTCTGTCTCAAACATCTGTGACTTCCAAGTGTTTTCAGAAGTATATCTGCAAGAAGAACCTTCTGTCGATCTATTCCGGGATTTCTTTCATTTGAACCGGCGCACCGAGTTTACCAGCGGACCGCATCAGGAGCTTGGTGGCGTCAGTATTCAGAAAAGGAGGGATGTTGTTTTCCCACATGCCGCTTTACACACTCATCCGAAAGACTGGAACAAGTCATGGTTTTACTGCATTGATACTTCTCCTGAAGGGGAGAACCCTCTGCCGGGTTACCGTGAAACCCGTATTCCGGAGAATCATCCTTTGCCACAATGGCTTGGCTCTGTTGAACGGACCCGGTTTTCATCTCAGCTCTCCAGGTTAAGAGCTTTCATAGCTAACGGTTTGATTGGGACTGATTTCCTACGCTGCTGGTTATCTTGGAGCATACTTCCTCTGAGCCAGCGTTCTCAGCTAATGTGCAAATATTCTGGTAAACCGGATGATCCTCAAAGGTTTACCAAAGATAAGCTTTCTGAATCGGAAGTAATAGAATCAGCCAAGAAGATCCTCAATGTCTCTCTAGCAGACTGCAACAAGGTCGGTTTAGCTCCATATTATAAGAAGAATAAACTGCCCGCAGTAAGTTTCACTTTACCCTGTATTTGCGATCTGTTTCTTTTAAACCATCTATCAATCGTCTTTCTTTCTTTTGTTTAGGCTGATGATCCCTTCTGGAAGAGGAAACCTCAGGAAAAAACCGGCAAACAGGTTCGCCGAAAAACGTTCGCCAATAAGAAAAGAAAAGCAGCCGTTGATGCCGATTCTTCCACTGAAGATGATGACCCGGAATCTGAGGTATGCTTTAATCCGGATTAGATTTTGCCTTCGTATACTTATAACTGTATCTAACGATAACTTTTTTCACAGGAGTTGCCTGAAGGTGATAACCCGGCTGAAATTGAGGTAACCATTCTTTCCTCTGACTCAGAACCTCTTCCGCAAAAAAGTCGCCGGACCGTCCGGAAATACCAATTTTCTCATCCTTACGCTCAGTTGGACCCTAACTTTGCTTTGAAGAAACAACAGCACGAAGCTCTTCGCCGGACCACTCGCCATAGTGGCCTGGCGGTGGAATCATCTGGAATTTCTTTAAACCCGGTTCGAAAACGCCGTGCTGAGGTGATACTTTCTCCGACTTCCCTTCATCCCAAGGCCGGGCTTATCCGAAAACCTCTTAAACCGTCTGTATCAGGAAACTCCACTGTCTTCCTCTGGTGAATCGATCGCTACACAGCTTCCTCCACTAAAAACCGTCCCAGGGTAACTTTTCACACCTTTTCCGGTTTATGATTCCTTTGTTTTATAACGTCAACTCATTTTTACATATTTTTCCAGCAAACCGAAACCCAGCAAGAAGCCCAAGGCAAATAAGCCTATTGTTGAACCTACTGTGGATGATCCGGTTGCTAATCCGTCAACAATTGTTCCTCCAGAGGGTGAGCCCGTAGCTCCTATTGAAGACCCTGCACCAACAGATCACATTTCTGCTCCTGAGCATCCTACTGCTGAAGATGTCCAGAATCCGCCAAGTCCAGCTCGGGTTAATTCTCCTCAGACTAATCCAGCGTCTCCTGATCCGGCTCATACTGTCACTCCCCCCAATGTACCAACCTCTCCTGATGTTGTGGTAACCGGGGCTGCTTATGTTGCTCCAGCTGAACCCACCGTTTTAGCCAAACATACGGCTAAAGCGGAAAAACTGTCTCAAGAAAAGGGGAAGTGGAGTACTGAAATATCCAGCCTTTCCGGTATGAGCGCTCAAGAAATTTACTCTGGGTATCTGAACCGGCTCCACAGCAGTCGGGATTATGAAGCCAGCCTGGTTAACCTAATGAGGGAAAAGTATGAGGTAAAACTTCTTCTGACTTTTGTTCTTTTGATATGTCTCTATCTCATAACAGCCCCGAAGTTCTGGTTTAGCTGCATGTTGAAGGTGAACCGGAACTTTATAGATTGTACCCTTGATCTTTACATTAGCCCCCAAGTATCAAGTATATAACTTGTTTATGTATTTGATACTTGTAAGAATTGCTGACGATACTTCAACTATGCATTAGCCCCCAAGTGTCAAGCAGACAACTTGTTTGTGTGCTTGAGATTTGTAACTTTAAATTGTCCTTTCTTTACTGCTTCAACTGCCATTAGCCCCCAAGTGTCAAGTAGACAACTTGGTTGTGTGCTTGAGACTTTACTAAATATCACCTCTTTTCTTTGAACTGTGTCTGCAGACTGAGTTGAACCGGAATGCTCTTGAAATTAATGAACTTCGAAGCCGTCTTACTGAAACAGAGTCTGCCGCTTCAAAGGCTAAAAAAGAACTTCAAGTGAGCTTAAAGACTGCTGAAGACTTGAAGAAATTCTTTGAAGAAGAGCGGACTACTTTTGAGGTTCAGAAGAAGGATCTGGAAAAACGGGTTCAGGATGCTGAAGGAGCACTTAATCCGGTTACTGAGGAATTGACCGGTTTAAAACGGCAAATTGACTTGATGACCTCTGCTGTCTTTGGTGAGTATAATTTGAACTCCTGCCTTTATCTTTGTAACCTGTGCTTTGTACCGGTTTAACTATGATTGTTGTGTGTAGGGCGTCGTGTCTCCCATGTTGGGGATGACTTACGGAAAAAACTCAAAGCTTGCTACACCTTGGTCGAACAGCTGTACTCCGGGACGCAAAGGATCATCAGTGCTACTTCTTTTGGTAAACCGGCCCCTTCAACGATCCAAGATACTTTGAACAAGTTGTCTGTTTTGCCGGTTCGTCTCGAAGAAGTCAAGAAATCTGCTGCGCGGGGTGGTGCTCTTCTGGCCCTTACGAGGGCTAAGGCTTGGTTCCCGGATCTTGATCCGGAGGAGGCTTTCACCGGATTCCCGGATACAAAGGAGGACGGCTCACCTTTCACCGAAACGGATCTCTATGCCCTGACGAAAGAGATGCGCCCCCTCGCCAGCAAGCTTGCTGCTGAATCGGATTTGTCCAGATATCATCCAGGATACAATTTGCAGAATGAGCGGGTGGAGCGACCGGTTTACGATACCGTCAACTTAATTCCGCCGGTTCGTCCTCACACCTTTGCTCCTGATATTGATCCTGCTGAACTTATCAACGATGAGGTGTATTTCTGGGCCTTGGCGAAGATTGATTGGCGTGCGCCGGACTTCCAACCGCTTCATGAAGATGAAGATGTTCCGGATCAAGGCGATGGCCAGCTGTCTAAGCAAGGAGAAGCATAACCTCGAATTTTATTGCTGTAATCATGATCTGTATTCCGTCAAAACAATGTTTCCAAACTGTGGGGCTTGCCATGCCTTGTAATAGTTTAGCCGAAACTTATCGTGCTTCAATCCGAATATTTTGTCTTTTCTGAAATACTCTCCGGTTGACCTGTTGTCTGATGTTGGTTGCCTTCCTCTGCTTATACAGAAAAAATATCGAAAAATATGTCCTAGTGGCTTACCACTGGACGGATTAATTTGTTCTCTTAAAGCATAAGCATATTTTACTAAAAATGACTTTTATACCTGAGATTTATATGTGGCCAACACTCTTTTAAACCGGTAGGACTTTAAAGCCGCTTTATGAAGATCTTCATGGATCCAAGTAGAAACTCGAAATCCTCCGGTCCATCTTGATGATAAATCCGGTTCATCTTGTTCGGAAAGTTGTAACTTTTGTCTGATACACGATCCGGGTTTTATTGAACGCCGGTTTACTTTATGCTGGTATTCATGATCCAGACTTTCCATTTCATAGATATGTGGTCAACTTGTGTAGCTGTTCC
The DNA here is from genome assembly GCA_902687465.1 of Secale cereale. Taxonomy (NCBI): domain Eukaryota; kingdom Viridiplantae; phylum Streptophyta; class Magnoliopsida; order Poales; family Poaceae; genus Secale; species Secale cereale. Next base: position 181,845,955 of record LR738710.1, read on the forward strand.
ACTCCGGTTTATAAGGTTATAAAACACAAAAACACCAAAAATATGCAAATTTTGCAAATAAGACCATGCAGTCGAGGCTTTTTCAAGAGCTGCCAGGCTCAAAGCAAGGTTCAGCCAATCACTGGGACGCGGATTGGCCGACACTCCCAGAGGGCCTAGCCAATCACTGAACGTGGAATTATCCAACTTTCCAGAGGGCCGAAAGAACCGGAAATAAAAACTGAGCCAATCACTGGGACGCGGATTGGCCGACACTCCCAGAGGGCCTAGCCAATCACTGAACGTGGCATTACCCAACTTTTCAGAGGGCCGATTCTATGAAACTAATCCGATCACTGGGAGTAGATAATACTCCTCCCAGAGGGCCTCCAGGGTTCCTCCTGAACCGGTGGGTCAATGTACCAACTGAGCCAATCACTGGGACGCGGATTGGCCGACACTCCCAGAGGGCCTAGCCAATCACTGAATGTGGCATTACCCAACTTTTCAGAGGGCCGATTCTATGAAACTAATCCGATCACTGGGAGTAGATAATAACACTCCCAGAGGGCCTCCAGGGTTCCTCCTGAACCGATGGGTAGTTTGTGAAGCTTTCTCTCCTTGAACCGGATGTGATCTCATGTTCTTGAGAGTTTTATTGCTCCTTTATCTATTCTGCAAAAAATCAATTTCTAAACCGGCCAATATATTTATTTACGGTATCGGATAATAAACTTGTATGTATATGGGTTGCTTTCACAAGATTTTTTGCATATGGAAAAAGGGCTAAGCCCCCGGTTTACCGAGGGTGCCGGTTTATTCATTACTTATAATATATACATAGGATACATTGGAGCACATAGCTCAGGTATAATACGGCCGCAAATGGGCGATGTTCCACGGCCTCTTCGTCTCCTCTTCTGATGTTCGTGAATCCTTGTGTTCCCGAACGTCCACCAAGTAATATGAGCCGTTGTGTAGATTCTTGCTGACCACAAAGGGCCCTTCCCAAGGTGGGGATAACTTGTGCATATCTGTTTGGTCTTGGATGAGCCGGAGTACCAAGTCACCCTCCTGGAACGTTCTTGTTCTAATCCGGCGGCTATGATATCTGCGCAAGTCTTGCTGATAAATCGCCGACCGTGCTGCAGCTATATCACGCTCTTCATCCAGCCGGTCTAAACCGTCCTGCCTTGACTCCTCATTGATTGCTTCCACATAGGCCGTTACCCGTGGTGAGTCATGACGTATATCACTTGGAAGAACTGCTTCAGAACCATAAACCATGAAGAAAGGCGTGTAGCCTGTAGACCGGTTTGGCGTAGTGTTAATACTCCAAAGAACAGATGGCAATTCCTCCACCCAACATCCAGGGGTTCTCTGCAAAGGTGTCATAAGCCGGGGTTTGATACCTCGCAAAATCTCCTGATTTGCCCTTTCGGCCTGACCGTTGGTCTGGGGGTGGGCCACTGAAGACACATCTAAACGAATGTGTTCTCTTTGACAAAATTCCTTCATCTCACCCTTAGATAAGTTGGTACCATTGTCTGTGATGATGTTGTGTGGAAAGCCAAACCGGAATATTACTTTCTTGATGAACTTAACTGCCGTTGCCGCATCACACTTGCTTATAGGCTCCGCTTCAACCCATTTTGTGAACTTGTCTACTGCCACTAGTAGATGAGTTTTCTGATCTTGGGATCGCTTGAAAGGCCCAACCATATCAAGCCCCCAAGTTGCAAAAGGCCAAGTTATTGGTATCATCCGGAGTTCCTGTGCTGGAACCAGAGCACGCCTTGAGAACTTCTGACAAACATCACACTTCCGGACCAGATCTGCCGCATCTGCATGTGCGGTTAACCAATAGAAACCATGTCGGAATGCCTTAGCCACCAATGATTTTGAACCGGCATGATGACCACAATCCCCTTCATGAATCTCCCTTAGAATCTCGCAACCTTCCTCAGCTGAAACGCATCGTTGAAATACTCCAGAAGTACTACGATGGTGAAGCTCTCCGTTTGCAATCGTCATGGACTTAGAGCGCCGGATTATCTGTCGTGCTTCCTCTTCGTCTTCCGGCAACTCTCCCCGGCTCAGGTATGCCAAATAGGGTAGCGTCCAATCCGGAATAATATGGAGTGCTGCAACTAACTGTGCCTCTGGGTCCGGAACAGCTAGGTCTTCTTCCGAAGGTGTCTGAACCGAAGGACTGTGCAATTCATCCAAAAAGGTATTTGGTGGTACAGGTTTACGTTGCGACCCTAGCCGGCTCAGAGCGTCGGCCGCTTCGTTTCTCCGCCGGTCTATGTGATCCACCTGATATCCCTTAAAGTATCCTGCGACTGCTTCAACCTCTCGTCTATAAGCCGCCATGAGGGGATCTCTTGAATCCCACTTGCCGGAAACTTGCTGTGCCACTAGATCCGAGTCACCCAGGCACTTAACCCGGCTCAAATTCATCTCCTTTGCTAGCCGCAAACCATGAAGTAATGCCTCATATTCTGCTGCATTATTAGTGCAAGGAAATAATAAGCGGAGGACATAGCAAAATTTATCACCTCTGGGGGAAGTTAAGACAACTCCAGCCCCCGAACCCTCTAACTGTTTTGAACCGTCAAAGTGAATCGTCCAATAAGTAAGATCCGGCTTGTCCTCAGGAGTCTGCAACTCTGTCCAATCATTGATGAAGTCTACCAATGCCTGAGATTTTATAGCAGTGCGTGGTACATATTTCAACTCATGCGGGCTGAGCTCGATGGCCCACTTTGCTACCCTGCCTGTAGCTTCCCTGTTCTGGATTATATCCCCCAACGGTGCTGAACTAACCACAGTTATTGGATGTCCTTGGAAATAATGCTTCAGCTTCCGGTTTTCCATGAACACCCCATATACTAACTTCTGCCAATGAGGGTATCTCTGCTTGGACTCAATGAGTACTTCACTTACATAATAAACCGGGCGCTGAACCGGGTGCTCCTTCCCTGCTTCCTTGCGCTCAACCACAATTGCGACACTGACCGCTCGTGTATTAGCAGCAACGTATAACAGCAAAGGCTCCTTGTCAGCGGGCGCAGCAAAAACCGGTGGTTTTGCTAGTTGCCGTTTCAGATCCTCAAACGCTGCGTTTGCCTCATCACTCCAGATAAACTGGTCCGTTTTCCTCAACATCTGGTGAAGTGGGATCGCCTTCTCTCCCAAGCGACTGATGAACCGGCTTAATGCTGTGATCCGGCCAGCTATGCGCTGAACATCGTTGATGCAAACCGGTTTAGTCAAAGACGTGATGGCCTTGATCTTCTCTGGGTTAGCTTCTATTCCTCTGTTCGAGACCAAGAATCCCAAGAGCTTACCAGCTGGAACACCAAAGGCACATTTTTCCGGATTAAACATCATCCTGTAAGCCCGAAGATTATCAAAGGTTTCCTTGAGATCCTCTATCATTGTTCCTTCTTTCTTCGATTTGACCACAGTGTCATCCACATAGGCATGAACGTTCCTCCCTATCTGCCCCTTCAAACAATTCTGAACGCAACGTTGATAAGTTGCCTGTGCACACTTAAGTCCAAAAGGCATAGACACATAGCAAAAAGCACCAAAAGGAGTTATGAAAGCTGTCTTCTCTTGGTCTTCCACCGCCATCTTGATCTGGTGATACCCTGAATATGCATCCAGGAAACTTAGCCGCTCACACCCCGCCGTGGCGTCGATGATCTGATCGATGCGAGGTAGAGCAAAAGGATCAGTTGGGCAAGCCTTATTGAGGTCCGTGTAGTCCACACACATCCTCCACTTCCCATTCTTCTTTAAAACCAGCACCGGATTAGCCAACCACTCCGGATGAAAAACTTCCACTATGAACCCTGCGGCCAAAAGTCTGGCCACTTCTTCTCCTATAGCCTTGCGCCTCTCTTCGTTGAAGCGGCGCAGATACTGTTTAACCGGTTTAAACTTTGGATCAATGTTTAACTTGTGCTCAGCGAGTTCCCTCGGTATACCTGGCATGTCAGAAGGTTTCCATGCAAAGATATCCCGGTTCTCACGGATGAACTTGATGAGCGCGCTTTCCTATTTGGGATCAAGGTTAGCGCTGATAGTGAATTGTTTAGACGAGTCTCCAGGCACAAAATCAACTTGCTTGGTCTCTTCAGCTGACTTAAACTTCAACGCCGGATCATGCTCGGTGGTTGGTTTCTTCAGCGGAGTCATATCTGCCGGATCAACATTATCTTTATAAAATTTTAGCTCTTCGGTGGCACATACTGCTTCCGCATAAGCTGCATCACCTTCCTCACATTCCACTGCTATCTTGCGACTTCCATGAACTGTGATCGTGCCCTTATGACCCGGCATCTTAAGCTGCAAATAAACATAACACGGCCTAGCCATAAACTTAGCATAAACCGTCCTTCCAAACAGAGCATGATATGGACTTTTGATCTTGACAACTTCGAAAGTGATCATCTCTGACCTAGAATCATATTCGTTCCCAAAGGTAACTTCCAAGTCAATCTTTCCAACTGGATAAGCTGACTTACCTGGGACCACTCCATGAAACACCGTGTTTGATTGCCTTAGCTTCTTATCTGTTAGACCCATACGACGGAAAGTCTCGTAATATAAGATATTGATACTGCTACCACCATCCATGAGAACTTTAGTAAATTTGTAACCCCCTACTTGAGGTGCTACTACCAAGGCTAAGTGGCCCGGATTATCCACCCGCATTGGGTGGTCTTCTCTACTCCACACAATAGGCTGCTCCGACCATCGAAGAAATTGTGGCGTCGCCGGTTCTACCGCATTAACAGCCCGCTTTAAAACCTTCTGGTCTCTCTTACACAGACTTGTGGTGAAGACATGATATTGCCCGCTACTTAACTCCTTCGGATTACTCTGATATCCGGATTGCGGCTGCTGTGCCTGACGCTGTTGCTGCTGATTTCCCTGATTATTGTAACTCCCTTGGCCCTGCTGCTGATTATTTTGATTATTGTAACTACCTTGATGATGTGATTGACTGCCCTGACCATTATAGTTTCCTTGGTTATTTTGGCCGCCTGCCCGGGGTTGATAACCACCGTTATTGCCCCTATATCCTGATCCGGAGCTGTTCCCCTGATGACCCGGACCATAGAATCCAGGCCCTGATCCGCCATGTGGGGGTCGATTAGGAGGATTGAACCGGCCCGCTATTGCCTTCATAATGGGTATGCACTCTCTCATGGTATGCTTTGCCACCTTCCCGTTTCCGCTATGCTTCGGACAAGGCTGATCTAACTCCCGATCCCAGCCAAAAGTTCCTCCGCTGGTTTGTGAAGATGGATCTCCCGGGCTACGCTGAAAACCCCCTTGTACCTGAGTGTTGGCCACGAAGTCTGAACCACCCTCTGCTTTCCGTTTGCCCAAAAAACTTGCGGTAACCGGATTGATCGGTGCCGGTTTACCAGACTTGCCAACCTTCCCAGCCTTGTCTCCTTCTACTTCCGGATACTTTGTGTTATCAGAGTCTCCGTATTTCACCAGGGCACTCATTAAAGTTCCCATATCATTGCAGTCCCTCTTAAGCCGTCTGAGTTTTAACTTTAAAGATTCAAACCGGCAATTGTTCTCCAATGTCACTATTGCCGTACTAGGATTAATACCATTCGAAGAGTGCAAAATCTCTGCTACTCTCCGTACCCAAGCTGCCGTAGACTCCTGCTCTCCTTGCACACAAGCTGCTAGGTCTATCACTGACATCGGCTGTTTACATGTATCCTTGAAGTTTTTGATAAACTGGCTGCGCAGTTCCCCCCATGATCCAATAGAGTTCGGAGGTAGAGCTTTCAGCCAGGTCCGGGCCGTGCCCTCGAGCATCATAGTAAAGTATTTGGCACAAGCCGATTCATCCACGTCCAGCATCTCCATGGCCATCTCATAACTTTCAACCCAAGCTTCCGGTGGTAAATCGGCTGTGTAATTAGGTACCTTGTGGGGCCCTTTAAAATCTTTGGGCAGCTTGACACTCCGTAAAGCGGGGACAAGACACTGCACCCCGAAGGAACTCGCCGTAACCCCCGTGTCTGCAGTAGCTGTGTGGACCGGCATTGTCTGACGAACCTCCTCCCTAGCACCTGATCTGACCCGGTTTATGTCTGGAGCCGGCATCGCCGCCCCTGCCGGATTATCCTGCCTGCGCTGATGTCTCCTACGCTCACTGCTAGACACTTCTGGCTCCTCCCAATGTCTAGTATAACTTCGGCTAGGACGCGGTGTTGAATGTAACCTTTCCCTGCTATGAGAATACGCTTGTTGCTGCATCAACGCCGTATTAAGTAGCTTCTGGACCCTGCGCGCCTCGATCGCCACCGGAGATGTCTCTTCCGCAGGTAAAGCGGCCAAACGCGCCGCTGCTGCAGCAATGTTATCCAAGGGGTTTGAATAATGACCCGGGGGGACAGGAACATAAGGTGCCGACGTAATCCGGCGCTCCGGCTCTGCGGTGGGTTGCTGAACCGGCTCCTCCCTGGCCGGGGTGCCCTCCGGTTTAAAGCCGGATTGTTACTGGCCCCAGCTCCGGGTGTCCTGAACAGATTCGCTGCTTCATAAACCGGCGGTATACGGGACCGGTATTTTCATCCCCTTACTCCTTCCATTGAAGCTTGCTCCATCCTCAAGTAAAAAGCCTGATCATCCAATTTCGCTTGTCTCACCGCCATCATCTCTCTTTCTGCCTTCAGGTCCTCTTTTACCTGATCAATCCGGCCTTTCAACTGAAGGAGCTCTGCATCATGATGCGCCTTGTCTGCTGGAGCTACCGCTTCCACCGCTTTAGCTGTAAACTCCTCGATCAAGGTGGATAGAACTTCAGTAAGTGAGGGGTTTGAACTGCTTCCCCCTGCACCAGCTTCCGCCGTCGTCCCGTTCATCGGAGGCTGTGAACCGGCCATGAAGACCGCCACCCGGTTTGGCGGGTCGAAGGGGCCCGGAATACTGTTTCCATCGGACTCGCCCTCAGACCGGCTGTCTTGCAACTGATACAGAGATTCAGTTTCTCCGGATGAAGATTCGTCGTCTGAGTAGACAACTGTTGCACCATTAGATTCTGATCCGTCCTCGGCTCGACCTCTGTGGATTGCTCCAACGAACACATGCTTCACGGCAGGCTGAATCCGGGCCGATCTCGCACGCTGAGCCGGCTCGACGATGTTGGGGAAGATGTCCGGCTCAGGCCCCGGTTCGCCGATTTTACCGATGAAGACTTGGATGCTGCCGAAGGGAACCCGGTACCCATATTCAATCGAATCGGCTTCCGGTCCCCAACCTGCGTTGTCGATGTAGATCCGGCCGCGGCGACTCTTGGTCATCCGGCCGACCGCGTAACCCTTGAGCCCTTCGAAGCTGCCCTTCAAGAACTCGAAACCATCGTGCGCAGGCCCCACGGTGGGCGCCAACTGTCGTGGAAATAGCACGGCAGATGTCCGGTTTAACGGACTTGATGATGGAACCATCGCACGGGTTAGCTTGAAGGGGTTCATAGCACACAAAGGACACAGAGGGTTTATACTAGTTCGGCCCCTTCGATGAAGGTAAAAGCCTACGTCTAGTTGGTTTGGTATTGCTTGGGCGTCGGATTACAGGGAGCGGATTCGCTTGCCTGCGTCTCGACGGGTTGATTGTCGCTTGTCCCTGAACCGTCGCCGGGTCGCCCCTTTATATAGAGGGTACGCCTGTTCCGGTTTACAGAGTCCCGAGGCCGGCTCATATCTGTGTCCGCCTCGGTCTCTGTCTTTTCTTCCTTATCTCTCAAGTTACATCACGGGGCGGTTTACAAACCTTAATTCTATACATGGGCCCTAAGATCTTTATGGGCCGTAGCTTTTACTACATATTACAAACAAATATATTAACAAAGCCGATTTATACTAGCCGGTTTATACCTGCTAGTTATATCCCTGACAGATGGTGTTGGTCCCAAATAGAGTCGTGTGCGGTGCCACCCAGTTATCTGGGGTCTTCGGTTGCTGTACGCTGTGCTCATCCGGTCGTGGCCTGAGACGAGATACGCGCGGCTACTATCAGGGTGTCGGCACGCCGGGAGGTCTTGCTGGACTTGTTTTACCATTGTCGAAATGTCTTGTGCTACCGGGATGCCGAGCCTGATCGGATTTCCCTAAGATAAGGAGTGATGATATTATATTTTCACTTCAGCTAATCGTGAGAGCTTGTGATGGGCTAAGTTGGAACACCCCTGCAGGGTTATGATCTTTCGAAAGTCGTGCCCGCGGTTATGTGGCAGATTGGAATTTGTTAATGTCCGGTTGTAGAAAACTTGACAGATGATCCGAAGTAAAACACACAACTGTGTGAGTAACTGTGACTGTCTCTTTTCACTTTGAGAAGAGAACACGGTGGGGTTATGTTTGACTCGTATGTAGTTAGGATCTTTAGCGATCACTACTTTTGCGACCGTTGCGTAGATGCTCATCTTATTCTGGTACTCGTAAGTTAGCCACCATATTTTGCTTAGCCGCTGCTGCAACCTCACCACTTTACCTCTTCCTACCCATAAAGCTTTGCTAGTCTTGTTACCCATGGTTATGGGATTGCTGAGTCCTCGTGGCTCATAGATACTACAACACCAGATGCAGGTTCAGCCGAGAATGATGCAGGAGCTGGTTCAAGTACTTCACTGGGAGCTCGATGATGAGCGTGGCCGTATGCTTGAGACGTTTCGACGATCAGTAGTGGTTTCTACTAGGATTCGATCCTGACCTGTGGCTTTATGTTGTTTTGGTATCTTTCTTTTGGATCTTCGCCCGTAGTCGGGTTGTGATGTTTTGAATGATGTTTTGCTTATGTAATGTATAGTGTGAAGTGGCGAGTGTAAGCCAACTATCTCCTTTTGCAATTTAATCCCTCTTTTACATGAGTCGTGCAAAGATACCAAACTTGCGATCATTCCAGAATGGGCTTATATCTTTAAGTCGTGCCTCGACACGTAGGAGATATAGTCCCATCCTGGGCATTACACTATCACCGGGAATTATTCCCAAATACTTCTTGTCTCTTGACAATTGGTAATCATTTATGTGGTAGAAATTGTTGATCATCTTTACATTGGCTTTTGCTTTTGTTCGGCCTATTTCTTTCCAAGATTGCATCAACTCCCATTGCCTTCTGTGCCACTTGTGGATCTTGTTGTTTTCTTGATCTTGTCTACTGTTTTATAGATATAGCGAAAGTGGTGATCCCATCATGTGCATTTCGTATTCAAATGCAAATTCTCTATAATGCACAATTCTTGGGGGAGCTATCCTATTTTCGATAGAACACTCATCTTGTGATCCATTTGAAGTGTGTGTTGATGGAAGGCAAGCCGTTTCTTTTTGGTACTTGTGCCATCATGAAACTTTATAGATGGGTTGGTTTGTTTGGAACCATCCTCTCTTTTGGGAGTCAGGTATCTTTCCTTTTGCGTGTATCAATGGATATCTCATTCCTTGATGTATCTTCTAATAGATATCTTCCAAGTGATGATTTCTCCATTTGGTATCCTATTTTCACTTGGTATTTCTTTTTCATTTTGTTTCGTTTCTTGAAAGTCTTGAGCATGCATATTTACTTCATGTATTTTCTTTGGCATGTTTTCTTTCTTTAACCCAATATATAGGGGAAACTCCACCTAGTCTCAATTTGGATGAGATGTGCATGAAATTCATTTTCATATATAAATGCACATGTGTTTGTGGAGTTTGTCCTATGTATTGGTATTTCTAACTCTTTGGTCCCAATGAGTTTGGGTACCATTTTGTTTGCGTTGTTGTTCTAGGAACAATTGGAGATGCATTGGATGCTCGGCTCATTCAAAAGGAAGGTGGTGTCACCATGTGCTTATTGGAGTCAAGCTAGGATGATCAATGAACTACTATCTACCTTCAATTGGTATCTACTACATCCTTCCAATGGTATCTCGGTAACAAGTATCACCATCTACTTCATGCACACATTTCTTGCACCAACCTTGTGTAGGTTGTATCATGGCATGTTAGTCATTCCTTCTAATGATACTTGTTTCCTTTCTCAAAGCATCCCAACAATGATCTCTTGTTGCTAGTTGTGATGTCTTTGATGCTCGTGTGGTTGGAACTCATTAATATACAATAAGAACATATCTAGCCATGTGCTATGCCTTCAAGCAAATATCTTATTGGTATATTTATGACTTCCTTGGGGATATCTTATTCATTCCTTTTTGCAACAATTTTGTGTGTACATCCTTCTTTGTGGATTGATATCATCATGATCTTCATCTACCTAGAATCTTATACACTTGAGAGAGGTTGCATATCTATTTGATATCCCCTTATTTCACGTCCACCTTTTTGTTCCTGTTTTATTTCTTTGGTGGCTCCGTGAAAGCCTTTGCCTTGAGTGCGGATCTTATATCATTGCATCTTGATGCACTCTTTTGTGGTGAAGATTTTTTTCTCTTGCTTGTCTTGACGAGGCTTTTGCCATTTCTATTGGTTTCCCTCCTCATGACAAAGCTATCCTTTTTATATCTTCACCACAGGTTGTCACAAGCATAGGTTAATTATATGATTAGTAGTGAGCTTGTGAACCCATTTGCTATTGTGTGTGGGAATGATAGGCCTTGCACTGTGTATCTCATTCATTCAAGAGTATACTGATGCTTAATGTTCATCCATACATTAATCTTCTCAAGTGCTTTGCCATGACTCACACACATCATTTTGGTTGAGCCTACTCTTAAGTTAACTCTTTTATATATTGCTCAACCAGTTGTTTGTTGCAAGTGCTAGGCTTTGTTTCCTTCATGCTCACTTGCACTTGGTGTGAGTGTCTATTGATCTTGGGGGAGTGATGATCCTATTTTGTGCACTTGGTATCCTAATGAAAATATTCTAAGGAGTGCATAAATTATGGGGAGCTTCACTAATGTCTTTAGAACACTCCGTTGCTATGTCGTGAGGTTCTATTGATCTTGGGGGAGCGACGATCCTATTTTTTGCTCGTTGTATCCAAATACAAAACTAAATTGTGCACAAATCATGGGGAGCTTCCCTAGTTTCTATAGAACACTCCTTTGCTCTTATCATAATATCTTTTATTCATTTGGCATGTAGGATCATTGGTCTAGTTGGGTCAATTGGTATCTTTTGATAGCTTGATTCAATTGGTATCCTTTGATTGCTTGATTGCGTGTTTTTCTCCCTTTGTTATGCCTTTGTGGCATATCATTCTTTTGCAATCTTTGGGCCTCAATATAGTTTGTCTTCCTCCAAGTATTTACAGTTGGATATATGTATTGCCTTCCACTCTCTATTTTGAGGAATACATAATTTATGGAGGAACACAATTTATATTGACCTTCTAAGCTATTCGCCCATTTTGGCAATCGATGCCAATGGGGGAGAAGTTTCAGAGAGTTTAGTTTTGTGAGGAAATTTAGAGAGTTGTCTCTTCGCTCTTCTTACTTTGGTTTTGTTCCTAAGCTTTTGCATCTCATGCGCATACATTATTGTTGCATGGTATGGTGATGCATAATTCCTTATATAAACTCTCTTGAAAGTGATTGTCATCAATTACCAAAATGGGGGAGATTGAAAGAACATGCGGTGCCCCCATGTTTGGTTTTGGTAATTGATGACAATCTCTATGGACTAATGGTTGCCTTGAGTTATATTTGAAGGGTTTGTCCATAGGATTTTCTTGGAGTTCATTTGTTGGTTTCAAGGAGAGTTTGTGATGACCAAGGTGCCATTAAGGAATTATCCAAAGATTGGTCTTGTGAGTGTTGAGCTTATTGCAAGCATGTCTTGAAGAAGAAGAGTGTGTTATCATTCATGTTTACCTTCAAGACATCATCCAAATGAAGAGAGTTGGAAAGATTCAAGGTTGATCAAGACTAAGTGAAGGAGTGAATCAAGTTGATCAACACACAAAGCGTAGAAGATGTACCGAGAGGGATCAAGCAATCCTATGGTATGGTAAGCATTGTCAATCACGCTTTGTGTACTAACTCATGGTCTTCGTGAGATTTCTTTGTGGGGTTAGGTTGCGGTGTGCAAGTTCAAGTGGAGCATCACGAAGAAATCAAGTGCTTGAAGCTTGCCGTCCATTGTCGTGACAATGGACTTGTGAAGATATGCCGAAGAGTGGCTCACCCATAGAGGAGTATGGGGGAGCAATCTACTAGTCTTCACCGAGACAACGCAATCAAGAAAGGTGGTCCAACTTGAGGAAGTCAAGATCGTCTACATCTAGCTCAAGTGGACTTTGTGCAAAGCAAAGGTTTGCCCTTGATAGGTTTTCTATTTTACCGGTCTCGTGGTGGTAGTTGGGAGACCGGGTTATAGGATCGTTTGCCGTACTATCAAGGGGGGCTCTCAAGTTGGTAGCTTGATCGTATCGTTAGTAGAGAGCTCAAACCATTGCATACTTGCATCATATTTCATGGTTCTTGTTTGGTTCTCTTTGTGAGTCTTAGAGCTTATGGTCATCTTGATGACAAGCTTGAGTTCATCGAAAACGGAGTTCACATGTGTCTTCTATGATGTTTTCGGTGTTGGGTGTTTTACCGGTCTTATCTGAGGAAGGGTTCTCACCATTTTATTATGGGACTTTTCTAATTTGCTTCTTATTGGTTTTTCTATCAAGATTGTGTTAGCCCTTGTTGCTAGCTTTCCAACAAACTTGGTTTCATCGAATTCGGAGTCCGTATGCAAAAGTTATTGTCGTTTTAGTGTACTGAAAAGGCTGCTGCGGTACTACCGCGGGTTGGAGCGGAAGTAATTTTTTACTACCGCTTTCGGGAGCGGTACTACCGCTTTCGGGAGCGGTACTACCGCTTGGAGCAGTACTACCGCGGCTACTTCCGTGGCTACTTCCGCTCGGGACCAAAAACTCGTCACAAGTCCAGCGGTGGTAGGCACGGATGTAATTTTTTAGTACCGCTCGCAAGCAGTAGTACCGCTACCCTTAGCAGTAGTACCGCTACCCATAGCGGCAGTACCGTGAGGTCAAGCGGTACTACCGCTCCGACGGTTCTTTTGACCTTTTTGCCTCCTCGCTATTGTTTTTCAAAGGGGTTCTACTGCCCTAGCGGTAGTACCGCTCTGTGCGGGCTGTGAGCATAACGGTTGGATTTTTCCCCCACCTATAAAAGGGGGTCTTCTTCCCCAATGAACCTAATCCTTTGAGCTCGTGTTCTTCCCCCATTGTTGACCTTCTTCGAGCTTGCTATCTCTCAATCCCTCCATGGATTCTTGCTAGTTTTTGGGGGAAAAGAGAGAGGAGATCTAGATCCACATTTCCACCAATCACTTTCTCCTCTAGGTGAGGGGAACCCCTTGGATCTTGATCTTGGAGTTCTTGGTGTTCTCCTTCTTGTTCTTCCTCTCATTTCCCTCCCTAGCATTAGTTGCTTTGGTGGGATTTGGGACAGAAGGACTTGGGCACTCCGTGTGCCCTTGCCATTGCATTTGGTGCATCAGTTTGATTTCTCCACGGTGATACGTGGAAATTACAAGTTGAGAAGCTTATTACTCTTGGGTGCTTGGTACCCTTGAGCTTGTTCCTCTTGGGTGCTTGGGTGCCCTAGACGGTTGTGGTCACCTCGAATCCATATTCCATTGTGGTGAAGCTTCGTGGTGTCGTTGGGGAGATAGCCCCAACCTTCTGGTGTTCGGAGCTCAATCATTGTGGTGCAAAGCTCTGGGCAAGCGTCGGGGTCTCCAATTAGGTTGTGGAGATCGCCCCGAGCATTTTGTACGGGTTCGGTGACCGCCCCCAAGGGTTGCCATTTGTACGGGTTCGGTGACCGCCCTCAAGGGTCCCTTAGTGGAATCACGACATCTTGCATTGTGTGAGGGCGTGAGGAGATTACGGTGGCCCTAGTGGCTTCTTGGGGAGCATTGTGCCTCCACACCGCTCCAAACGGAGATTAGCATCCGCAAGGGTGTGAACTTTGGGATACATCGTCGTCTCCGTGTTCCTCGGTTATCTCTTACCCGAGCCCTTTACTTATGCACTATACTTTGTGATAGCCATATTGTTTCTTGCCATATATCTTGCTATCACCTAGTTGTTTATCTTGCTTAGCATAAGTTGTTGGTGCACATAGGTGAGCCTAGTTGTTGTAGGTTTTGTGCTTGACAAATTAACCGCTAGGTTTATTCCGCATTTGTTCAAGCCGAAACCGTAATTATTTTAAAGCGCCTATTCACCCCCCTCTAGGAGACATCCACGATCTTTCAGGGTTGATATCCAATCGCAGAACCGGCTCAGAAAATGATGATGGCGCAATAAATCCATAAGATAATCCCATCTGACAGAGTCAAAGGCTTTCCTGATGTTCAGTTTTAGAAGCAAAGTAGGGGACTTGGTCCGGTGGAATCGGCGGGCCAAGTTGCGATCGCACATGAAATTTTTGTGTATACTTCTTTTCTTAATGAAAGCACTTTGCATGTTGGAGACAAACGCGGGCATGTGAGGAGCCAGCCGAGTAGCCATCATCTTGATACGTCTCCAACGTATCTACATTTTTTGATTGTTCCATGCTATTATTTATGAAGTCTTGGATGTTTAATGGGCTTTATCGTTCACTTTTATATCATTTTTGGGACTAACCTACTAACCCAAAGGCCCAGTCCAGATTGCTGTTTTTTGCTTATTTCAGGGTTTTTCAGAAAAGTAATATCAAACGGAGTCCAAACGGAATGAAACCTTTGCAGGAGAAATTTTTGGAGGAAATCACACACGATAGACTTCGGGGCCAATCCAGGAGATAGAAGGGCCACCCTCAAGGGTGGGGGGGCGCCCCCTTTCGAGGGCGCGCCCCCTGCCTCGAGGGCAGCCCCTGGTGCCCCTCTTCTTCCTATATATACCTATGTACCCCAGAAACTCCATACATAGAGAGAAAACCCTAATTCCACCGCCGTAGCTACTGTTCCCGTGGAGATCCCATCTTGGAGCCTGTTCTGGGAGGGGGATCCATCACGGAGGCCTTCATCATCATCATCATCGCCCTCACCATGAGTTGTGAGTAGTTTACCATAGACCTTCGGTTCCATAGCTAGTATCTAGATGGCTTCTTCTCTCTCTCTGGATCTCAATATAAAGTTCTCCTCGGTCTTTGAGGAGATCTATTCGATGTAATCTCTTTTTGCGGTGTGTTTGTCAAGATCCGATGAGTTGTGAGTTTATGATCAAGGTTATCTATGAAAGATATTTGGTTCTTCTCTGAACTTTTTATGTATGCTCATAATATCCTTGCAAGTCTCTTCGAATTATTGGTTTGGTTTGGCCTACTAGATCTATAGTTCTTGCAATGGGAGAAGTGCTTGGCTTTGGGTTCAATCTTGAAGTGTCCTTTCCCAGTGACAGTAGGGGCAGCAAGGCACGTATTGTATTGTTGCCATCGAGGATAAAAAGATGGGGGTTTCATCATATTGCTTGAGTTTATCCCTCCACATCATGTCATCTTGCTTAAGGCGTTACTCTGTTCGTATGGACTTGATACGTCCCAAACGTATCTATAATTTCTGCTTGCTCCATGCATGTTTTGGGTGATATTGCTATGCTTTTGATACACTTTCATACACTTTTGATCATATTTGGACTAACCTATTAACTCAGTGCACCCCAGTGCCAGTTTCTGTTTTCTGCTGTTTTTGTATTTCAGGTTTTCCCATTACTTAAATTGCCAGAAAAATTCCGGGAAAATATATAAAAAATCAGCGCTCCAGAAGCTTCCATGTGCCAGAAGTGGGGCCAGAGGGGCCCCAGGCGCCCTGATGGCGCGGCCCCACCCCTGGCCGTGCCGGGGGGCCGCCTGGGGGGCTCCCACCTCCTCTGGTGCCCTACTTGGCCTCCTATTTATTCTCCCGTCACGGAAACCCTGATTCCAGAACCCTTTTCTCCAGAAGCAATTCCGATCTCTGCCGCCATCGCCACCAAGTTTCAGGGGACCACAATTCCTGTGCCGGCATCCTGCCGGGACGGGGAAGTGCCCCCGGATTCATCTCCATCGACGTTGCTTCCTCACTCCATGATGCGGGAGTAGTTCCTCCTCGGGGCTGAGGTTTCTACCAGTAGCTATGTGGTTAATTCTCTCTCCCATGATGTGATCTTCGTTGTGATCATAGGCTATGTTAATCTAGGGTGATCCCATGATATTTCCCCTTCCTCTATGTATTGGATTGATGTACTCACTTGTCTTTATCTAGTATAATCCCCGAGACCAAGGTGACAGCGGTCTATTGGACATGGATTAGAAGAATATTTTCATGAGTGATTTCCTCTTTTGTGTGTTGATTGAAGATTGAGAGTTTCTTGGTGCTTGTCTTTGACTATCCTTGAGATATGTTGTGGTGATCGTGGTACTCTCTTTGGATGGCCGCGGTGACATTGGGAAATCCATAGATTGAGAACTACGAACTTTGAGGTGTGCTTTTGTAGCCCTACATAATTCTCGTCCTCTCTTGACCACAAAGGAATGACCTCCGAGTGCGTCTCCATTGCATGTTTTATGGGCAATATCATGTGATTAGACTATGTTAATGTTGTTGGGAGTTGCCACTAGTGAAAGTATGAAGCCTAGGCCTTGTTTCCACCATTGCAATACCATTTGTGCTCACGTTTACCACTTGTTTGCTTGCTGCACTATTTATTACAGATTTATATTACTTTGATTTGCCACTCCTATCATCCATATTTTACCATCTCTTCGCCGAACTAGTGCACCTATACAACTCCTAGTTGTATTAGGTGTGTTGGGGACACAAGAGACTTCTTGTATCTTAGTTGCAGGGTTGCTTGAGAGAGACCATCTTCAACCTCTACTTCCCTGAGTTTGATAAACCTTAGGTCATCTATTTGAGGGAAATTGCTACTGTCCTACAAACCTCTGCGCTTGGAGGCCCAACATAGTCTACAAGAATAGAAGCGTGTGTAGACATCAAGCTATTTCTGGCGCCGTTGCCGGGGAGGTAAGTGTTTGAAGGTATATCTTTAGATCTTGCAATTAAATCTTTTCGTTTCTTGTTTTTAGTTTCACTAGTTATGTTTATGGAAAACCGCACTCTTAGTTCGCTGCTTGGGGAAGGCCGCTTTACCACACCCGTGGTAGAGAAGTCTCCTCCACCTACTGAATGTATCCCGTTCCAAATACCACTTGGGATAATTGAAATAATTAGGAATGATTGTTATGATGGGACAGTCAATCCTAGTATTCATTTGTTGAAACTTACAGAACTTTGTGAGTTGTTTAAGATTTCAGGTTTGACAAGAGATGGAGTCATGAGGAAATTATTTGCCTTGTCACTGAAAGGAAAAGCATTGGAATGGTATAGGCTACTAGATGACTCTCACCTGCTGGATTGGGAAGAGATCCAGTCTCTCTTTTACTCCAAGTTTTATCCTCTTCATGAAGTCCATGAGAATAGGAATTATGTTTATAATTTCTATCCTCATGACGGAGAGAGCATAGCTCAAGCTTGGGGGAGTCTGAAAACGTTAATGCTAAAATTTCCTAACCATGGGCTCCCCAAAGATATGATTATTACTAATTTCTATGCGAGGCTCTCTCGACAGGATAAAGATTTGCTCGATGCTTCCTCTATGGGTTCTTTCACAAACGAAAAGATTGATGCTAAATGGGAACTCCTTGAAAGAATTCAACGCAACACTGAAGATTGGGAGATCGACAAAGGTAAAGAGTCAGGTATAATTTATGAGTATGATTGCATTAAGTCCTTTGTTGAAACTACAAGTTTTAATAAGTTTAGTGCTAAGTTTGGGCTTGATTCTCAACTCCTTGTTGATTTCCTCAAATCTTTTGCTTCACATCTTAATATGCCTAAGGAGGATTGGATCAAGCATCATGAACCTTTTAAAGAGATTTGCAAAGAAAATGAAATTGTTCATGATGATTGCAACATGCATGATCCAATTCCTAAAAATGAAGTTTTATATAAGCATGTTAATTTTTGTGGAGTGGATAGACCTTGTGAAAGGCCTATGATTAAAGAAGAGAAGTATTGTAAGCAACATAAGCATGAAAGAACAATCACTTGGGTCAAAGATTTAAATGAAATTGCTAGAGAATTGTGTGACCTTTATCCTTTTACTTGTGAACTTTGCTGTATAGAGGGTCACTTTAATTTTCAATACATGCACTTTCAAAACATAACTGTTAACCAGTTGTGTGATAACATGATCACCCCTGATCTTTATGATGAGCTTATGTTATTTTTGATGTGTGAAGAGTTATCAGAAAAGACTTCTTGGCTAGATGTTAATGCCATAGGAATAAAAAACACTTTGCAAAATTGCCATCTCTATTGTGTTGTTAATTGCCATAAAAATGATTACATAAGTAAGATTAGAAAGGAGGGAACTTTACCAAAGTATAAGAATGTCTCTTATATTTCTGCTAATAAAAAGGAGAGTTTCTCCCAAGTTTCCCCTATTGTTTCTAATGATAAACCAGGATATGTGGAGAAGCTTCATCTCCAACCACTCCCTCCTAAAGTGAAGAAGAAGAAAAAGAAGAGGAGGAGGAAGAGGAGCAAGAAGGATGAAGAATGGGTATCAACCTGGCCTGAGGATATTCCTCCCATCAACTTTTATCCTAACGGTTGTAAGTTTAAAGAAGAAGGTGAAGTTTATTGCCTTAATTATCATCTTGATGATACGTCCGTAGGTACTATTGAAGATGATTTTGATTATTATATGCATGTTACTTATTGTGATTGGAAAAATGATTATAATGCTACTTATGATCTTGAAAATCTTTTTGGTACCAACTCTGAAAGTGATGATATGGAAAGCTCTAAGCTTGGGGATGATAGGATTGCAAATCCTTTACCCACTAGTGATGTGATAATTGATAATTCTTTTGCTAGTAAGAATAAAGACAACATGTTTACAAATATAGTTGCTAGCAATGATAATGCTCTTCTCTACTATGATGATGTTATAACTCCAATCTATAGTGATTATAAAGGTACCTATGACATAAGGAGAAATTATCCTTATGAAACTTGTCATAATCATGGAGGGAATTACTCCCTTGTTGAACACCATCTTCCTAATACACAATTAATCTATAGTGTTCAAGTTGTTTATGATAGTCCTACTCCCACTATTACCAATGAGAAAGATTATGCTTATGTGGAGAGTAAGAGTACCTTTTTGCATGTGGATCATGGTAACAATGCTTTATGTGATGCTTATATTGTTGAGTTTATTCGTGATCCCACTGAAAATTATTATGAGAAGGGAACATATGCTTATAGATATTTCAATAATATCAAGTTCCCTCTCTTTATGTTGAAGGTTTTGAAGCTGCACTTGATTTGTCTTCATATGCTTATTGCTTTGTGCTTCAATGAATTATTCTATTGCAATATTCCTATGCATAGGAAGCATGTTAGGCTTAAATGTGTTTGGTATTTGCTTCTTGATGCTCTCTTTTGTTCTTCAACCCTTATTCCTATGAGAGCATCATTAAAGTCTTAAGCCTATCTTTATGGCTATAAAGAAAGAGCTCTGGGGAGACAACCCTTGTTATCTTTGCTTTCAGTTTGTTCTTTCAGTTTTTATTGGTCATGGTGTTTGTTACTACTGTAGCAACATCATTGTATCTTTATTATTCAGCTTTGTGCCAATTTTAGCCTCTGATTGCAAGAAAGTTCAAAAGTTGTGACATGCTGTCCAGAAAACAGATTCTGTCCTTGGAAAGAAAAATTCGTATAAAATCACCAGATCATCTTTTGGATCTGAATTTTTTTGACAGCATGCTCTATACAATTGGCTTTCGAGCGTCCGTTCTGAGTTTTTTGATTTGAGTTGCAGAAGTACCCCAAAATAATTATTTACTACCTGTTGGTCTGTTTTTCACAGATTCTGCCCTGTTTTGCCTTTTCTTCGTTTTGTAGACCTTAAGCTTGCTTTTGCTTTGCAAAAACTTTTTGGCGATCTTGAGAAACAGTAGACCTTCAAGAATATCTTTGTTTCCAGTAGAGAAAAATTATTTTATTATGGGTACTAACCTCTCTAATCAGATTATGATGAGTTATGTATGAAGGGAGTTTTCAAGTGTGTGAGGGAAGATGATAAAAGAAGATTCAGGAGTGTCAAACGCTCAAGCTTGGGGATGCCCCCATGCACCCCCAAGAAATATCCAAGGAGACTCAAGCATCTAAGCTTGGGGATGCCCCCGTGCATCCCCTTCTCCATCAACAATTATCAGTTCGTCCTTCGCTCCACTATATTTTTATCACTTCATGCGTTATGTGCTATGCTTGGAGCGTCTTGCTCTTTTCTTTTTAGTTTACTTAGTTTTACTTGCTGTTCTTAACAAGTTGGATCCTAGCCTTCATTGTTTGGGAGAGAAACACGCTCCACTCCACTGTAGAACACAACATAGGCTTGCATGCGTGTGTGTTCTTTATCTTTTCATAGCTGCTGTCATGCTTAGCTCTTAGTTTTCATGCTTATCTTTTTAAGAGCTTTTGTTTAGGTTGTTGCTTCTGGAACTCTCTTGAGTTATCATGCTTATCTTGTTAAGAGAGTTGGCTTCTGTGGCACTGGTTGATATGTCTATGATAAAAATGCTATGTGCATAATGGTGCTTAGTAGTTCATGTTTTCTTATGGTTAGTCTCAAATAGCTGGGGGTTCTTAATGTGTTATTGAAGTACCAACATGATTTGTTTGCCTATGATGTGGTATGGTTTAGTGATATCTTCCTCCAAGAATTTATTTTGATTGACTTGGCATATGCTCACGCATATTTAAGACTGTAAAGAAAGTCTATCAAAGCCTTGATGATCTTTAATTTCTGAGTAGTGATATAACTTCCATGTACGATTCAATGTTGCTTTGTCGCTCTGCATGATTATGGCCGTCATTGCTCTCTTAGTTGGTCGCTCCCAGTCTTTTGCTATCCTTCACCTGTACTAAGCGGACTGACTGCTTGTGCATCTGATACGTCCAAAACGTATCTATAAATTCTGCTTGCTCCATGCCTCTTTTGGGTGATATTGCTATGATATTTATACACTTCCATACACTTTTGATCATATTTGGACTAACCTATTAACTCAGTGCACCCCAGTGCCAGTTTCTGTTTTCTGCTGTTTTTGTATTTCAGGTTTTCCCGTCACGTAAACTGCCAGAAAAATCCCGGAAAAATTATATAAAAAATCAGCGTTCCGGAAGCTTCCACACGGCCGAAGTAGGGCCGGAGGGGGGCCACCAGGGCTCCAGGCGCCCTGGTGGCGCGGCCCCCCTCCTGGCCGCGCCGGGGGGGGGGGGGGCGCCTGGGCCCCCCAGGTCTCCGCTGATGCCCCCCTTTGGCATATATTTACACCGCGTCCTGAAACCCTCGAGGACGGAACCCTTTTTCGCGATCTCATCTCTGTTCCACCGCCGCCGCGCTTCCAAGATCGGGAGCACCAGGAGAACTCTTCCCGGCACCCTGTCGGAGGGGAGAACCACCACCGGGAGCCTCTCCACCACCATGGACGCCTCTCGGATGAGTTGTGAGTAGTCTCCCTTGGACCATGGGTCCATGACCAGTAGCTATGTGATGTTCTCCTCCCCTCTTTGTGCTTCACTAATTAGTCCTCGTGAGCTGCCCTACATGATCGAGGCACATATGTAATCCTTATGCTGTTGCTATGTTGAGTTTGCTGGGATCCGATGGATTGTGAGATTATGTTCAGATTGTGTGTGAGTAATATATTTGATTTACCTCTTTTATATTTATGTTCTTGAGTAATTCTTGCATGTTCTCCGTTGCTGTTTATTGCTTTGGCGAAGTAGTAGGTAGTAACTCCAAGAGGGAACGTTATGCTTGATTGTGGGTTCATGCCCCTCGATGACTAGCTTGAGTGACAAATACATGAGTCTAGGGGATGTGCTGTTGCCACAAGGGGGGAAACAACGGTGCTTGTACTCGCGGGTGCAAGGATTGTTTACTTTTTACGCAAAGTTCTTTTAATGCAGTTGTCTGTTGCTTTGAGTTTACACTTTGGGTGGGACTCGCAACTTAATACCAGCGAGATGTTCTGGATAGATATCTCAAGGTGGATGATTAGTAGTAGATGCAGATGGATTTCGGTCTACTTACCTTGGCGTACCGCCCATGCTTTTGAGCCTCAACCTTTCTTGCAGCATAGTTAGCATTGGTTTGCGCACATAATTCTGTCAATTGCCCAGCTGTAATTCGTTTACCTCACATAGCTATTTTATCGTCTTTTGGGAGAGAGACATCACTAGTGAACATCATGGGACCCCGGTCCATATTACCATCACTGATCACATCTGCTATTTACTTTATGTTTTTACTTACTAGTTGCAGCAATACCTATCACTATTATCTCTTGCGTTTGATCCTTTGTAAACGACAAGGCCGGAGGGATTGACAACCTCTCTGTACACGTTGGGAGCAAAGTTATTTGTGTCTGTGTGCAGGTCCAAGTTGATTGCTAAGTATCTGGCGCCGTTAGCAGTTGACACCTTCTTGTTGAACCTTGGAGTCTCAGGGGAATTCGATCCTTGGTATCTTTGCCAAGGGAATACTTCCGCTACATTGCATCTCAAACCTTCCACTTGGGGTAACCAACGAGGGGCGAGAAGCCATCAAGCAAAGTTTTCTGGCGCCGTTGCCGGGGACTCCACTCTTCAAGATAGGGGAGTTGCACGCTATCTTTTACCTTTGCTTTTTAGTCTTGTTAGTTTACCTTTCAGTTTTTGCTTTAGATTCCTTTATCGAAAATCGCAAAAATAGTTATCTCATTCTTTGGTTGTCGTTATGTCGAGTCCTTTTGTCTTTGGTGAGGCAGAAGTTCTCACCTTTAAAAAAAGAGGTGGGGAAAGTTTAAAAGATGCTTGGTATAGAATTAATGATTCTCAAAAAAATAGCCACCAAGAAACAATCTACTACTATCCTGCTTAGAAATTTTTATGTTGGAATTACTTCTTGGAATAGGTTTATTCTAGATTCTGCTATCAATGAGAATTTCCTAGAGGCCCCAGTTTGGGAGTCTCTTAGTGTTATTGAAAATCTTGTTGGAAATCCCCCTGTTGTTAGCATTCAAGAGGACATCACCCTAGCTCACATTATGAAAAAACTTGAAAAGATAGAGCTAGAGATGCCAAACATTAATAAGATAAATGAGTTGGATCGTAAGATCCAAGGGAATTTGAATAGGCTTGATAGCTCCATGCATAAAATTCTCAAAACTTTGGAGACCATCAAATCCCATGACTTGGACTCTTCTAGGATAGACAAGATTGAGGAAATCTTTGATACTCTAGGAACTACTTTCTCCTCAATCAAAACCAAAAAGGTAGAAACTCCGGCAAAGAAGGAGCCTAAGTTCGTTCACGTTCCAAAGGCTCCCCGCTCTAAAAGTAATTCATCTATTGCCAAAGGGGTTGAAACTGTGAAGACTTTGGAAGAAACACCTTTCTTTGATAAATTTATAAATGAATCTTCCTTTGACCTTTTTCCTTTTGGTCTTTGTCGTGGAAATAACACGGCAGATGTCCGGTTTAACGGACTTGATGATGGAACCATCGCACAGGTTAGCTTGAAGGGGTTAAAAGCACACAAAGGACACAGAGGGTTTATACTAGTTCGGCCCCTTCGATGAAGGTAAAAGCCTACGTCTAGTTTGGTTTGGTATTGCTTGGGCGTCGATGAATAGGGAGCTGTTTGCTTGCCTGTCTCGACGGGTTCTTTCTTGCTTGTCCCTGAACCGTCGCCGGGTCGTCCCTTTATATAGAGGCGACGCCTGGTCCGGTTTGCAGAGTCTCGAGGCCGGCTCATACTCGTGTCCGCCTCGGTCTCTGCTCTTTCTTCCTTATCTCTCAAGTTACATCATCGGGCGGTTTACAAACCATAACTCTATACATGGGCCTAAGATCTTATGGGCCGTAGCCTCTACTAAATATTACAATTATGCATATTTACCATAATCCGGTTTATACTAGCTGGTTCATACCTGCTAGTAATATCCCTGACATTAGGCCCCAGAATGATTTGAACTTCTTCACATCAATCTCCCCTGTCTTGCATTTTTCCTTCTTATGTTTTCTCATTTTTGTAAACCGGCCCTGACGTCATCCTCGGGAATCACTTAATCTGACTGTGACATCACTTCCGCATTTAACGCCGTGAGCTGTCCATCGGCTTTGTTTAAGGGTTGTCCCGAAAATCGAGGCGACAGAGGATCTTTATCCAATCCTTTGCCTCCTCGAATCCCGCACTCGTTGTTTCGGGTCTGCCTCTCTATAAATACCGCTGCCCCATTTTTTATCTTCCTCTGTTCGTTCTTCCTCCTCCGTAGCCCGAGCTTCAAGACTCCATAGCCGCCCGAGCTCGGACCGCCGCCGTCGACCGCCGAATCAAGTCCTCGCCGGCCACTGCATCAACCTGAGCTTGACCAGAGAAAACTCCGCCGCCACTTCTCAGGTACTTCATCTTCTTCCTCGCTGTAGATCCGTAACCTCTAGGAT
Organism: Secale cereale; assembly: GCA_902687465.1. Taxonomy (NCBI): domain Eukaryota; kingdom Viridiplantae; phylum Streptophyta; class Magnoliopsida; order Poales; family Poaceae; genus Secale; species Secale cereale. Next base: position 181,870,473 of record LR738710.1, read on the forward strand.
TCTTTTGCATCTCCGCCATTAGAACCTCAACGAAAGCTTCACCTTGATCATCTTTAGGCACCAAGCTCTTAGTAATAACCTTTAGATCTTCTCCCTTTAAAAATTTATCTCTATTCTGCTGCGGTATGCTTTAGATCTTCGTCGTTCGTATTCAACCTGTAGATTTGCCCGCTCTGTATAGAACCCTTGTAGTTCTTCCCGTATATCCTTGTATTTGTTTTTCTTTTTTTCTTGCGCACTCAGATCTGTTCCGCCTTAGCTATCTGTGAAAACTTGTTTCTTCTCCTTTGTAGATCTGTTAGGTATACTCCGGTTTAAACTGTCATACACTGTAATCATAAATTTTTTAAAGATGAACGCGACGGTTTAGCTCTTTCTCTTTTGCTGTCATGAACCGGTAGTAACACAGTTTCCTGTTTATCACCGGTTTAGCCATATCATTAGTCCCTTGTCTGAACCGTAGCGTGACCCTTGCATGTGTCTTCCGGTTTATGCCACTGTACTTAAATAATCCGGTTTTACACTTTATCCTTTCAGCACTTGCTCTTCTGCTGCTATGGCCAAACAATTTGTTTCCTGCGACTGGGTTCCTTCCGTTATTACGGAGGAAGATTTAGTTAACGCTGTTAAAGTTGGCACTCTGGGTCCTCGGTCGGTTTTGAAATGGCGAGCCCCAGGAAACGAATGTCCCCCAACTCCTAAAGAAGGAGAAGTCATTGTTTTCTTTGACCACATTGCTCGTGGTTTCTCCCCTCCCGGTTCAAAGTTCTTCCGGGACGTACTTGCCGCTTTCCAAATTCATCCTCAGGATATAGGTCCCAATTCTATTTCAAACATTTGCGACTTTCAAGTGTTCTCAAAGGTATATCTGAAAGAAGAGCCATCAGTTGACTTGTTCCGGGATTTCTTTCACTTGAACCGATGAACGGAGTTTACCGGCGGCCCTCATCAGGAATTGGACGGGGTCAGTATTCAAAAGAGAAGAGATGCAGTTTTCCCTCATGCTGCTCTCCATACGCATCCAAAAGAGTGGAACAAGTCTTGGTTTTACTGCATTGATACTTCACCTGAGGGGAAAACCCTCTGCCAGGTTATTGCGAGCACCGTCTTCCGGAGGATCACCCTTTGCCGCAGCGCCTCAGCTCTTCAGAACGGCCTCGGTTTGCCTCCCAACTTGCTGGGCTGAAAGCCTTTATGGCCAACGGCTTAACCGGAATTGATTTCATGCGCTGCTGGCTTTCTTGGAGTATCCTCCCTTTGAGCCCACGCCCAGGTCCGATGTGTAAATATTCGGGTAAACCGGATGATCCTCAACGTTTCTCCAAGGATAAACTTTCTGAATCGGAAGTCGTTGAGGCTGCTAAGAAGATGCTGAATATCTCCTTAGAGGAATGTGGCCAAACCGGATTGGCCCCATATTACAAGAAAAATAAGCTGCCTGCGGTATGTCTTACTTTCTGTCATGTATTTGTAATCTGTTCCTTTAAACCGTTCTTTCAAAAAAAAATCGAACAAGCTGAGGATCCCTTTTGGAAAAGGAAACCTCAGGAGAAAAACGGAAAACAGCCGCGCCGGAAAACCCTTGCTTCTAAGAAAAGAAAAGCAGCTGGTGGCTCTGGTTCTCACGCTGAGGATGACGATCCGGACTGTGAGGTATGAATTGATCCGGTTTTAACTTATTCACTTTTATTCATATCTGTATCTGATGATAACTTTTCACAGGAGTTGGCTGAAGGACATAGACCGGCCGAAGTTGAGGTAACTATCCTTTCTTCCGATTCAGAACCACTTCCACAAAGAAGTCATTGGACAGTCCGGAAATATTAGTTTTCTCACCCATATGCTCAATTGGATCCTAATTTTCTTTTGAAGAAACAGCAACATGAAGCTCTTCGCCGGACCACTCGCCACAGCGGCCTTGCTGTGGAGTCATCCGAAATATCTCTTACTCCGGCCCGGAAACACCGCTCTGAGGTTATACTCTCTCCAACCCTTCTTCATCCCAAGGCCGGGCTTATACGCAAACCTCTTAAACCGTCTGACCCTGATTATCAGGAGACTCCACTATCTTCTTCCGGTGAATCAACTGCTACACAGCTTCCACCCCTAAAATCCGTCCCAGGGTAAGTCTTTAAATTTATCCGGTTCATGATTGCACTTTGTCTTATAATTCTAACTTGTTTTCTCAATTTCCTTCAGCAAGCCAAAGCCTAGCAAAAGACAAAAAGTCAACCAACCAACTGCTGAGACTGCCGTTGATGATCCGGCGGCTGATCTGGACTCAGTTATCCCTCCGAAAGGCGAACCTACAATTCCACTTGAGGATCCTGCTCCTGCCGATCACACTACTATGCCTAAGAATCCCAATGCTGAAGATGTTCGTGAACCGGCAAGTCCTGCTCGGGCCAATCCTCCTCAGACCAATCCGGCTCCTCCCAGTCCGGTTCGCACTGCAACCCCACCACCAACTACTGCTTCTCCGGATGTGGAAATAACTCATACGGCTTATACCACTCCCGCTGAACCCACTGTCTTAGCCAAACATACGGCTAAAGCGGAGAAGGTGTATAAAGAAAATGGTAAATGGAGTACCGAACTTTCCAGCTTTGCTGACATGAGTGCCCAGGAGCTCTATTCCGGGTACTTGAACCGGCTCCACACAGGTCGAGATTATGAGGCAGGCCTGATTAACATGATGAAGGACAAGTACGAGGTAATTCCCTGCATCTTCTTTTGACTTCCAATGCACTTCTGTCTATACCATATCAGCCCCCAAGTTCCGGTTTAGCTTATGTTTAGAAGGTGAACCGGAACTTCCTGATGAATCAAAACGATCTTACATTAGCCCCCAAGTGCCAGGGGCATAACTCGGTTTATGTGCCTGGGACTTGATTTTTCCCTCAATACTTCAATTATCCATTAGTCCCCAAGTGTCAAGACAACTTGTTTGTGTGCTTGAGACTTTGTCTTTGAATTACTTCTGCTTTTTGCTTCAACTGCCCATTAGCCCCCAAGTGTCAAGTAGACAACTTGTTTGTGTGCTTGAGACTTTATCGCATACCACTTGATCTTCCTTGCAGGCTGATTTAAACTGGAAAGATGAAGAAATCAATGAACTCCGGAGCAGACTTGCTGAAACGGAGGCTGCTGCTTCCAAAGCCAAAAAAGATTTGAAGCTGAGTTTAAAAACTGCTGAACAGCTGAAGAAATTCTTTGAAGAAGAGCGGACCGCCTTTGAGGTTCAGAAGAAAGATTTGGAGAAAAGGGCCAAAGATGCTGAAAAGGCGCTTAATCCGGTTACTGAAGAATTAACCGGTTTAAAGCAGCAAATAGAGTTGATGACTTCTGCAGTCTTTGGTAAGTATTTAATCTATACTCCTGCTTTCTTCCTTGTAATCTTCTATCTGTGCCGGTTTAACTGTGATAATCATATGCAGGACGCCGTGTCACCCATCTTGGGGATGACTTACGGAAAAAACTCAAGGCATGTTATACTTTGATCGAGCAGCTGTATTCCGGCGCTCAAAGGATCATAAGTGCAACATCATTTAATAAACCGGCCCCCACTACCATCCAAGGCACATTGCAAAAACTGTCTGTCTTGCCAGTTCGTTTGGAAGAAGTTAAGAAGTCTGCTGCTCGAGCCGGTTCTCTCATGGCGCTTACCAGAGCGAAGGCTTGGGTCCCTGATTTCGATCCGGAAGAAGCCCTCAGTGGGTATCCCGACACTAAAGAAGACGGATCAGCTTTCACCGCAAAGGATCTCCATATCTTGACGAAGGAGATGCGTCCTCTGGCCAGCAAACTTGCGGCCGAATCAGATTTATCCAAGTATCATCCGGGATATGACTTGCAAAACGAGCGGGTGGAGCGGCCGGTTTATGATACCGTCAATCTAATCCCACCAGTGCGCCCTCATACCTTCGTGTCACAACCCTAGTTCTGGTATGCACTAGGTTAGCTCTTGTGGTTTGCATCATGTTTAAATTTCAAATGAAATTGAAATGAGGACTTGTGAAACCCTCAGAAACCCTATTGAAAATGACTCAAATAAAAGTTGCTCCAAAAGGGTCCAAGAAAATGTTCATGTGGCCCTCTAAAAATATTGGTCAGAGATAAAAATCAAACCAATATTATTAGGAGCTCATAAGTATTTATTTTGGGCATTTGGAATTAATGCAATAAATATTTGCTTGGATATATATAATTATTATATATTTTATATATGTCCAAAATTCTGGTTCTTTATTTTTAGGGGTTTGGGTTAATTCCTAGGTCCCTGCAAAATAAACTGTCAGAAGAAAATAAATGATTTAGTTTAGAAATTAAATCAAAACAAATGTCAAAAGAAAATAGAAAAGAAAAATAAAAAGGGCAGGCTTACCTGTGCTGGCCCAGCACAGCACGGCCTGGCCGGCCCAGCTGGCCAGCCCAGCCCGCTCCTCCCTGTCGTCTTCCTCCTCGACAAAAGGACGAGCGTGTGCTCGTCGCGCGCCGGCCACGCGCCGCGCCACCTCCTGCTTCCCGCCGCCGCCGACGCGCCTAGCAGCCCCTGGACGACGCCACGCACCCCTGGACCCTCTCACTTCCCCTCGGTTCCTTCCTCCCCCTCCTGGTGCTCTTCCCCGCGATCGCCCGAACGCCACCGTCGCCGCCGCTCGCCGTAGCCGTGGCTACCGTCCCCCTCTCGCCTCGCCGTAGTGTCCAGAAGCTCCGCCCCGCTCCTCTCCTTCTCCTCGCCAAGCTGCCCGACGCCAGAAGCCCCCGGAGCGCCGTCGACGACCTCGTCTTCAACCTGCGGCCGTGAAGATCGTCGGCGACCCTGCGCCCGCTCCGACGCGTCCCCGAGCTCGCTGACGACGCCTTTGAGATCGCCGTGAGCTCCCCTATCTTTCCCCCCTTCTTCCGTGCTCGCGCCTGCCCCCTAGCCCCGATTCCTCCTATGGCCTAAAGCTTCTCGCCGCCGGCCATGGCGTAGCCGTGGCCACAGCCGCACGGGCCCACAACGGAGCACGGCATCGTGCTCAGGAAGCTCCCCGGAGTCTAACGCACCCACTCCCTCGCCCTCACGTGCACCGTAGCCTCGTTTCCGTCGACGCCCGAACTCCGGCCACCGCTGGACTCGACGTCGGCGACGATTCCGGCCGCTCCAGCTGCTGCCACCTAGCGCGTTGGATGCGCAAGAGGCTGCGCATCCCGTAGCTGCCCTCCGCCGCTCGAATGGTCGACGGAGGCGAGTTTCCGACGCCCTCCGCCGCATTCGGCCTCGCCGGCGGCAAACCGCCGGTGGGTTTTGACCCAAACCCACCGGGTTTGACCTCCCCTGAGCCTATGACATGTGGGGCCACCTTTGACTAATTTTTAGTTTAGGGTTTAATTAACTTTTAATTACTGACATTAATCTAATTAGACACTGACATGTGGGCCCTTGTCTAATTAGTTTAGTTCTAAACTTTAGTTATTTAACTGAGTCACTGACCAGTAGGACCCCACTATCAGGTTTGACTCTGGACAGCCCCTTTGACCTGCTGACGTCATGCATGTGTCATGCTGACGCAGTAATCCAGTTCTGGTTTTTAAATAAATCTTAAATGATTTATTTATTTCAGAATTTGGCCTAAACTTCAAAAAATCATAGAAATTCAACCGTAGCTCAGAATGAAATAATTTATATATGAAAAATTATCAGAAAAATTCAATCTATCCATCTGTACCATTTTCATGCATGAAAAATGAAGTTAAACCTACTGTTTATTTGAAAACACATATTTGGCATTTAGAATGCTTATTTTAAAATTGCATTTGAACCCTTGGTTCAAATGGACTTCTTTCAAATTGAATGCTAGTTGCACTAGCCCAAACAACATCATAACTTCATGCTATATTAATGCATCATATTGTTGCATATGCTTGTGTTTGATTGTCGGCACCGTTCTTCTCGATAGGTCCAGCTCCGGAGACCGATCCAGAGTACCTGTCAGAGGAGCAGTGTTCTGCATGTTGTTTTACCAGGCAAGCAAACCCCCTTGTTCATTCCGATACAATCCCTCTCTCGCTCCTGCTCCCTGTTTTTGCATTAGGACAACAACGATCTCAACTGCTACTTTATGTTGCGGTAGTTGAACCCATTCCTCTGCATGACCTGTCTTTCCATAGTAAATAGTTGAAACCCACTAGCATGTGTAGGAGTTGATTGAAGCCATGATGTGATCTTACCATGCCTTGCTTGCTATTGCTTAGAGTGTGTCAGGTCTGATTCATCGGGAATGAATTAGAGTGAAATGATATATTCTGATGCTGAAGGTTAAGTGTGCGAACACGATTTGGTAAAGGTAGTGGTGAGAGGCCATGTAGGAGTACATGGTGGGTTGTCTCACTGGAACCGTCCCTAAGAACTGAGTTCTGTGTATGTTGTCCAATGATCAGCTACTACCACGCATTGGAATGCTTAAGTGCCCCTCTCGACTTATTAATCAACATGATCTCTGTCCAGGAGTTGCAACTAGTTTCTGGCGTTTGTAGGTAGTGTTATTTCTCTACCAGGTGGCACCCGGCAGGGTGGGCTTGGGACAGACTAGGCACACGTGGCCCGGTGTACCGAGTGGCACCCGGATGGTGGGCTCGGGAACCCTGTACACATCGTTTGGGTCCGTGATGGAAACCTCGGCCGGACTCCCTTGCGGATGGAACCCGAATAGGCGATAAACCTGGACGAGAGACTTGTGTGGTTAGTCAGGTCGTGGCCGACACCCTCGCCAGGCTTCTGCTTGAAGGATGCCGAGATACACGACGTGTACCTGGCGGTAAGTGGCGAGAGCGTGTGTGAAGAAGTACACCCCTGCAGGGTTATCATAATCTATTCGAATAGCCGGGTCTGCAGATATGGACTTCTTGGATGCTTACGTGGTACATAGACAACTTGAAGTGGATACTCTAAAATACTCAAGACAAGTGTGAGTGCTATGGATGGCCTTCTCGTAGGGAGACGGGGATGAATCCATAGTGGTGTATTGTGTGGTGCTTAGTGGACTCGTGTGCGCCACCTCAAAAGAGTTACCAGCAATCGTAGAATAGGATAGCCACTGAGTCAAAGCTGGCTTGCTGCAACTAAACCCCACTATGCCTTCTTGATACAAGTGCATGTATGATAGGATCTGATGTAAGTCTTGCTGAGTACCTTTGTACTCATGTTTGCTTAATTTATGTTTTGCAGATAGGATTGATGTCTTACTAGTAGTTCCGCTTGGACTTCGACAAGTAGCTTGATACCTCAGCTACGATCTTGGACGAGTGTTGTAAATAGTCAGGCTCTTCAGCCTTTTTCATTTGTAGATGTCTGTACTCAGACATGTAGTGCTTCCGCTTGTTGCTTGTATGCTCTGAATGTTGGGTCGTGAGACCCATGCTTGTAATACTTGGCCCCTCGGAGCCTAATGAATAAATACTTTGTTTATTAGAGTCTTGTTGTGATGCCATGTTGTATTTGCACATATTGAGCATATTGCGTGTATGATATTGAAATGCTTGGTATGTGTGGGATCCGACACCTAGTTGTTTACCCTTGGTAGCCTATCTTACAGGGAGATGTCTCCTAGTGTTTTCCACTGAGCCTTGGTAGCTTGCTACTGCTCCGGAACACTTAGGCTGACCGGCATGTGTCCTTCTTCGTTCCTGTGTCTGTCCCTTAGGGGAAATGTCACGCGTTGATCCTTTAAGTCCTTGTAGCTTGCTACGACTTGGGTTCATACGTTGATGACCGACACGTTCGTTGCTGGGTCATGGATGCCTGTCTCTGTAATTTAGTGCCACTTTTGGTTTATAACTGGTCATGTCGGCCTGGGTTCTCTGTCATATGGATGCTAGCGACACTATCATATACGTGAGCCAAAATGCGCAAACGGTCCCGGGCCAGGTAAGGTGGCACCCGTGGGGATACCGTGCGTGAGGCCGCAAAGTGATATGGTGTGTTACATGCTAGATCGGTGTGACTTAGGATCGGGGTACCGACAGCGTTGGTATCAGAGCCTGACTGCCTGTAGGATTACCAAGCCAAAATGGTCGAAGTTGAGTCTAGAAATTCCTTAGTTATATAAGGGAATTGATTGTGGAAGGGAACGTAAGGCTCTTTTTACTCCTTTTACCTCATGTCTTCTGATCTGAGTCATCTTACCTTTCCTACGGGGTTAAGGAACTAGGCTTTCTTTTCCGTCTATCAGGATCACGAGTTACTACTCCGTAGTCCCTTAGGATTGGTTGATCAGAGTCCTACTCCTGTTTTCAAGTTTTTCCGGTGCAGTTGTTTTAGTACTATCACAGAACCTTGAGTGATGATGTTGAGATGTTGAACTACCCTTTGTCAGGAGGATGTCTCATTCTGAGCATTTTACTGCCGTTATGCTGCCGGAATTATCCTAGTAGTTCGAGAGATACTAAATCCTTGTTCTACCATTATGCTTCCTATAGTTGTTGATGTTTCCGTCTTCGGTTTCGCTTCTCAGGATGTCTTCAGTTAAGCGAAGCTCAGCTGCTCGTAGACAGAACCCCGGAGGTGGTAGGGATAAGGAGGATCCTCCCGACCAGCCTTCGTTGGCGGAGTTAATGTCAGAGATGGAGAGAAACAAGCGTGAGTCTAACCGCTTGTTGGCACGTATTGAGGAGAACACCGCACATCAGTGCAAGGAATCAGCAACCATCCATGACTTCATTCGTCTGAAACCACCCACCTTCCATCATCCCATTGAGCCACTCGACGCAGATGACTGGCTCCGTAGTATCACTCACAAGCTGTGTTCTGCGAACGTAGCTGAAGATGACAAGGTCATCTATGCCACTTATCACCTGGAAGGTCCTGCTAGTCTTTGGTGGCAGAACTATGAGGCCATGATTCCAGCTGGCCAGATTCCTACCTGGAGAGTTTTCACCGAGGCTTTTCGTGAGCATCATATTCCTCAAGCCCTTATCGATCGTAAGAGAGAAGAGTTCTGTAGTCTTACACAGGCTAAGATGGCTGTTGATGCTTATAGTCGAGAGTTTGAGAACCTCGCCCGCTATGCTACAGAAGAAGTGTCCACGGACGCCAAGAAGCAGGCTAGGTTCCGGAAGGGTCTCAACCCAAAACTGCGTCGTGATCTCCACTTGCATCATTGCAACACGTTCCAGGCTCTTGTGAACAAAGCCATCAATGCAGAGACAGCTCAACTCACTTACGAGGAGTCTCGTAAGCACACCCTTGATTTGGGATCTTCTTCCGGTTCTAGTTCTCAGAAGCGCCATATTTGGGTTCCGAACTCTGTTCTTCCACCCACTTATCTTCCGAGGCCATCTTGTGTGGTACCTTATCCAGCTCAGTCTTATGCTCCACCCAAGCCTATTGGCAAACCGCTTGTCAATGCGGGTCCACGACCTACCTCAGGGACTTGCTTTACATGCGGAAAGCCAGGACACTATGCACGTGACTGTTCTCAGGCCAGTCTTGCTCCACCCCAGCCCGAGAAGTCCGTTCCTCGTAGTAAGACACCACGCAAGACTATCATTGCCAATCCAGCTCCCACTAAACATGGACGTGTGCATCACGTCTCAGCTAAAGACGCTCATGATGATCCAAATGTCGTTCTTGGTACACTCCTTGTCAATTGCCATCCGGCTTCGGTTCTGTTCGATACTGGAGCATCTCACTCCTTTATCTCTGAAGGCTATGCTCGTTTGCACGACATGTCATTTTGTGACATGCCAACTCCGCTCGAAATCCAAACCCCGGGGTCTAGATGGCAAACTACCAGAATAAGCCATGGTAATGGAATCCTTGTTGACAGACTTGTATTCCTTGCTTCACTCATAGCCCTCAAGTCTTCAGATATTAACATCATCTTGGGTATGGACTGGATGACAGCTCATCATGCCAAGATTGATTGTTACACTAGGTCTGTTCAGCTTACACACCCATCTGGTAAGATAGTCACTGTCTCCACTAGAGTTGCAAAGCGTCAACTCTATTCTCTTAATGCCAGCCCCCTTCCAGACCTTGAAGATATCCCGGTAGTCCGAGACTTTCCGGATGTCTTTCCAGAAGAACTACCAGGTGTTCCACCTGATAGGGATGTAGAGTTCGTCATAGATCTTATCCCAGGAACTGTTCCAATTTCTAGGAGACCCTACAAAATGGCACCCCTAGAACTAGCTGAGCTTAAGAAACAACTTGATGAGTCCTTGCAAAAGGGTTTTATTCGTCCTAGTTCTTCTCCTTGGGCTTGTCCCGTCCTCTTCGTCAAGAAGAAGGATGGCACGGAACGTATGGTTGTAGATTATCGTCCTGTTAATTTGGTCACGATAAAGAACAAGTATCCGCTCCCCAGGATCAACGACCTGTATGATCAGCTCGCTGGATCCTCAGTCTTCTCCAAAATGGATTTGAGGTTAGGCTACCATCAAATCAAAATTAAAAACGGAGACATTCCTAAGACGGCTTTTGTCACTCGTTATGGCCAGTACGAGTACACCGTCATGTCTTTCGGTCTAACCAATGCTCCAGCCACTTTCTCCCGCTTGATGAACTCGATCTTCATGGAGTATCTGGATAAGTTCGTCGTGGTTTACCTCGATGATATTCTTATTTACTCGAAGAACGAGGAAGAGCATGCCGAACATCTTAGACTTGTTCTAGAAAAACTCAGAGAGCACCGCCTTTATGCCAAGTTCTCCAAGTGCGAATTTTGGTTGCCAGAAGTGACCTATCTCGGCCACGTAATCTCAGGGAAGGGCATTGCTGTCAATCCTGAGAGAGTTCAGGCCGTCCTTGATTGGACTCCGCCTGAAACAGTTAAACAAGTTAGGAGTTTCCTTGGTCTAGCTAGCTATTGTCGCCGCTTTGTTGAAAACTTCTCGAAAGTGGCCAAACCTCTCACGGAACTTCTTAAGAAAGATAAAAAGTTTGAGTGGTCCCCACAGTGTGAGCACAGTTTTCAGGAACTGAAAAGATGCCTGACCTCTGCTCCCATACTTGTGCCACCGGATTTCACTAAGGACTTTGTTATCTACTGTGATGCCTCACGACAGGGACTAGGTTGTATTCTTATGCAGGATCGTCGTGTGATTGCCTATGCATCTCGACAGTTGCATCCACATGAGGAGAATTATCCTACACATGATCTAGAGCTTGCAGCTGTGGTCTATGCACTTAAGACCTGGCGGCATTACCTCCTTGGTAATCGTTGCGAGATCTACACCGATCACCAGAGTCTCAAGTATATCTTCACCCAACCAGATTTGAACCTTAGGCAAAGACGTTGGTTGGAGTTGATCTCAGATTACGACTTAGGAATTACCTACACCCCGGGCAAGGGAAATGTCATGGCTGATGCACTAAGTCGTAAGACCTATTGCAACAATCTCATGTTGCAGCAGGGCCAACCACTTCTCCATGAGGAACTATGTAAGCTTAACCTTCACATTGCTCCTCACGGATTCCTTTCTACCTTGGTGGCGAAACCTACTCTTGAGGATCAGATCATTTCTGACCAGAAGTTTGATAGGGGTGTTGTCCGCATCAAGAGAAACATTAAAAAGGGAGTTGGTGGATGTTTCTCTATGGATGATCGAGGTGTTGTTTTCTTCGAGAATCGCCTGGTGGTTCCCAAGAATCAACATCTGCGACAATTGATCCTAAAAGAGGCTCATGAATCTCCTCTCACGATTCATCCCGGTAGTACTAAGATGTATCAGGACCTACGCCAGAGGTTCTGGTGGACTAGGATGAAGAGAGAAATTGCTGAGTTCATTGCTAAATGTGACGTTTGTCGTCGCGTTAAGGCAGAACATCAAAGACCTGCTGGCACCCTTCAGCCTCTAGCTATTCCTGAGTGGAAATGGGATAAAGTTGGTATGGACTTCATCACCGGTTTTCCCAGGACCAAGAGAGGGAATAATGCTATCTTCGTAGTCATTGATCGTCTCTCCAAAGTGGCTCACTTCCTACCTGTTCGAGAGAGTATCACTGCTAGTCAGCTTGCTGACTTGTATATTTCTCGAATAGTGTCACTTCATGGTGTCCCACTAGAGATCAATTCAGACCGTGGTAGTCTTTTCACTTCTCATTTCTGGGAGAGTTTCCAGACTGCCATGGGCACCCATCTTTGTTTCAGTACCGCTTTCCACCCTCAGTCAAGTGGTCAAGTGGAACGGGTTAACCAAATTCTTGAAGACATGCTTAGAGCTGGCGTTATCTCTTTCGGTATGGATTGGGAGAAATGTCTTCCTTTCGCCGAGTTTGCTTATAACAATAGCTATCAATCTAGTCTCAAACAAGCTCCTTTTGAAATACTCTATGGACGAAGATGTCGAACACCTTTGAACTGGTCAGAAACCGGCGAAAGACAATTCTTCGGACCGGATATGATCCAGGAAGCAGAAGAGCAAGTTCGTATCATTCGTGAGAATTTGAAATCAGCCCAGTCTCGTAAAAAGAGCCAGTATGATCGTCATCATAAGGAAGTGGCTTACGAGATTGGTGACAAAGCTTATCTTCGGGTTACTCCTTTGAAGGGTACCCATCGTTTTGGTATCAAGGGCAAGTTGGCTCCTCGTTACATTGGTCCTTTTCACATTCTTGCTAAACAAGGAGAGGTTGCCTACCAATTGGAACTACCCCCACATCTTTCTCGAGTTCATGATGTCTTCCACGTCTCTCAACTCAGGCGTTGCTTCTCGGATCCCATCCGCGGAGTGGACCACGAAACGCTTGATCTCCAATATAACCTCACATATCGAGAGTATCCTGTTCGCATTTTGGATCAAGCAGAGCGTGTCACTCGACGTCATAACATCAAGTTTCTCAAAGTTCAGTGGTCTCATCATTCCGAGAGAGAAGCTACTTGGGAGCGAGAAGATCGTCTCCGACTGGAGTACCCCACTTTCTTTCCGCCTACTCCTGAATCTCGGGACGAGATTCTTTCGAGTGGAGGTGAGTTGTCACAACCCTAGTTCTGGTATGCACTAGGTTAGCTCTTGTGGTTTGCATCATGTTTAAATTTCAAATGAAATTGAAATGAGGACTTGTGAAACCCTCAGAAACCCTATTGAAAATGACTCAAATAAAAGTTGCTCCAAAAGGGTCCAAGAAAATGTTCATGTGGCCCTCTAAAAATATTGGTCAGAGATAAAAATCAAACCAATATTATTAGGAGCTCATAAGTATTTATTTTGGGCATTTGGAATTAATGCAATAAATATTTGCTTGGATATATATAATTATTATATATTTTATATATGTCCAAAATTCTGGTTCTTTATTTTTAGGGGTTTGGGTTAATTCCTAGGTCCCTGCAAAATAAACTGTCAGAAGAAAATAAATGATTTAGTTTAGAAATTAAATCAAAACAAATGTCAGAAGAAAATAGAAAAGAAAAATAAAAAGGGCAGGCTTACCTGTGCTGGCCCAGCACAGCACGGCCTGGCCGGCCCAGCTGGCCAGCCCAGCCCGCTCCTCCCTGTCGTCTTCCTCCTCGACAGAAGGACGAGCGTGTGCTCGTCGCGCGCCGGCCACGCGCCGCGCCACCTCCTGCTTCCCGCCGCTGCCGGCCCGCCTAGCAGCCCCTGGACGACGCCACGCACCCCTGGACCCTCTCAATTCCCCTCGGTTCCTTCCTCCCCCTCCTGGTGCTCTTCCCCGCGATCGCCCGAACGCCACCGTCGCCGCCGCTCGCTGTAGCCGTGGCTACCGTCCCCCTCTCGCCTCGCCGTAGTGTCTAGAAGCTCCGCCCCGCTCCTCTCCTTCTCCTCGCCAAGCTGCCCGACGCCAGAAGCCCCCGGAGCGCCGTCGACGACCTCGTCTTCAACCTGCGGCCGTGAAGATCGCCGGCGACCCTGCGCCCGCTCCGACGCGTCCCCGAGCTCGCTGACGACGCCTTTGAGATCGCCGTGAGCTCCCCTATCTTTCCCCCCTTCTTCCGTGCTCGCGCCTGCCCCCTAGCCCCGATTCCTCCTGTGGCCGAAAGCTTCTCGCCGCCGGCCATGGCGTAGTCGTGGCCACAGCCGCACGGGCCCACAACGGAGCACGGCATCGTGCTCAGGAAGCTCCCCGGAGTCTAACGCACCCACTCCCTCGCCCTCACGTGCACCGTAGCCTCGTTTCCGTCGACGCCCGAACTCCGGCCACCGCTGGACTCGACGCCGGCGACGATTCCGGCCGCTCCAGCTGCTGCCACCTAGCGCGTTGGATGCGCAAGAGGCTGCGCATCTCGTAGCTGCCCTCCGCCGCTCGAATGGTCGACGGAGGCGAGTTTCCGACGCCCTCCGCCGCATTCGGCCTCGCCGGCGGCTAACCGCCGGTGGGTTTTGACCCAAACCCACCGGGTTTGACCTCCCCTGAGCCTATGACATGTGGGGCCACCTTTGACTAATTTTTAGTTTAGGGTTTAATTAACTTTTAATTACTGACATTAATCTAATTAGACACTGACATGTGGGCCCTTGTCTAATTAGTTTAGTTTTAAACTTTAGTTATTTAACTGAGTCACTGACCAGTGGGACCCCACTGTCAGGTTTGACTCTGGACAGCCCCTTTGACCTGCTGACGTCATGCCTGTGTCATGCTGACACAGTAATCCAGTTCTGGTTTTTAAATAAATCTTAAATGATTTATTTATTTCAGAATTTGGCCTAAACTTCAAAAAATCATAGAAATTCAACCATAGCTCAGAATGAAATAATTTATATATGAAAAATTATCAGAAAAATTCAATCTATCCATCTGTACCATTTTCATGCATGAAAAATGAAGTTAAACCTACTGTTTATTTGAAAACACATATTTGGCATTTAGAATGCTTATTTTAAAATTGCATTTGAACCCTTGGTTCAAATGGACTTCTTTCAAATTGAATGCTAGTTGCACTAGCCCAAACAACATCATAACTTCATGCTATATTCATGCATCATATTGTTGCATATGCTTGTGTTTGATTGTCGGCACCGTTCTTCTCGATAGGTCCAGCTCCGGAGACCGATCCAGAGTACCTGTCAGAGGAGCAGTGTTCTGCACGTTGTTTTACCAGGCAAGCAAACCCCCTTGTTCATTCCGATACAATCCCTCTCTCGCTCCTGCTCCCTGTTTTTGCATTAGGACAACAACGATCTCAACTGCTACTTTATGCTGCGGTAGTTGAACCCATTCCTCTGCATGACCTGTCTTTCCACAGTAAATAGTTGAAACCCACTAGCATGTGTAGGAGTTGATTGAAGCCATGATGTGATCTTACCATGCCTTGCTTGCTATTGCTTAGAGTGTGTCAGGTCTGATTCATCGGGAATGAATTAGAGTGAAATGATATGTTCTGATGCTGAAGGTTAAGTGTGCGAACACGATTTGGTAAAGGTAGTGGTGAGAGGCCATGTAGGAGTACATGGTGGGTTGTCTCACTGGAACCGTCCCTAAGAACTGAGTTCTGTGTATGTTGTCCAATGATCAGCTACTACCACGCATTGGAATGCTTAAGTGCCCCTCTCGACTTATTAATCAACATGATCTCTGTCCAGGAGTTGCAACTAGTTTCTGGCGTTTGTAGGTAGTGTTATTTCTCTACCAGGTGGCACCCGGCAGGGTGGGCTTGGGACAGACTAGGCACACGTGGCCCGGTGTACCAAGTGGCACCCGAATGGTGGGCTCGGGAACCCTGTACACATCGTTTGGGTCCGTGATGGAAACCTCGGCCGGACTCCCTTGCGGATGGAACCCGAATAGGCGATAAACCTGGACGAGAGACTTGTGTGGTTAGTCAGGTCGTGGCCGACACCCTCGCCAGGCTTCCGCTTGAAGGATGCCGAGATACACGACGTGTACCTGGCGGTAAGTGGCGAGAGCGTGTGTGAAGAAGTACACCCCTGCAGGGTTATCATAATCTATTCGAATAGTCGGGTCCGCGGATATGGACTTCTTGGATGCTTACGTGGTACATAGACAACTTGAAGTGGATACTCTAAAATACTCAAGACAAGTGTGAGTGCTATGGATGGCCTTCTCGTAGGGAGACGGGGATGAATCCATAGTGGTGTATTGTGTGGTGCTTAGTGGACTCGTGTGCGCCACCTCAAAAGAGTTACCAGCAATCGTAGAATAGGATAGCCACTGAGTCAAAGCTGGCTTGCTGCAACTAAACCCCACTATGCCTTCTTGATACAAGTGCATGTATGATAGGATCTGATGTAAGTCTTGCTGAGTACCTTTGTACTCATGTTTGCTTAATTTATGTTTTGCAGATAGGATTGATGTCTTACTAGTAGTTCCGCTTGGACTTCGACAAGTAGCTTGATACCTCAGCTACGATCTTGGACGAGTGTTGTAAATAGTCAGGCTCTTCAGCCTTTTTCATTTGTAGATGTCTGTACTCAGACATGTAGTGCTTCCGCTTGTTGCTTGTATGCTCTGAATGTTGGGTCGTGAGACCCATGCTTGTAATACTTGGCCCCTCGGAGCCTAATGAATAAATACTTTGTTTATTAGAGTCTTGTTGTGATGCCATGTTGTATTTGCACATATTGAGCATATTGCGTGTATGATATTGAAATGCTTGGTATGTGTGGGATCCGACACCTAGTTGTTTACCCTTGGTAGCCTATCTTACAGGGAAATGTCTCCTAGTGTTTTCCACTGAGCCTTGGTAGCTTGCTACTGCTCCGGAACACTTAGGCTGACCGGCATGTGTCCTTCTTCGTTCCTGTGTCTGTCCCTTAGGGGAAATGTCACGCGTTGATCCTTTAAGTCCTTGTAGCTTGCTACGACTTGGGTTCATACGTTGATGACCGTCACGTTCGTTGCTGGGTCATGGATGCCTGTCTCTGTAATTTAGTGCCACTTTTGGTTTATAACTGGTCATGTCGGCCTGGGTTCTCTGTCATATGGATGCTAGCGACACTATCATATACGTGAGCCAAAATGCGCAAACGGTCCCGGGCCAGGTAAGGTGGCACCCATGGGGATACCGTGCGTGAGGCCGCAAAGTGATATGGTGTGTTACATGCTAGATCGGTGTGACTTAGGATCGGGGTCCCGACACTTCGCTCCAGATATCGATTCGTCTAAGCTCATCAATGAAGAGATGTACTTCCGTGCTTTAACCAAAATCGACTGGTGCGTCCCGGATTTCCAGCCGCTTCAAGAAGAAGAGGAGACTCCCGATCAAGTTGATGCCCAGCCGTCTCAGCAGGAAGGAGCATAGCTCATAGCTAATTGTTGTAATTGCCGTCCCGTGTTACCGAACAATCTTTAATCCGTCAGGCTTGCTATGCCTTGTAATAGGATAGCCGAAAACATTTGTCTGCGTTGATCCGGATATTCCAACTTTTGTTTTGATATTGCCAACTTGGTCTGATATGGATTATCTTATATATCATCTGTTCCTGCATAGATAATGAAGATATGTCCTAACGGTTTTACCGTTGGACCCATTAAATTGTTCTCACAACATATCAAACAAGTGTATACTTATATCCAAAAATAACTTTATACCTGAGATCAAGTATGCTTGATACTCTTAATCCGGCGAATTTTGCCTCTTTGAAGGAAGTCTTTTGATATAACCATCAATAGTCCCGGGTCTTATAAAGATTGCCGGTTTAAATCAGGATGATTGTGCCGGGCGATGATGAACACCGGATTAACTCCTGCTGGTGCTTGATAACCCAGACTTTTAACTTTGTAGATGTGTGGTCAATTTCTTGAATTGTCCCACTCCGGATTAAAAAACCATAACACAGAAGATCAGAAATGTAAATTTGCAAATAAAACCGTGTAGTCGAGGCTTTTTATGAGCTGCCAGGCTCAAAGCAAGGTTCAGCCAATCAATGGAATGGGCTTGCCATCCAGAGGGCCGGTCAATGGATGTGGCCGGATCATCCATAGGAACCATAAGAAAAATGTTTAGCCAATCACTGGGTGGCTGTCGCCTGTCCAGAGGGCCTCCATGGCTCCATGAAGCCATGGGTAAATATAAGCCAATCACTGGATGGCTGTCGCCTGTCCAGAGGGCCTCCATGGCTCCATGAAGCCATGGGTAAAGATAAGCCAATCACTGGGTGGATGTCGCCTGTCCAGAGGGCCTCCATGGCTCCATGAAGCCATGGGTAAATATAAGCCAATCACTGGGTGGCTGTCGCCTGTCCAGAGGGCCTCCATGGCTCCATGAAGCCATGGGTAAATCTTGAGCCAATCACTAGATGGATTACCATCCAGAGGGCGTCCATGGCTCCATGAAGCCATGGGTAAATCTTGAGCCAATCACTGGATGGATTACCATCCAGAGGGCCTCCATGGCTCTATGAAGCCATGGGTAAATCTTGAGCCAATCACTGGATGGATTACCATCCAGAGGGCCTCCATGAAGCGTCCTCTTTGAGCCGGATATGACTTTACACTTCTTCATGGAGTTTATTGCTTCTGAGTGCATATGTTCTGCAAAATCAGTTTTAAACCGATCGATATGACATATAATAACATAAGTATGGTTGTTCTCATAAGATACTTGTATTGGAAAAAAGGCTGAGCCCCCGGTTTACCGAGGGTGCCGGTTTATTCATTAATCATAATATATACATAGGATACAGTGGAGCTCATGGCTCAGGTATAGTAGGGCCGCAAGAGGGCGATGTTCCACGGCCTCTTTGTCTCCTCTTCCGATGTCCGTGAGTCCTTGTGTTCTCGAACGTCTATCAGGTAGTATGAACCGTTGTGCAGATTCTTGTTGACCACAAAGGGCCCTTCCCAAGGTGGGGATAGCTTGTGCATATCTGTTTGGTCTTGGATGAGCCGGAGTACTAAGTCTCCCTCCTGGAATGTCCTGCTCTTGATCCGGCGGCTGTGATACCTGCGCAAGTCTTGTTGATAAATCGCGGACCGTGTTGCTGCTATATCACGCTCTTCATCCAGCCGGTCTAGGCTGTCTTGTCTTGCCTGCTCGTTGGCCGCTTCAACATAAGCCGTCACCCTTGGTGAATCATGACGGATATCACTTGGAAGGACCGCTTCACCACCATATACCATAAAGAAGGGTGTATAACCTATGGACCGGTTTGGCGTAGTATTGATACTCCAAAGGACAGATGGTAACTCCTCGACCCAACATCCCGGGGTTCTTTGCAAGGGCGTCATAAGCCGAGGCTTGATACCTCGCAAAATCTCTTGGTTTGCTCTTTCAGCTTGACCATTGGTTTGAGGGTGGGCCACAGAAGAAACATCTAGGCGAATATGTTCTCGTTGACAAAATTCTTCCATCTCCCCCTTAGATAAATTGGTGCCGTTGTCTGTGATGATGCTGTGTGGAAAGCCAAACCGGAAAATTACCTTCTTGATGAATTTGACTGCTATGGCTGCATCACACTTGCTCACAGGCTCTGCCTCAATCCACTTTGTAAACTTATCCACCGCCACAAGTAGATGTGTTTTCTGATCTTGGGATCGCTTAAAGGGTCCAACCATATCAAGCCCCCAAGTCGCAAACGGCCAGGTTATCGGTATCATCCGGAGCTCCTGTGCCGGAACAAGAGCACGTCGTGAAAACTTTTGACAACCATCACATTTCCGGACTAAATCCGCCGCATCAGCATGAGCTGTTAACCAATAGAACCCATGTCGAAAAGCTTTAGCCACCAATGATTTTGAACCGGCAGGATGACCACAATCCCCTTCATGGATCTCGCGAAGAATCTCACAACCTTCCTCGGCTGACACACACCACTGAAATGCTCCAGAGACACTGCGATGATGAAGTTCCCCGTTTGCAATTGTCATGGACTTAGAGCGCCGGATTATCTGTCGCGCCTCTATTTCGTCATCCGACAGCTCTCCTCGGCTCAGATATGCCAAATAAGGCAGCGTCCAATCCGGAATAACATGAAGTGCTGCAACTAACTGTGCCTCCAGATCAGGAACAGCCAGGTCTTCCTCTGATGATACTTGTACTGATGGACTGTGCAGCTCATCCAAAAAATTATTTGGTGGCACCGGTTTACGTTGAGAACCCAGCCGGCTTAAAGCATCAGCCGCTTCATTCTTTCGCCGGTCTATGTGGTCCACTTGATACCCTTTGAAATATCCAGCCACTGCTTCTACTTCCCGTCTGTAAGCCGCCATGAGAGGATCCCTTGAATCCCACTTGCCTGAAACTTGCTGTGCCACCAAATCTGAATCGCCAAAGCACTTGACCCGGCTCAAGTTCATCTCCTTTGCCATCCGTAAGCCATGAAGTAACGCTTCATACTCCGCTGCATTATTAGTACAAGGAAACAATAAACGGAGGACGTAACAAAACTTATCACCTCGTGGGGAAGTTAAAACAATTCCAGCCCCCGAGCCTTCCAACTGTCTTGAACCATCAAAGTGAATCGTCCAGTAAGTAAGATCCGGCTTCTCCTCAGGTATTTGTAATTCCGTCCAATCATTGATGAAATCCACCAATGCCTGAGATTTTATAGCAGTGCATGGCACATATTTCAACTCATGTGGGCTGAGCTCAATGGCCCACTTCGCCACTCTACCCGTAGCTTCTCTGTTCTGAATTATGTCCCCCAACGGTGCTGAACTAACCACGATTATCAGGTGACCCTGAAAATAGTGCTTCAACTTCCGGTTCGCCATGAACACACCATACACCAGCTTCTGCCAATGTGGGTACCTCTACTTAGACTCAATGAGTACCTCACTCACGTAATAAACCGGACGCTGAACCAGGTATTCCTTTCCTGCTTCCTTGCGTTCAACCACAATTGCTACACTAACTGCCCGTGCGTTGGCGGCAACATATAACAACAAAGGCTCATTATCAATAGGGGCAGCTAGGACTGGGGGCCTCGCCAGCTGTCGCTTCAAATCCTCAAACGCAGTATTTGCCTCATCACTCCATATAAATCGATCCGTCTTTCTCAGCATCTGATAAAGCGGGATCGCCTTCTCCCCCAAACGGCTAATAAACCGGCTCAATGCTGTGATTCGGCCAGCGATACGCTGAACATCATTAATGCAAACCGGCTTTGTTAAAGATGTGATTGCCTTGATTTTCTCCGGATTAGCTTCGATTCCTTTGTTTGACACCAAAAACCCAAGGAGCTTGCCTGCCGGAACACCAAAAGCACACTTCTCCGGATTAAGCATCATCTTATAGGCCCGAAGATTGTCGAAGGTCTCCTTGAGGTCCTCTATCAGTGTCTCTTCCTTTCTTGACTTCACCACAATATCATCCACATAGGCATGAACATTTCTACCTATCTGCCCCTTAAGACAGTTCTGAACGCAACGCTGATAAGTTGCTTGGGCACTCTTGAGCCCAAAAGGCATAGATACATAGCAAAAAGCACCAAAAGGAGTTATGAAAGCTGTCTTCTCCTGGTCTTTAACCGCCATCTTGATTTGGTGATATCCTGAGTATGCATCCAAAAAACTTAGTCGCTCACATCTCGCTGTAGCATCGATAATCTGATCAATGCGAGGGAGAGCAAAAGGATCGGTTGGACAAGCTTTGTTGAGGTCTGTGTAGTCCACACACATTCTCCACTTTCCATTCTTCTTTAGCACCAGCACCGGATTAGCCAACCACTCTGGGTGAAAAACTTCCACTATAAACCATGCAGCCAAAAGTCTGGCCACTTCCTCTCCTATGGCCTTGCGCCTCTCTTCATTGAAGCGGCGCAGGTACTGTTTGACCGGTTTAAACTTCGGATCAATATTAAGACTGTGCTCAGCGAGTTCCCTCGGTATACCTGGCATGTCAGAAGGTTTCCATGCAAAGATATCCCGGTTCTCACGGATGAACTCGATGAGTGCGCTTTCCTATTTGGGATCAAGGTTAGCGCTGATCGTGAACTGTTTGGATGAATCGCCTGGCACGAAATCAATTTGCTTGGTCTCCTCCGCTGATTTAAACTTCAATACCGGATCATGCTCTGTAGTTGGCTTCTTCGACGGAGTCATGTCTGCCGGATCAATGTTATCTTTATAAAACTGCAACTCTTCTGTGGCACATACTGCCTCCGCGTAGGCAGCATCTCCCTCTTCACATTCCACTGCTATCTTGCGGCTTCCGTGAACCGTGATCGTGCCTTTGTGACCCGGCATTTTGAGCTGCAGATAGACATAACATGGCCTAGCCATAAACTTGGCATAAACCGTCCTCCCGAACAGAGCGTGATAAGGGCTCTGGATCTTGACGACTTCGAAAGTTATCATCTCTGACCTGGAATCATGCTCATCTCCAAAGGTAACTTCTAAGTCAATTTTCCCAACTGGATAAGCTGACTTACCTGGAACCACCCCATGGAACACCGTGTTTGACTGCCTCAGCTTCTTATCCGTCAAGCCCATCCGACGGAAAGTCTCATAATACAAGATATTGATGCTGCTGCCGCCGTCCATAAGAACCTTAGTGAACTTATAACCTCCTACCTGTGGTGCTACCACCAAGGCTAAGTGGCCCGGATTATCCACTCGCATCGGGTGATCCTCCCTGCTCCATACAATGGGCTGCTCTGACCAGCGCAAAAATTGCGGCGTCGCCGGTTCAACCGCATGGACCGCCCGCTTTAAAACCTTCTGATCTCGTTTACAGAGACTTGTGGTGAATACATGATATTGCCCACTACTCAACTCCTTCGGATTACTCTGATACCCTGATTGCGGCTGTTGTTGCTGACGCTGCTGATTATCCTGGTTGTTGTGATTACCTTGGCCCTGCTGTTGGCAGCTCCGGTTATTGTAACCACCCTGGCCATGTGGCTGATTGCCCTGGTTATTATAACCACCTTGACCATATTGATTATTAGCCCGGCCTTGATAACCATTGTTACTGCCCCGATATCCTGATCCGGGACTGTTCCCCTGATGACCCGGACCGTAGAACCCCGGGCCTGAACCACCATTCGGCGGCCTGTCATTAGAATTGAAGCGGCCCGCCATGGCTTCCATCAAGGGCCTGCATTCTCCTATAGGTTGCTTTGCTGGTCGTCCCCTTGTGCTATGTTTCGGACAAGGTTGATTTAACTCCTGGTCCCAGCTAACATTTCCTCCGCCGGTTTGTGGGGGTGGTTTGCCCCTATTGCGCTGGAAACCCTCTTGAGCTTGGGTATTGGCCACGAAATCAGAGCCGCCCTCCGCCTTTCGCTTGCCCAAGAAGCTTGTTGTTGCCGGATTACCCTGCGCCGGTTTACCGGGCTTGTTAACTTTTCCTGCCTTGTCTCCTTCCGGTTCTGGGTACTTAGTGTTGTCAGAGTCCCCATACTTCACTAGAGCACTCATGAGAGTTCCCATATCGTTACAATCTCGTTTAAGCCGTCACAGTTTTAGCTTCAGAGACTCAAACCGGCAATTGTTCTCCAACGTTACTATTGCCGTACTAGGATTGATACTATTCGAGGAATGCAAGAGCTCTGATACTCGCCGCACCCATGCACTTGTAGACTCCTGCTCTCCTTGCACACAGGCAGCTAGATCCACTATGGACATCGACTGTTTGCACGTATCCTTGAAATTTTTGATAAACTGGCGACGTAACTCTCCCCATGATCCGATGGAATTTGGGGGTAAACCCTTTAGCCAGGTCCGGGCTGTGCCTTCAAGCATCATAGTAAAATACTTTGCACAAGCCGCTTCATCTACATCCAGCATCTCCATAGCCATCTCGTAACTTTCAACCCAAGCTTCTGGAGCCAAATCGGCTGTGTAATTAGGTACCTTATGTGGGCCTTTGAAATCCTTGGGCAGCTTCACGCTCCGTAAAGCGGGGATAAGACACTGCACACCAAAGGAACTTGTTGCAACTCATGTCTCCGCTGTGGTGGTGTGAACCGGCGTCGTCTGACGGATCTCCTCCCGGGCTACCGATCTAACCCGGTTTGCATCCTGAGCTTGCGCATCCGCGCCGGCCGGATTATCCTGTCTGTGCCGGTGTCGCCTGCGTTCACTGCTAGACACTTCTGGTTCTTCCCAATGCCTAGTATAACTCCGGCTGGGATGTGGTGTTGAATGTATCCTTTCCCTACTATGAGAATATGCCTACTGTTGTATCAACGCCGTATCGAGCAGATCCTTGACCGTGCGTGCCTCCAATGCTACCGGAGACGTCCCCTCAATAGGTAAAGCGGCCAAACGTGAAGCAGCCGCAACGATATTGTCCAAAGGATTCGAATAATGACCCGGAGGGGTAGGAATGTGAGGAGTAGATGTGACCCGTCGATCTTGCTCTGCAGTAGGCTGCTGAACCGGCTCGTCCCTCGCTGGGGGTGCCCTCCGGTTTAAAGCTGGATTATTGCTAGTCCCTGCCCCTGGCGTCCTGAACAGATCCGTCGCTTCATAAACCGGTGGTAGACGAGATTGGTACTTCCGACTCCTTACTCCCTGTGAAGAGGCCTGTTTCATCCTCAGATGAAAAGCCTGATCATTCAATTCTGCTTGCCTTATCGCTATCATAGCCTTCTCTGCTTTTAGATCATCCCTGGCTTGGTCAATCCGGCCCTTTAACTGAAGGAGCTCTGCATCATGTTGCGCCTTGTCTGCTGGAGCTACCTCTGCTACAGCCTTGGTCGTGAACTCCTCGACTAAGGTGGATAGAACGTCAGTAGGTGAGAGGGCCGGGCCGCTCCCCCCTATACCAGCTTCTACTGTCGCCCCGTTCACCGTGGGCTGTGAACCGGCCATAAAGACAGCCACCCGGTTTGGCGGGCCAAAGGGGTCCGGAATACTGTTCCTGTCGGACTCACCCTCAGACCGGCCGTCCTGCAACTGATACAGAGATTCAGTCTCTCCGGTTGAGGATCCGTCATCGGAGTAGACAACTGTTTCACCGCCGGATTCCGATCCGTCCTCAGTTTGGACCCCGTGAACCGCTCCAACGAAAACGTGCTTCATGGCGGGCTGAATCCGGGCCGATCTCGCACGCTGAGCCGGCTCGATGATGTTGGAGAAGATGTCCGGCTCAGGTCCCGGTTCGCCGATCTTGCCGATGAAGACGTGGATGCCACCGAAGGGAACCCGGTACCCGTATTCGATTGAATCGGCCTCCGGTCCCCAACCTGCATCGTCGATGTAGATCCGGCCGCGGCGACTCTTGGTCATCCGGCCGACCACGTAGCCCTTGAGCCCTTCGAAGCTGCCCTTCAAGAACTCAAAACCATCGTGCGGAGGCCCCACGATGGGCGCCAACTGTCGTGGAAATAACACGGCAGATGTCCGGTTTAACGGACTTGATGATGGAACCATCGCACAGGTTAGCTTGAAGGGGTTAAAAGCACACAAAGGACACATAGGGTTTATACTAGTTCGGCCCCTTCGATGAAGGTAAAAGCCTACGTCTAGTTTGGTTTGGTATTGCTTGGGCGTCGATGAACAGGGAGCTGTTTGCTTGCCTGTCTCGACGGGTTCTTTCTTGCTTGTCCCTGAACCGTCGCCGGGTCATCCCTTTATATAGAGGCGACGCCTGGTCCGGTTTTCAGAGTCCCGAGGCCGGCTCATAATCGTGTCCGCCTCGGTCTCTGCACTTTCTTCCTTATCTCTCAAGTTACATCATCGGGCGGTTTACAAACCATAACTCTATACATGGGCCTAAGATCTTATGGGCCGTAGCCTCTACTAAATATTACAATTATGCATATTTACCATAATCCGGTTTATACTAGCCGGTTCATACCTGCTAGTAATATCCCTGACAGTCTTCTTCCTAGAAGTATCTCTATTAGGCCTTTATTTGAAAGTCCTCTTAAGACTAGTTGTACTATTGAAGAGCTTTTTGATGATCTTGATGATGGTTCAATTGATACAACTTGATCTCTATACATTATGCCTAGCTTAAAGGCATAAAAGAAAGCGCTTTTGGGAGGCAGCCCACAATGAATAAAATTTTATTTTGCTTTTGTTGTGTCTTGATGTTGTTACTATAGCTTTTGTTGTGTCTTGATGTTGTTACTACAGTAGCATCATCATTGTATCTTTACTTTTCAGCCTTGTGCCAAGTGTAGCCTCTGATTGCAAGAAAGTTCAAAAGTTGTGATGTGCTGTCCAGGAAACAGATTCTGTCCTTGGACAGAAAAATTCGTATAAAATCACCAGATCATATTTTTGGTCTGAATTTTTTCGACAGCGTGCTCTATACAATTGTCTTTCGGGCTTCTGTTCTGAATTTTTTGATTAGAGTTGCAGAAGTGCCCCGAAAAAAAATCATTTACTACCTGCTGGTCTGTTTTTCACAGATTCTGTCCTGTTTTGCCTTTCCTTCATTTTGCAAACCTTGAGCTTGCTTTTTCTTTGAAAAAACCTTTTGGCAATCTTGAGAAACAGTAGACCTTCAAGAATATCCTTATTTCCAGCAAGGAACAATTATTTTATTAAGGGTACTAACCTCGCTAATCAGATTATGATGAGTTATGTATGAAGGGAGTTTTCAAGTGTGCGAGGGAAGATGATAAAAAGATTCAGGAGTGTCAAACGCTCAAGCTTGGGGATGCCCCCATGCACCCCCGAGAAATATTCAAGAAGACTCAAGCGTCTAAGCTTGGGGATGCCCCCGTGCATCCCCTTCTCCATCAACATTATCAGTTCGTCTTTCGTTCCACTGTATTTTTATCACTTCATGTGTTATGTGCTATGCTTGGAGCGTCTTGCTTTTAGTTTCCTTTTTTAGTTTTCTTTAGCTTTGCTTGCTTTTCATAACGAGTTGGAACTCAGCTTTCTTTATGTGGGAGAGAAACACGCTCCACTTCAACCTAGAACATAACATAGGATTTCCATGTCTATCTTTGCTGTGTGTGTTCTTTGTCTTTCAATAGCTACTATCATGTTCAGCTCTTAGTTTTCATGCTTATCTTTTTAAAGAGCTTTTGTTTAGTTGGTCGCTGGAACTCTCTTTAGTTATCATGCTTATCTTGTTAAGAGAGTTGGCTTCTGTTGCACTGGTCGATATGTCTATGATAAAACGCTATGTGCATAATGATGCTTAGTAGTTCATGTTTTCTTATGGTTAGTCTCAAATAGCTGGGGGGTTCTCAATGTGTGATTGAGGTACCAACATGATTTGTTTGCCTATGATGTGGTATGGTTTAGTAATATCTTCCTTCAAGAATTTATTTTGATTGACTTGGCGTATGCTCACGCATATTTAAGACTGTAAAGAAAGTCTATCAAGCCTTGATGATCTTTAGTTTCTGAGTAGCGATATAACTTCCATGCCTGATTCAATGTTGCTTTGTCGCTCTGCATGATTTTGACCGTCATTGCTCTTTTAGTTGGTCGCTCCCAGTCTTTTGCTAACCTTCGCCTGTACTAAGCGGACTGACTGCTTGTGCATCCAAATTCTTTTAAACCAGTTATGCCATATGAGTCCACCATACCTTCCTATACATGGTATTTACCTGCCATTCCTAACGAAGACTTTCATGTACCATCTCAAAATTATTCAAAAAAACATTTCTCTTTTGTGCCTCTGTTTTGGCTCATGAGGAAGTAGTAGTTAATTCATGATCTTTTTAAGTTGGACAAGCTTCACCCCGGGATTGCATGTCTAATGTGCAAACCCATAATACGAGAAGGGACTGGCAAAGAGTGCGCCCGGCTCAAAAATAATATAACAAACAAACCCTCCTTCACGCTTTGTTCATGAGAAATCAGAAAAACTTTGGCAGTGATAAACAAAGGAGATTAAGAGGATGTGATCGTCCTCATTCGGGAGCCGTTCCTCGAAACTTGTCCATCTCAAGAAGTGATTGAGTTGTCTGCTAGCATTCGTTGACGGAACATGCATAATCTAAAAAAATAATTATTACCTCTGTTTTTAAAACCAAGAGCTCTGGTACATGTTTAGTTTTTGTTTCCGACCACGGGTTTTCAACCTTGCCAACAAAAGCCACGGTTCGAGAGTCTCCACCTTCTTTTTAAAGCACCAACTATTAAGAGCATGATTGTCATTTTGAGTGTAATGTGCATTGTCCCAAAGTAGCATTGTCTTTTGCATGATTATGATATCGTTTATTCTGAAATCATTGTATCTAGTCGTCACTTAAACCTTGGAGGTGCCCCTGCATTTATGTTTTGCTTCACTAAAGGGGGCAAGCGAGATATCACTTTGTCATATTTGCACACCATGCTCATGGCAAATCTTTTGAGTGTTTCAGTATCATATTGTAAAACTTTCAGTTCTTTGTGATTTTCTCATGAGGCAACTTAATTACTACAGATTCATTGTCTCAGTAAGCACTTGTCATGTGACTATCAAAAGTTCCTATATGGTTAATAGCATGTCACCACAAAAATTATTCTTGTTATCATTTACCTACTCGAGGACGAGCAGGAATTAAGCTTGGGGATGTTGGTACGTCCAAAACGTATCTATAATTTCTGCTTGCTCCATGCCTCTTTTGGGTGATATTGCTATGATATTTATACACTTCCATACACTTTTGATCATATTTGGACTAACCTATTAACTCAGTGCACCCCAGTGCCAGTTTCTGTTTTCTGCTGTTTTTGTATTTCAGGTTTTCCCGTCACGTAAACTGCCAGAAAAATCCTGGAAAAATTATATAAGAAATCAGCGTTCCGGAAGCTTCCACACGGCCGAAGTAGGGCCGGAGGGGGCCACCAGGGCTCCAGGCACCCTGGTGGCGCGGCCCCCCTCCTGGCCGCACCGGGGGGGCGCCTGGGCCCCCCAGGTCTCCGCTGATGCCCCCCTTTGGCATATATTTACACCGCGTCCCGAAACCCTCGAGGACGGAACCCTTTTTCGCGATCTCATCTCTGTTCCACCGCCGCCGCGCTTCCAAGATCGGGAGCACCAGGAGAACTCTTCCCGGCACCCTGCCGGAGGGGAGAACCACCACCGGGAGCCTCTCCACCACCATGGACGCCTCCCGGATGAGTTGTGAGTAGTCTCCCTTGGACCATGGGTCCATGACCAGTAGCTATGTGATGTTCTCCTCCCCTCTTTGTGCTTCACTAATTAGACCTCGTGAGCTGCCCTACATGATCGAGGCACATATGTAATCCTTATGTTGTTGCTATGTTGAGTTTGCTGGGATCCGATGGATTGTGAGATTATGTTCAGATTGTGTGTGAGTAATATATTTGATTTACCTCTTTTTTATTTATGTTCTTGAGTAATTCTTGCATGTTCTCTGTTGCTGTTTATTGCTCTGGCCAAGTAGTAGGTAGTAACTCCAAGAGGGAACGTTATGCTTGATTGTGGGTTCATGCCCCTCGATGACTAGCTTGAGTGACATAAACATGAGTCTAGGGGATGTGCTGTTGCCACAAGGGGGGAAAACAACGGTGCTTGTACTCGCGGGTGCAAGGATTGTTTACTTTACGCAAAGTTCTTTTAATGCAGTTGTCTGTTGCTTTGAGTTTACACTTTGGGTGGGACTCGCAACTTAATACCAGCGAGATGTTCTGGATAGATATCTCAAGGTGGATGATTAGTAGTAGATGCAGATGGATTTCGGTCTACTTACCTTGGCGTACCGCCCATGCTTTTGAGCCTCAACCTTTCTTGCAGCATAGTTAGCATTGGTTTGCGCACATAATTCTGCCAATTGCCCAGCTGTAATTCGTTTACCTCACATAGCTGTTTTATCGTCTTTTGGGAGAGAGACATCACTAGTGAACATCATGGGACCCCGGTCCATATTACCATCACTGATCACATCCGCTATTTACTTTCTGTTTTTACTTACTAGTTGCAGCAATACCTATCACTATTATCTCTTGTGTTTGATCCTTTGTAAACGACAAGGCCGGAGGGATTGACAACCTCTCTGTACTCGTTGGGAGCAAATTTATTTGTATCTGTGTGCAGGTCCAAGTTGATTGCTAAGTATCTGGCGCTGTTAGCAGTTGACACCTTCTTGTTGAACCTTGGAGTCTCAGGGGAATTCGATCCTTGGTATCTTTGCCAAGGGAAAACTTCCGCTACACTGCATCTCAAACCTTCCACTTGGGGTAACCAACGAGGGGCGAGAAGCCATCAGCATCCAAAATCCTTGAAACCAGTTATGCCATATGAGTCCACCATACCTTCCTATATATGGTATTTACTTGCCATTCCTAACGAAGACTTTCTTGTACCATCTCAAAATTATTCAAAGGCATTTCTCTTTTGTGCCTCTGCTTTAGCTCATGAGGAAGTAGTAGGTAATTCATGATCTTCTTATGTTGGACAAATTTTACCCCGGGATTGCATGTCTAATCTGCAAACCCCTAATACGAGGAGGGACTGGCATGAGTGCGGCCAGCTCACAAAAGATAATAGCAACAGACAAACCCTCCTTCACGCTTTGTTCATGAGAAATCAGAAAACTCTGGCAGTGATAAACAAAGGAGATTAAGGGGATGTGATCGTCCCCGCGTGGGAGCCGTTCCTCGAAACTTGTCCAGCATAAGAAATAATTGGGTTATCTACTAGCATTCGTTGACGAATTATGCACCTCCCAAAAGCTTTTTATCTCTGTTTTTAAAACCACGAGCTCTGGTACTTGTTTAGTCTTTGCTTCCAGCCACGGGTTTTCAACCTTGCCATCAAAATCCACGGTTCGAGAGTCTCCACCTTCTTTCTTCAAAGCACCAACTATTGAGAGCATGATTGTCATTCTGAGTGTAATGTGCATTCTCCCAAAGTACCATTGTCTTCTGCATGATTGTGATATCGCTTATTCTGAAATCATTGTATCTAGTCGTCACTTAAACTTCGGAGGTGCTCCTGCATTTATGTTTTGCTTCACTAAAGGGGGCAGGCGAGGTATCACTTTGTCATGTTTGCACACCATGCTCACTACAAATCTATTGGGTGTTTCAGTATCATATTGTAAACTTTCAGTTCTTTGTGATATTCTCATGAGGCAACTTAATTACTAAAGATTCATTATCTCAATAAGCATTTGTCATGCGACTGTGAAAGACTCTTTGGTAGCATGTCACCACAGAAATTGTGCTTGTTATCATTTATCTACTTGAGGACGAGCAGGAATTAAGCTTGGGATGTTGATACGTCCCAAATGTATCTATAATTTCTGCTTGCTCCATGCATGTTTTGGGTGATATTGCTATGCTTTTGATACACTTTCATACACTTTTGATCATATTTGGACTAACCTATTAACTCAGTGCACCCCAGTGCCAGTTTCTGATTTCTGGTGTTTTTGTATTTCAGGTTTTCCCATTACTTAAATTGCCAGAAAAATTCCGGGAAAATATATATAAAAAATCAGCGCTCCAGAAGCTTCCATGTGCCAGAAGTGGGGCCAGAGGGGGGCCAGAGGGGCCCCAGGCGCCCTGATGGCGCGGCCCCACCCCTGGCCGCGCCGGGGGGGCGCCTGGGGGGCTCCCACCTCCTCTGGTGCCCTACTTGGCCTCCTATTTATTCTCCCGTCGCGGAAACCCTGATTCCAGAACCCTTTTCTCCAGAAGCAATTCCGATCTCCGCCGCCATCGCCACCAAGTTTTGGGGGACCAGAATTCCTGTGCCGGCATCCTGCCGGGACGGGGAAGTTCCCCCTGATTCATCTCCATCGACGTTGCTTCCTTCCTCCATGATGCGGGAGTAGTTCCTCCTCGGGGCTGAGGTTTCTACCAGTAGCTATGTGGTCAATTCTCTCTCCCATGATGTGATCTTCGTTGTGATCATAGGCTATGTTAATCTAGGGTGATCCCATGATATTTCCCCTTCCTCTATGTATTGGATTGATGTACTCACTTGTCTTTATCTAGTATAATCCCCGAGACCAAGGTGACAGCGGTCTATTGGACATGGATTCGAAGAATATTTTCATGAGTGATTTCCTCTTTTGTGTGTTGATTGAAGATTGAGAGTTTCTTGGTGCTTGTCTTTGACTATCCTTGAGATATGTTGTGGTGATTGTGGTACTCTCTTTGGATGGCCGCGGTGACATTGGGAAATCCATAGATTGAGAACTACGAACTTTGAGGTGTGCTTTTGTAGCCCTACATAATTCTCGTCCTCTCTTGACCACAAAGGAATGACCTCCGAGTGCGTCTCCATTGCATGTTTTATGGTCAATATCATGTGATTAGACTATGTTAATGTTGTTGGGAGTTGCCACTAGTGAAAGTATGAAGCCTAGGCCTTGTTTCCACCATTGCAATACCATTTGTGCTCATGTTTACCACTTGTTTGCTTGCTGCACTTTTTATTACAGATTTATATTACTTTGCTTTGCCACTCCTATCATCCATATTTTACCATCTCTTCGCCGAACTAGTGCACCTATACAACTCCTAGTTGTATTAGGTGTGTTGGGGACACAAGAGACTTCTTGTATCTTAGTTGCAGGGTTGCTTGAGAGAGACCATCTTCAACCTCTACTTCCCTAAGTTCGATAAACCTTAGGTCATCCATTTGAGGGAAATTTCTACTGTCCTACAAACCTCTGCGCTTGGAGGCCCAACATAGTCTACAAGAATAGAAGCGTGTGTAGACATCAGGACTCAATACACTAGATGCATGCTGGATAGCGGTCGATGTGTGGAGTAATAATAGGAGATGCAGGCAGGAGTCGGTCTACTTGTCTCGGACGTGATGCCTATATACAATGATCATGCCTAGATAGTCTCATAATTATTCGCTTTTCTATCAATTGCTCGACAGTAATTTGTTTACCCGTCGTAGAATATCGCTATCATGAGAGAAGCCACTAGAGAAAACTATGCCCCCCCGAGTCTATCTCTATCATATTATTTTCCCGTTAATTTCTTTTGCCGTTGTTTATTTGCTGTTTTATTAAACCAAAAATACCAAAAATATAATTATCATCTCTATCAGATCTCACTATTGTAAGTGAATGTAAAGGGATTGGCAACCCCTTATCGCGTTGGCTGCGAAGTTCTTATTTGTTTGTGCAGGTGCGAGGGACTGGCGCGTGGTCTCCTACTCGATTGATACCTTGGTTCTCAAAACCTAAGCGAAATACTTACGCTACTGTGCTGCATCTCCCTTTCCTCTTCGAGGGAATACAACGCAAGCTTAAGAGGTAGCAAGAAGAATTTCTCGCACCGTTGCCAGGGAGGCTTAAGCAAAAGTCATATACCAAGTACCAATCACAAACCCTTATCCTTCACATTATATTTATTTCTCCCCCACTTCACCTTTGCCATTTTATTTGCCCTTCTTCCGTCGTGTGTTTCTCGTTCGCTTGCTTCTTGTTTGCTTGTGTGTGTTGGATTGCTTGCTTGTCACTATGGCTCAGAACAATACCAAATTGTGTGACTTCTCCAATACCAACAACAATGATTTTATTAGCACTCCGATTGCTCCTATTACCGATGCTGAATCTTGTGAGATCAATGCTGCTTTGTTGAATCTTGTCATGAAAGATCCATTCTCCGGCCTTCCTAGTGAAGATGCCGCTACCCATCTAAACAACTTTGTTGATTTGTGTGATATGCAAAAGAAAAGGAATACGGATAACGATATTGTTAAATTGAAGTTATTTCCGTTTTCACTTAGAGATCGTGCTAAAACTTGGTTTTCCTATTTGCCTAGAAATAGTATTGATTCGTGGAATAAGTGCAAAGATGCTTTTATCTTTAATTATTTCCCTCCTGCTAAGATCATCTCTCTTAGAAACGATATTATGAATTTTAATCAACTAGATCGTGAGCATGTTGCACAAGCTTGGGAGAGAATGAAATTAATGATACATAATTGCCCTACGCATGGCTTGAATCTATGGATGATTATTCAGAACTTTTATGCTGGCTTGAATTTTGCTTCTAGAAATCTTTTAGATTCGGCCGCCGGAGGCACTTTCATGGAAACTACCTTAGGAGAAGCTACCAAACTCCTAGATAATATTATGGTTAATTATTCTCAATGGCACACCGAAAGATCTACTAGTAAAAAAGTGCATGCTATTGAAGAAATTAGTGTTTTGAGTGGGAAGATGGATGAACTTATGAAATTGTTTGATGCTAAGAGTGCTTCTTCTGATCCTAATGATATGCCTTTGTCCACTTTGATTGAGAATAACAATGAATCTTTGGATGTGAATTTTGTTGGTAGGAATAATTTTGGTAACAATGCTTATAGAGGTAATTTTAATCCTAGGCCTTTTCCTAGTAATTCCTCTAATAATTTTGGTAATTCCTACAACAACTCTTATGAAAAGATGCCTTCTGAATTTGAAACTAGTGTTTAGGAGTTTATGATCTCGCAAAAGGATTTCAATGCTATGCTTGAAGAGAACTTGCTTAAAGTTGATGAATTAGCTAGAAGTGTGGATAAAATTACTCTTGATGTTGATTCTTTGAAACTTAGATCTATTCCACCCAAGCATGATATCAATGAGTCTCTCAAAGCCATGAGAATTTCCATTGATGAATGCAAAGAAAGAACCGCTAGAATGCGTGCTAAAAGAGAAGAATATATTAGATCATGTTCTTCTAGTTATCGTGAAAATAAAGATGAAGATCTGAAAGTTATTGATGTGTCTCCTATTAGATCCTTGTTTGCTAGTATTAATCTTGATGAAAATAGGATTGGAGATGATTCTGCTTTAAGGTGTCCTAGTAATTCGGAGTTTTTAGATCTTGATGCTAAAATTGCTAGAAGTGGGATTGAAGAAATTAAAACTTTGCATAGTGATGAACCCACTACTTTGGATTTCAAGGGATTCAATTATGATAATTGCTCTTTGATTGATTGTACTTCCTTGTTGCAATCCGTGCTAAATTCTCCGCATGCTTATAGTCAAAATAAAGCTTTCACTAAACATATAGTTGATGCTTTGATGCAATCTTATGAAGAAAAACTTGAGTTGGAAGTCTCTATACCTAGAAAGCTTTATGATGAATGGGAACCTACTATCAAAATAAAAATAAAAGATCATGAATGCTATGCTTTGTGTGATTTGGGTGCTAGTGTTTCCACTATCCCAATAACTTTGTGTGATTTGCTAGGGTTCCATGAGTTTGATGATTGTTCTTTAAATTTGCATCTTGCAGATTCCACTATTAAGAAACCTATGGGAAAAATTAATGATGTTCTTATTGTTGCCAATAGGAATTATGTGCCCGTAGATTTCATTGTTCTTGATATAGATTGCAATCCTTCATGTCCTATTATTCTTGGTAGACCTTTCCTTAGAACGATTGGTGCAATTATTGATATGAAGGAAGCAAATATTAGATTACAATTTCCGTTAAGGAAAGGCATGGAACACTTTCCTAGAAAGAAAATCAAAATACCATATGAATCTATCATGAGAGCCACTTATGGATTGCCTTCCAAAGATGGCAATACCTAGATCTTTCTTGTATCGTGCCTAGCTAGGGGCGTGAAACGATAACGCTTGTTGGGAGGCAACCCAATTTTTTGTTTTTTGTTTTTGTTGCTGTTAGGGAATAAATATTGCATCTAGACTCTGATTAGATGTGTTTTCATGTTTTGGTTAGTGTTTGTGCCAAGTAGAACCTTTGGTAAGACTTGTGTGAAGTTTATTTGATCTTGTTGTGAAAAACAGAATCGTTAGCGCTCGCTAAAGTAGTCTTCAGATTTTACTGGAGCGTGCTATTTAGTTGATTATTTTTTCTGATGATTGGTAGACAAATTTCGCAAATTTACCAATTTAGTTTGAAATTTTTGGACTTCCAGAAGTAGGCGAACCCAACAGATTACTACAGACTGTTCTGTTTTTGACAAATTCTGTTTTTCGTGTGTTGTTTGTTTATATTGGAGGATATGAACCATAGAGAACTTGGAGTACAGTAGGTTTAACACCAATATAAACAATGAATACATTCCTTGTTGTACCTTTAAGAGGTGGTTTGCTTTCTCTTACTAACGGAGCTCACGAGAATTTTTGTCTAAGTTTTGTGTTGTGAAGTTTTCAAATTTTGAGTATTGCTTTGATGGACTATGGAACAAGGAGTAGCAAAGGCCTAAGATTGGGGATGCCCATTTCACCCCAAGTAAATTCAAGATAATCAAAAGCCTAAGCTTGGGGATGCCCCGGGAAGGCATCCCCTCTTTCGTGTTCATCCATCGGTAACTATACTTGGAGCTATATTTTTATTCGCAACATGCTATGTGTTTTGCTTGGAGCGTCTTGTATAATTTGAGTCTTTGCTTGTTAGTTTGCCACAATCATCCTTTCTGGACACACCTATTTGAGAGAGTTAAATATGGCGTAGAAATTATTTGAATATTCTTTGTGCTTCACTTATATCTTTTCAGTTGAATAGTTTTTTCTCTAGTGCTTCACTTATATCTTTTAGAGTACGGTGGTGATAATATTTTGTAGAAATTGTTGAACTCTCATGCTTCACTTAGATCTATTTGAGAGTCTATTAAAACAACATGGTAATGTGTTTAGGCTAAAGAAACTATTCTTCACATGATAAACATCCAATGTCAATGTAGTAAAAAAATCACATCAAGTGCATTGAGTACAAAGAGATGTTGAATGCTTGATAATTGTTTTGAGGCATGAGGATAGTGATATTAAAGTCATTCTAGTGGAGTAATTATGAAATTGAGAAATATTTCTGTTAAGGTTAGTGATTCCCGTAGCATGCACGTATGGTGAACCGTTATGTGACTAAGTTAAAGCATGATGTATTTGTAGAGTGTCAACCTTTGTGTGGAGGTCGGGGGCGCGCGATGGTTAACTCCTACCAACCTCCCCCCTAGGGGCATGCGTTGATTGCTTTTTTTTGATGACTCGTAGATTTTTGCAATAAGTATATGAGTTCTTATGACTAATGTTGAGTCCATGGATTATACACACTCTCACCCTTCCACCATTGCTAGCCTCTCTTGTATCGCGCAACTTTCGCCAGTGCCATAAACCCACTATATATCCTTCCTCAAAACAGCCACCATATTGTTCCTCAAAACAGCCACCATACCTACGTATCATGGCATTTCCATAGCCATTCCGAGATATATTGCCATGCAACTTTCCACCGTTCCGTTTATATGACACGCATCATATTGTCATATTACCATTGCATGATCATGTAGTTGACATCCTATTTGCGGCAAGGCCACCATGCATAATTTTTATACATGTCACTCTTGTTTCATTGCACATACCGGTACACCGCCGGAGGCATTCATATAGAGTCATACTTTGTTGTTGTAGTATCGAGTTGTAATCTTGTGTTGTAATGAAAGTGTGACGATCATCATTTATAGAGCATTGTCCCATGGGAGGAAAGGCTGAATCTATAAAGCCCCTCCACAAAAAAAAGAAAAAGAAAAAAGGGGACAATTGCTACTGTCTTTTTCCACACTTGTGCTTCAAAGTAGCACCATGTTCTTTATTGTAGATAGTCTCATGCTTAGTCACTTTCATATACTAGTGAGAATTTTCTTTATAGAACTTGACTTGCATATTCCAATGATGGGCTTCCTCAAATGCCCTAGGTCTTCGTGGGCAAGCAAGTTGGATGCACAGCCACTAGTTTATTTTGTTGAGCTTTCATTCATATTTAGCTCTAGTGCATCCGTTGCATGGCAATCCCTACTCACTCACATTGATATCTATTGATGGGCATCTCCATAGCCCGTTGATACGCCTAGTCGATGTGATACTATCTCCCTCTTTTTGTCTTCTCCACAACCACCTCTATTCCACCCATAGTGCTATATCCATGGCCCACGCTCATGTATTGCGTGAAAATGAAAGGTTTAAAAAGATAGAGCATGTAAACAAATGCTTGGCTGAAATCGGGGTTGTGCATGATATGAATATTTTGTGTGATAATAAGGGAGCATAGCCAACACTATATGATTTTGTAGGGATAACTTTCTTTAGCCATAGTATTTTGAGAGGACGTGATTGCTTTGTTAGTATTGCTTGAAGTATTGTCATTTCTTATGTCAATATAGACTTTTATCTTGAATCTTTCAGATCTGAACATTCATGCCACAATTAAGAGAATTACATTGAAAAACTATATTGGTTAGCATTCCACATCAAAAATTATTTCTTTATCATTTACCTACTCGAGGACGAGCATGAATTAAGCTTGGGGATGCTTGATAAGTCTCCAACGTATCTATAATTTTTGATTGTTCCATGCTATTATTTATGAAGTCTTGGATGTTTAATAGGCTTTATCATTCACTTTTATATCATTTTTGGGACTAACCTACTAACCCAAAGGCCCAGTCCAGATTGCTGTTTTTTTGCTTATTTCAGGGTTTTGCAGAAAAGGAATATCAAACGGAGTCCAAACGGAATGAAACCTTCGCAGGAGATATTTTTGGAGGAAATCACGCACGATAGACTTCGATGCCAAGCTAGGAGACAGAAGGGCCACCCTCGAGGGTGGGAGGCGCGCTCCCCCTTTCCTGGACACGCCCCCTGCCTCGAGGGCAGCCCCTGTGGCCCCCGGTGCCCCTCTTCTTCCTATATATACCTATGTACCCCAGAAACTCCACACGCAGAGAGAAAACCCTAATTCCACCGCCGTAGATGCTGTTCCCATGGAGATCCTATCTTGGAGCCTGTTCCGGGAGGGGGATCCATCATGGAGGCCTTCATCATCATCATCATCGCCCTCACCATGAGTTGTGAGTAGTTTACCACAGACCTTCGGGTCCATAGCTAGTATCTAGATGGCTTCTTCTCTCTCTCTCTCGATCTCAATACAAAGTTCTCCTCGGTCTTCGAGGAGATCTATTCGATGTAATCTCTTTTTGCGGTGTGTTTGTTGAGATCCGATGAATTGTGAGTTTATGATCAAGGTTATCTATGAAAGATATTTGGTTCTTCTCTGAACTTTTTACGTGTGCTCATAATATCCTTGCAAGTCTCTTCGTATTATTGGTTTGGTTTGGCCTACTAGATCTATAGTTCTTGCAATGGGAGAAGTTCTTGGATTTGGGTTCAATCTTGCGGTGTCCTTTCCCAGTGACAGTAGGGGCATCAAGGCACGTATTGTATTGTTGCCATCGAGGATAAAAAGATGGGGTTTTCATCATATTGCTTGAGTTTATCCCTCTACATCATGTCATCTTGCTTAAGGCGTTACTCTGTTCGTATGAACTCAATACACTAGATGCATGCTGGATAGCGGTCGATGTGTGGAGTAATAGTAGTAGATGCAGGCAGGAGTCGGTCTACTTGTCTCGGATGTGATGCCTATATACAATGATCATGCCTAGATAGTCTCATAATTATTTGCTTTTCAATCAATTGCTCGACAGTAATTTTTTTTTCCCGCCATAGAATATCGTTATCATGAGAGAAGCCACTAGAGAAAACTATGGCCCCGGGGTCTATCTCTATCATATTACTTTCCCGTTAATTTCTTTTGCCGTTGTTTATTTGCTGTTTTATTAAACCAAAAATACCAAAAATATAATTATCATCTCTATCAGATCTCACTATCGTAAGTGACCGTAAAGGGATTGACAACCCCTTATCACTTTGGCTACGAAGTTCTTATTTATTTGTGCAGGTGCGAGGGACTGGCGCGTGGTCTCCTACTGGATTGATACCTTGGTTCTCAAAAACTGAGGGAAATACTTACGTTACTGTGCTGCATCTCCATTTCCTATTCGAGGGAATACAACGCAAGCTCAAGAGGTAGCACATCTTGGCAATGATCTTCGTAATTGCGAGGATGAGACTTATAGGCCGAAAGTCAGAGATGTCCTCCGCACCATCCTTTTTAGGGATGAGAGCAATGTTAGCCGAGTTGAGCGAGTGGAGATTGTTGACATGTAAATTCGAGAAACTATCGATCGCATGCATGATCTCCGGCTTTATGATGTCCCAGCGTTCGTAATGAAGAAAACTCCGGTGAATCCGTCAGGGCCTGGTGCTTTGTCTCCCGGGAGCTCGTTGATCGCAGCATGCACCTCTTCCTTAGTGAAGGCGGTCCCAAGCTCCGAGAGGTCACAGGTAGCCGACGAGATGCAGCCCCAGTTTAGGTCCTTGGATCACGGGTCCCCTTTCCAATCGCTTTTCTAAAGTGTGCCTGAATAATATCTTTCTTCTAATCATGACTGGTGACCCAACCATGATTGTGTTTTAGACGGTGGATGGAATTCTTTCGCCGTCTATGGTTGATGAGAATGTGAAAGAACCGAATATTTGCATCCCCATCTTTGAGCAACTTGATTCTCGAGCTTTGTCTTTTTCTCGCCCGCTCGAGAACCGCCAAGGCCACCACCTTTCTCTTGAGAACCTTTCTCATGTTTCGCTCACCTGTCGAGAGGGCCCTATTTTCCTGCGCAATGTCGAGGCGAAGGGTGATCTCGAGGGCCATGTGAAGCTGGACTTTGTGGTTTGAGAAAATGGTCTTGCTCCATTTGCGAAGGCACTGTCGTTTCCTCATTCCAAGCATCGTGGACCACCTTCTTGAAGTTAGGCATTTTAATCCAGAAGTTTTCAAATCGAAAAGATTTGGGCCGTTTGGGTTCCATGTCGCTAGCCAAGAGGAGTGGGCAATGATCCACCGACCATTAGCGCTGCTTTACTAGACTCCACCCCTTGGACATGATTTTGTTTTTTGCAAAACTTGAATAGGCTGGTGCTAGGTGTTTGAAATCATTGTATGTTACTTAGGGTCGTTGGTGTTTGCTTATCTTTCTGCTATTGGTTCATTTTTCTTGATATTTGTATCGCGCTGATCATACTCTTTGGGCCTTGTATTTTCTTTCCTCTTCTATTGCGGTCACATATAGTTCTCCTGCATGGTTCGAAAAAATAAACATATAACAATATTTGAATCTTACATGATATCATTTGGTTGCACCATGGAAAAACACTGATTTTTTTAATAGACCCTCCCCTGCACGCATGCAAGAACAAGTATGGAAATATTGGATCTCCTTGATGAATTTGACAGCACAACACAAATTCACAAGTTCTCCCCGAGTTGAAGAGCACCATGAAAGATACCATCCTCACTCCCCCACGTCACTTGATTCACAGAGCTGCAGGAGAACCCAAGCTTCGTCGTCATTGCCTCAAGATAGGGCCATTCAATTTTATCATAAGCTTTTTGCATGTCCAATCTAACCACACAATAAGCATTCTTTTTTACTCTTGTGTTGTTTCAAATAGTGTAAACACTCATACGTCGTGATAGCATTCTCCCTAATAAGACGTCCCGGCATAAAGGCCGACTTTTCTTCACAGATGATCTCGGGGAGAATATGATCAGACAATAGTGAGCACTTTGGATGCAATTTTCAACATCAAGCTAATAGGCCGGTACTAAGACAGGAATGTAGGGTTTAGTACCTTGGGAATAATAACGATGAATGTCTTGTTTATCTTCGTAGGGGAGTCGTCTCCCTTCAAAACTCGAATCACAACTTGGGTCACCTCCTTGCCGCAAAGATGTTAATACTTCTAGAGAAATGGGTCAAAAAGCCATATTTAAACCTCGACTTCAATATTTATATGGGCGTAACAAAATCTCAATCATCTCTTGTGTCACTTTGGTCGTTACATGCAATTGTACCTCCTCTATGTCTATCACACCTTTAGAGGCATATATATTTTCATAGAAGTCTACTATTATTTGCTCCAGAGTAGCAACGCCCTCACAAGCCGATCCATCGTCATGAACAAGCATGATAACTCTACTCATGTTTCTTAAAGTCCTTTCGATGAAAAGAATTGGGCATTTTGGCCCCCCTCCGCTAGCCGCTGCACGTGAGCACATTGCGTTTTGATGGTGGAGGAGTTGAGCGTCTTCAGTAGCATGATTGACGCTGCAAGGAGATGATTCTTTTGATCAAGTCCCCAATTGGTATAACTTTCCAACGCATTGTATTTTTTTCGAAATAAGGAGAGCATGTCCTCCGAGAGCAGAAAATCCACTCTCTCGTGTAAACAAACACGAAGAATAAGCAATCTGTACAAAACCAATCCTGAAAGGTGGCGATTTCTGCAATTTCCTCGACAAACACAGAACAAAACGCCACCCTAATCCCCAATTCACATTTGGATATTTGGGCCGGTCGGCTGGTTCTGAAACCGAACGCGATAGAGAGAGGAAGTACTAGCACTACTAAGGCTGACCCCAATGCAGGGAACTTCAGCGGGAACTTCGGGTCCAACTCAGCAAAAAATACTACGTGGCATTGATTTAATGAAGAGAGAGAGTTTTAGAGGAACTTACATGGTTACCGGAACATTGCACCAGATACAAGAAATTTTAATGCTGATTGGTCACGTGTGGGCCGGCCGGAACATAGGGCTGCGTACGGGATATTTTTAATACTAATTGGAGAATTTTTTAATGCTAATCTTTGCTGAGTTGGACCAAAATTCCTGCTGGAAGTTCCTTTGCATTGGGACCAGCCTAAGATGCTGTGACGTTATCGCTGTTGCACTCAAACTTGGGATTAGGATTCAGTGTCGCGGGCTGACAGCGCCCAGAGCAGATTCCTCTCTGCACCCGTCGTCGCTTCCCCCGCACGGGAGAGACACGACATGCGGCGCTTTGTAGCAGTTGGAGCCCCAAAAGCAGCCCCGGCCTTGTCCATGGCTAGCGGAAAGCCGAGGTCGCTCACGGGGACACGCGACCCAGCGCCCGAGAGGCGCGGCCATGGCGCCGCGACGCACGCTCTTCCTCTCTCTGCCGCTGCTGCTGCTGCTGCTGCATGGCCGCTGGCTTCTGGTTCGGCAAAAGGAGAGAAAAGAAAGGAGAAAAGAAAGATGCTGGGCATGCATAGGCTGTGGAGCGAGCGAGCTCAAGGCCTTTCCCTCGCGCATGGAAAGCCGTGTCCCCTGTTTCCCGGGCCGTTCACCTAATCTGCCGCTAACTCCGATTCTTCACTCACTAAACTCCTCACCTAAAAGCGACATGGACACCTGTGCCTTGTCCGGGACGGGACTCCCATGCCTTAATCTCCCAAAATTAACCTACCATCTCCACAACACAAGACATGGAGACGGAGATGGGGATGGTATTTGACTATTTTGACATGGAAGATGGCTTGAAATTTGAACCGCATTTTATTCCTTTGCCACTTTGAAGCAGTTGCAATTTCACTTCGAAATAGAGTAGCAAGACAACGAATGGGTCAGAGACAAGAGCCGGAGCAGGCCTTCTGCTGATGTCTGCCTGCGCCTGCCGTCCGCTGTTGCCAAGATTCTCTGCGTGTTGCAACCATTCCTACCCTTTCAGTCATGCGGTATACATGCCCGAATGATTGTGTCCTCGTAGCTCCTGCCTCGCCAGGGCAGTATAAAGGGCTTTCCAACTTTGACTGTTGCACGGTACTCCTACTACTACCACGCCATTTCGCTAATCCGCTCAAGTTTTCTCTCGGCCGCGCGCGCTGTTACATTGGCAGCACAGCAGAGCACCTCAGGAGATTCAGCTTCTCTCGTGCACGCAGACACACAGTCACAGAGCACAGCAGCAGGGTACAGCACACTGATCCATCCACTCTGTCTGGTCCTCTTGCCCCCATGAATGCATGAGATGCCGGCCAGCCAGAGGTTTCTTTTCTTCCTCCTCGCCTTCCTCCTCCTGGCGGCGACGACGGCTGCGGCCGGAGGGGACGACCACGCCGCCGGCACGAGCCAGGCGGGCGCCGCGGAGGCGCGTCCTCCCGACGCGGCGTTCGACGTGCGGGCGAGGAAGTGGTGGCCGCGGGTCCCGGCGACGGACGGCCTCGTCAGGGGCAGCGAGCGCCGGGTGCCCAACTCCTCCGACCCGCTCCACAACCGCTGACGTGTAAGATTACACCACCGCCGCCTGCCTGCTCCCGTGCCATCCGATTCTTGGCGCCCTCGCGTCGCCCCTGCTGCTTGGATCGTGGCTGCCGAATGCGGCGGCGCTCTGCTAGATCAGAGGCCCAAGATGCGTATACAAATGTACTCCTAGCTCATTTTGCCTTTTGTTGGCTCCAGTGTTTTGTAATGAGAAATTGATCGGCGTTTTGCCGAGCTGTGCATACACATTTCACATTTCCTTCTTCTTATAGATGAACTAAGTGCAGTTCATAGTGGGAAATTCGATTTTATTTTGTTTTTGCTTCTGTTTCTGGAAAAAAAAGGCATGCCGGGCCACGGGCCCACTTGTCAGCCTACCCCGAAGCCTCGCCTCGACGGGTCTCACTCGCACTCTCCGGTCTCCGCCTCCTCTGCGGCAAAATATCAAACGGCTTGCGCGCGCGACGCACCAGTTCAGTGATCCGCCGCCGCCGCCGCCCAATGTCCGTCTCTTCCGGCGTCGCCCTCGCCGTGGCTGACGCCGTGTGGGCGCAGATCAAGGCCGCGGGACACGCCACCGACGAGCACCTGTCTATGTAAGTGAATCCAAACAGGCCCCGCACCGCCGCGGCGCCGTCCGTCTCGCTCGGTTGTTATTCATGCACGCCTCGCCGTCTCGAGTCCCTGACCGGTTCTGGCGCGCGTGCAGCCTCGACCACCTGTTCGGCAAGAACATGCTGCGCGCCTGCAAGATCCTCGACGAGGGCGGTGTCCGCCGCGTCACCGGCGCGCCCAGCGGCCGCTCGCTCTTCCTGGTTGGCTCCCGCACCTTACCTTTCGGTCCCCATGGCTGCTCGTGTTGTGGCCGAGCCAGCAGGCGATCGGCCGGTTGACGACGGCTTGCTTTGGTTTGGCGCTGCAGGTGATGGGGGAGTCCAAGAGGAAGGAGGAGTACATCTGCTTCCCGGAGCACCTCTGCACCTGCTACTCCTTTTTCTATGACATCGTCGGCCGGGGTGAGCAGCTCTGCGTAAGTGCCGTTTCTGTTACTTCGTCCGGCCACATTCTTTGCCGTGTCTCGTGAAATTGTTGATTAGAGAAATTGATGTATTTGGAATCCAAAATAAGCATCGGGCTGTTACAGGCTTACAGCTGCAATCGGTAGCTCTTGGTTACGGGGAAATCTTGTTTTGATTATGGGTTATTGTTTTTGTTTTTAACAGTGTAAGCACCAGTTGGCAGCGCGGCTCGCAGAAGCTGTCGGCAAACACCAAG
The DNA here is from genome assembly GCA_902687465.1 of Secale cereale. Classification (NCBI taxonomy): domain Eukaryota; kingdom Viridiplantae; phylum Streptophyta; class Magnoliopsida; order Poales; family Poaceae; genus Secale; species Secale cereale. Next base: position 181,915,407 of record LR738710.1, read on the forward strand.
AGATGGAGGTGACTGATGAGGAGCTCGCTCATATGCTTGCTAAGCTCTGACTGCTTGAATTTCTCAGCAATGCACAATACGTTTATGAAGGACTAGCTTTTTTGGGGTTGTCGCACCAATGCCATTCTAAAAGGTGGAATTTAGCTCAATGAAGCGTTCTGATCAGCTTGGTAAGAAATTCTTGAATGCTAAGGTGTTTTCTATATAGGCTTGGAAATCCTTTGCCTAAAATGGTATGCGAAATGAATTTGTATGTGTAGAGATAGGAAAAGGGTGCCCACGAAGCTATGGTAAAATCTGCAGGATTAGGATATTATCACCTTATCTCTCTTTCGGAGGAACCAACATCACCTTCTTCTTTTTTCATTATATTAAATTATTACAGGTATGAGGAGACATGTCACATGTGTGAGACTGAATTCCTTAATGTCTGTGAACTGATCAATGAATTGAGATGAATAGTTCTCTCTTGTTATTGAGTTAGCCTTGTGCAGTCCTTTCATATCTTATATTATCTTGTGTTCTTTGATTCTTTCTTTATGCTGCTTTTGTATATTGATGCTTGGATAGCAAGAATCATGATACGATACACAATTGACCGTATGATTACAGTTTTCCTGATTTTTTTAACTTGAGGGTTCTGGCCGTATGCTTCTTCAGTAACTGATATATACTGCAATAAAGCGTACTTAACTTTGCAAGGGGGATCATGATGATAACATCTGAGATATGGATGCTAATATACTGGATTGTCTAGTTCCTGGACCACATGTTTCACTGTAAAGAAATGCATAATTGGTGATGGTCATTATTACGCTTACAAACAATGTTGAGGTTTATATATGATGTATGGTTACTGAATCCTGAATAGTGAACACAATAACACCGCAATCTGCTAGCATTGTTTATCGTTAATGAGATAGCCTTTTATACAGTTTGAAAATCATATAACAACAGAATAGTTTGATGAGGCGACTTTCCAGAAGAACATGTAATGTATTTCAAGAATTTAGTTTCTAACGATTTCATTAGCCAACAATTTTCTGCAGTACAGTGTAAGCTTCGGAAATGTTTCCATGAAAGTTCTGCACTATACATGGTGGCCAATAATTTTGGTCGCCCCATGTCGCCATTCCTAAATATTTATTGTGGCATCTCACATTCTCATTTTTTATGTATCCCTTTGCTCGTTCTTATGCTTCCAGAAGAGGATTCTTATGCTATGCACTTGCCTTTCAGCATTAAACAATGCATTTTTGTTCTTTGCACGTGTACATCCATTGATTTGTTTCTGATTCTTCTGTATCACTTTTCTTGTATTCATGTATGTGCTAAATCTCTAGATCTTCTATTTTCCCTTCTTAGTCAGTACTACCGTCACACTGATGAACCAATTAAGATCCTGTCTTTGACAAGAGTACACGTATTCACATATATGACTTGAGATATGCAATCTATAAGGTTGCAGCAGTTAGCCATTCTATGATCAATAGTTCAATACAATTGGTGTTGTTTGATAAGCTCCAAAGTCCAGAGAATTCATGGTTGCCAACAAACTTCCAATGCATAATTTTTTTTAAGTCTTTGGCAAAGAAGCAAATGTGGTGCATGTAGTTTATCTTTTGAAACAACGTTTGGTGATGAAGTGAGGCACATAAATTTGAATTGGAGTCCTTAGAGCAACGCTCATCACCACGACGGTGCTGACTAAACTTTGTTCTTATCTCAATTATAGCTTAATAGTGATCGGTAGATGTATGTATGGTTCCTACTTGCTAGTAACTAGATTGAAGATTACTCAAGTTTAAACTTGTTACTCTTCACCAGGTATCACACATAGATTATTGTTTTCTATTTTTGAAACTTGTCCGAAAACTCACCTGCAACTGTTGGTACAAGTTTGGAATCTTATTCCCTCACCACAAAAGATGATGCAAAATATTGAGTTCACAGAAAATGTTTGTACATGGAATTATGGATTAGAAATTACAAATGCAGGCTCAAATCAATATTTTCCTCTGGTTGTTTCATGGGCTCCTGAAGACTTGCTTTGAAGCTCCCAGGCCACACTAAATAGGCAGCTTCCTCTACTGCAAAAGGCATCCTGTTTCTCATTTGGCCGTCATGAAATCTTGCAACAACAGCTGCGGCCCTTTCGCCTTGTGCAGTCAGAATTGTGGAGTGGGGACTGGCCCTCATAGGTTGGATGAAGGAAGCAGTTGGAGGAAACGGTATCATCAGTTGCTGAAAGCTTCGTGATCTCCTGGCTGCACACCTTTCCCTCTTGTGTGCATTCTGGTGCCCGCCAAGGGCCTGCGAGCTGAAGAACTTCCTCAGGCAGTAGTTGCAGGAGAAGGTCCGTTGAGGGGTGGCCACAGGTTTGGCCTCTGGAGGCTTAGCCGCTTCGCTTCTCAGTGCATCAAGGCCCAGCTTTAGCCATGGCGTTGAGGTATTGTCATCGGCGCGGCCAGCTTCATCACCTTGATTACCTAATATCTGTTCTTCTGCTTCAGGTCCCCTCTTCATTTCTCCTTTGTTGGGAGTGGCACAATAGAGGATTGCTCAAGGTGTGTGTTATGATGGTAGTCCTCTGGCTTGCTATAAAAAGGAGCATGGGTCTTCAAGTGGCAATAATTCAGGGGAAAAGGCAAAGTTTCCAGGAGTTTAAAGTGGATCAGGATATGCTAGTTTGCATGCCTATCTATTTTCCTAGTTTGCTTACGTAACAGTTTCCTTGTCGTGGTGGTCAGCTCGTTGGCTTTTTGTTATTCCATAAGGTGTGTCTTTCATGTATACTGTCCCGTTACGGGAAACTTCAGTTTCTTATCTAGTTCTTTCCTGATCAGATATGGGCCTATTTTAGGTACCAATGTTGCAGTACAGTTTAGAAAAAAAACTCGTAGTATGATTAACCATTTTCTGATTTGCTTACCTGTCTTCTAGGAATCCACTGCTCATGTTTGTATATTTCCTTGCCATGATTAGTTCAGAAGAAGTCTGCTACGGTAGAACGGTGAAATTGCCATCTTCTTTTTCGCTGCTGGACTTTGTTCAGCGTCAATAATGAAGTTTGCTTGGATTAACCCCATTTAATATGAACCCTTTCCAGTCGATTAGTTTGATTGACAATATAGCACTCTCAGTTAAAAGTGCTACGGCCTAGTATTTATTTGTTCAAACGTAGTTGTTGCCTTTTGATTTGAGGTCATCATTGATCTTATCTCATGCACGTTCTCTCTCTTTTTGTCTCTTGAGGCTCAGGCATAGACGGCGCCTGGCATTCTCTAATCCTAAAGCTTTAGCCTACATCAGCGGCTTCGAAATGACTTCAGCTTGAGTGCATCCGCCACTCTTTGCCATGAGCGTTGGGCACTCCCCGAGGTAAACACCCAGGAGCTTTCTGCCCGGGAACAAGTGGATGTGGATGGTCATGATCCACTCACAGCACAATGATTGTGCTTATTTATTCTGTATAGTGATACATGGAGGAACACTTTTGAGTTTTGACCGCTCGCCTCGGAGACAACTGGGCCTATATGACTATGATCCATGGAAATGGACCGCTGCTTTCTCTCGGGTCACAGTGAGGTTGGATGCTGATTGCGCCTGGTGGAATGGTGACTCTGGCAGCCTGATCCGGGCGGGGTAGGGAGGGAAGTTGGGAGTAGGATTGCTGCGCCGACGGCCGACCCTAACAGGATTCGTTTTGTTGGACGCTGAGAAGAATTCTTCAAACCCCGGGTGGGCAGGTGGGATGACGGCCTGCTCTGTTATACGTCGCTCTCGGCCCTGTTCGCTCTGCCTCATACCTCATCTCCTTCCGCAGTGTTGCGGCAGGTTTTCGTTGATCTGCATTGGTCCATGCGACTAGGGGCGGATCCCGTTTCCTGTTCCGCTACATCACCACACATCACCTTGGTGACTTGATGTGCGGCGGAAATTCTCAGGGACACGTACCTGCGCAAACTCCGGCCGACATCGATCTGCGCCGTGATCCGTGCATGTTGAAAAATAGATAAAAATCCTTGGACGTCGATACGGCGCTGACGTTCGGTCTGGGAGGCCGAACAAATCGTTCCTACTCGAGGGTAGATCGCTCCGAACGAATTCGTTCGGGAGGAGAGGCCCCCAGCGCGAACGCCCCACACCCCCACCCCATCGACCCTACAACCCGGTAGCTAAAGAAAGCCCAACTATTTTTTTGATGTGCCAAATTAAAGCCCAGATTTTGCACTGCTACGTAACAAAAATGTCATCAACTTTAAAAGCAAAAACAGAAAAATAGTCATGGCAATTTCCATCATCGAAACAAAAAAACTTGCCATGGGAGATTCATAGTAAAAAATGCCATGCTATATTTAAGGAATCCATTAACTCCCGAACGTTCGGATTTTAAGCATTTCGTCCAGAACGTTTTTACATGGTAACTTTAGTTCATAGAGGATGGTGACTTTAGTTGATAGGGATGGCAACTTTGTCCTTTTTTGTTTTTTTGTTAGAAAATTGCCACGTTTTCCTAATCTCACGCAAACTAAAGTTGCTATCTAAAACGTTCGGATTGCCATGCTTAAATCCCGAACGTTCAGAAGTTATCATACCGATTTTTAATTGAATTTCCATAGATTGTATGCACAATTTGAACACAAAATTATGTGTGAGGAATTTGCCATGGTGTGGTAGTATAAATTGCCATGTTTAAAAAAAATACAAATTCCATGGCACTAGTGAATAAAATTTCCATCATGAAAATTGAAGAAAAAAAAGAAGGGGTGTGCTATGATCCAGGATCTGAAAGCATAAATTTAGGACGTCAATAAGTCCCGAACGTTCGGGATTTAGGCATGCTATTCCGAACTCTTTTCATGGCAACTTTAATTAAGGCAATGATCACAAAACATGGCAATTTTCTGACAAAAAATCGAACTGGAACAAAGTTATCATGTGTTAAGAACTAAAGTTACCACCCCGCAGCAACTAAAGTTGCCATCAAAAAACGTTCGGGATCACATGTTTAAAATCCGAACGTTCGAGATTTATCTATTCCGTAAATTTACCATGGATTAAAAAAATCGCACTACCTATAATGAAATGTTTACACATGGCAAATTTAGTAAGTTTTTCTTCAAAAAAAGATGGCAAAATTAGGAGACTTTTTCAATAAAACACATGACAACTTTTTGAAAAAAAATGTAACAAATACATGGATTTGTTGAAAAAAAGATGGCAAAAAAACTCATGAAAAATAATTTAGGAAATCCAGAGTAGACGACCAAAAAGTTGCCATGCTATACATAATTGAATAAAAGTTTGCCATGGGAAAAAAGCTAAATTTGCCATGGAAATAAAAGTTAAATATTTGCCATGGCGATACAGGTAAATTTGCCAGTAAAAATTAAAAAGTTAAGCTTGCCATGGAAATAAAAGTTAAGAGTTGCCATGGTGATTTAGCTGTCAATTAAGGTAATTTTGCCATGGAAAAAAATTAAAAATTTAATTTTACTATATACCTAAAGACACAAAATAATGTGGATTGAAAAATGTCATGGCAAATAAAAAGTAAAATTTGACATGGATGTAAAAGTTAAATTGCCATGGCAAGTAAAGAAGTAAATTTGCCATGAGCAAAAGTAAAAGTAAAAGAAGTTGCCATGTATGTAAAAAAGAAGTAAATTGCCATGTATGTAAAAGGGTAAGTTGGCATGGCAAAACAAAAAAAGGTTAATTTGGCATTGGCAAAAGAAAGGTAAAAATGCCATGGCAAAAACAGGGTAAATTTGCCATGGCTATAAAATTAAATTTTCCATGTTGCAAACAAGAAATAATTTCACCATGCCATTGTTACAAAAATTTGGCATGCTCCATGCACTAGAGATGCCATGATGCACATTTTTTTCCATGACAATGAACTCTATTTGCACCGTCTCATAAAATTGTAATTGCCATGGCAAAACATTCTTGTATGACTTTGGCAAGGACACAACAAACCATGGCAATAAATTATTTTAGTTTTAGTGGCAAAAAACACATCTATAAAAAAATAGTTGCCATGGCAAGTTTGCCATGTTTTTGAATAACTTAGGTTGCTATGTTTGTATACATCTTAAGTTGCCATGGCAAGTTTGTCATGTTTTTGAATATCTTAAAATAAAGAATTTTGACATGTTTGCCATGTTTTTAAACATCTTAAGTTTGCCATGTTTTTGAACATCTTTGACAAAAAAATTTGACATGTTTGCCATGGCAATTTTGCCATTTTTTCCCATGGTCTATGAACTAAACTTTTCCGTGATCTATGAACTAAATTTGCCATGGTCAATTTGCTAAATTTGCCATGGTTATTTTCCAAAGAATTATCTTTATCTTGGTAATAAAAGTAAATTTTCCATGGCAAAAACAAAAAAGTTTAAATTGCCATGGCCAAAAAAATTGTTTGCCATGGTATGCTCAATCTAGTCAATGATTGTAGGCTTCGTTTCTTCTTCATTTGCATGGCCATGTGCAATGAACCAACCAGCCAAAACATCACACTACTGAACCAAAACAGAGATTGCCTCGAACGATCAATTAGATTTGATTGAATCAACATGAAAGCAACATTGGATCAGGTGGATTAGCAACAATTATGAATATCTGATATGCTTGGCACTCTGTTCTACACTTCTACTACTTGTACTGAAATGGCAGTGCAAAAACACAACTGAAACAAAGCATTGCAGAAACTGAAACAACAGTGGTGGAGTGGATCGATCAATCAGACTTCCAGCTTCAACAATTATCACATCAATGAGATGGATGGATGCATCTTGTACCTCGATGAAGCGCAAAAAATGGAGGGGTCGACGGCTGACGATGCCATTGATGCACCGGAGCAGAAGCGGGAATGACTGCCATCGCCGCTCGACGTCCTCCATAGCCTTCAGCTCCCCTTTGCGACCGTGCACGACAACGGGAGCACCCAACCCTCGCCCCCATCAGCAGCAGCTCCCTCCCTCGTGTGTCGCGGCAACCTCGCAGCTACCAGCTAGATGCAGCCCTCGCGCATCCTCACCGTCGCACTCGCGCGACCCGACAAAGCGACGCCGCATATGGGTCCCCGTCGACCGCGCCACCGGGGCCTAGCAAGCGCCAAGATGTGGTGGCCGGCATGACCGGGACCGCCACGTTGCTCGTGCTCCGGGACGCGGCTCCCTCACGCGCGCGATGCCGGACGACACCTGGTCATACATCCTGCGCGGGAGGAGCTCCAACTCGTAGGAACAACTTCTGCCGGCTGCCACCTCCTCCCCACGGACTGCAACCTCGCTGCCACACTCGTTGTCGCCTCTTGCCCGCGGGCCGCAAGCTCACCACTTCCTCCCGTGGGCCGCATCCTCGCCGCCGCCTCCTCCCGCAGGGCTGATACGTCTCCAACGTATATACTTTTCCAAACAATTTTGCCCTTGTTTTGGACTCTAACTTGCATGATTTGAATGGAACTAACCCGGGCTGACACTGTTTTCAGCAGAATTGCCATGGTGTTATTTTTGTGCAGAAATAAAAGTTCTCGGAATGACCTGAAACTTCACGGAGCCACCTTTTGGAATTAATAAAAAATATTGGCGAAAGAATCAACCAAAGGGGGCCCACACCCTGGTCACGAGGGTGGGGGCGCCCGACCCCCTGGGCACGCCCCTTGCCTTGTGGGCCCCCTGGGACTCCACCGACCTCAACTCCAACTCTATATATTCACATTCGGGAAAAAAAAATCAGAGAGAAGGATTCGTCGCGTTTTACGATACGGAGCTGCCGCCAAGCCCTAATCTCTCTCAGGAGGGCTGATCTGGAGTCCGTTCGGGGCTCCGGAGAAGGGAATCCGTCGTCATCGTCATCATCAACCTTCCTCCATCACCAATTTCATGATGCTCACTGTCGTGCATGAGTAATCCCATCGTAGGCTTGCTGGACGGTGGTGGGTTGGATGAGATTTACCATGTAATCGAGTTAGTTTTGTTAGGGTTTGATCCCTAGTATCCATTATGTTCTAAGATTGATGTTGCTATGACTTTGCTATGCTTAATGCTTGTCACTAGAGCCCGAGTGCCATGATTTCATATATGAACCTATTATGTTTTCATGAATATATGTTAGTTCTTGATCCTATCTTGCAAATAAATAGTCACCTACTATGTGTTATGATCCAGCAACCCCGAAGTGACAATAATCGGGACAACTCCCGGTGATGACCGTAATTTGAGGAGTTCATGTATTCACTAAGTGTTAATGCTTTGGTCTGGCACTCTATTAAAAGGAGGCCTTAGTATCCCTTAGTTTCCCATAGGACCCCGCTGTCACGCGAGGGTAGGACAAAAGATTTTATGCAAGTTCTTTTCCATATGCACGTATGACTATATTCGGAATACATGCCTACATTACATTGATGAACTGGAGCTAGTTCTGTGTCACCCTATGTTATAACTGTTGCATGAGGAATCGCATCCGACATAATTATCCATCACTGATCCAATGCCTACGAGCTTTTCACATATTGATCTTTGCTTAGTTACTTTTCCGTTACCACTGTTACAATTACTACAAAAACTACTACTGTTATTTTTGCCACCGTTACCATTATTTCTATACTACTTTGCTAGTAAATACTTTGCTGCAGATATTAAGTCTTTCAGGTGTGGTTGAATTGACAACTCAACTGCTAATACTTGAGAATATTCTTTTGGCTCCCCTTGTGTCGAATCAATAAATTTGGGTTGAATACTCTACCCTCGAAAACTGTTGCGATCCCCTATATTTGTGGGTTATCAAGACTATTTTCTGGCGCTGTTGCCGGGGAGCATAGCTCTATTCTTTGATTCACTTGAGATTTATATCTGTTGATCACTATGAGGAACTTGAAAGACGAAAGAACTAAGATTTTCCCTCAACTACGAGGGGAGGTAAGGAACTGCCATCTAGCTATGCACTTGATTCACCTTCTGTTATGAGTAAACTTGCGACACCTACTCCTGCTATTAATTCTGAATTTCTGATATGTCGCATGTTATTGATGATGCCACTGCTGCTATGCATGATGCTTATGATGAAACTACTTCTATACTTGATAATACTTTTCCACTAGGTGAATTTCTTGATGAACAACTTGCTAGGGTTAGAGAGAATGAAATTATTGAAACTGATAATATTGATGAAAGTGATGATGAAGATTCTCCCCCTAGATATGAATTGCCTGATGTGCCTGAGGGTTATGTTATGGATGAAGAAACTGCTAGAGACCTTTTTGCTTGCAAAGATAGATATGATCTTAAGAAACTGTTAGCTAAGCTGAAAGAAAAGTCTTTGAATGCTAGAATGAAATATGACCCTGTTTTTGCTACTTCACCCATCTGTATTTCTGATAGGGATTATGATTTCTTTGTCGATCCTGAGATAATTACTTTGGTTGAATCTGATCCTTTTTATGGCTATGAATATGAAACTATTGTGGCACATCTTACTAAATTAAATGATATAGCCACTCTATTCACCAATGAGGAAAAAATTTGTTACTATTATATCCTTCGGTTATTTCTGTTCTCACTAAAGGGTGATGCTAAAACATGGTTTAATTCTCTTGATCCTGGTAGTGTGCGTAGTCCCCAGGAAATGATTTATTACTTCTCTGCTAAATATTTCCCCGCCCATAAGAAGCAAGCTACCTTAAGGGAAATATATAATTTTGTGCAAATCGAAGAAGAGAGTCTCCCACAAGCTTGGGGAGGCTTCTTCGATTACTTAATGCTTTGCCCGATCATCCTCTCAAAAAAATGAAATACTTGATATATTTATAATGGACTAATCGATGCTTCCAGAGACCACCTGGATAGTTGTGCTGGTTGTGTTTTCAGGGAAAGAACCGTTGATCAAGCTGAATTGCTATTGAATAATATGTTGAGTAATGATAATGATTGGACACTTCCTGAACCAACTCCTAAGCCAACCCTGAAGAAAAGGGGTATTCTATTTCTCAGTCCTGAAGATATGCAAGAGGCAAAGAAATCTATGAAAGAAAAGGGTATTAAAGCTGAAGATGTTAAGAATTTACCACCTATTGAAGAAATACATGGTCTTAATAACCCAACACAGGTAGTAGAGGTAAATTATCTCTATAGATTTGATGAAGGTGATATCCCTCATAATAAGTCTGCTAGCCAATGCTTAGATAAATTTGATAATTTTATTGTTAAACAAGAAAACTTCAATGCTTATGTTGGTAGACAATTGAAACGTAATGCTTATATGATCGAACACTTAAGTGATTATATGTCTAGAGTTAAAGGTGAACTTAAACTCATTAGTAAACATGCTTCTATGGTTACCACTCATGTAGAACAAGTGCTTAAAGCACAAAATGATTTGCTCAATGAATTAGATAATAAGAAAAATGATAATGTTGTTAGAGTTATGACTAGAGGGGGTAGAATGACTCAGGAATCTTTGTATCCTGAGGGCCACCCTAAGAGAATTGAGCAAGATTCTCAGAGAACTAATGTTGATACATGATACGCCTCCACCGTATCTATAATTTTTGATTGTTCCATGCTATTATATATTCTGTTTTGGATGTTTAATGGGCTTTATTATACACTTTTATATTATTTTTGGGACTAACCTACTAACCCAAGGCCTAGTGCAAATTGCTGTTTCTTTGCCTATTTTAGTGTTTCGCAGAAAAGGAATATCAAACGGAGTCCAAACGGAATGAAACCTTCGGGAGAGTTATTTTTGGAACCGTATCTACCCAGAAGACTTGGAGTACACGCGAGGGAACGAGAGAGGCGGCCACGAGGGTCCAGGGCGCGCCCAGGGGGGGGGGGGGCAGGCGCGCCCCCCACCCTCGCGGGCCCCCTCTTGCTCCCCCGATGCCCTCCTTCCTCCTATATATATATCTACGTACCCTGAAAAAATAGAGGCAATAGAGAAAACCCTAATTCCACCGCCGCAATCTTCTGTTCCCGTGAGATCCCATCTTAGGGCCTGTTTCGGAGCTCCGCCGGAGGGGGGATCGATCACGGAGTGCTTCTACATCAACACCATAGCCTCACCAATGAGTTGTGAGTAGTTTACCACAGACCTTCAGATCCATAGTTATTAGCTAGATGGCTTCTTCTCTCTCTTTGGATCTCAATACAAAGTTCTCCTTGATCTTCGAGGTGGTCTACTTGATGTAATCTTTTTGCGGTGTGTTTGTCGAGATCCGATGAATTGTGGGTTTCTGATCAAGATTATCTATGAACAATATTTGATTCTTTTCTGAAATCTTTTATGTATGATTATAATTTCCTTGCAAGTCTCTTTGAATTATTGGTTTGGTTTGGCCTACTAGATCTATAGTTCTTGCAATGGGAGAAGTGCTTGGCTTTGGGTTCAATCTTGCGGTGTCCTTTTCCAGTGACAGCAGGGGCAACAAGGCACGTATTGTATTGTTGCCATCGAGGATAAAAAGATGGGGTTTATATCATATTGCTTGAGTTTATCCCTCTACATCATGTCATCTTACTTAAATCATTACTCTATTCTTATGAACTTAATACTCTATATGCATGCTGGATAGCGGTCCATGTGTGGAGTAATAGTAGTAGATGCAGAATCGTTTCGGTCTACTTGTTACGGACGTGATGCCTATATATAATGATCATGCCTAGATATTCTCATAACTATGCGCTTTTCTATCAATTGCTCGACAGTAATTTGTTCACCCACCATAGAATTCTGCTATGATGAGAGAAGCCACTAGTGAAACCTATGCCCCCCAGGTCTATTCTCATCATATTAATCTTCCATATACTTTACTTTGCTTTCTTTACTTTCAGTTCATATACCAAAAGTACCAAAAATATTATACTAGCCTATTTATCAGATCTCACTTTCGTAAGTGACCATGAAGGGGTAGACAACCCATTATCGCGTTGGCTGCAAAGTTCTTATTTGTTTGTGCAGGTGCGAGGGACTCGCGCGTGGTCTCCTACTGGATTGATACCTTGGTTCTCAAAAACTGAGGGAAATACTTACGCTACTGTGCTGCATCACCCTTTCCTCTTCGAGGGAATACAACGCAAGCTCGAGAAGTAGCAAGAAGAATTTCTGGCGCCGTTGCCGGGGAGATCTACGCAAAAGTCATATACCAAGTACCTATCACAAACCCTTATCCTTCACACTACATTATTCGCCTCTCGTTTTCCTCTCCCCCACTTCACCCTTGCCGTTTTATTCGCCCTTCTTTTTTCGTGTGTTTACCGTTCGCTTGCCTCTTGTTTGCTTGAGTGTTGGATTGCTTGCTTGTCACTATGGCTCAAAACAATACCAAATTGTGTGACTTCTCCAATACCAAAAATAATGATTTTATTAGCACGCCTATTTCTCCTATTACCGATGCTGAATCTTGTGAGATCAATGCTGCCCTGTTGAATCTTGTCATGAAAGATCAATCTTCTGGCCTTCCTAGTGAAGATGTCGCAACCCATCTAAACAAATTTTTTGATTTGTGTGATATTCAAAAGAAGAGGGATACAGATAATTATATTGTTAAATTTAAGCTATTTCCGTTTTCACTTAGAGATCGTGCTAAACCTGGTTTTCCTCTTTGCCTAGAAATAGTATTCATTCATGGAATAAGTGCAAAGATGCCTTTATCTCTAAGTATTTTCCTTCTGCTAAGATTATCTCTCTTAGAAATGATATTATGAATTTTAAGCAACTAGATCATGAGCATGTTGCACAAGCTTGGGAGAGAATGAAATTAATGATATGTAATTGCCCTACACATGGTTTGAGCTTATGGATGATTATACAAAACTTTTATGCTGGCTTGAATTTTGCTTCTAGAAATCGTTTTAGATTCGGCCGCGCGGGGGGGGG
>LR738710.1:181928343-182029010 GCA_902687465.1 Secale cereale
TCATGGAAACCACCTTAGGAGAAGCTACAAAACTCCTACATAATATTGTGGTTAACTACTCTCAATGGCACACCGAAAGATCTACTAGTAAAAAAGTGCATGCTATTGAAGAGATTAGTGTTTTGAGTGGAAAGATGGATGAACTTATGAAATTATTTGCTACTAAAAGTGCTTCTTATGATCCTAATGATATGCCTTTATCCACGTTGATTGAAAATAATAATGAATCTTTGGATGTGCATTTTGTTGGTAGGAATAATTTTGGTAACAATGCTTATAGAGAAAACTTTAATCCTAGGCCTTTTCCTAGTAATTACTCTAATAATTATGGCAATTCCTACAATAACTCTTATGGAAATTTTGGTAAGATGCCCTCTAAATTTGAAACTAGTGTTAAAGAGTTTATGAATTCGCAAAAGAATTTCAATGCTTTGCTTGAAGAAAAACTGCTTAAGATTGATGAGTTGGCTAGAAACGAGGATATAATTACTCTTGATGTTGATTATTTGAAACTTAGATCTATTCCACCTAAGCATGATATCAATGAGTCTCTCAAAGCCATGAGAATTTCCATTGATGAGTGCAAAGAAAGAACCGCTAGGATGCGTGCTAAAAAAGATTGCTTTATGAAAGCGTGTTCTTCTAGTTATCATGAAAATAAAGATGCAGATCTGAAAGTTATTGATGTGTCTCCTATTAGATCCTTGTTTTCTAGTATGAATCTTGATAAAGATGGGACTGGAGATGAGTATACTTTAGTTAAAAGGCGTCCCAATGGTTCAGAATTTTTAGATCTTGATGATAAAATTGTTAAAAGTGGGGCTGGAGAGATTAAAACTTTGCATAGTGATGAACCCACTATTTTTTATTTCAAGGGATTCAATTATGATAATTGCTCTTTAATAGATTGTATTTCCTTGTTACAATCCATGCTAAATTCTCCACATGCTTATAGTCAAAATAAGGCTTTTACCAAACACATAGTTGATGCTTTAATGCAGTCTTATGAAGAAAAACTTGAATTAGAAGTTTCTATCCCTAGAAATCTTTATGATGAGTGGGAGCCTACTATAAAAATTAAAATTAAAGATCATGAATGTTTTGCTTCGTGTGATTTGGGTGCAAGTGTTTCTACAATTCCAAAGGCTTTGTGTGATATGTTAGGATTCCATGAACTTGATGATTATTCTTTAAATTTGCATCTTGCGGATTCTACCGTTAAGAAACCTATGAGAAGGATTAATGATGTTCTTATTGTTGCAAATAGGAATTATGTGCCCGTAGATTTCATCGTTCTTGATATAGATTGCAATCCTTCACGTCCTATTATTCTTGGTAGACCTTTCCTTAGAACGATTGGTGCAATTATTGATATGAAGGAAGGAAATATTAGATTCCAATTTCCGTTAAGGAAAGGCATGGAACACTTTCCTAGAAAGAAAATTAAATTACCTTAGGACTCCATTATGAGAGCCTCTTATGGATTGCCTACCAAAGATGGCAATACCTAGATCTATTCTTGTATCGTGCCTAGCTAGGGGCGTTAAACGATAGCGCTTGTTGGGAGGCAACCCAATTTTATTTTCTTTGTTTTTGCTTATGTTTAGGAATAAATATTGCATCTAGATTCTGTTTAGATGTGGTTTTGTGTTTTAATTAGTGTTTGTGCCAAGTAGAACCTTTGGGAAGACTTGTGTGAAGTTTATGTGATCATGTTGTAAAAAACAAAAACTTTAGCGGTTACGAGATTGGCTGTAATTTTTTTTACCGGAGAGTTCTTTTTAGTTGATTCTTTTTGCAGATGGTTAATAGAAAAATTCGTCATGTTTACCAAGTTATTTCATTTTTTTAGAGTTACAGAAGTATTCGAAAGTTGCAGATTACTACAGACTGTTCTGTTTTTGACATATTCTATTTTTCGTGTGTTGTTTGCTTATTTTGATGAATCTATGAGTAGTATGGGGGGGGGGGGGTATGAATCATGGAGAAGTTGGAATACAGTAGGTTTAACACCAATATAAACAAAGAATGGGTTCATTACAGTACCTTTGAGTGGTGGTTTGCTTTCTTATACTAACGGAGCTCGCGAGATTTTTGGCTAAGTATTGTGTTGTGAAGTTATCAAGTTTTGAGTATAGCTTTGATGGACTATGGAACAAAGAGTGTCAAGAGCCTAAGCTTGGGGATGCCCAAGGCACCCCAAGGTAAAATTCAGGGACAACCAAAAGCCTAAGCTTGGGGATGCCCCGGGAAGGCACCCCCTCTTTCATCTTCATCTATCGGTAACTTCACTCGGGACTATATTTTTATTCACCACATGATATGTATTTTGCTTGGAGCGTCATGTATGATTTGAGTCTTTGATTTTTAGTTGCCACAATCATCCTTTATGGGCACACCTTTTGAGAGAGATAAATATGATTTAGAATTTATTATAATACTCTATGTGCTTCACTTAAATCTTTTGAGCTAGATAATTTTGCTCTAGTGCTTCACTTATATCTTTTAGAGCACGATGGTGGTTTTATTTTGTAGAAATTATTGATCTCTCATGCTTCACTTATATCCTTTTGAGAGTCTTTTAGAACATCATGGTAATGTGCTTTGGTTATAAAACTAGTCCTAATATGATAGGCATCCAAGATGAGTATAGTAAAAACTTTCATACAAGTGCATTAAATGATATGAGAAGTTTGATACTTGATGATTGTTTTGAGATATGAGGATGGTGATATTAGAGTCATGCTAATGGAGTAATTGTGAATTTGAGAAACACTTGTGTTAAAGTTTGTGATACCCGTAGCATGCACGTATGGTGAACCGTTATGTGACGAAGTTGGAGCATGATTTATTTATTGAGTGTCATCCTTTGTGTGGAGGTCGGGATAGCGCGATTGTCAGGGATATTACTATCAGGTATAAACCGGCTAGGAGGGTCCGATTTACGTTATTAAGATTATATTATCAGAAGCCCAGTAGAGTATGTAATAGAAGGTTATAGCCCACGGAGGCTCAGGGCCCATGTGTGAGGCCCATGATTTGTAAACCGTCATACTATGTAACTTGGGATGTAAGATAGAAAGAGTAGAGACCGAGGCGGACACGTTTATGAGCCGGCGTCGGGACTCCGTAAACCGGACCGGGCGTCGCCTCCTATATAAAGGGACGACTCGGTGATGGTTCAGGACAAGAAACAATAGCTCGAGACACAGGCAAAGCGGATTCGCTCCCTGGTCATCGAAGCCCAAGCAATACCACACCAAACTAGACGTAGGCTTTTACCTTCATCGAAGGGGCCGAACTAGTATAAAACCCCTGTGTCCTTCGTCCGCTTTAACCCCTTTAAGCTAACCTGAGCGATGGCCTCACGACTAAGTCCTTTTGCTAGGACATCTGTCGTGCTAAATCCACGACAGTTGGCGCCCACCGTGGGGCTATCGCACGATGGTTTCGAGTTCTTGAAGGGCATCTTTGAAGGTCTCAAGGGCTACGCAGTGGGCCGGATGACCAAGAGTCGTCGCGGCCGGATCTACATCGACGATGCAGGCTGGGGCCCCGAGGCCGATTCAATTGAATACGGGTACCGGGTCCCCTTCGGCGGCATCCACGTCTTCATTGGCAAGATCGGCGAACTGAGCCCTGAGCCGAACACCTTCCCCAACATCGTCGAGTCGGCTCAGCGTGCGAGACCTACCCGGATTCAGCCCGCCATGAAGCACGTCTTCGTGGGAGCAGTGCATGGAGTACAAGCCGAGGACGGATCGGATTCTGGTGGCGAGACCGTTGTTTATTCCGGCGATGAATCTTCGTCCGGAGAGACCGAATCTTTGTATCCGTTGCAGGACGGCCGGTCTGAGGGTTGTTCCAACGGGGACAGTATTCCGGACCCCTTCGATCCGCCAAACAGGGTTGCTGTTTTCATGGCCGGATCACAATCCATGCAGCAACCCTCAACGACATGGGCATTAAACTCAGAGGCAATGGGAGCCAGAGCTGGAGATCTTCCCCCGTTGCCCTCTGATGCTCTATCCACCTTAGTCGACACTTTGACAGCGCTTGCAACTGCAGAAGTAGCTCAGGCCGACAAGGAGTAGCACAATGCAGAGATTGCCCAGGTGAAGAGCCGGATTGAGCAAGCCAAGTTGGATCTGGCCGCTGAGAAAGCTAGGATGGCTACAAGGCAGGCAGAGCTGGATTCTCAGGCTTTTCGGCTCAGGTTACATCAGAATGCGGCACAAGAGGTAATGTGGAGTAGGCAACGATCTCGTTTGCCGCCGATTTACGAGGCGAGGAATCTTTTTAGCACGCCAGGCGCGGGGACCAGTAACCATCCAGAGATAAACCGGGGAGGAGCCCCAGGAACAGGCGCGTCGGTTCAGCCACCGACCGCAGAGCCAAATCGCCAAGTTGTGCCGACCCAGCATGTGCCCACCCCTCCTGGTCATTATTCTAATCCGTTGGATAACATAGTCGCTGCCGCTTCACGACCGGCCGCCCTTCCCATGGAAGGCACCTCCCCCATAGCCGTGGAAGCACGACGGGCCAAGGAGTTGCTGGACACAGGGTTAACTCAGTAGCAAGCTTATTCATATAGCCGAGAGAGGATTCATTCAACCCCTCGCCCGAACCGGAGTTACATGAGGCGTCTGGATGAACCGGCCATATCAAGAAGTACACGGAGGCGTCACCGGCAGAGGCAAGATAATCCGGCAGGAGAGGAAGCACAGGCGCAAGAGGTGGTGGATCAGGCCAGACATACTGCCCAAAACAATGACCGTCAGACGACGCCGGTTTATCCCACCACCACAGTCGAACCGGGGGTCATGTCTAGTTCCCTGGGTGTACAATGTCTCATCCCCGCTTTACGGAACGTGAAACTACCCAAGGATTTCAAAGGCCCGCGCAAAGTACCCAACTACATGGCAGATCTTGCTCCGGAAGCATGGGTTGAGAGTTATGAGATGGCAATGGAGATGCTCGACGTGGATGAAGCAGCGTGCGCTAAGTACTTCACAATGATGCTCGAGGGCACGGCTCGGACATGGCTAAAGGGTTTGCCGCCTAACTCCATCGGGTCATGGGGCGAGTTGCGGCGCTGGTTTATCAATAATTTCAAAGACACGTGCAAGCAGCCAATGTCTGTTGTCGATTTAGCTGCATGCGTTCAAGGAGAGCAAGAGTTCACAAGCAGTTGGGTGCGTCGAGTGTCCGAAATCTTGCACTCCTCCAATAGCATCAACCCAAGTACAACAATAGTAACCTTGGAAGGCAATTGCTGGTTTGAACCTTTGAGGCAGAAGTTGGGACGGCTCAAACGTGATTGCAACGACATGGGAACACTCATGGGTGCTTTGGTAAAATATGGAGACTCTGATAACACCAAGTATCCAGACGCAGATGGGGACAAGTCCGGAAAGGCGAGCAAGAATGGTAAACCGCCGCAGGACAATCCGGCGGGCCAAGGGTACAGTGGCAAGCGTAAAGCGGAGGGCAGCTCAGACTTTATGGCCAATACCAACGCTCAAGACAATGGGCAGCGCCGCAAGGGTAAACCGCCCCCGCGCAATGGGAGGCCACCCATTAATCTAGAGCGCTAGTTGAACATGCCTTGCCCAAGGCACGGTACAATGGAAAACCCGGCTACGCATCTCTGGAAAGACTGTTTCATTATGCAAGAATTTATGAAACAGACTAAATATGATCACGGGCCCTGTCGGGGATATACCCCGCGGTATGAACCGGCCGGAATTATAACCCGGCCGGACTTGGCATTTTACTTAAGACGGTTTACACTTGGCAATTTACTGGTAACCCGGCAGGCGGATCATGGATGACAAGGCCCAAGGCCTAGAAGGCCGGTTCATGTATGGTGGGCCGGTTTATGAAGAAAGCACAAGGAATATTCTCTTAGAAAGGAAGCAAGACTAGGACTCCTTGTAATAAAGCAATCCTAATCCTACTAGGACTCTACATGTAACCCGCCCCTTCAACATATATAAGGAGGGGCAGGGCTCCCCAAAGAGGGACAAGTTAGACAAGCTACAAGCAGACAAGTTCTCACAAGTTTCTAGGGCTAGACACAAAGAACCGGTTTACCGGCGACACCATGAGGATCATAATGAGATCTAGCCTCAAACAACACGTAGGGCTATTTCCGGATGATGTTTCCCGGGGCCCGAAGCTGTCTAAACCCTTGTCTTGCATCGTGTCTCTTGATTCCGCTCAACCCCTCTCAAGCTACTACATAGATGTGCGGCCTCACGACTAAGTCCTTACCCTAGGACATCTGCCGTGACAATTCCACGACAGTTGGCGCCCACCATGGGGCCTGCGCACGGTGGTGTTGAGTTCTTGGAGGGATCTCTTCCAGGGATCGAAGTTCACAATTTCTTTGGATGAAGAGGAATCATCGCGGAAGGATTTACATTGTCTCCAAAGCAAGGAGACGGATCTAATGCTCGCACGAGGTTTGAATTCAAGAAAAATTAGGGCTACGTGATGAGAGCTGCCACAACTAGATGATCCGTCGAATCCGGGTTGGTTTCTATTGAGCTGTCAATCGAGGCGAAGCAAATTGCATGTCAAAAGTTGTGAGATGATCAGGCATTGCAGAAAATCACGAGGAGATTGGACAAATCATTACTGCTACTTTATCACCTAATGGTAACAAGTGAAACGAAAGTTGTCCGATCGAAAACATCAAGGAGCCGGCTATGACTCGGACACGAATATAGCCGTGGCTTTGTTTCGAGCAGCCTTGCTATCACCGTACCAGGGGCCGGTCGGCCCGCCTCCACCAGTTTGTCTGCGGGAGTTTAAGTCATCCGTCTCGCAATGAACCGCCCCCTGCCAAGGTCGCTGGGCTCCATCGCCTTGAATCGTCTGCCGCTGTGGTCTTGAAACTGCCCTCACTCGCCTCGGTAATAAGCCGCCTCTGCAGAGGCTCCGCTTCGGCCTCACTCTGTCGGATTCCATTAAGACCTGTCCGTGAGCCGCCGTCTTCGCCTCCGCCTCGGCCTCACTATGCCTTCCGGGTTGCGCCTTGAGCCGCACCTGCTACGGCCTCAAACCGGACTACTCCACTGCGGCCTCTTCTTCGATGTGATTTCAAGCCAGACCGCACTTCTGCGGCCTCTGGTCAGTCTGCGCCGGTGCCCGTTAGTTGTTGTACTGCGACCGCAGTTCACCTGCCGCGATAAGCTGTTTGCCTCGCTTCTGAGCCGCCGGTACGCCTCGCCTCTTCCGAGCCGCCTGCGCGTTTCGCTGCCACCGCCGATCTCGCGTCGAGCTGCTGCAGATGAGCCCCGACGACCATCGAGTCGCCGGCCCTGCGCCCCTGAGCCACCCGCCTCCGGTGTGGCCGTCGCGACGACGCCCCCTCAAGCCGCCCCTGCACAGTCGCGCCTTGAGCCGCCGTGGCTCCGCCTTCGCCAGCCTGCCGCTGTTGCGAGGTTGCAGCCGCGCCTTGGGCCGCCGTGGCTCCGCCTTCGCCAGCTCGCTGCCGTCGCGAGGTTGCAGCCGCGCCTTGAGCCGCCGTGGCTCCGTCTTTGCCAACTCGCCGCTGTTTGAGATGCTCCGTCGAGCCGCCCCGCGCCGTGGGTCGCCGGCAGTTGCGCCTGGCCAGTTTGGCCACAACCAAGCCGCCGCCGTCCCGCTAAATGGTTTCCCGCGCCGGCGTTGCGCTCAGCCCCTACTGTGTACGGCTAGGACCTCAAGCTGCTGAATCCATGGGCAGTGGAAGAGACAACAGTAGGAGATGAGAGCTGCGGGGAGAGAAGAATCAATGGAAACAAATCTGCCATGGAAATAGGGCCGGAAGGAGTGGCTCTCGCTGGAGCTAAGAAGATAGGATTGCCAGTGGTTGGGCCCTACCAACGCGCGTGTCATCCGGAGCCAGCGATCGATAAATACATCAGGAAAGAGTTCTGGACCCATAGGCAGCCGTAAGCTAGTAGTGGTACAACTTAAATGTTCCTAGATGGACCTGCGCCTCCACGGGAAGACTCAGGCCACGTTGCTCTTGCGCCTCCACGTGGATTCAATCAGTCAAACAATTATTAAACGAGTATTACACTAGAAGCGTCAATGCAAATTTTCTGGTATGGACAAGCCGGCCAGCGGGAAAGTATGAGCGCTTGAGATCATATAAAATGCCAGGTGATACCTATCCAAGTCTATTTTATTGGCATATATTATTTTTGTTGAAGAACGGTTTATCTTTGCATTGGTCTGCAATATTGTTTATACAGAGCAACTATTCACTGCGAGAGCGATGACCATGCCATATGTGCAAATCGCCGCTTTAAGACCTAATTTACAACAAACTGGCCCATCCGCTCTTGCGGCCGGTTCAAGCGTCTGCGCCGGCTTACAAACACGGAGGGCAACTTGCTCGTTTGCGTTGGTTTACAACGCCATGGCCTGGCGTATCAGGTGTAATCCATCCATTATGTTTTTATATTACATATCGCTTTCTCTAAAAGAGCAATTACTCCGGTCTGCAAAGTTATCTAATGCAGGACCCCAGACCACCATATTGAAGCAAATAAAGGGCCAACATGCGCCGCCTTACGACGTCACGGACGGCCGGTTTACGCATCCGCACCGGTTTATAACACGGAGGACAGCTTGCTCATCTCTGCCGGATTACAATACCGCGGCCGGTTCATGTGTCTGTGCTACCTCGGATGTTGCGGTCGTTTTACTGTCTGCCTTGTGAGCCGGTCTATTCAACATACCGGTTCAAATACATCAGGTGATATCCATCTAACTCTACTTCTCTTGATATATATCATGATCATCAAGAAAAACACGATGCTTTGATCAAGTTATATTGCTATGCAGGATAATTCTATAAAGGACCAAAGAAGGTTATGCCGCACAGTGCAACTCCCATATAGGTACCCTGCTTCTACATTCACTAAAAGGCTTCCTGTTCAAACATAGGTCGTATTCGAACCAAAGAGAACATAGCCACACCCACAAGGGGCTACGGATCGTATCCGAATCCTAGCTTAGCCCCTAGCGGTCCGGTTTATATGATCGTATTCGAATCATAAGCTCCTTGGATCGTATTCGAATCCATTGATTGGCTAAAATTTCACGATCCCAAGGGGCTACGGATCGTATCCGAATCCTAGCTTAGCCCCTTGCGGTCCGGTTTATATGATCGTATTAGAATCATAAGCTCCTTGGATCGTATTCGAATCCATTGATTGGCTAAAATTTCACGATCCCAAGGGGGCTACGGATCGTATCTGAATCCTAGCTTAGCCCCTTGCGGTCCGGTTTATATGATCGTATTCGAATCATAAGCTCCTTGGATCGTATTCGAATCCATTGATTGGCTAAAATTTCACGATCCCAAGGGGGCTACGGATCATATTCGAATCCTAGCTTAGCCCCTTGCGATCCAGTTTATATGATCGTATTCGAATCATAAGCTCCTTGGATCGTATTCGAATCCATTGATTGGATAAAATTTCACGATCCCAAGGGGGCTACGGATCGTATTCAAATCCTAGCTTAGCCCCTTGCGATCCGGTTTATATGATCGTATTCGAATCATAAGCTCGATTTGGAGCCTGGCAGCTCGCAAAAAGCCTCGACTACATGATTTTATTTGCAAACCTGTGTTTTTTTGTGTTTGTGTTCTCATGTGTTTTTATGGATTTTTGATCCGGACTGGACAACTACAAGGTTGACCATATATCTACAAAATTAAAGTCTGGGTCATGAACACCAGCGAGAGTTAAACCGGCATTCATCGTAACCCGGATCGGCCATCAGGCTAAGCCAAACAAGAGAGCCAAGAGCCTCATCAGCGCCAGCGCTTTCAATTATTCCTACCGGGTTAAGGTCGACAAGCACATTTACTCACAGGTATGATACATGTTCATATTTCATACACGGTTCAAGTTATTAACTTAGATCATGTGTTTGGCCAGTATGACCCGTCCGGCGATAAACCGCCAGGACACTTTGAACATTGTCTTATGCAGAAAATAGGTTGTCAGTACATGATCAGTTATAATGACCGGTGTTTTAAACCGGCCTGGCTTTTGACTATAAGTCGCTAGTATGAGATAAGATAATGACCGGTGT
The DNA here is from genome assembly GCA_902687465.1 of Secale cereale. Classification (NCBI taxonomy): domain Eukaryota; kingdom Viridiplantae; phylum Streptophyta; class Magnoliopsida; order Poales; family Poaceae; genus Secale; species Secale cereale. The sequence continues at coordinate 181,938,448 of LR738710.1, forward strand.
TTATTAAACTGGCCTGGCTTTTGACTATAAGTCGCCAGTATGAGATAAAATAATGACTGGTGTTTATTAACCCGGCCTGGGTATGATCAAACATTACTGGAACCGGTCTTCAAACCGGATTATATTCCTCAAATCTTTAAATAGCCAACATGGCTGGATGTTAATTATGGTTATCAATAACCAATATTATGATTGAGGTTTTCAAAGTCGCTTCAGCGCAATGGATATCATATTGTCAATGGTATGATTTATTTTACAAAGGAATAGTCCCGAGTCGCTGCAGGCTTACAACCCGGCACTTGGGGGCTACATTATTCAAGTTGAGATTATATCAAATATGCAAGTCTCATGTCGGTGCAAGCATGCACCATGACACTTGGGGGCTAATGCAAAGTCATTTTTTGCTCACTTTATTGAAGACCCGACTCATCACATTATAATGAGCCGGCCCTTGGGGGCTACCATCGCTCCTGTCAACAATTCAAGGTACACAAGTATTAATCCATTATATTGAAGGGTCCACTGCTCAGTTGGTAAAGCACAAAGCTCTTAACCTTGTGGACATGGGTTCAAACCCCACGATGGAAGTTACATTATATAATGTTATTTTCAATGATTAATTGATTATATCTACAAAGTCCCTGCTCATTATTGCATAATGACCCGTCACTTGGGGGCTACACGTTGCTGTTCAAGTTTACATGATCATATTTTCAAAGTCCCTGCTCATTATTGCATAATGACCCGGCACTTGGGGGCTACATAATATGGAATATTCAGTTTCATAGTGATTGGGATGAACAATCCGGATTTCTTCAAGATTATACAATGCTATTTTCAATGAAGTATATACAAAGTCCCTGGTCATTATTACATAATAACCCGGCACTTGGGGGCTACATATGTGGAATATTCAGTTTTGACTAGTGACTGAGATGAACAATCTGGATTTTTTTTAAGATTACAACCATTATATTCAAACAAGTCTTAAGATATCACTATGTTCTCTTCTTAAGACTTGGGGGCTACAGGTAATATGGATATAAAGGAGGAACATCTTCAAATTAACAGTTTTGGGTAAGTCCGGAAGATTAATTGTGTGACCCGGCGTTGGCAACAATCATAACCCGGCATCTATATACAGTCATGACCTGGAATTATCAGTTTTTTATAACCCAGCAATGGTGGTAATCATAAACCGGCAAGTTCTACATTTCCAAACCGGCAGGGTATCAATTGGATATTTGAAGATCAATATCTTTGTCAAATCGAAGCATTGAAGGCTAACTAAAATGGATTCTTGATTTACAATATTTCTTATGCAAGCAAGTTGATTATGAAGCTGGTCTGTTGACCCGGATTTTCTAGAAGAAGGACAAGGATTTACGGATGGTCAGGTGCCGGTTTACAAGAATTTTTAACCCGGAGCACAACCTATCAAATTTGTTCTTGTGGTTATTTTGCAGCATAAGTTTACCATGGATAAATCCAAGCTAAACTGGGGGCTAATGTCGGGGATATACCCCGCGGTATGAACCGGCCGGAATTATAACCCGGCCGGACTTGGCATTTTACTTAAGACGGTTTACACTTGGCAATTTACTGGTAACCCGGCAGGCGGATCATGGATGACAAGGCCCAAGGCCCAGAAGGCCGGTTCATGTATGGTGGGCCGGTTTATGAAGAAAGCACAAGGAATATTCTCTTAGAAAGGAAGCAAGACTAGGACTCCTTGTAATAAAGCAATCCTAATCCTACTAGGACTCTACATGTAACCCGCCCCTTCAACATATATAAGGAGGGGCAGGGCTCCCCAAAGAGGGACAAGTTAGACAAGCTACAAGCAGACAAGTTCTCACAAGTTTCTAGGGCTAGACACAAAGAGCCGGTTTACCGGCGACACCATGAGGATCATAATGAGATCTAGCCTCAAAAAACACGTAGGGCTATTTCCGGATGATGTTTCCCGGGGCCCGAAGCTGTCTAAACCCTTGTCTTGCATCGCGTCTCTTGATTCCGCTCAACCCCTCTCAAGCTACTACATAGATGCGCAGCCTCACGACTAAGTCCTTACCCTAGGACATCTCCCGTGACAATTCCACGACAGGCCCCCCGGCGGATCAGGTCCTGGTTTTCAAGGTCCGGATTATCAAGGTGGCGGATCCGGTTCAGGATACCACGGCGGTAACAGTAACCACAGTGGCAACAATCAGCATCAACATAACCAACAACATGGTCAGGGTGGATACAACAACCAAGGGAATCAACAGCGTCAACAACAGCATCAATCCGGATATCAGAATAATCCAAAGGAGCTGAGCAATGGGCAGTATCACGTCTTCACCACAAGTTTATGCAAATGGGATCAAAATGTTCTGAAGAGGGCAGTACACTCTGTTGAACCGGCGATACCACGTTTTTTTGCATTAGTCTGAGCAACCCATTGTGTGGAGCAGAGAAGATCACCCACCCCGGGTTGATAATCCGGATCAGTTGGCTCTGGTGGTGGCACCACAGGTGGGTGGTTATAAGTTCACCAAAGTGCTTATGGATGGAGGCAGCATCATCAACATCCTGTATTATGAGACTTTTCGACGTATGGGGTTGACAGATAAGAAGCTCCGACAGTCCAACACAATGTTCCATGGGGTGTTACCCGGTAAATCGGCCTATCCAGTTGGAAAAATCGATCTGGAAGTTACCTTTGGAGATGAGCATGACTCTAGATCGGAGACTGTGACTTTTGAGGTTGTAAAGATCAGGAGTCCATACCATGCTCTGTTTGGGAGGCCGGTTTATGCCAAGTTCATGGCTAGACCGTGTTATGTTTATCTACAGCTCAAGATGCCAGACCACAAAGGAACTATCACGGTTCATGGTAGCCGCAAAATTGCATTGGAGTGCGAGGAAGGAGATGTGGCTTATGCCGAGGCGGTTTGTTTTACGGAAGAGCTAAAGTTGTATAAGGACAATATTGATCCGGCGGATATGTCCCCGCTGAGGAAGCCAACAACAGAGCATGATCCAGCGTTGAAATTCAAGTCAGCCGAGGAGACTAAGCAGGTGGACTTTGTTCCGGGCGATTCATCCAAGCAGTTCACTATCAGCGCTAACCTAGATCCGAAATAGGAAAGCGCGCTCATCGAGTGCATCCGTGAGAACCGGGATATCTTTGCATGGAAGCCTTCTAACATGCCAGGTATACCGAGGGAACTCGCTGAGCACAGCCTTAATATTGATCCTAAGTTTAAACCGGTCAAGCAGTATCTGCGCCGCTTTAATGAGGAGAGGCGCAAACCTATAGGAGAAGAAGTGGCTAGGCTTTTGGCCGCAGGCTTTATAGTTGAGGTGTTTCATCCAGAGTGGTTGGCTAATCCGATGCTAGTACTGAAGAAAAACGGAACTTGGAGGATGTGTGTTGATTACACAGACTTGAACAAGGCTTGCCCAACTGATCCTTTTGCTCTTCCCCATATTGATCAAATTATCGATGCTACGGCAGGATGTGAGCAGCTAAGCTTTTTGGATGCATATTCAGGTTATCATCAGATCAAGATGGCAGTTAAGGACCAGGAGAAGACAGCCTTCATAACTCCCTTTGGATGTATCCATGCCTTTTGGGCTCAAGAGTGCCCATGCAACCTACTAGCGTTGTGTGCAGAACTGCCTACAAGGGCATATTGGAAGAAATTTCCATGCATAGGTTGATGACATTGTGGTGAAATCCAGGAAGGAGGAGACACTGATAGAGGATCTAAAGGAAACCTTTGACAACCTCCGAGTTTACAAAATGATGCTTAATCCGGAAAAGTGCATTTTTGGCGTTTCGGCGGGCAAGCTCCTGGGGTTCTTAGTGTCAAACAGAGGGATTGAAGCTAATCCGTAGAAGATCAAGGCAATCACGTCCTTGTCTAAACCGGCGTGCATCAATGATGTCCAACGCGTGGCAGGCCGTATTGCAGCACTGGGCCGGTTTATCAGCCGTTTAGGGGAGAAGGCAATCCTGCTCTATCAGATGATGAAAAAGACGGACCGGTTTGTCTAGAGCGATGCCGCAGATGCTGCGTTCGAGGATTTGAAGAGGCAATTGGCAGAACCACCAGTCCTTGCTGCCCCGGTTGACAATGAGCCGCTGCTGTTATACGTGGCCGCCAATGCTCATGTAGTAAGCGTGGCCATTGTGGTAGAGCGCAAGGAGGCATGCAAAGAATATCCGGTTCAACGGCCGGTTTACTACATCAGTGAGGTGCTCATTGAGTCAAAACAGAGATATCCACATTGGCAGAAGCTGGTGTATGGGGTGTTCATGGCAAACCGGAAGCTGAAGCACTATTTTCAGGGCCAACCAATCACCGTTGTCAGTTCAACTCCGTTAGGGGATATAATCTAGAACAGAGAAGCCACTGGTAGGGTTGCAAAGTGGGCTATTGAGCTTAGCCCGCACGGATTAAAGTATGTGCCCCGTACTGCTATAAAATCTCAAGCATTGGTGGATTTCATCAATGACTGGACGGAGTTACAAGCACCTGAGGAGAAGCTGGATCATACGTATTGGACTATTCACTTTGACGATTCAAGGCAGTTGGAAGGCTCGGGGGCTGGAGTGGTGTTAACTTCCCCACGAGGTGATAAGTTCTGCTATGTTCTCCGCTTAATGTTCCCTTGTACTAACAATGCTGCTGAGTACGAAGCTCTCCTCCATGGTTTGCGGATGGCCAAGGAGATGAACTTGAGCCGGGTTAAGTGTTTTGGTGATTCAGATCTGGTGGCACAACAGGTTTCGGGCAAGTGGGATTCCAAGGATCCGCTCATGGCAGCATATCGACGAGAGGTAGATGCTGTTGCTGGATACTTCAAAGGATATCAGGTGGATCATATAGACCGGCGGAAAACTGAAGCGGGCGACGCATTAAGCCGGCTGGGTTCCCAGCGTAAACCGGTTCCACCTAATACTTTTTTGGATGAGCTGCATAGTCCATCGGTGCAGGTACCTTCAGAAGAGGACTTGGCTGTTCCTGATCCCGAAGCACAATTGGTTGTAGCACTTCATGTTATTCCGGATTGGACATTCCCTTACTTGGCATACATGAGCCGAGGCGAGTTACCAGAGGACGAAGTCGAGGCCCGGCAGATAATCTGGCGGTCTAAATCTATGACTATCGTCAATGGAGAACTTCATCACCGCAGCGTCTCTGGAGCGTTTCAGGGGTGTGTATCATCAGAAGAAGGCTGTGATATTCTTCGGGAAATTCATTAAGGGGATTGTGGTCATCACGCCGGTTCAAAATCCTTGGTGGCTAAAGCCTTTCGTCATGGGTTCTACTGGTTGACGGCTCACGCCGACGCGGAGGACTTGGTCAGAAAGTGTGATGCTTGCCAGAAATTCTCACGGCGTGCTCATATACCGGCGCAGGAGCTGAGGATGATCCCAATTACCTGGCCATTTGCGACTTGGGGGCTTGATATGGTTGGACCCTTCAAGAGATCCCAAGATAAGAAAAATCCACCTGTTGGTAGCAGTGGACAAATTCACAAAATGGGTTGAAGCGGAGCCTGTCAGTAAGTGTGACGCAGCAACAGAAGTTCAGTTCATCAAAAAGGTGATTTTCCGGTTTGGCTTTCCACACAGCATTATAACTGATAATGGCACCAACCTATCCAGGGGGGCTATGGAGGAGTTCTATCAAAGAGAGCATATTCGCCTTGATGTATCATCAGTACCTCACCCTCAGTCCAATGGCCAAGCTGAAAGAGCCAACCAAGAGATCTTGAGAGGCATCAAGCCCCGGCTTATGGTTCCTTTGCAAAGAACACCGGGTTGTTTGGTGGAGGAATTGCCTTCTGTCTTATGGAGCATCAATACTACACCTAATAGATCCACAGGGTACACGCCTTTCTTCATGGTATACGGAGCTGAAGCGGTTCTCCCTAGTGATATCCGGCACGACTCTCCGCGGGTGGCATCTTACATTGAAGCGGATAATGAACAAGTAAGGCAAGACAGCTTGGACCGGCTAGACGAAGAACGGGACACGGCAGCAGCGCGATCAGCGATTTATCAACAAGACCTGCGCCAGTACCACAGCCGCCGGGTTAAGACCAGGACGTTTTAGGAAGGGGATCTGGTGCTTCGGCTCATCCAGGACCAGACAGATATGCACAAGTTATCCCCACCTTGGGAAGGACCCTTTGTGGTCAGCAAGAACCTGCACAACGGATCATACTACCTCGTCGACGTTCGAGAACATAAGGATTCACGTACGACAAAGGAGGAGACCAAGCGGCCGTGGAACATCGCTCTTCTTCGACCTTACTATACTTGAGCCATTGGCTCCGCTTTATGTACAATGTATATATTATGATTAATAAAATAAACCGGCGCCCCCGATAAACCAGTGAATCAGCCATCTTTTTCGCAAAAGAGTATCACATGGGGGCTTCGAAGGAAGCTTTCCATGGCCTCTTAAACCGGCGCCCTTGATAAAATCAAGGAATCAGCCGTGTCTTCTACACAAAAGAGTATCACATGGGGGCTTCCAAGGAAGCTTTCCATGGCCTCTTAAACCGGCGCCCTTGACAAATCAAGGAATCAGCCATCTTTGCTATACAAACAAGAATCACATGGGGGCTTCCGCGGGCAAGGAAGTTTTCCATGGCCTCTTGAGCCGGCGGCGATATGAAGCCCATCATAAGGGCACTGCTTTGGTTGCTTCGGCAATTTCCACATGATGATGAGGGGTAAAAGAGGGTTTGATGCCTAGCACGACTCAGACATATGCCCCGACGAGCAATGCTCACACACTACCTGGGAGCTCTCAGCGAGTTGAATACCCTTCTAGTGAACATGGCTTGGAAGCCCGGTGCATACACCTAAAACCCCGGATTAACCTGCCTGCATCAAGTAAATCACGCCGTCCAGGTAAACCTGGTATGACCCGTCGAACGTATCACAAGTCAATCCTTCGGGACCCTGAACTTGGTCATGTTAAATTGACGATCATCAAGTGATTACCCAAGCCAAAATCTTTATGAGATTTTGAAACATTGGGTAGCTGTTGACATTGATGATTTGGTTAAGGATTGCAGATCATCTTGACAGGCTTTGCTAAAATGGTTAATGACAGTAGCCTGGCAGCTCATAAAAAGCCTCGAATTTGGAGCCTGGCAGCTCGTAAAAAGCCTCGACTACATGGTCTTATTTGCCCAAAAACTTTATTTTTCATTTTTTATGTTTTCACAAATCTTTATCTTCAAGGTCATTGATTTTTTAACCAAGTCCATTGATTCAAGACCGGACAACTACAAGGTTGTCCCTATGTCTATAGAGCTAAAGTCTGGGTCATGAACACCAGCACTAGTTAAACCGGCGTTCATCGTTACCCGGATCGGCCTTCATGCTAAGCCGACAAGAGAGCCAAGGGAGTCATCAGCACTCGCGCCTTGGATTATTCCTACCGCGTTAAGGTTTACAGATACACTTAATCACAGGAGATAATTGGGGAATTGCCAATCAAAGTAACACCATGAAGGATAACAGTGGGAAAAAGACAGTATCTCAACTATCATATTACAAGGCACTTGCAGGCCCAAAAGAATATCAGTTTCTTGCAAAGTATTCAGCACATAAAGATTAAACTGGAGCCGGTTTAGGATTCTTCTTCGACTCGCTGTGAAGACTGAGGGTCAGCTTGCTTCAGATCTTCGTCGGCTTCTGGCAGCTGCTGGAAATCAGGAGTGCTCCAGTCAATCTTGGCAAGGGCGCGGAAATACACTTCATCGTTTATGAGTTCTGACGGGTCAATGTCAGGAGCGAAGGTATGCTTACGAACGGGTGGTATCAGATTTTCGGTGTCATAAACCGGCCGCTCCACCCGCACATTCTCTAAATCATAACCCGGATGATACCTTGTTAAGTCCGCTTCATCAGCAAGCTTACTGGCAAGAGGGCGCATATGTTTGGTTAAAGTGCGAAGATCTTCAGCAGAAAAGGCTGACCCGTCTTCTTTCATGCTGGGATAACCATTCAGGGCCTCTGCCGAATCAAAATCGGGAACCCATGCCTTGGCCCGGGTTAACGCCATGAGAGAGCCAGCTCAGGCAGCAGATTTCTTCACTTCAACAAGAGCAGGCAAGATAGATAACTTCTCTAGAGTACCTTGGATAGTGGTCGGTGCCGGTTTATTGTGCGACATAGCACTGATGGCCCTCTGAGCACCGGAGTAGAGTTGTTCCACCAAGGTATAAGTAGCCTTCAGTTTCCTCCGTACATCATCTCCAAGATGAGTTACGCGCCTCCCTATATACAAGTGATGAGTTAAACCGGAGCAATATAAGATTGCAAGGATACAAAACATATGAAGACAAGTACTCACCGAAGATAGCAGATGTCATATCGTCTATATGCTGCTTTAACCCGGATAACTCCTGCGTCATCGGGTTAAAAGCAGCCTCCGCATCCTTGGCTCTTTTCTCTAAAGCAGCCCTCTGTACCTCCCAAGTGGACCGCTCCGCTTCAAAATCATTTTTGAGCTTCTCCATACTCGCTAAAGCAAGGGAAAGCTCCTCTTTGGCTTTAGTTGAAGCAGTCTCTTGAAAAGCCAGGTTATTCCGGAGTTCAGTTGTCTCCGAAGCCCTCCGGTTCAAGTCAGCCTGCAGAAGACAGAAAATATTAGAAGACCAGTTCAAACAAAAGTCTCAAGCACATAACAAGTCATGCACTCGACACTTGGGGGCTAATGTACAATTGAAGTGAAAGAAAGCAACTGTTTCAAGCAAGTCTCAAGCACATAACAAAGCTATATCCTTGGCACTTGGGGGCTAATGTAAGGTCATTCTCAAACATGGAAGAAGTCCCGATTCACCCGCAATGGAGTAAACCGACCCTTGGGGGCTATATATGCAAATCAAGCCATTTCAGTTAACCTATCAAAGTCCCGGTTCATCCTAAAGGCTAAACCGGCACTGGGGGGCTACTATGGCCTAATGGTACAATTGCAGGTTACAAGCAGAAATGAAAGGCGAAGGGAGATAAGTTACCTCATATTTCTCCTTCATCATATTTACCAAACCGGCCTCATGGTCGCGGCTGGTGAAGAGCCAGTTCAGATACCCAGAGTAGAGCTCCTGGGCACTGAGTTGGGAATAACTTGATAAGTCAGTGCTCCACTTGCCCTTGTCTTTCTGGACAAGCTCCTCCTTGGCAGTATGTTTGGCCAAGATAACAGGTTCCGCGGGAGCAGTAAAGCTTATCCCACTTATCTCAACATCTTCTGTTGAGGCAGCGGTTAGCCTGGGGGGATCAGCGGTGCGCACCGGACTAACAGGAGCCGGGCTAGCCCGAGGAGGACTAACCCGGACAGGGCTGGCCGGTTCAGCAGCGTCCTCCATGGCATCACCCCCCGGAGCAGCGACATCTTCTTGGTCCATTGGGGAAGGATCTTTGAGCAGAACCTGAGCGTTCTCTTCCAGAGGATTGACAGTTTCAATGTCCTCCCCCAGTTCAGAAGTATTCCCGGCTACCGGTTTATTTAATTTCGCCTTCTTACTAGGCTTGGGCATACTGAAAGATTAAAAGAGTAATGAAAATCACAAAGTCAAAACAGACAGGTAAACCGGACATTTGGAAAGATGACTTACCCAGGAACGGTCTTAAGCACCGGGACTTGGGTAGCAGATGACTCGCCGGAAGAAGACAGTGGAGCTTCCTGATAGTTGGGATCAGACGGTTTAAGAGGTTTGCGAATAAGTCCTGCTTTTGGATGAAGAAGGGTTGGAGTAAGCAAAACCTCTGAGCGGCGTCTGCGAGCTGGCGTGTGGGGTAATCCGGATGATTCAACCACGTGACCACTGTGGCGTGTGGTCCGGCGAGCCTCATGCTGCTGTTTCTTCAAAAGAAAGTCAGGATCCAATTGAGCATAAGGGTGAGAAAATGGATATTTCCGGGCTACCCGGCGAATCTTGGGTGGCAACGGTTCTGAATCAGATGAGAGAGAAATTACCTCAACTTCATCCGCTTTACTCCCCTCCGCCGGATCCTGGGAAAAGACATTATTGACATAAATGCAGACAAAGGGAAATCAAAGGACATAAGAGTCAAGCAGTACCTCAGAAGCCGGATCATCTTCTTCGGGGTTTGAACCGGAAGCGGCGATAGGTTTCTTTTTATTTTTCTTTACGGCCAAGCTCTTCTTGCGAGTCGCTTTCGCCGGTTTGTCTTGGGCTTTCTTCTTCCAGGAGGGGTCATTGGCCTGTGTAAAGGAGTAAAAATATACTGAAGACAAGCAATATGGACGGATTAAAGCAAACAGAAAGGGGCAGAAGAATCTTACGGATGGCGGTTCATTGGTCATGCAGAAAGGAGCTAAACTGGTTCGGCTACACTCTTCCAAAGGAATGTTCAACATCTTTTTTGCAGATTCAATAACTTCGTTGTCGGGAAGCACTATGTTTGTGTGACGATGAGGGTCTTCCGGATTGCCAATATATTCGTACATTAAGTTTGAGCGCCGGCTTAACGGGAGAATACTCCAAGAGAGCCAGCAGCGGACAAAGTCAACCCCAGTTAAACCATTGGCTACGAAAGCCCTGAGTTTGGAGAGTTGGGGAGCGTATCGAGCCCGGTCTTGGGCACTCAGACGCTGCAGAAAAGGATGATCTGGTGTCAGGCGGTAAGAACGGTAACCCGGCAGCGGATTTTCTCCCTCTGGCGAAGTGTCCTTGCAGTAGAACCAAGTCTGGTTCCATTCCTTGGGGTGGCTGTGAAGAGTGGCGTGAGGAAAGCTGACATCCTTCCTCTTCTGGATGCCCACACCACCAAGTTCAGTATGGGGCCCGTCAGAGAATTCAGTCCGGCGGTTCAGATGAAAGAAATCCCGGAACAACTCTACAAATGGCTCTTCTTGCAGATATGCTTCCGAGAAGACTTGGAAGTTACAGATGTTTGATACAGAATTGGGACCTATATCTTGTGGATGGAGTTGGAAATCGGCTAAAACGTCACGGAAGAACTTTGAACCGGGAGGGCTAAAGCCCCGGGCCAGATGGTCGAAGAAAACGATGGTTTCTCCCTCCTTAGGCTGAGGAGGGCACTCTTTCCCAGGGGCCCGCCAGTGCAGAACCTCCTTTGGACCCAGAACGCCAATTGAGGCCGCCTTTACTAAGTCATCCTCGCTAATCCGGGATGGGACCCAGTTGCAAGCAACGAACTGCTTAGCCATCTTTTTCAAAGAGGGAATGCTGCAAAATACAATACAAAATCCGATTTACGATCTGCTAGACATAAACCGGCAAGTTCTATGAAGATATTGATCTAATTGACGGTTTAAGCAAGGGACTAATGGTACCTACTGATCTAGATCAGTCATGGATGGGACAGCTACCGGTTTGTAAAGCATAGAAGGAGAAAGTTAAACCGCCAATTATAGGAAGCGGGTCTAAATCTAAACCGATAGCATGAGCGTATAAGGTGCAGGTTACAGTTGAACCGGTGACATAGGAAGACGAGTTACAGATCTAAAGGGTGAGAAACAACTTTTACATGAGTAGAGGTAAAACATGGATCTACGGCGCAGGAAAAAGGCAAAACAATTCAAGTCATATTCATTGAAGGCAGCGAAGTTTCCTTCAGATCCAGTCTAAGCTAGAAGTGTTGGAGGAATTAAAGTTATAACGATGGAGCGGAGTTACATGCACAAGAGTTGACTTAAAAGTTTTACATCTACAGCTAAAGAACGGCCTATGGTGATGAACTACGTAGAACAAGGGTTCGCGGCGAGCTACAGAGAAACCCTAGAGCTAAGATCTATGGGAAGAAGATGTAATGTACCCGAGGAAGCGGAAGGACGACGATGAGTATCTGGACGCGCTCAGGTTGATGCAGTGGCCGGGCTTGCTGACGACGGTGAGCTCGAAGGACGGCGGCGGAGGCTTGAGTGCTGGAGACAGAGGAAGACGAAGCAGAGGGGGTAAAAAAGATGGCTCTCGGCCTTATTTATAGGCCGAAGAGATAAAACGGCAAGCGCGGGAACCGAGGAGACCACAAATCGGATATGGATAGAGCTGTCGCCTCGATCTTCGGAGCAGTAATAAATAAAGGTAACAAACAGATGGGGGCATTAAATGCGCAGATGATGTCATGACAGTGTAAAGCGACTCTAGGAGATGACGTCATGGCCGGTTTATGAAGTATATGAGAGCTACAGAAAGGGAAATTCGTACAAGATTTTGAAGACTGACATGAACAAGTTCAAATCAATCTGGGGTCTAATGTTAGGGATATTACTATCAGGTATAAACAGGCTAGGAGGGTCCGGTTTACGTTATTAAGATTATATTACCAGAAGCCCAGTGGATTATGTAATAGAAGGTTATAGCCCACGGAGGCTCAGGGCCCATGTGTGAGGCCCATGATTTGTAAACCGTCATACTATGTAACTTGGGATGTAAAATAGAAAGAGTAGAGACCCAGGCGGACACGTTTATGAGCCGGCCTCGGGACACTGTAAACCGGACCGGGCGTCGCCTCCTATATAAAGGGATGACCCGGCGACGGTTCAGGACAAGAAACAATAGCTCGAGACACAGGCAAAGCGGATTCGCTCCCTGGTCATCAAAGCCCAAGCAATACCACACCAAACTAGACGTAGGATTTTACCTTCATCGAAGGGGCCGAACTAGTATAAAACCCCTGTGTCCTTTGTCCGCTTTAACCCCTTTAAGCTAACCCGAGCGATGGCCTCACGACTAAGTCCTTTTGCTAGGACATCTGCCGTGCTAAATCCACGACAGCGATGGTTACCAACCCTTCCCCTAGGAGCATGTGTTGAGTACTTTGTTTTGATAACTCGTAGATTTTTGCAATAAGTATATGAGTTCTTTATGACTAATGTTGAGTCCATGGATTACACACACTCTCACCCTTCCACCTTTGCTAGCCTCTCTTGGACCGCGCAACTTTCGCCGGTACCATACACCCACCATATACGTTCCTCAAAACAGCCACCATACCTACCTATCATGGCATTTTCATAGCCATTCCGAGATATATTGCCATGCAAATTACCACCGTTCCGTTCATATGACATGCTTCATCATCATTCACATAGAGTCATATTTTGTTCTAGCTTCGAGTTGTAATCTTTGAGTTGTAAGTCAATAAAAGTGTGATGATCTTCATTATTAGAGCATTGTCCCATGATAGAGACAAGGGTGTCCCAATCTTTCGATGAGATGATAACTATCGATTTGGTGGATACGACTTTGACGATCCGACTACAAACATGCACGACGTTGCGCCTTAGCAATCACTAAATCAATCTCCAGGGGTTACCGACAATGCCAGAAGCACGATCAGCCTGACCAGGAAGGTCTATTCCTGCAGGCAATCGAAGAACAAGCAAGAATATGATAAAGCAATCTGAATATTGCAAATATAAATGAAGTATTGATAAAGGTGGGGATCTATAAGCGGTCTTGGTCTTGTCATTGGACACAAACAAAGTACACGAAGTTGCAATGGCTAACTTTTGACTAAACAAATCCCAAAGAAAAAGCTACTAGATGGATCTACTTATATAGGAGCAAGGGGTGGCGGCCAAGGAGGTGGGAGGACGTCCCAAGGCAGCCTAAAAGTAACCCTAGGTCGTACAAGGCTCATGGGCCCAAGTGGAGGTGATGCAACACCTTTGGACTTGTAGTTTGACTCGGATTCTGCTGCAGCGTCAGATTGTTTCGTCGATATCTCAACGACCCGGACGAATTTGAAGGTGAACCCAATTGGGTCAGAAAGTGTACGAAATCTAGTTTCCAAAAAAAAAAGAATCACCCAATTCGTAGTCCGTATGAAGGAGTTCTTGCCGTTTTGAGTCAGGTATGTGTGTGCAGCCCGAATCTGGATGCAGAACATGAGAGACTTGAACTCTATCTTCTCTTGGCCCAAAAGTGACGTGAGAGAACTTTTTGAACAGCACCTAAACTTCTCTTTTTCCCTTATCTTCATATGTGGATTGTACAAATGTCCCATACACCTGGAATTAGACATGGCACAAAAGTCTGTGAAGTATTTTTGTCCTAGAAGACATAAATAAATTGTTGCATAGTTTGCATTAGAAATCACCTCACAAATATACATGTATGCAATATTTTTGGTCGTATCCAAGGTAGTCATGTCCTCATCATCCCCTCTTTCTTGAAAATAAAGCCGTCCTCGGCGTTGCTTAATCTGAAATGTGGGTAAGAAAATAGACAAGGTGTACATGTTGTATATGTATATGTCATCCATTTTTACTTCCCTTAATTTTTGCACATATGACACATGTATAGATGAGTAACTTTCGTAATTCATAAAAATATAAAGCCAAAATATTATCACAAGAGGTAGAAGGCATGAAAATATTGCAACTCAGTTTGCACAAATAAGTGAAGCTCTTATTCATATCAAAAGATTGACAATGTTCATCATTAAACCATCCCAACATTAGTGAATAAACCTTACTTGCATGAAATTCATGCTTAAATAAGCAAACATGCAATAAGTCATTTGACATTGAATCATCACCAAGATTAGAGGTCATATAAAAATGATTAAACATTGGCACAATTATTTTCAAATGTATTTTATCCAAATCTGATTTATTCTCTGATTCACATGATTCTTTTTCATCTATAGTTAATTCAATGGGTGCACTCAAAATTGTTTATATTTCAGTTGTTTGATCACATGACGCATTCATGACAGCAACATGATTATCTAAACTAGGTGGTGTGCTCAAATCAACAGGTAATTCAATACATGAGGTATTCAAGTTAATTAGATATGCATCATCCTCATGTGAAGTTATATCATCATTGTTTTTACTGTTACCTTGTCGCAAAGACGTAGCTGATGTAGGTACATACGATGACAATGTACTATACACTTTAAATGATGGCGTGCTCACAATCGAAGGTGTGGCTGCTCTAGTAGGTGTAATGGTGGAGGAACCAACCAGTGGTGGTGAGCATGAATTGGAATAGTAGTTGGTGTAGTCACACAATGCACCCTCCTGTATTTGTCTCTCAAAGGTACAAGCACGAACGTACATACCAGTAATGCAACGAGGAATATACTGAAATCTTGCGCGAATATCATGGTTCAAACCACCAAAAAATCTATTCATTATATCATCCTCAGATTCTTCTATGTCACAATGATGCATATAAGATTTGAACTCTTGGTAGTAAGCATGAACAGTGTTACTGCCTTGTTTTAATTGTTCCAATTTGCTAAGCAATTCACGCCGATAGTAAGAAGGAAAAAATTGTTGTCTCATTACATCTTTCAAATATTTCCAAGTTGTGGGTTGGTTATCAATGTTTTTCTTACAATGCACACTCCACCAAACAAAAGCAAAACTGGTAAATACTCTAGTGGCAACTCGTACTCTCTCAAGTTCAGAAAAATGATGGTGACTAAAAACTTTTTCTACTTCAATCTCCCAAGCTAGATAAATAGCAGGATTAAATCTACCCTCAAATGACGGTAAAGAAATAACTTTACCATGTGCTTGTGTGTGTTGTCCCACGTCTCGTGATGGTGAAGATGTATCTGTCGTCCAAGAACTTCTGTCTCCGATACCTGTCATGATTAGTAGAAACAAGAAACAAAATTCGAGAATAATGTTCCTATCAACTATTAGGATGTCGTGGTAAAGCGCTCACAGTAAAGTAAATATCAATATCTTACAAGTTCTTACCATGCAGCCGGTGGTGATAGGCAACTAGCGGTGTCAAATAATTCCAAAGATTGAGTAAAGCGATTGCCAGATGAACGTAAATATGCACAGTGTAGAAATATGTGGAGCTGGGCTGGCTATATATGGTAGCAAAAGATTAACAATAATCAATTCAGAGATGCAATGTTGAATAAACGCTCAACGACGGTACTGTGCTGGTCCTAGGCTAGACCGAACTAGAGACGCGAGCCTAGAACACTAGTGAGGTCACGGTGTAGCACAACTAGCATCAATAAAGGATACGAAGTAGCTCTGGACATCAAGATATAAGTGAAGATCACAACAGCAGTAAAGATAATGATGAAAGCAACTGCCAAGCAGAATATACAACAACTCTCTCTCCAACTTTTCTCTTGAAAAGTTTGAGCCAATTTTATGATAATTTTTTCTACAGAATGCTACTGACTCAAGCTTTCAAACACAAAAAGAATCGCTCAATTCCAAGTTGATATGAGGTGTCAAAAAATTCTAAAACTGGCATGAAAAACTGGAACAAGCTGTGTTCGTGAACTTCAGAGGGCAAAAATACCTATTTAGAAGCCGATTTTGAGGTGCGAAATACTGAAATTGCTCCTGCAACTATTCAGATGCGGCTCGTCGCTAGCTTTAATTTGAGTACTTGTGGAGCCAAAACGGACTTCGTATGAGGAAGATATGCCTGTTTCACTGAACAGTACAAAAAACAGATTCCAATCCGATTCAACTACGAGATTGACTCTAATAGATCCGAATTTTGTCTTTTTCCTTTTTTTACTCCTCACACTTTTTTCTTTTTTCTTTTTTCTTTTTCTTTTTTTCTCACACTTTTTTCTTTTTCTTTCTCTCCTCTTTTTTTTTTATTTTTTTTTCTCTGTCTTTTTTTCTTCTTTCTCCCTCTTTCCAAGACAAACTAGATAAGATTCAGATTGGATCAAGCAAAGATGCAAACGGCTTCAAGTACGATTGTGACGATGAACGATGGGTATTACGAGGTGGAAATTGATGGATGAGGTGGTGGACAGCGAAAGGGATAACGATGCAGCGGTGACATGACTAATGTGAATAGAACTCGAAACTCTAACGAACTAGACACTAAGACCAGCAACTCGACATGACGATGCAACCGATAATTCAATAACGCAAACAATGAAAAGAAAATTTCAAAGGCTCAGACTGGCTAGGACAAAGGATGAATAGATCTAACTTTTTTTGTGGCTTTTCCTTGGACAATAGGTAAGAAAATAAATCTAACCTAGGAATAACTGGAAATTCTCACCGAGCAACCTGAAAACTGATACCACTTGATAGATACGAGGGTGTCCCAATCTTTCGATGAGATGATAACTATCGATTTGGTGGATACGACTTTGACGATCCGACTACAAACATGCACGACGTTGCGCCTTAGCAATTGCTAAATCAATCTCCAGGGGTTAGTGACAATGCCAGAAGCACGATCAGCCTGACCACGAAGGTCTATTCCTGCATGCAATCGAAGAACAAGCAAGAATATGATAAAGCAATCTGAATATTGCAAATATAAATGAAGTATTGATAAAGATGGGGATCCGTAAGCGGTCTTGGTCTGGTCGTTGGACACAAACAAAGTACATGAAGTTGCAATGGCTAACTTTTGACTAAACAAATCCCAAAGAAAAAGCTACTAGATGGAACTACATATATAGGAGCAAGGGGTGGCGGACAAGGAGGTGGGAGGACGTCCCAAGGCAGCCTAAAAGTAACCCTAGGTCGTACAAGGCTCATGGGTCCAAGTGGAGGTGATGCAACACCTTTGGACTTGTAGTTTAACTTGGATTCTGCTACAACGTCAGATTGTTTCGTCGATATCTCAACGCTCCGGACGAATTTGAAGGTGAACCCAATTGGGTCAAAAAGTGTACGAAATCTAGTTTTCAACAAAAAAAGAATCACCCAATTCGTAGTCCGTATGAAGGAGTTCTTGCCGTTTCGAGTCAGGTATGTGTGTGCAACCCGAATCTGGATGCAGAACGTGAGAGACTTGGACTCTATCTTCTCTTGGCCCAAAAGTGACGTGAGAGAACTTTTTGAACAGCACCTAAACTTCTATTTTTCCCTTATCTTCATTTGTGGATTGTACAAATGTCCCATACAGCTGGAATTAGACATGGCATAAAAGTCTGAGAAGTATTTTTGTCCTAGAAGACATAAATAATTTGTTGCATAGTTTGCATTAGAAATCACCTCACAAATATACATGTATGCAATTTTTTGGTCGTATCCAAGGTAGTCATGTCCTCATCATCCCATGTGAGGAAAGGCCAAAAAAAGAGATGGCCCAAAAAAAGAGAGGAGCTAATAAAAAAAGGGAAAGCACCTCCAAAAAAATGAGAGAAAAGAGAGAAGGGACAATGCTACTATCCTTTTCCACACTTGTGCTTCAAAGTAGCACCATGATCTTCATGATAGAGAGTCTCTTGTTTTGTCACTTTCATATACTAGTGGGAATTTTCACTATAGAACTTGGCTTGTATATTCCAATGATGGGCTTCCTCAAATGCCCTAGGTCTTCATGAACAAGCAAGTTGGATGCACACCCACTTAGTTTCTTTTGATGAGCTTTGATGCACTTGTAGCTCTAGTGCATCCGTTGCATGGCAATCCCTACTCACTCACATTGATATCTATTGATGGGCATCTCCATAGCCCATTGATACTCTTAGTTGATGTGAGACTATCTTCCTCCTTTTTGTCTTCTCCACAACCACCACTCTATTTCACCTATAGTGCTATATCCATAGCCCACACTCATGTATTGAGAGAAAGTTGAAAGGTTTGAAAAAATTTGAGTATGAAATAATTGCTTGGCTGAAACCGGGGTTGTGCATGATATGAATATTTTGTGTGATGAAGAGGGAACATAGCCAGACTATATGATTTTGTAGGGATAACTTTCTTTGGCCATGTTATTTTGAGAAGACATGATTGCTTTGTTAGTATGCTTGAAGTATTATTATTCTTATGTCAATATAGACTTTTGTCTTGAATCTTTCGGATCTGAACATTCATGCCATAATAAAGAAATTACATTGAGGATTATGTTGGTTAGCATTCCACATCAAAAATTCTGTTTTCATCATTTACCTACTCGAGGACGAGCAGGAATTAAGCTTGGGGATGCTTGATACGTCTCCAACGTATCTATAATTTTTGATTGTTCCATGCTATTATATATATTCTGTTTTGGATGTTTAATGGGATTTATTATAAACTTTTATATTATTTTTGGGACTAACCTACTAACCCAAGGCCCAGTGCAAATTGCTGTTTTTTTGCCTATTTCAGTGTATCGCAGAAAAGGAATATCAAACGGCGTCCAAACGGAATGAAACCTTCGGGAGAGTTATTTTTGGAACCGTATCTACCCAGAAGACTTGGAGTACACCCGAGGGAATGAGAGAGGCGGCCACGAGGGTCCAGGGCGCACCCAGGGGGGGCAGGCGCGCCCCCACCCTCGTGGGCCCCCTTTGGCTCCCCTAATGCCCTCCTTCCTCCTATATATATCTACGTACCCTGAAAACATCGAGGCAACAGAGAAAACCCTAATTCCACCACTGCAACCTTCTGTTCCCGTCAGATCCCATCTTGGGGCCTGTTCCGGAGCTCCGCCGGAGGGGGGATCGATCACGGAGTGCTTCTACATCAACACCATAGCCTCACCAATGAGTTGTCAGTAGTTTACCACAGACCTTTGGGTCCATAGTTATTAGCTAGAAGGCTTCTTCTCTCTCTTTGGATCTCAATACAAAGTTCTCCTCGATCTTCGAGGTGATCTATTTGATATAATCTTTTTGCGGTGTGTTTGTTGAGATCCGATGAATTGTGGGTTTATGATCAAGATTATCTATGAACAATATTTGATTCTTTTCTGAAATCTTTTATGTATTATTATAATATCCTTGCAAGTCTCTTCGAATTATTGGTTTGGTTTGGCCTATTAGATATATAGTTCTTGCAATGGGAGAAGTGCTTGGCTTTGGGTTCAATCTTGCGGTGTCATTTCCCAGTGACAACAGGGGCAGCAAGGCACGTATTGTATTGTTGCCATCGAGGATAAAAATATGGGGTTTATATCATATTGCTTGAGATTATCCCTCTACATCATGTCATCTTACTTAAAGCGTTACTCTGTTCTTATGAACTTAATACTCTAGATGCATGCTGGATAGCGGTCGATGTGTAGACTAATAGTAGGAGATGCAGAATCGTTTTGGTCTACTTGTTACGGACGTGATGCCTATATATAATGATCATGCCTAGATATTCTCATAACTATGCGCTTTTCTATCAATTGCTCGACAGTAATCTGTTCACCCACCGTAGAATTCTGCTATCATGAGAGAAGCCACTAGTGAAACCTATGGCCCCCGGGTCTATTATCATCATATTAATCTTCCATCTACTTTACTTTGCTTTCTTTACTTTCTGTTCTTATACCAAAAATATTATACTATCCTATCTACCAGATCTCACTTTCGTAAGTGACCGTGAAGGGATTGACAACCCCTTATCGCGTTGGCTGCGAAGTTCTTATTTGTTTGTGCAGGTGCGAGGGACTCGCGCGTGGTCTCCTACTGGATTGATATTGGGAAACATAGTATTTTCAAAATTTTCTTATGATCACGTAAGATCTATCTACTAGATGCATAGCAACGAGGGGGAGAGTGTGTCTACGTACCCTCGTAGATCGGGAGCGGAAGCGTCAAGTGACGCGGTTGATGTAGTCGAACTTCTTCGCGATCCAACTGATCAAGCACCGAATGTACGACACCTCCACGTTCAGCTTGATGACGTCCCACGAGCTCTTGATCCAGTTGAGCTTCACGGGAGAGTTTCGCCAGCACGATGGCGTGGTGACAGATATGATGTATATACCGGCGCAGGGCTTCGCCTAAGCATTGCAACGGTATGACCGAGGTGTGTTTTTGTGGAGAGGGGCACCGCACACGGCTAAAACAATTCAACTTGTGTGTCCTAGGGTGCCCCCTGCCCTCGTATATAAAGGAGCAAGGGAGAGGCCGGCCCTAGAGGGGGCGCGCCAAGTGTGGGGAGTCCTACTAGGACTCCCAAGTCCTAGTAGGATTCCCCTTTCCTTTCCAGAGTAGGAGAGAAGGAAAGAGGTGGAGAGGGAGAAGGAAAAGGGTGCTGCACCCCTTGTCCAATTCGGACCAGAGGGGGGGCGCGCGCCTCCTTCCTTTTGGCCTTTCTCCTCTATTCCCGTATGGCCTAATAAGGCCCATATACTCCGAAAAATACCCGAATCACTCGGAACCTTTCCGATGTACGAATATAGTCGTCCAATATATCGATCTTTACGTCTCGACCATTTCGAGACTCCTCGTCATGTCCCCGGTCTCATCCGGGACTCCGAAATCCTTCGGTACATCAAAACTCATAAACTCATAATACCGATCGTCATCAAACGTTAAGCGTGCGGACCCTACGGGTTCGAGAACTATGTAGACATGACCGAGACTCATCTCCGGTCAATAACCAATAGCGGAACCTGGATGCTCATATTGGCTCCTACATATTCTACGAAGATCTTTATCGGTCAAACCGCATAACAACATACGTTGTTCCTTTTGTCATTGGTATGTTACTTGCCCGAGATTCGATCGTCGGTATCTCTATACCTAGTTCAATCTTGTTACCGGCAAGTCTCTTTACTCGTTCCGTAATACATCATCTCGTGACTAACTCATTAGTCTTTTGCTTGCAAGGCTTATTATGATGTGCATTACCGAGAGGGCCCAGAGATACCTCTCCGACACTCGGAGTGACAAATCCTAGTCTTGATCTATGCCAACACCACGAACACTTTCGGAGACACCTGTAGAGCATCTTTATGATCACCCAGTTATGTTGTGACGTTTGATAGCACACAAGGTGTTCCTACACTATTCGGGAGTTGCATAATCTCATAGTCATAGGAACATGTATAAGTCATGAAGAAAGCAATAGTAGTAAAACTAAATGATCATAGTGCTAAGCTAACGGATGGGTCTTTTCCATCGCATCATTCTCCTAATGATGTGATCCCGTTGATCAAATGACAACTCATGTCTATGGTTAGGAAACATAACCATCTTTGATCAATGAGCTAGTCTAGTAGAGGCATACTAGGGACACTCTGTTTTGTCTATGTATTCACACATGTACTAAGTTTCTGGTTAATACAATTCTAGGATGAATAATAAACATTTATCATGATATAAGGAAATATAAATAACAACTTTATTATTGCCTCTAGGGCATATTTCCTTCAGTCTCCCACTTGCACTAGAGTCAATAATCTAGCTCACATCGCCATGTGATTTAATATCGATAGTTCACATCGTTATGTGAATAACACCCATAGTTCACATCGCCATGTGACCAACACCGAAAGGGTTTACTAGAGTCAATAATCTAGTTCACATCGCTATGCGATTAATACCCAAGAGTAATAAGGTGTGATCATGTTTTGCTTGTGAGAGAAGTTTAGTCAACGGGTCTGTCACATTCAGATCCGTATGTATTTCGCAAATTTCTATGTCTACAATGCTCTGCATAGAGCTACTCTAGCTAATTGCTCCCACTTTCAATACGCATCCAGATTGATACTTAGAGTCATCTGGATTTAGTGTCAAAGCTTGCATCGGTGTAACCCTTTACGACGAACTCTTTAACACCTCCATAATCGAGAAACATTTCCTTAGTCATCCAGTTACTAAGGATAATTTTGACCGCTGTACAATGATCTACTCGTGGATCACTATTGTACCCCCTTGAAAAACTCATGGCAAGGTACACAACATGTTTGGTACACAGCATGGCATACTTTATAGAACCTATGGCTGAGGCATAGGGAATGACTTTCATTCTCTCTATATTTTTCTGCCGTGGTCTGGCTTTGAGTCTTACTCAACTTCACACCTTACAAGTCAGGCAAGAACTCCTTCTTTGACTGATCCATTTTGAACTACTTCAAAATCTTATCAAGGTATGTACTCATCGAAAGTCTTATCAAGCGTCTTGATCTATCTCTATAGATCTTGATGCCCAATATGTAAGCAGCTTCACCAGGTCTTTCTTTGAAAAACTCCTTTCAAACACTCCTTTATGCTTTCCAGAAAATTTTACATCATTTTCGATCGACAATATGTCATTCACATATACTTATCAGAAAGGTTGTAGTGCTCCCACTCACTTCTTGTAAATACAGGCTTCACCGCAAGTCTGTATAAATCTATATGCTTTGATCAACTTATCAAAGCGTATATTCCAACTCCGAGATGCTTGCACCAGTCCATAGATGGATCGCTGGAGCTTGCACATTTTGTTAGCACCTTTAGGATTGACAAAACCTTCTGGTTGCATCATATACAAGTCTTCTTTAATAAATCCATTAAAGAATGCAGTTTTGTTATCCATTTGCCAGATTTCATAAAATGCGGCAATTGCTAACATGATTCGGACGGACTTAAGCAATGCTACGGGTGAGAAAGTCTCATCGTAGTCAACTCCTTGAACTTGTTGAAAAACTTTCGCAACAAGTCAAGCTTTGTAAACAGTAACATTACCGTCAGCGTCAGTCTTCCTCTTGAAGATTCATTTATTTTCGGTGGCTTGCCGATCATCGGGCAAGTCAACCAAAGTCCACACTTTGTTCTCATACATGGATCCCATCTCAGATTTCATAGCCTCAAGCCATTTTGCGGAATCTGGGCTCATCATCGCTTCCTCATAGTTCGTAGGTTCATCATGGTCCAGTAACATGACTTCCAGAACCGGGTTGCCATACCACTCTGATGCGGAACGAACTCTGGTTGATCTACGAAGTTCAGCAGAAACTTGATCTGAAGTTTCATGATCATCATCATTAGCTTCCTCACTAATTAGTGTAGGAATCACTGGAACTAGTTTGTGTGATGTTCCACTTTCCAATTCGGGAGAAGGTAGAATTACCTCATCAAGTTCTACTTTCCTCACACTCACTTCTTTCGAGAGAAACTCCTTCTCTAGAAAGGATCCACTCTTAGCAACAAAGACCTTGCCTTCGGATCTGTGATAGAAGGTGTACCCAACAGTTTCTTTTGGGTATCCTATGAAGATTTACTTCTCCGATTTGGGTTCGAGCTTATCATGTTGAAACTTTTTCACATAAGCATCACATTCCCAAACTTAAGGAAATGATAGCTTAGGTTTCTCGTCAAACCACAGTTCATACAGTGTCATCTCCACGGATTTAGATGGTGCCCTATTTAACGTGTGTAGCTGTCTCTAATGCATAACCCCAAAAGCGATAGTGGTAGATCGGTAAGAGACATCATCGATCGCACCATATCTAATAAAGTACGGTTATGACGTTCGGACACACCGTTACACTGTGGTGTTCCAGGTGGCATGAGTAGTGAAACTATTTCACATTGTTTTTACTGAAGGCCAAACTCGCTAACTCAAATATTTTACCTCTACGATCATATCGTAGAAACTCTTATTTTCTTGTTACGATGATTCTCCACTTCACTATGAAATTCTTTGAACTTTTCAAATGTTTCAGACTTGTGCTTCATTAAGTAGATATACCCATATCTGCTCAAATCATCAGTGAAGGTCAGAAAATAACGATACCCTCCGCGAGCTTCAACACTCATTGGTCCACATACATCTGTATGTATGATCTCCAACAAATCTGTTGCTCGCTCCATTGTTCCGGAGAACGGAGTTTTAGTCATCTTGCCCATGAGGCATGGTTCGCAAGCACCAAGTGATTCATAATCAAGTGATTCCAAAAGTCCATCACTATGGAGTTTCTTCATGCGCTTTACACCATTATGACCTAAACGGCAGTGCCACAAATAAGTTGCACTATCATTATTTAACCTTGCATCTTTTGGCTTCAATATTATGAATATGTGTATCACCACGATCGAGATCCAACAAACTATTTTCATTGGATGTATGACCATCGAAGGTTTTATTCATGTAAACAGAATAACAATTATTCTATGACTTTAAATGAATAACCGTATTGCAACAAATATGATCAAATCATATTCATGCTCAACGCAAATGCCAAATAACATTTATTTAGGTTTTACACTAATCCCGAAAGTATAGGGAGTGTGCGATGATGATCATATCAATCTTGGAACCACTTCCAACACACATCGTCACTTCACCTTTAACTAGTCTCTGTTCATTCTGCAATTCTCGTTTCGAGTTACTAATTTTAGCAACTGAACCGATATCAAATACCCAGGGGTTGCTATGAACACTAGTAAAGTACACATCAATAATCTGTATATCAAAATATACCTTTGTTCAATTTGCCATCCTTCTTATCCGCCAAGTATCTAGGGCAGTTCCACTTCCAGTGACCATTTCCTTTGCAGTAGAAGCACTTAGTTTCAGGCTTGAGTTTTAGCTTTGGATTTCTTCATGGGAGTGACAACTTGCTTGTCATTCTTCTTGAAGTTCCCCTTCTATCCCTTTGCCCTTTACTTGAAACAAGTGGTCTTGTTAACCATCAACACTTGATGCTTTTTCATGATTTCTACCTTCGCCGACTTCAGCATCGCGAAGAGCTCGGGAATTCCTTTCGTCATCCGTTGCATATTATAGTTCATCACGAAGTTCTACTAACTTGGTGATAGTGACTAGAGAACTTTGTCAATTACTATCTTATCTGGAAGATTAACTCCCACTTGATTCAAGTAATTGTAGTACCCAGACAATCTGAGCACATGCTCACTGGTTGAGCTATTCTCCTCCATCTTGTAGGCAAAGTACTGTCAGAAGTCTTATACCTCTCGACACGGGCATGAGTATGAAATACTAATTTCAACTCTTGGAACATCTTATATGCTCCGTGGCGTTCAAAATGTTTTTGAAGTCCCGGTTCTAAGCCGTAAAGCATGGTACACTTAAACTATCAAGTAGTCATCATACCGAGCTTTTGTCAAAACGTTCATAACGTATACATCTGCTCCTGCAATAGGTCTGTCACCTAGCGGTGCATCAAGGACATAATTCTCTGTGCAGCAATGATGATAATCCTCAGATCACGGAACAATTCCGCATCATTGCTACTAACATCTTTCAACTTAGTTTTCTCTAGGAACATATACTAAATAAACGGGGAGCAACATCGTGAGCTATTGATCTACAACATAGATATGCTAATACTACGAGGACTAAGTTCATGATAAATTAAAGTTCAATTTAATCATATTACTTAAGAACTCCCACTTAGATAGACATCCCTCTAGTCATCTAAATGATCACGTGATCCAAATCGACTAAACCATGTCCGATCATCATGTGAGATGGAGTAGTTTCAATGGTGAACATCTTATGTTGATCATATCTACTATATGATTCACGCTCGACCTTTCGGTCTCCAGTGTTCCGAGGCCATATCTGCATATGCTAGGCTTGTCAAGTTTAACCCGAGTATTCTACGTGTGCAAAACTGGCTTACACCCGTTGTATTTGAACGTAGAGCTTATCACACCCGATCATCACGTGGTGTCTTGGCACGACGAACTTTCGCAACGGTGCATACTCAGGGAGAACACTCATACCTTGAAATTTAGTAAGGGATCATCTTATAATGCTACCGTCGAACTAAGCAAAATAAGAAGCATAATAAGATAAACATCACATGCAATCAAAATATGTAACATGATATGGCCATCATCATCTTGTGCTTTTGATCTCCATCTCCAAAGCACCGTCATGATCACCTTCGTCACCAGCGCGACACCTTGATCTCCATCGTAGCATCGTTGTCATCTCGCCAACTATTGCTTCTACGACTATCGCTACCGCTTAGTGATAAAGTAAAGCAATTACATGGCGATTGCATTTCATACAATAAAGCGACAACCATATGGCTCCTGCCAGTTGTCGATAACTTTACAAAACATGATCATCTCATACAAAATCGTATATCTCATCATGTCTTGACCATATCACATCACAACATGCCCTGCAAAAATAAGTTAGACGTCCTCTACTTTGTTGTTGCAAGTTTTACGTGGCTGCTATGGGCTTAGCAAGAACCGTTCTTACCTACGCATACAAAACCACAACGATGTTTCGTCAAGTATGTGCTGTTTTAACCTTCACAAGGACCGGGCGTAGCCACACTTGATTCAGCTAAAGTGAGAGAGACAGACACCCGCCAGTCACCTTTAAGCAACGAGTGCTCATAACGGTGAAACCAGTCTCGCGTAAGCGTACGCGTAATGTCGGTCCGGGCCGCTTCATCTCACAATACCGCCGAAGCAAAGTATGACATGTTGGTAAGCAGTATGACTAGTATCGCCCACAACTCATTGTGTTCTACTCGTGCATATAATCTACGCATAGACCTGGCTCATGATGCCACTGTTGGGAAACGTAGTATTTTCAAAATTTTCCTAGGATCACGCAAGATCTATCTACTAGATGCATAGCAACGAGGGGGAGAGTGTGTCTACGTACCCTCGTAGACCGGGAGCGGAAGCGTCAAGTGACGCGGTTGATGTAGTCGAACTTCTTCGCGATCCAACCGATCAAGCACCGAACGTACGACACCTCCACGTTCAGCACAGGTTCAGCTTGATGACGTCCCATGAGCTCTTGATCCAGTTGAGCTTCACGGGATAGTTTCGCCAGCACGACGGCGCGGTGACACATATGATGTATATACCGGCGCAGGGCTTCGCCTAAGCACTGCAACGGTATGACCGAGGTGTGTTTCTGTGGAGAGGGGCACCGCACACGGCTAAAACAATTCAACTTGTGTGTCCTAGGGTGCCCCCTGCCCCCGTATATAAAGGAGCAAGGGAGAGGCCGGCCCTAGAGGGGGCGCGCCAAGTGTGGGGAGTCCTACTAGGACTCCCAAGTCCTAGTAGGATTCCCCTTTCCTTTCCAGAGTAGGAGAGAAGGAAAGAGGTGGAGAGGGAGAAGGAAAAGGGGGCTGCACCCGTTGTCCAATTCGGACCAGAGGGGGGGCGCGCGCCTCCTTCCTTTTGGCCTTTCTCCTCTATTCCTGTATGGCCTAATAAGGCCCATATACTCCAAAAAATACCCGAATCACTCGGAACCTTTCCGATGTACGAATATAGTCGTCCAATATATCGATCTTTACGTCTCGACCATTTAGAGACTCCTCGTCATGTCCCCGGTCTCATTCGGGACTCCGAAATCCTTCAGTACATCAAAACTCATAAACTCATAATACCGATCGTCATCAAACATTAAACGTGCGGACCCTACGGGTTCAAGAACTATGTAGACATGACCGAGACTCATCTCCGGTCAATAACCAATAGCGGAACCTGGATGCTCATATTGGCTCCTACATATTCTACGAAGATCTTTATCGGTCAAACCGCATAACAACATACGTTGTTCCTTTTGTCATTGGTATGTTACTTGCCCGAGATTCGATCGTCGGTATCTCTATACCTAGTTCAATCTCGTTACCGGCAAGTCTCTTTACCCGTTCCGTAATACATCATCTCGTGACTAACTCATTAGTCTTTTGCTTGCAAGGCTTATTATGATGTGCATTACCGAGAGGGCCCAGAGATACTTCTCCGACACTCGGAGTGACAAATCCTAGTCTTGATCTATGCCAACACCACGAACACTTTCAGAGACACATGTAGAGCATCTTTATGATCACCCAATTACGTTGTGACGTTTGATAGCACACAAGGTGTTCCTACGGTATTCGGGAGTTGCATAATCTCATAGTCATAGGAACATGTATAAGTCATGAAGAAAGCAATAGCAGTAAAACTAAACGATCATAGTGCTAAGCTAACGGATGGGGCTTGTCCATCACATCATTCTCCTAATGATGTGATCCCGTTGATCAAATGACAACTCATGTCTATGGTTAGGAAACATAACCATCTTTGATCAATGAGCTAGTCTAGTAGAGGCATACTAGGGACACTCTGTTTTGTCTATGTATTCACACATGTACTAAGTTTCCGGTTAATACAATTCTACCATGAATAATAAACATTTATCATGATATAAAGAAATATAAATAACAACTTTATTATTGCCTCTAGGGCATATTTCCTTCAATTGATACATTGGTTCTCAAAAACTGAGGGAAATACTTACGCTACTGTGCTGCATCACCCTTTCCTCTTCGAGGGAATACAAGACAAGCTCGAGAAGTAGCAATACACCTAGTCCTTCTAAGAAGAAGAAAAAGAAAAATGATAGGACTTTGCATGCTTCTGGTGAACCCGTTGTTGACACACTTGAGAATCCCAATGATATTTCTATTTCTAATGCTGACACAATCTGGTAATGAACATGAAACTAGTGATAATGTTAATGATGATGTTCATGTTGATGCTCAACCTAGCAATAACAATGATGTAGAGATTGAACCTGCTGTTGATCTTGATAACCCACAATCAAAGAATCTACGTTATGATAAAAGAGACTTCGTTGCTAGGAAGCACGGTAAAGAAAGAGAACCATGGGTTCAGAAACCCATGCCTTTTCCTCCTAAACCATCCAAGAAAATGGATGATGAGGATATTGAGTGCTTTGCTGAAATGATTAGACCTATCTTTTTACGTATGCGTTTGATTGATATGCTTAAAATGAATCCTTATGCTAAGTATATGAAAGATATTGTTACAAATGAAAGAAAGATATCGGAAGCTGAAATTTCCACCATGCTTGCCAATTATACTTTTAAAGGTGGAATACCAAAGAAACTAGGAGATCCAGAAATACCAACTATACAATGCTCCATTAAAAGAAACTATGTTAAAACTGCTTTATGTGATATTGGAGCCGGTGTTAGTGTTATGCCTCTCTCTTTATATCATAGACTTGATTTGAATAAGTTGACACCTACTGAAATATGTTTGCAAATGGCCGATAAATCAACTGCTATACCTGTCGGTATTTGTGAGGATGTGCCTGTTGTGGTTGCAAATGTTACTATTTTAATGGACTTTGTTATTCTTGATATTCCCGAGGATGATAGTATGTCTATTATCCTTGGTAGACCCTTTTTGAATACTGCAGGGCTGTTATTGATTGCAACAAAGGCAATGCCACTTTTCATGTTAATGGTAATGAGCATACTGTACACTTTTCAAGGAAACAACCTCAAGTTCATAGTATCAATTCTATTGGAAAAACTTCAACTATTATTATTGGAGGTTTTGAATTTCCTCTTCCTACTGTCAAGAAGAAATATAATATTCTTATTGTTGGGGACGTGCATATCCTCGTTGTGGTAACTTAGTGTTATTCGAAAATTCTCCGGTTTAATGTTATTTGGAAAGAGTTTGTTAACAAGACTTGATCAACCTTGTTAGTGGAATCCTTTTGATGTGCATGAGATGGATGAAGTTAGAAAGCACAACTCTCTGTACCCTCCTTTTACTTTCTGTTATTTAGATTAAATAAAGCAAAAATAGCATTTTCTGTCTGTTTTCTGAATTATCATTGCAATAAAAAAATACCCCAAAAATAAAAGTTCTCCAAATGTCCCGAAATTGATATATGATTTTTTTAAAATATTTAAGAATTATTGGCGCTGAGAACACACCAGGGGGCCACACCACCTGGCCACGAGGGTCCAGGGCGCGCCCACCCCCTGGGACGCGCCCCCTACCTCATGGATCTCACGTGGACCCCCTCCACTTATTCCAGCACCCACACACTTTGTCTTCCTTCAGAAAAAAATCCTCCCATAGCTACAACTCATGTTCTAGCTCGTTTTGCTGCCATTTTCGATCTCCTTGCTCAAAGCTCCATTCACAAAACTGTTTTGGGGGAGTGTTCTTCGGTATGTGACTCCTCCAATGGTCCAATTAGTTTTTGTTCTAGTGCTTTATTTATTGCAAATTTTTGCTGCTTAGGTGACCCTGTTCTTGAGCTTGCATGTCAAATTTATATGGTCCCAAGTAGTTCTAATGCATGATATAGTCTCTAGGCACTTGTGGGAGTAGTTGCTATCAATTTTGTTTAGTTTTGTTCACTTTTATTTTGAGTCACTAAAAATTTCAGAAATTTTCAGAGGAAGAAAATGTTGAAGAGATTTTTGAGAGGCTCTTCGAGCCGAAGCTCGAAGGATAAGCAAAATGAAGTAAATGAAAAGCCCAAATACAATCTTCCTCGCAGTGCGGAGATTCTGCCGTGTGAATGGACTTGTGATGAGTTCTTGAGAGCCGCCGGAATTTATGATGATTTTTATCACTTGGCTGAGAATGCAGGCCTCACCGACTTCCTCCACGACCAACTCGAACAGTACCTCCTACTCACTAATACTTTTGTGCAAAATTTTCATTTCCATGCTACGAGATCACCACCTTCAGTAGATTTTTATTTATATGATGAGTTTAAAGAGATGTAACTCTATGATTTTTGTGTGGCTTGCAAGTAGCCTTTTGAGGGCAGCGTCGAGGAACCACATCCTAGTGATGTGGCAGAATTTATTGATGAAATTGCAGTAGGGGAAAAGAGAAAAGTGTCAGAAGCAAGAACTACTAGTATACATTTTCCTGTTCTTCGTTACTATGCAATATTTGCTAGTAGATGTTTAATTGGTCGCGGGAACAACGCGGGCCTCAGTGCTCCTGACCTTGCCATTTTGCGCAATGCTTTACTCCATGACAGAACTTCCAGTTTAGGCGCTATGGTTGTTAAACGGTTGAGTCTAAACCGTACAAAGGGCCCCATTTTTTGAGGTATCTTTGCTTCACGTCTTGCTAAATATTTTGAGATACCTGTTAGACACTATGAGAAAGAAGAAAAGGTGCTACCCCCTATTTTCTTTGACTATAAAAGTATGGTAGCACATGATTTTTTTTTGCTATGATAAGGAGAAGAGACTCATTTATAACCTGCTATTCAGTGAAAATACATGTCAGATTATTACCCTGCCTGCACCTTCTTTGTTTAACATTCATTCAGGCACCTACATCATCCTGCCGATGACATTTATGCATATTGGGAGCGAACACGATCCCTAGAGCCAGAGCCAAAGCCATCTCCTGGCCCATATCAAGAGTCTATTTATCAGTGGGATCCGCAGGAGCTCGCTAACCAGTGGCACCCCGAGGATCCTCCTCAATACACTAGAGAGGACCACTTTGATCCATGTGCATAGATCAACTTAGGCCAAAAGCCTAAGCTTGGGGGAGTACGTATTTTTCACCGACATTACATTCATATTCACACACTCATTCTAGTTGTCGATGCTCATACTTTTTCATTGTACTATCCATGCTAGTTTATTTTCTTTTCTAACTCTTTTTCTTGTGTGTTTGAAAAACCTTAAGAAAAACCAAAAAAAATTAGTTGTAGCCTTTTAGCTAGTTTACTTTCCATGCCTGTAGTAGTAGTAATTAAAAGAAAACCCAAAAAGATTTCTTGTTCTTGTTGGGAGCTTTCTCGTGTAAATAGTTTTATTTCCTTTCTCTTCTTCGGGGGTCGAGAGGAGAAGACCATGATGAAAATGTTGAGTGTCTCTCATATGCATTATTATTGATTTAACCAAGAGCCCATATTACCTTGTCTTCTCCCTTGTATTAAATGCTTGCAGATTCCAGCTTAGTCCAATGCACGTGTATTATCCACACCGTTCGGTCATGCGAGTGAAAGGCAATAATGACGATATATGATGGACTGATTGGGATGAGAGAAACTGGTATGAACTCTACCTATCTTGTTTTTGTAAATACGATTAGTTCATCGTTCCTGATTCAGCCTATTATGAATGAAACATGTTCGCAATGACAATTAGAGATTATAGTTGCTCATGCCATGCTTAATTAGCTAGGAGTTTATAATGGGTTACCTTGCGTGCCAACATGCTATTAAAATGGTTGTGATGTGGTATGATAGGGTGGTATCCTCCTTTGAACGATTCGAGTGGCTTGACTTGGCACATGTTCACGCATGTAGTTGAAACAAAATCAACATAGCCTCCACGATATTTATGTTCATGGTGATTTATATCCCACTCATGCTTGCACTCATTGTTGATTAATCTTAATGCATGTTCATGAGTGTTGTCGCTCTCTAGTTGGTCGCTTCCCAGTCTCTTTCTAGCCTTCACTTGTACTAAGCGTGAATACTGCTTGTGCATCCACTTCCATAAACCCCAAAGTTATTCCATATGAGTCCACCATACCTTCCTATATGCGGTATTTACCTGCCGTTCCAAGTAAATTTGTATGTGCCAAACTCTAAACCTTCAAATGAAATTCTGTTTTGTATGCTCGAATAGCTCATGTATCAACTAGGGTTGTCTATATCTTCCATACTAGGTGGGTTATTCTCACGATGAGTGGACTCTGCTCATCATTCACGAGAAAATGGCCAGTAACCGGGATGCCCAATCCCATGCTCAAATCAAATCAAAATAATTAAACAAAACTCCCCTTGGACTGTTGTTGGTATGGACGGTACCCCGTGGATTCGGACGGCCGTGGAGTGTGCTTGCTGGTGGTGGGGGAGTATAAACTTTACCATTTTGTTTGGGAACCGCCTATAATGTGTGTAGCATGGAAGATATCGAGATCTCTTGGTTGTTATGTTGACAATGAAAGTATGCCACCCAAAATACTATTTATCTCAGTTTTAAAACTTGAGCTCTGGCACATTGGCAAGTCTCTGCTTCCCTCTGCGAAGGGCCTATCTATTTACTTTTATGTTGAGTCGTCATCCTCTTATTAAAAAGCACTAGTTGGAGAGCACCGCTGTCATTTGCATGCATTGCTATTAATTTACATTGAGTATGACTGTGACTGGATCTCTTTTACCATGAATTACAATGTGTAGTCAGTCCTTGATCTTCAGGGGTGCTCTGCTTTTATGTTTTGTGGTCTCAGAAAGGGCTAGCGAGATACCATCTTGCTATATCATATTATGATTGTTTTGAGAAAGTGTTCTCATCGGAGATTTGTTATTATTGATCGCTAGTTGATTATGCCATTGATACGAGTAAACATGAGACCTAAATGTTATTGTGAATGTGGTTACTTCATAATCTTTGATGAAAACTTGAACGCTGGCTTTACATATTTGCAACAACAAGAGCAAACAGAGTTTGTAAAAGTTTTTCTTTATCACTTTCAGTATGTCAACTGAATTGCTTGAGGACAAGCAAATGTTTAAGCTTGGGGGAGTTGATACGTCTCCAACGTATCTACTTTTCCAAACACTTTTGCCCTTGTTTTGGACTCTAACTTGCATGATTTGATTGGAACTAACCTGGACTGACGCTGTTTTCAGCAGAATTGGCATGGTGTTATTTTTGTGCAGAAATAAAAGTTCTCGGAATGACCTGAAACTTCACGGAGCCACTTTTTGGAATTAATAAAAATACTTGCGAAAGAATCAACCGAAGGGGGCCCACACCCTGGCCACGAGGGTGGGGGTGCGTCTTACCCCCAGGGCGCGCCCCTGCCTCATGGGCCCCCTGGGACTCCACCGACCTCAACTCCAACTCTACATATTCACGTTCGGTGAGAAAAAAATCAGAGAGAAGGATTCATCGCGTTTTACGATACGGAGCCGCCGCCAAGCCCTAATCTCTCTCGGGAGGGCTGATCTGGAGTCCATTCGGGGCTCCGAAGAAGGGAATCCGTCTCCATCGTCATCATCAAGCTTCCTCCATCACCAATTTCATGATGCTCACCGCCGTGCGTGAGTAATCCCATCGTAGGCTTGCTGGACGGTGATGGGTTGGATGAGATTTACCATGTAATCGAGTTAGTTTTGTTAGGGTTTGATCCCTAGTATCCATTAGGTTCTAAGATTGTTGTTGCTATGACTTTGCTGTGCTTAATGCTTGTCACTAGGGCCCGAGTGCCATGATTTCCGATCTGAACCTATTATGTTTTCATGAATATATGTGAGTTCTTGATCCTATCTTGCAAGTCAATAGTCACCTACTATGTGTTATGATCCGGCAACCCCGAAGTGACAATAATCCGGACCACTCCCGATGATGACCGTAGTTTGAGGAGTTCATGTATTCACTAAGTGTTAATGCTTTGGTCCGGTACTCTATTAAAAGGAGGCCTTAATATCCCTTAGTTTTCAATAGGACCCCGCTGCCACGGGAGGGTAGGACAAAAGATGTCATGCAAGTTCTTTTCCATAAGCACGTATGACTATATTCGGAATACATGCCTACATTACACTGATGAACTGGAGCTAGTTCCGTGTCACCCTATGTTATAATTGTTGCATGAGGAATCGCATCCGACATAATTATCCATCACTGATCCAATGCCTACGAGCTTTTCACATATTGATCTTTGCTTCGTTACTTTTCCGTTACCACTGTTACAATTACTACAAAAACTGCTACTGTTACTTTTGCCACCGTTACCGTTATTTCCATACTACTTTGCCACTAAATACTTTGCTGCAGATATTAAGTCTTTCAGGTGTGGTTGAATTGACAACTCAACTGCTAATGCTTGAGAATATTCTTTGGCTCCCCTTGTGTCGAATCAATAAATTTGGGTTGAATACTATACCCTCGAAAACTGTTGCGATCCTCTATACTTGTGGGTTATCAAGGGCCGTAACATGGTGCCCGAAGGACGTCGCCATCCCGCACCCTTGCCATAGCACTCGCGCGCCACACGCCATTGGCCCTGTTGCTGCTCCAATCGCCGAAGGACCCTGCCGCTGTAATCGCCAGAATGGGGGAGTGGGTGAGATAGATTTCGCTGGGGAAAGGATAAGGTACGAGAGTAAACAATTGTTCGCATGAATTTGCCTTCAACCCGAACGAGTCTCATAGATGACATGGCAATAGGAAAGCATCAAGATTTGTGCAATGGGTACCAGCACGTTCGGCTCCATGTCCAGAAAACCCGAATGTTCGAGAGTTATTGATTCCGAAATTCTTTAACTATCTGAATATATGACAACATACATGTTTATTTTTCGTCTGTCTACCTGGGTGTATCCTATGGCTCCCATTATGTGACATACTATGTTCCACAACTTCCCTTCACGGTCCATCTTCTTCTATCTCCATCTCTGTTATGTTCTTCTCTTATGTTCGACTTCTGTTTCTTCCTCTCTTTTTTATCATCCTTCCATTTTTATTTACTTCACATATTAGCTTTGTCTCGAGTCAAACTTTCTAAACTTTGACCAAGTTTATACAAAAAATTATTAACATTCACAATACCAAATCAGTACCATTGGAATCATCATTAAATATATTTTCATACAATATATATTTTGTATTGTAGAAGTTTAGATTGTTTTTGATAAACTTGTTCAAACTTTATAAAGTTTGACTTAAGTTTAAGCTAATATGTAGAGTAAATAAAAACAAATGGAGTATTTGTTTTGCTTCTTTTATCTCGTACCCATTCATGTGTTCGTACTGTCCTATTCGCTCGTTGATTCATGCATTGTTCTTCACATCAAAAATTGTTTCTCTCGTTTTCCCAAGCTTTTCTTTTCTCTTGCATGAAATATGCATCCTGTTATTCTTGAGCAGTTCCATCGTTGTACTGTGAAATATTCATTTTTTAAAAGACTTCAATGTCCTCTTAATTTTAGGGTTCAGACCGCATACTTAAATTTCCTTCTTGAAAGTGAACTCATCTTCTATCGTTTTATTTTATTTTCTGTGTTAAAATGTTTTTTGTTGTTCTATTGGCTTAGAGCAGCTCTAGAAGACCCCGCATCCCGCACTGACCCACAAAATAACCGCCAAAATGCAGGTCAGGGCGGGAAAACCTGCCCGATCAGACCGACCCGATTTTTTTTGCAGGGCGCTGTAAAAGATCTCCCCCGACCTCTAGAATCACGGGCTGGGAGGACGACCGGAGCTCAGCCCCTATCTGCAGCGAGATTTGGCGGGAGGGACATTTCCGCGCGGCCGTTCTCGCTCCCCCACCCTCTGCCACCATTAACACGCCACCTCACGCTCTGGTGCATCTTCCCCGGCCGTCCTTCGTCGCCATGGATGACTCCCTGCTGTCCCCCATCACCGTCGAGGTCGAGGTCGTGCACAATCAATCCCCTCGAGCGGATCTCTTCGCCGGCCATGTTGGCCCCACCGTCGCCCAAGGTACCGCCGTGCCTACTCGCAAGCGGCAGGGCAACGTGGTTGTGCAGGGCGAGAATCCGGCTGCCCCCGCAGCGAAGGCCCGCGCTCCGGGCGACAATGCCGCTGCGCGATCCCGGCCGGCGGTGGAGAAGGTCGGCAAGGTCTCTGATGTAAAGCGGAAAAAGGTTCCAACGAAGAGGCCGCCTCCTTCATCCACTCCCTCCGCCCCGTAAGATGTTCCCTGTCGATGCCGCTCGACGGTGCTGCTCCAACCGCAAGCGAGGTGTTTGACGAAATGCCCGAAGGTATGCCTCTTCGGTCATGGCAATTTTCTTTGCTTTTCGCCACTTGCTATAGCTCGTGACTTGTTGTCGTTCACCATAGTGGTGGTTCAAACAATGTAACTGCCGAGTTATGTTGTTTGAATTTGAACTTATTTGTCGAAACCGATGTCAAATTTGAGAATTTGGTGTATTCGGTTTGTGGGTCGACGCGGCGGTGCCCGAGCAGACCTAGCGTAGCCGACCCGTAAAAAAGCATATTCGCCGAATATCCTCTTTTACGGGTTCATTATGGGGGGTCTACATCTGACCTAGCCCGCGCCATCCTGCATACGCACTTTTCCGCGAACTGCAAAAAAACTTTTGCGGGTTGGGATTTTGTGGGGTCTGCTAGAGTTGCTCTTACAGCCTATAAAGCGGACCTGTTTTGTCACAAAACGTAATCTGCGTATTTAGTTTTTATTGTGGGAACTTGTGCCTATTTTGGCGAATCATTTGCGGACCATTTATTACTGCCCCACAGTGAACAAGTCTTGTGTGTAACTTAGCTAACATCAATATTTGCGGGGCGCAGAGGGAGATGGCCCATCTCTTGTTTCTCACTTCTCTTTCCTAATGTTTTTCTTCCTTTCTACTCTCATCCTCTAGAATCTAGATCTACTATGTTCACACTTCTACGAGACGTTGGTGCCGGCGTTCTGGGATGCCGATGGTGACAATCGCCAATGAGGATGACGTCGTCTGCCATTGGTTGTGGAGGCTGCCCATCCAACGAGAGTCACGAAAAAACCCATAGTCGACCCCAATGCAGTTCGTGTCAGGGTAAATCATGAAGTATGCGTGTTAATCTCGTCCAAATCATATCCGCGTACTAAGTTGCCTATTGGTACTTTTGTAGTGCCCAGTTTGCAACGACTACAAAGGCTTGTGCAGTGAAGACAATGTTGTGAAGAACCACTGCTTCTCTCTCTTTCATCATATGTTGATTTAATTATGTGTTCATTATAGGTTTTCCATAATTATGTGTTCGCTTATTCACTAGAGAAAATATAGACCCAACATGGTTTCAATTGCCTAATGAATACGTACAAATTCAAACCTAGAAACATGTATCAACATTCTACCTAATGTTGGACCACTACTTAAGCATACATACCTTCTGTTTGGATACCAATATTTTTACATGTATGTCTATGTATCTGTAATTTCCACGTTCTGTCACATGACACTTCTTAGATTACAACTTTAAGTCTACACGTAGCTCTATGAAATGCACTCGTTAAAGAAAATAATATCAGCAACATACAATTTCTTTCCGTAACAATATTCTGTTCATGATTGCTTTTAACAACAGTTCTTTATTTACTTCCATTTTCCTGTATTATCCATGTTTTCCAGCGAATGATTTGATAAAACATATCAGCATTACAAGATCTGTTCCAACTAAACTTACAAGTTTATTTTAGGTAAAACAGGGAGTCCGTTTTTTTCATGTTACCAGTAATGAAGAAAAAACTTAGTTCACTGGCAACAAGTGCAAACAGTTCTTATATGTGTAACCCCTCCAGTTCTGTGACAAATCCTCTACAATGATAGTTTGGTCACATTGAAACTACTGTTGGACCACTGCCTAAGTATACATAAATTTTGTTTGGATACCAATTTTGATATTCATGTTTATGTATCTGTAATTTTTATTTTCTGTCACATGTCACTTCTTAGATTTCAATATTGACCTGACGCATCACTCTTTGTAATTTACTCCCTCTGGTAGAAAAGAAGTGTTGCAACTTTGAACTAAAGTTAGTTCAACTTTAGTTCAAAGCTGCAACACTTATTTAGGATCGTAACAATATTCAATTTAGGTTTGTCTGTAACAATACTTACTTTTTTACTTCCTTTTCCTTTGGTCACCCCCTGTTTTGCAAGGTATGATTTCTTAAAACATTATCGGCATTACAAGATTTGTCTCAACTCAAGTTTCAATTTTCTTAAGACAAAACAAGGATTCAGTTTTTTGTCGATGTCATTAGTAATGAAGAAGAAAACTTTATTTCATTGGTGACAACTGGAGACAGTTCTTATTTGTGTACCACCTGCACTATGGAAGAAATGAGGAGATGCACACCATTTGTTGTGCCACTGCAGTTTGCTCCATACATTTCCAGCTACCTACTCGTTCGAGTTTTCATCCATGTATGTATCTATCATAGTCGTGTGCAAATTCTTCCCTTATAGTTGCACATTTTAATACTATTATTGCTAGTTAATACATGTACTTGTACAACATTATTTTCTCCTCCCCCTCTAGTTTTAAGTTAGTGTGTAACTAGCCTTTCTTATATATATGTCATAACTTATTTCCAAATCAATTCAACACAGAAAAATTGTTAGGAAGATTGATACTACATATAACTTAGATAATACCTGGATAGGCATGAGGTGTGCAAGTGAATCTAGTAAGCATATTGAGTACTTTTGAAGGAAATATAGAATTCAGAATCCTGATCATGCATACACTCAACTACTTCACTCCCATTAAGTCTAACATCAAGAAAAAAACATCTAGTAATATTTCTACGGAGTATCATTTTTTCAAAACAACACATTATAGTATATATAGTCATGCCTTTCTTATACTATTTTTCTTGTAACAGCAACAGACGAAACGTGTGATGTCTAGCCTTATAGATCAACAAGGTTCAATAAGGATTCTTATAGAGCCCGCCATTGACTTCCGTTGATGATTGTGTCACTATTAGTGGGCGGCGACACGTTTTGAAGTAGACAAATTTCAAAGTTGGAGACAAGCTGATGTTCATTCTTCACCAGAATAGTCAGGGCGATTTTCTATTCCCTGCTCGCATTTGAGTATCAATCCAAGTTTACGGTATGATCCACCAACTGTATTGATCATATTACATTGAACGTTCATAGACAACTTGGGCTGATGCACATATCTTATTTTATAGTTTTTTGTATTACTGATGTATGATGTCAGTACATTTCATGCATTTTTTTAGATGCTACTCTCTCTTGCTTTGTTACTTGTATATCCAAGTTTTTTAAGTGTTATGACAACACCTATTATTTTCTATGTAGATGTTCCCCCTTGGGTTTAAGGTTTACCTAACACACTATGAATTTTTAGGGTCTAAGGTTTATACATCAACAACTTTTGATTTTGAGGTTTCACCAATTGATCTACTTTAGGGTTTATGGTTTTGAGTTTAGGGTTTGTCGCTAGTGTTAAGGGTTTAGAGTTTGGAGTTTAGAAATTACTAGGACATATGCACATGCGTTGCAACGAGAGAAAAAAATTATGTGCTCTGTTGTAACCATGTTAGCCGGGTTAAGGGCGATGACATAAATGACTGATCAATTGACAACACAAATTTTTAGGGTGCTAGTTTACATATGGGATATGATTCCTAGTCAAAAGATTAGGTGAAAAACCCTATCTTTACATGATTGTTAGTCTTCCGCGAGTCCATGGGTCCCTGCCTCCTCCACCAATCGGGTTGGCGGTGGGAGGAGGTGCCCCCCAGATCCGCGCTTCGACATTGCAGATAGGTCGTCCAGGGCTAGGTTTCTCCTGTGGCTGCATGGTGGGGCCAACAACATCTCCAAGTGAAATAAGTTTCCCCGCTCCCTTGCCTAGTGCAC
Source organism: Secale cereale (assembly GCA_902687465.1). Lineage (NCBI taxonomy): Eukaryota > Viridiplantae > Streptophyta > Magnoliopsida > Poales > Poaceae > Secale > Secale cereale. The sequence continues at coordinate 181,979,241 of LR738710.1, forward strand.
CAATGGCGGTTTTGTTTCTATGGGGGTGGGTGATCTAGTGGTTCCAGGTGTCGACGTTGATATGGGGACGGCGTTGGTGCAATAGAGTTTTGTCTCCTGACTCCTTCCTTGTTGAAGTGGCCTCGCCGTCATTGCAGATTTCCTAGGGGTCTTCTGCATGTGGTGGTGGTTTGCTGGATAGGCTAACACATTGGATTTTTGATATGTTCTCTCTTTCGGCGATGATGACTTTGCTTCATGGGAGTTGGTCCTCTAGGGGCGGTACGGTGACTTCCCAACTGCCACAACATATAAGCAGTGGCTTGCTCAGGCAGTAGTGGTTGTCAAGAGGTGGCAGCGGCGCGCCACAAACCCACTTGGGAGGCGGGAGTTCATTGATTCCCCAGGGAGCTTCATGCATTTTCTATTTTTATGGATGTTATTGTATTGCTTGAAAGTTTAATATATTGAGGGGTTGTTTCGCAAAAATATATATCCAATTTTCGGATTGTTAAATATTGGACATGCATATGTACCAACTAATTTTTCTCGTAAAATTCGTAAAGTGTGTCGAAAAGCAATCTGACAACTACATCGAGGCACCTAGGAATTATTTTGTAAAACACAATAACTATATCAAAAGCGGTGTCATAGGTGTTAGCTAGACATCAAAGAACTCATTTTTCTTTTTTGAATAGCTTGGTAATTTAAAAGAGGCGCTAGGGTACTTTGAGAAACACATGCTCCTTAGTCAGCGTTCCAACAGGAAAGGGAAGAACAAGAACATAACTTGGTTGAACAAAGTTAATGTCGGCAATAGGTTCGCATCAAATATCTTATTAACTTGTGGCTCACTAATGTGAACAGAAAAGATGGGGATAATAAACTCAAATACTAAATGAGAAAATAAATATAAAAATGTAGTGTATTTATTGTAGGAAAAAGGAAAGTGGCATGAAAAGTCATTCCCAGTGTCGGTGTACTAAGGTAGGGGTGCCTCAGTACCCCAACTTGTGCACGGGCAGTTGCAGCCTCCCGCGGCAAGGTTTACTGCTGGCTCGCCGGAGACCTTCCTGCTCCTTATCTAACCATTCAAAAACGAAGTATACAAGACAGAAGACCAAGACCCCGGCAAGAGGAGCTTGCCGGGAAGGCCGTCCCAGGCTCAAGATTGCTTAACTAGCACGAGGCCCTGGCAAGAGGAGCTTGTCAGGACGAATAGAAGATTTCATCTTAGAAGACCCAGCAAGGGCTCGGGGAGCGGCAAGCTTCCGGGCCCGGCAAGGTCGAGATCCCCGGCAAGGTGCTTGCCGGGGGAGGTGCGCTGTGTGCCCGCGCTCCAGCTCATCGGCCCACGCGTCGCCCTGGGGCCACTCCAGGGACGCGTGGCGGATGGCTGTGCAGCCTGGGGGACACGGTGGCACTCCACGGCAGTGGATCCATCGCCGTGGCAGACGGAGACGCAACGGCGGGAGCTTTTGGGGTCGACGGCGACGGGCATTAAATGCCCTTGTCCCCCACTGTCAAAGTAGGTATAGACCACTGTTCTGCACTGTAGCTCCACTGTTCCCGCACTGTTCCAACTACCACATCTTTTACATTTTTACCCCTTTCTCCTACGTTGACACCTGTCGGTGACCCCTTGCACTATAAAAGGAGGCCCATGCACAACATGGAGGGGGTTCGAAACCTAGATCATTCTCACGCTCGTGTAGCTGCTTCTTCAAGCTCCGAGCGCCCAAACTCAATACACAACCAAGCAGGAGTAGGGTTTTACGCATCCGTGCGGCCCGAACCTGGGTAAAAACTGCCCGCGCGTCTGCCTCGATCTGCTCTTCGTGCTCCCTCCGCCCTCGTACCGCACAGACAAGGGGCTCCGGTCCCATAGGTGTTCGTGGCGGACAGTTTCCCCCGACATCTTTGGCGCGCCAGGTAGGGGCGTCGAGGTTGTGCGAACCTGATCCGGCGTTCGCGCGGGCGCAATCTTCATCAACCTCTCCAGCTTCATCAGGAACTTCATCAGCGACAACTCCATGGCCCCGAAGAAGAAGCCTTCGGAGGTCGGAGGCCCGTCCGCGTCTCACCCGCCGCCACCAGAGCCAACGGTGGGCGGGGGAGACGCCGTCGGAAGGGTGGTTGCCGGCGAGGACACTCACGGTGCCACCAGATCCAAAAACAGGACGGACGACCGGACCTCGGTCTCCGTGGACGCGCCACGTCCATCGCAACATACGACGACCCCGCAGCGCCATGCCACGGGAGGTGGTATCCGCTTGCTGGGACAAGGCCATACTGGAGGTTCGCGGGACGCCCCGGACCCCCGTCCGGGCACAAGCAAAGCGAAGGCGCCGGCACGGGACCCCGCTCCTTCTAACGTCGTTAGAAGTCCGAGCGTATCCCGTTCCTCGCACCGCTCGCCCGCGTTCCCCACTACTCCGGCAGAAGCGCTCGCAAGGGCGCAGCTGCTCCTCGATTTTCCTCCAGCGGCCGACAAGGCCGAGGAATGGAGGGCCACTATCCGGAGCCTGATAGACTTCGCCAACAACGACTCTCCGCAGCAGCCGTCGGCCTCGCGGCCGCGGCAGGCCGAGAAGACGAAGGCTATCGGCGACAAGACTGCCGGGGGTGCGACAAGCGTGCACTCCCCGCCGCAGAAGCAGAAGACGCCGCCCCGCCGGAACAACCCCGACGACGGCCCCACAGCCTCGTCGGACCCGCGGGCCCGTCGGGACCAGCGCCAGGTCCTCGACGACCGGCGAGATGAAGACGCTCGGACCACGATCGAGCGCCGCCGAGAAGCTCGGCGACAATCCGACAAGAGAGCTGGGAACGCTGTCGACGCACCCGCGCCCGGTGAACCAGGCGACTTGCCGTACGCGGCAGGCTGCCCTGCGTTCACCCGCGAGCTGCGGCGCGTCCAGTGGCCCAGCATGAAGAACTTTAAGCCCGACGTACCGGAGAAGTACGACGGCAAGACGCACCCCTCGGAGTTTCTCAGCGTCTACACCATAGCAGTGCAAGCTGCCGGGGGGCGCGACGAGAAGATCCTAGCCAACTACTTCCCGCTCGTGCTGAAGCCGAACGTACGTTCGTGGCTCATGCACTTGCCGGAAAACTCTATCTCTTCTTGGGCCGACCTCTGCCATCAGTTTGTTGGCGCCTTCACCGGCGGCCACAAACCCCATGGCCAGGAGAGCGATCTCCACATTTTGGCCCAGAAGGAAGGCGAACCCCTGCGCAAGTATATCCAACGTTTCAGCCGGGTGCAGCACAACATCCCCGATGTTCACCCTGCTGCGGTTATCAGCGCGTTCCATCAGAACGTGCGTAACCGCCGCATGCGTGAGGAGATGGCGATGACCAAGATCAGGGACGTCAGCGAGCTCTACGCTCTTGCCGACAAGTGCGCCCGTGCAGAAGAAGGGAGGAAACTCCCCGGGGAGGATGCTGGCGCAGGGGGAAGCGACAGCGACGACGCCGCCCCGGCAAAGAAGAGCCGGCGGCGGAACAACAGGAAGAAGGGCAAGAAGGAAGTGCTTGCCGTCGAGAAGTCCGGCAAGGAGGCCCCCGCCAAGCAAGCGCAGGCCGGCGGCTCCGGCAAGGAGCCTGCCCCTGCGGCGGCGGCCGACAAGCCGGGTAGCTCCGACAAGCAATACTGTAAGATTCACCGCACCAAGGGTCACGATCTTTCCAACTGCAAGCGCGTCGAGTACCTCGTCGAGCAGCAAAAAGCTGAGTACGAGAGGCGCGATAAGGAGAAGGCTCAAGGTGGCGGGGAAGAGCCCAGCAAGAAGCGGCCGTTCAATGGTCGGGGAGGACGCCGCGGCAAGGCCAAGCAGCGGCAAGGAGATCGACCTCCCCGGGGCCGCGACAACGACGAAGACGACGATGAAGACATGGAGGACGACGAGAACAGCGAGCAGGAGTTCCAGAAGGCCACGGAGGTCCCGTGCGTCGACGGTGGCGCCTCCCTACACACCTCCCACCGCCAGCTGAAACAGTGGGTACGTGAGGTGAATGCAGCGGAGCCGCCCGTGGAGTCACGCAGGCTCCTCAAATGGTCCAGCACGCCCATCGTTTTTGACCTTGAGGATCACCCTGACCGCACCACGGCGGTCGGGTGCTTGCCGATGCTGGTTTCTCCCACCATCCGCAACCTCAAGGTCACCAAAATGTTGGTTGACGGCGGGGCCGGGCTGAACTTGATCTCCTCTGCTGTGATCAAGAAGCTCCAGATTCAAGACGGCGAGCTCGAAGAGACCGGTTCATTCCAAGGAATCAACCCGGGAAGGAGCAAGCCCAAGGGAAAGATTACTCTGCCGGTGACCTTTGGCGGGGAGCTCAACTTCAGGACTGAGCGCATCACCTTTGACGTTGCTGATATTCCATTGCCCTACAATGGAATACTCGGCCGTCCCGCCCTCGCCAAGTTCATGGCAGCTTCCCACTATGCCTACAACGTGCTGAAGATGCCGGGGCCGATAAGCGTCATCACTGTCCACAGCGACAAGAAAGATGCGCTTATTTGCGCCGACAAGATCTACCGGGATGCGGCAGCTGCGGCCGAGAAGGATACTCTTGCCGCTGAAGCTCCCGGGGGGAAGAAGACGAAGACCAAGTCCGGCAAGTGCTCTGGGATCCACTCCGGCAACCGCACCTCTTCGGAGTGCTGCGCTGCCGTCGAGGACGTTCCATCGAGCTCCACCGGCAAGAGCAAGAAAGGAATGGCTGCTCCTCCGGCAACCAAGAAGGTGTCCGCAAAGGAGGATGGCACTGGTGGTACCTTCACCATCAGCGCCACCCTTGACAGCAAATAGGAAAGCGCGCTCGTCGCCTTCCTGCGAGCGAATGTCGATGTGTTTGCTTGGCAACCATCTGACATCCCCGGTGTTCCCAGGAAGGTGATTGAGCACAAGCTTGCTGTCTGTCCTCATGCGCGGCCCATCAAGCAAAAAGTAAGGAAGCAAGCCGTGGAGCGCCAAGAGTTCATCAACGAGGAGATCAAGAAACTAGAGGCAGCAGGCCTAGTTAGAGGTGTGATCCATCCGACGTGGTTGGCAAACCCAGTCGTCGTGCGCAAAGCCAACGGGAAGTGGAGACTGTGTATAGACTTCACTGATGTCAATAAAGCATGTCCCAAGGATCCCTTCCCTTTGCCGCGCATTGACCAGATCGTTGACTCCACTGCCGGATGTGAGCTACTCTGTTTTCTTGATGCATACTCAGGCTATCACCAGATTTTCATGGCTAAGGAAGATGAAGAGAAGACTGCATTTATCACTCCATGTGGCACTTACTGCTTTATCCGCATGCCATTTGGACTGAAGAATGCAGGCTCAACTTTTGCAAGGGTAGTGTACACTGCTTTTGAGCCACAGATCCACAGGAATGTAGAAGCCTACATGGATGACATCGTGGTGAAGAGCAAGAGCAAAGAAACACTGATTCAAGACTTAGAAGAAACGTTTCAGAACCTGCGCAGGATACAGCTCAAGCTGAACCCCGAGAAGTGCGTCTTTGGAGTTCCCTCCGGCAAGCTTCTCGGGTTCTTTGTATCACAAAGGGGGATTGAAGCCAACCCCGACAAGATCAAAGCCATCGAGCAGATGGAAGCCCCGAGGCGAGTCAAGGATGTCAGGAGGCTTGCAGGTTGTGTGGCTGCCCTCAGTAGGTTCGTTTCTAAATCGGCAGAACGCGCCCTGCCTTTCTTCAAAATCTTGAAGAAGGCAGGTCCCATGAAGTGGACTCCGGAAGCGGAGGCGGCGTTGCAGGATTTGAAACGGTACCTATCCTCCACTCCTATACTTGTCGCACCTAAACCACAGGAAAAGTTGTTGCTATACTTAGCGGCAACCAACCAGGTGGTTAGTGCTGCGTTGGTAGCGGAGAGGGAGTCCGACGAGGAGCCAGCGTCACCGGCAAGCGAATCTAGCGACAAGCAGGGGGCTGTCCCGACAAGCTCTGGCCCCGACAAGGAAGACTCTGCGCAGGAACAAGGAGAGGTGCGGAAGAAGATGGTGCAGCGCCCAGTGTATTTTGTAAGTTCCCTTCTCCAGGGGGCTAGATCAAGGTACTCTGGTGTGCAAAAGTTGCTTTTCGGCCTTCTCATGGCCTCGAGAAAGCTGCGCCACTACTTCCAAGCCCATGAGATAACAGTGGTCACTCGCTTTCCATTGAAGAGGATATTGCACAATCCAGAGGCAACAGGCAGGATCGTCGAGTGGGCACTGGAACTATCAAGCTTTGGACTCAAGTTTGAAAGTACTTCAACCATACAGAGCCGAGCTTTGGCAGAATTTATAGCAGAATGGACCCCAACGCCCGATGAAGAAGTTCAAGAAACAAGCGCACCCGTGCAAGAAGCAACAAGTGAATGGGTAATGTACTTTGATGGTGCCTTTTCGCTGCAAGGCGCCGGTGCTGGCGTAGTACTCATTGCGCCCACCGGAGAACACCTCAAGTATATTATCCAGATGCACTTCCCAAGAGAGCAAGCGACAAACAATACTGCAGAGTATGAAGGCTTGCTCGCCGGCCTCAGAATTGCGGCTGAACTTGGGATCAGAAAGCTGATTGTACGTGGAGATTCTCAGTTGGTGGTCCGGCAAGTCAACAAGAGCTACCAGAGCCCTTTGATGGAAGCTTATGTAGATGAAGTGAGGAAGCTTGAAGAGCACTTTGAAGGTCTGCAGATGGAGCATGTCCCGAGAGCTCAGAATGAAATTGCAGATGGCCTTTCAAAGTGTGCTGCGATGAAGTTACCTGTGGAACCAGGGACCTTTTTGCTCAAGCTGACTCAACCATCAGTTACACCATCAATTGGGCAGTCAAAGAAGAGAAAGTTGGTCTCCGGCGACTACTTGCCGGCGGATCTTCCTGAACCCGCCGCCAAAGTTCCCAGGATCAACGACAACGCTGAGGAACAGTTTGCTCCTGCGAGCCCTCGGGCTTGTGCAGTTGAAGCAAGTGTTCCCGACAAGCCTCGCCCCGGCGAGCTTGCCGGGGGACCGTCAGCTCCGGCAGGACCAGAGGTCTTTGCCGTAGAAGCTGGGGTTCCCGCAGCGGCCCTCGAGCCTTTAGTCCTTGCCGTCGAGCCCCGGGCTCCGGCATGGGCGCAGCAGATCGTCCGTTTTCTGCAAACTGGAGAACTTCCCGACGACCCTCAAGAGATAGAGAAGATAACCAGGCAGTCAAGCATGTATCAGTTTGTGGATAACGAGCTGTACAGAAGAAGACTCAACGGTGTCAGGTTGAAGTGCATCTCCAGGGAAGAGGGACAGAAGCTGTTGGCGGAAATACACGGAGGCATATGCGGCCACCACATTGGCGCAAGGGCACTTGCCGGGAAAGCTTTCCGGCAAGGGTTCTTTTGGCAGGAAGCCCTCCAAGATGCAACTGCACTAGTAACCAAGTGTGAAGCGTGCCAGTTCCATGCAAAGCAAATTCATCAGCCAGCTCAAGCTCTCCAAACAATCCCTTTGTCATGGCCCTTCTCGGTCTAGGGGCTCGATATCCTCGGCCCTTTCCCTCGCGCTGTCGGGGGCTTTGAGTACTTGTACGTTGCAATCGACAAGTTCACAAAGTGGCCGGAAGTGGAGCCAGTGAGAAAGGTGACAGCACAGTCAGCAGTCAGGTTCTTCAGGTCGATTGTTTGCCGTTTCGGGATCCCTAACAGGATCATCACCGACAACGGTACGCAGTTCACTAGTCGCACCTTCATGCAATACGTCCAAGACCTTGGCGCCAAGGTCTGTTTCGCTTCTGTTGCTCACCCGAGGAGCAACGGTCAAGCGGAGAGGGCAAATGCTGAAGTGCTGCGCGGACTCAAGACAAGGACCTTTGACAGGCTGCGCAAGTGCGGAAGGAATTGGATAGAGGAGCTCCCGGCGGCTCTTTGGTCAATCAGAACGACACCGAATCGAGCCACCGGACAGACACCCTTTGCCCTAGTCTACGGGGCAGAAGCAGTTATCCCCACGGAACTCGTATACGGATCTCCTCGAGTGCTCGCTTATGATGAGCTCGAGCAAGAGCAACTGCGGCAAGATGACGCATTGCTCCTTGAGGAGGGACGTCTCCAGGCTGCTGTACGAGCTGCTCGATACCAGCAAGCTTTGCGCCGCTACCATAGCCGCAAAGTTAAGGCCAGGAGTCTCGAGGAAGGCGACCTTGTTCTTCGGCGTGTTCAGTCCGCCAAGAATTCCAACAAGTTGACGCCGAAGTGGGAAGGCCCTTATCGGGTGAGACAAGTTACGAGGCCCGGCGCTGTCCGCCTCGAGACCGAAGAAGGCTTACCGGTGAGCAACTCCTGGAACATAGAGCATCTTCGCAAGTTTCACCCCTAAGGCGCGGTTGCCGTGATCCGTTCCGGCAACCACCTTTTGTACAAGCCTTGCCGCTGTTGCATGTAACCCTTTGTACAAAGCCGGGCGCAGACCCCGTGCATCAGTAAAGATTTCGTGTTTTCGCATCGATTGCCTTTCGCATGCTTCTCTTTGCTATTTGCATGTTTTATTTGGCATTTGATGCAACACTTAGACATTCGGTAAGCACTATTACGCCGAAAGGCAACATGCTTGTTTTCCTCTCCTTTTCCTTTTTCTCTCAAGCAGAAGGGACGCTCCTCGCGCACAAGTTTGCCGGGGGGGGAGGAGATGGAGGAGGAACTAGGTGCCGTTCAAGTGAGAAGAGCCTTACCGGGAAGCAAACAACATGAGCAAGCAGCTTATGAAAGATAAGTTGTTAGAATTTGACCAGTTCAAATTTTAAATTTTGGTTGTCTTCCTTGAACGATCACACTTTGTATGGAAAACCTGTGCGCGCAGGAACCTACCCGTGGCTTGCCGCACCCTTATCTTGTTTTCGAGTTCACTCAACGATTTAAGTGAGCTGCGACAAGTGTCGCGCCCTTGCCTCGTTTCCGAGTACACTCAGCAAGCTAAGTGCGTTGCGACCTGCTGCGGCAAGGTTGCTTGCCGGCGAGGACCTTGGCCAGCAGGCTGCTCAGAGTCCAGCACTCAGCGCTCGCGGCAAGGGCCCCTTGCCGGCAAGCTCCCCGGGAGCGTAGGGTGAAAAACATACAAAGTCAAAGATTGGAACAAGGAAGATAACATTGCACTGATTGATTAAAGTAAAGCAAATATCTTACAAAGATAACTTGTCGCAATGGACTAATGAGTTCATAACATAACATGCAGCAACAAAAAGATAAAGATAGATGGGGCCCTAGTCTACGCGGTCGCCCTCCTTCCTGCCAAGCTTTGCCACCTTGGCGATGATGTGGCTGACCTGCTCCTTCAGGGCCTCCGTGTTCGCATCCTCCGGCAAGCTGCGAAGAACGTTCGTCAGGTTGATCCCCGGGTTGCGGAACACAATCTTCGTCAAGACCCGCTCCAGAGTTCCCGCGCAGAGACGGCGCGACTCCTCGCCGGAGAGTTTTGCCTTGCCGGGGACGGCGGGGCCTGCGGCTCCTCGGTGACGGCCTCCGGGCGCTCTTCCCGCTGCGGCTCCACCTCTGCACAAGAGAAGATAGAAGAACCAAGACATTCAGAGATCAAAGCCCTAAGCGCGCCCCGACGAGCAAAAACAGTAAACCTCTAACTTACGCTGGGGGCTGCGCTGGGGGCTGCTCCCCGGAGCGGCGCTCGGGTCCGGCAAGCTCGGCTCCGGCGCGATCTCTGCTTCCGCGACAGATGGGTCTTCCCCGACCTCAACTGTGGGCACCTTGACCCTCTTCGCGCGCTGCTCCAAGGTCCTGCAATCACAAGCAACAAACAAAATCAAGCGTCAGCAACAATCGAGATATAAAAATCAAGAAGGAGTAAGGTCTCGGGTCCTTACTCTTGGTCCTCCTCGTCGTCCTCGCTCAGCGCGGAGAAGTCGAACTCCACGGTGGGCGCGTCGGCGCGAGGAGCGGAGGATGAAGGTTCCCTCGCGCGTTTCGGAGCCACCGGGGCTGGGGGCTGCGTAGGCCCAGCCCCTGTGGTGGCCGGCGCCCGAGAAGGGGGCGGAGCAGCTGCTCCGCTCCGAGAAGATCCTTGCCGGCTCGGTGCCGGCCTGCGGGACGCCTCTGCCGTGGCCGGCACGCCGGCCGCCCTTGGCACGGCTTGGCTCGGCCGGGGAGCTGCCCGGCGAGCTGGCTGTTGCCGGGGCGCTCGCGTCTGCTCTCCCGTCGCCGCCTTGCGGAGACGCTTCAACGGGGACTGCTTCGGGCTTGCCGGGGGCGGGGAGGTCTCCGACGAGGAGAGGTCGTCGGCGTACAACTCTGTCGATCCGCCGGAGCCTTCGGCCTCCTCCTCCTCCTCCTCCTCTGCCTCGGCCGGCTCGCTGGGCCCAGCATCCGACGATGCGGCCCTCTTCCCCTTGGCGCCTCCGCCCCTCGCGGCGCCTCTGCTTCCTCCGGCGGTGCCCTCCATTGCCGCGGCCTCCGTCGCGATCCCACTGATCCCGGAGTGCCTCAGCGAGGGGATCACGGCGAGCGCGTCGGGAGGGAGCTCTAGCAGCTTGCGAATCTCCTCATTGTCCGCCTGGCTGGCGGCATCCGCGGCTTCCGCCTCCGCGGGTGTGTATCCAAAGTTTCCCGCCGCCGAGGCTGCGGCGACTTCTTCAGCGCGAGAAGCTATGTAAGCAATCTCTTGGTCGGTGGTGGCCCGCGTGTGCAGCTTGAGATCGTCCTTCTTCTCCAACACCTCCACAAGGCGGTCGTAGAACTCGAGGACGTCGATGGGCTTGGGCGCAATCCACGTGCGCTCCACTCCATGAGAGTCGCACGCGGGCATCATAGCGACAAGGCGATCCCGGGCACTACTGGCGCAGAGCGGCACCACTCCCCGGGGAGCTCGGAAGTACTCGGGGTGTGCCGGGTCGAACTTGAAAAGTTCCCTGACCATACCCCGCAGCTCGAGTGTTGTGAAGTTAAAATTGAGGCCGGGGCGCAGCCTCATGATGTCTGCCGGGCCGCCATATTGCCACGCCGGCCTCTTCCGGTCTTGGAGGGGGGCGATCCGGCGACGAAGAAAGTCCGCGCCCACTTCAGCGACAGACAGCGGCGCCAAACGAAGACGCATGATTCTGACGAGAGCGATATCCAGCTTGGAGTCGTCGGAATCGAAGTTACTCCAATCCCTGCCGCGCACGATGGGCGATGTGCGCGGCGCGGTGAAGTGTTGCGGCCGCTCCTCGACGACCCAGCACCACTCCGCACGCCACTCTTCCCACTTGCCGCGGAGCTCCCCCGGCAAGTAGGCGGGTTTCTTATTCAGCCTGAACACCCAAGAGATTCCTCCGGAGAGGGGGGCGTCAGCCTCTACTCTGGGGATGAAAAAGTGCCTAAAGAGAGCTACGTTGGGCTGGATTCCTACGAAGTTTTCGCACATGTGTGCGAAAACGGACATGGTGAGGATGGCGTTGGGAGTGAAGTCGAGGAGGTGGAGGCCATAAGTATTCATGATATCGCAGAAAAAGTTTGAGAAGGGAGGGCACAGACCGCAGTGGAAGAAGGCTGCGAAAAAGTAATACCCGCCGGGGTAGTGATCCTTGGCGACGGCCGGGTAGACGCGCGTGCGGGGGTGCGCTGGGGTCTCCTTGGCCCAGAACCAATAATATTTGCTCCAAAGCTCCCGCACGCCGAGCTTCGGCGCGAAGACAATGTGCTCCTTCCGGTACGCGGCAAGCTTCGCCGCCTGATCTGACTTCTCCCGCTTGGACTTCTCCGCCTTCGCCTTGTCGGTCTTTGGGGCCATGGCGGACGCGGTGGAAGGAAGGGGACGAAGAGCTTGGTGATGGCGGAGGAGTAGAGGCAAAGAGCAGAGGAATCTGAGGAAGAAGACGATGGTAATGAGTGCGCAGGGAGGGGAACCGCGCCGCTCTCTCTGCTTTTATGGGGGAGTGGGGGGCGTTTCGCCCTCCCCATTAAAGAAATCGTGGGCACGTCCCATCCCACGGCGCCGCAATCGACGCGTGCCGTTGCCGTGGGGTGCGGCGGATAGGGAAGTGGATTCGGCGCGCCGCGGGCCGCGGGTGCCCGTGCACTGTTTTGGGCCTGGCCCAACAGCGCTCGGCACCGTGTGTGGCCCAGGCCCGGGGGCTCCTGTCGGTGTACTAAGGTAGGGGTGCCTCAGTACCCCAACTTGTGCACGGGCAGTTGCAGCCTCCCGCGGCAAGGTTTACCGCTGGCTCGCCGGAGACCTTCCTGCTCCTTATCTAACCATTCAGAAACAAAGTATACAAGACAGAAGACCAAGACCCCGGCAAGAGGAGCTTGCCGGGAAGGCCGTTCCAGGCTCAAGATTGCTTAACTAGCACGAGGCCCTGGCAAGAGGAGCTTGTCGGGACGAACAGAAGATTTTATCTTAGAAGACCCAGCAAGGGCTCGGGGAGCGGCAAGCTTCCGGGCCCGGCAAGGTCGAGATCCCCGGCAAGGTGCTTGCCGGGGGAGGTGCGCTGTGTGCCCGCGCTCCAGCTCATCGGCCCACGCGTCGCCCTGGGGCCACTCCAGGGACGCGTGGCGGATGGCTGTGCAGCCTGGGGGACACGGTGGCACTCCACGGCAGTGGATCCATCGCCGTGGCAGACGGAGACGCAACGGCGGGAGCTTTTGGGGTCGACGGCGACGGGCATTAAATGCCCTTGTCCCCCACTGTCAAAGTAGGTATAGACCACTGTTCTGCACTGTAGCTCCACTGTTCCCGCACTGTTCCAACTACCACATCTTTTACATTTTTACCCCTTTCTCCTACGTTGACACCTGTCGGTGACCCCTTGCACTATAAAAGGAGGCCCATGCACAACGTGGAGGGGGTTCGAAACCTAGATCATTCTCACGCCCGTGTAGCTGCTTCTTCAAGCTCCGAGCGCCCAACTCAATACACAACCAAGCAGGAGTAGGGTTTTACGCATCCGTGCGGCCCGAACCTGGGTAAAACTGCCCGTGCGTCTGCCTCGATCTGCTCTTCGTGCTCCCTCCGCCCTCGTACCGCACAGACAAGGGGCTCCGGTCCCATAGGTGCTCGTGGCGGACAGTTTCCCCCGACACACCGTTTCTTCGCGAGAGTTGGCCTAACACCCTATTGTATCCATACATGGGTGGGGCGCCAAGGACCTGAACACCAAAGTGATATGCCGGCTCATCAAAATTTGAGCTGTAATTGCGATAACTTTCATTTCTTCCAATCCTGCAGGCCATTTTTGAGGGCCAAGACGACCCTTTTTGGTCTCAAAATTTTCCGCGCACGTGATCCTGTGTGCGCACGTATGTAAAATCCTCCAGATCGTAAAAACTAGAAGTCCTATCACCTCAATTCCCCAATAGCTTTCCAACGCCTATGAAAACGACGAAATCGGTGCTTGTTCTCACTTGCTTTGAGAGTCTCGATCAATTCGGACTCTAGGTTGATTTTTGTATTTTCTTTGATCACCGTTTCTTCGCGAGAGTTTGCCTAACACCCTATTGTTTCCATACATGGGTGGGGCGCCAAGGACCTGAACACCAAAGTGATATGCCGGCTCATCAAAATTTGAGCTGTAATTGCGATAACTTTCATTTTTTCCAATCCTGCAGGCCATTTTTGAGGGCCAAGACGACCCTTTTTGGGCTCAGAATTTTCCGCGCACGTGATCCTGTGTGTGCACGTATGTAAAATCCTCCAGATCCTAAAAACTAGAAGTCCTATCACCTCAATTCCCCAATAGCTTTCCAACGCCTATGAAAACAACGAAATCGGAGCTTGTTCTCACTTGCTTTGAGAGTCTCGATCAATTCGGAACCTAGGTTGATTTTTGTATTTTCTTTGATCACCGTTTCTTCACGAGAGTTGGCCTAACACCCTATTGTATCCATACATGGTGTCGGTGTACTAAGGTAGGGGTACCTCAGTACCCCAACTTGTGCACGGGCAGTTGCAGCTTCCCGCGGCAAGGTTTACTGCTGGCTCGCCGGAGACCTTCCTGCTCCTTATCTAACCATTCAAAGACAAAGTATACAAGACAGAAGACCAAGACCCCGGCAAGAGGAGCTTGCCGGGAAGGCCGTTCCAGGCTCAAGATTGCTTAACTAGCACGAGGCCCTGGCAAGAGGAGCTTGTCAGGACGAACAGAAGATTTTATCTTAGAAGACCCAGCAAGGGCTCGGGGAGCGGCAAGCTTCCGGGCCCGGCAAGGTCGAGATCCCCGGCAAGGTGCTTGCCGGGGGAGGTGCCCGGCAAGGTGCTTGCCGGGGGAGGTGCGCTGTGTGCCCGCGCTCCAGCTCATCAGCCCACGCGTCGCCCTGGGGCCACTCCAGGGACGCGTGGCGGATGGCTGTGCAGCCTGGGGGACACGGGGGCACTCCACGGCAGTGGATCCATCGCCGTGGCAGACGGAGACGCAACGGCGGGAGCTTTTGGGGTCGACGGCGACGGGCATTAAATGCCCTTGTCCCCCACTGTCAAAGTAGGTATAGACCACTGTTCTGCACTGTAGCTCCACTGTTCCCGCACTGTTCCAACTACCACATCTTTTACATTTTTACCCCTTTCTCCTACGTTGACACCTGTCGGTGACCCCTTGCACTATAAAAGGAGGCCCATGCACAACGTGGAGGGGGTTCGAAACCTAGATCATTCTCACGCTCGTGTAGCTGCTTCTTCAAGCTCCGAGCGCCCAAACTCAATACACAACCAAGCAGGAGTAGGGTTTTACGCATCCGTGCGGCCCGAACCTGGGTAAAAACTGCCCGCGCGTCTGCCTCGATCTGCTCTTCGTGCTCCCTCCGCCCTCGTACCGCACAGACAAGGGGCTCCGGTCCCATAGGTGTTCGTGGCGGACAGTTTCCCCCGACACCCAGGATACGACACGGATCGTGGTGGCATAGGCTATGAAAAAAAGTAGAGGAGTTGGCAGATATTTTGTCTTTTTCGCCAATAGAAGATGGCTGACTACTTCCTTGGTTCGATTCCATGCAATCTACACCTTATTATTCCATGAAGTGTCATGGAGGGTGCACATCCCTTCCTTCTGTGATCCATACTTCCTTTTAATTTCTTTTGAACTGCCCTCCAAAGCATTTTATTCATTAATAGGCGGGTACATATCTGACTGCTTAACAGCGATTAGATAGCCATGGATTACATCAAAAGAAATAGAAAGTGTATCTAGGTCTAATGTAGGACCGAAAGTATTTCTAAGGGGGGAGTGATTAGACTACTTGACCAAATAAAACCTAACCTTTTCCCAATTTTTGTTGTTGGCAGATTTTAGAAATTATAGCAAGTCAAGCAACACCGTACACATGCAATTCTAAGAGTATATCAACAGAAAGTGAGACATTGCACATGTAAGTAAAGGAGGGGTTCGGAGAAGGCAAACACAATGGTGACATGGTGATTTTTGGTGTGGTTTCGATAGGTGGTGCTATCGTACATCCACGTTGATGGAGACTTCAACCCACGAAGGTTAAGAGATGTGTGAGTCAATAGAGGGCTCCACCCACGAAGGGTCCATGAAGAAGCAACCCTGTCTATCCCACCATGGCCATCATCCATGAAGGACTTGCCTCACTCGGGTAGATCTTCACAAAGTAGGCGATATGTCGGATTCAGGGCTCCGCAGACCCAATGAGGTTCGAACTCTGGGGCGTGAACGAAGAACTCCGCTTCACCTAAGTGCTCTACACGCCATGCTCAAAGCTTAGGCTCAACGTTGGGGAAGGTTGTAAGGGGAAAAGGAACATGGAGATTTACTCAGGTTCGGTCCACCTTGCGGTGTACAACCCTAATCCTTATTTGTGGTGGATTGGCCTCATGAGGAGGTTGAGTATGAACTGGTATAATGGATGAGCCGCCTCGTGAGGGCTCAAGTGGTGTGTGCGGGTTTGATCTTCCCATACCCTTCTACGATGGATGCTGGTCCCTATTTATAGTGGATTTGGTCCTCTTCCCGCATCATTTATGCGGGAAGGGATTCTACAACGACCAATTTTGAAGGGGGCCAAGAGGTACATCTTATCCTGTCGAAAGGTGGTCTTCGCCTACAAAGTCTATAATCATGACACATGGGTGGGCTCGGCGATGACATCCGTCCTGCTGAGCTCTTGGTCTTGTTGCACCAGAATGGAAACCTTTGCGGGATTCCTTGGGAACCCGAGTTCGTCCTTGTCTCCTTAGCACTGAAGAGGTAATTGTCCCCTCTGCGCCCGCTGGCGCCCGCCTAGCCTTTTTCGTCATGGCTCACTTCACTGCGCACTCATGAGGAGGGGCACTTGCATAGGAATCTCCGCCCCTCGGGAGGCACTTTGCCTCGCGAGGGCTCTTCTCGAGCAGTCCTGGAACTGGGCCCTGCTGTGTGACACCCCGAGACCGGTGTGCCAGGTGTCTTCCTCTTATTCGCATTCGTTGCCATGTCATTCGCTTGCGTGTTGCATTTTTCCATGTCATCATGTGCATTTCATCGGCATAGTTTTCAGAACTTGCATCCGTTCATA
Organism: Secale cereale; assembly: GCA_902687465.1. Classification (NCBI taxonomy): domain Eukaryota; kingdom Viridiplantae; phylum Streptophyta; class Magnoliopsida; order Poales; family Poaceae; genus Secale; species Secale cereale. Next base: position 181,995,676 of record LR738710.1, read on the forward strand.
GTTGCCCATCTCTCAGTTCTCTCCGTTGTCCGTTCCGAGCCCAGACACACTCGCACGCGCCCGTGGCACCTCCGAAATATTATTTTATAAGTGGCCAGAAAATGTTCTCGGAATGAGGTGAAACTTGACCTGCGGTCTTATTATAGTGCACGTAGACCGCCTGTCAAATTTCCTCGCATTCGGAGTCCGTTTGATAGCCCAACCGTTGTCCGTAGTGGCACTGTTGCCGGTTAATTCGTCGGATGTTTCGGTCTCCGAAACGCTGTATGATGCCTCTCTTCTCTTCTCTCTTTTCAGCCCAAGGCCCCTCTTACACAGCCCACCAACCAACCTAGCTTCCCCGCTCCGTTCCGCACCGTACGATGGCGATCGAACGGCTCCGAAACAGCCTGAAACAACTAACCCTAGACCACCCCTACCTTATAAAACAACCTCCCATGCCAAAAATGAACTCCCCTGCCTCCTCCTCCTAGCTCCAGCCGCAACCCACCTCAATTTCCGCGCCGACGAACCCACCTTCGCCACTTGTTGCCGGCCCAGCACGCCACCTCATTGCAGCCAGCGCCCCCCAACCAATCCCGCAAGGCCACGTCACCACAAAACCCCCCCTCCGGCAACCATCGCTCGCCAGCTGGCCTCGCCCCGCGCCTCCAGCCACCGCGGCCCGTGCCGAGCCGAACCGGGCCCGACCGAGCCTCCGCCGCCGCCCTAGTCGTGCTCCCTCCGCTCCTCCGCACCGCCACCGCCGCGGAGCTCCTCCTCCGCCACCGCGCGCTCACCGACCTTGCGGCCTTGCGCCCTCGCCTCCACCCGCGTCTGCATCCGGCCCAGATCCGGCGAGATCTGCCCGGATCCATTGTCCCCGTCACCTCCTCCGGCCTTACCAGCAAGTCGTCACCGCCGCGCCTGTTGGAGCTCGCCTCCGACTGCGACCGCCGCCTGAGGACCTCATCGGCGGTCCCTTTGCTCCTAGCCGCACCAAGCCCTCGCCGGATCCGCCCGGTTTCCCCTCGCCCCGGCCCCTGTGCGCTCGCCGGAGCTACGTCCGCACCACCGCCGGTCTCGGCCACCTTCAACCCCCCGCGGGACCGCATCGCCCCGGCGCCGCATCAAGCCCTCGAACCAAACAGGCATGCGGCCTGGACCCGCTTGCCTCGACCTCCCTGTCCACTTTCCCCGGAGGTAGTTTTTTTACCAAGTCCCTAAAATCTTACATCATGTTAGCTTGTTTGAGATGCCATAACTTTGTGCATGTTGCTTCAATTTGCGTTTATAATATGTCAAAATGATCATCTCAGAGTGCTCTACATGATGGTTGCATTTGAATTCATGGTAGCGTGCATTTAGTCATGTTAATCCCTTTTGCAAAAGTGCTTGTTGATGTTAAGTGATGGAAACTTATATAACTTGTTGATTTGTCTTTTTCATATCTTTTTGTGTGATTTTTGTATGAGCATTATGTCAGCATGTTTTAGGAGCACAATCATGTCATCTTTGCAATGGTGTAGTTGGTTTATCATGATATGCCTTGTGGTGGGTGCCACAAGCTTGCAAAGTGACCTACTCGCTGTTTGGTGTTTTCTGAGACTTGTTGAAAACTGCTAAGTCTGAAACTGGTATATTGTGATGCCATGTTTGCTTGATGCTACAGTCAAATCTATGCATGTTTGGAGATGTCCAGTGATCATGTCTTGAAGTCCATGTTATGCTCTATCCATCCATGCCCTTGTTTGCAATTATAAGTTGTTGTAGCATGTCTCTTTTTTGCTCTCAATTTGTCATTATGATAATCTGTCAGCCTGTCAATAGCATGTTCCATTTGGCAAAGCTCATTGTAATCAATCTATGCGTCTTATGGAGTTGTGCCAATGGAGTTATTTGGATTATGCCATGCCTACTACATGTTAATGACCTTTGCATGCTTATTAGAATTATTATGCTTTCTGTTATGTGCCTCCGAAGGCAGCATCGTGATGTTGTTGTTTGCATTCCCAGATTTTCATTAAGTCTGGGAATCTGCTATATCACGTTTGCATCTTGTTTTGATGAATGACATGAACCTGTTGCTCCCATGTATATGCCATGTTGTGTTCCTTGAGCTCCATGTTATGGCATAACATGTCATGATTTTACTTGCCATGATCTTGCACTGTAGCTAATTATTTCTTGCCTCCAACATGCCAACATACTAACTCTGCTCATGTATATGCTCTATTTTCCACTAAGTCATAATTTGTGATATAATGTTGCTTGTTGCTTTGATCATGTTGAATTAATCTTGATGCCTATGAACCTGAACCTTGATCATCCTTGAAGCATGTAATCTTTACTTTGAGTGCATGCCATGTTTGAGTCCTTCTTGTTATTGTAGCATGTTGTTTTGGTGCTTGTAAGATGCCTAGTTGTTGTTTTGGACAACTTGTCCTTTAAACTTGTTTCATGTGTATGTGTTGAACCATTGCTCCGTTTTGAGCATGCTCTATATGAAACTTGCTTGGTTTTGCATGTAGATGCATCATGTCATATTGCATCCATGTTTTGAGTGTGTTTGCTTTACATTTGAATGCATTTTGTATCAATTCCATGTTTGACTTGGTTTGCTCATATCTTTTAGGCCGTAGCTCCGAATTAAATGAACTTTATATGTAACTTGACTAGAAATTCATGTAGATCATCATGGTGCATGTTTACTTGCTGTTTAACAACTTGAACTTAAGGTTTGTTCAGTTCTGGACTAATTTCGAAAATTGCACATGAGGATTTACCGGAATTTTTATATGTTGTTTCCGGCCTCATTTAAACTTGCTTTGATGTGATGATCTTGTATGCTTCATCTCTTGCCATGATTAGAATCATGTAGCCTTGTCATGCATCATACTTGGTTGAGCATCATGTCTTGTTATGTGTTGTGTGTTTACCATGTTGTTTGCTTCTTCTCGGTAGTTCCTGTTTTGTTGCGATCGTGAGGATTCGTTCGTCTACGTGGCTTCATCTTCTTCATGGACTCATTCTTCTTCCTTGCGGGATCTCAGGCAAGATGACCGTCACCTTGGATCTCACTACTATTATTGCTATGCTAGTTGTCTCGTTGCTATCGCTATATGTCGCGCTACCCATCACTTGTTTATCAAGCCTCCCATTATGCCATGAAACAACCTCTAACCTTTGTCAACATCCCAGCAAACCGTTGTTTGGCTATGTTACCGCTTTCTCAGCCCCTCTTATAGCGTTGTTAGTTGCAGGTGAAGATGAAGATTGCTCCATGTCGGAACTTGGATGTTGGAATATCACAATATCTCTTACTATAATTAATGCACATATATACTTGGTAATGGGTGAAAGGCTTGGCCTTTTGCTCAGTGTTTTGTTCCACTCATGCCGCATTAGGAACTGATAAACCGGTGTTATGTTCCTTGATTTTGCGTTCCTAACGCGGTTGGGTTTATGGGAACCCCTTGACAGTTCGCTTTGAATAAAACTCCTCCAGCAAGGCCCAACTTTGGTTATAATTTGCCAACATAATAAAATTATTAATTAATTAATTTATTAATTTTGCATAGGGGGTTGCGTCCCTAGGGATTCTTTTCAACATAATACAGGGGGCCAGTGCTGATGGTGCTGGTCCACACTAGAGCACTGTGCGGGCTACCTGGGCAACCCAAGGACTTCAGTACCATACGCGCAACTCATCCGAACGTGGCGTGAGACGAGATACGCGCGGCTACTATCAGGGTGTCGGCACGCCGGGAGGTCTTGCTAGACTTTTTCTTACCATTGTCGAAATGTCTCATGCATCGAGATTCCGAGTCTGATCGGGTTTTCCCTAAGATAAGAGGTTTTACCTCTGCTGACCGTGAGAGCTTGTGATGGGCTAGGTTGGGACACCCCTGCAGGGTTATGATCTTTTGAAAGCCGTGCCCGCGGTTATGTGGCAAATTGGAATTTGTTAATGTCCGGTTGTAGAGAACTTGACAGAGGATCCGAAATAAAATACACCAACCGCGTGAGTAACCGTGATCGTCTCTTTTCGAGTAAGTTTGGGAAGAGAACACGGTGGGGTTATGTTTGACTCGTAGGTAGTTCAGGGTCACTTAGTGATCATTACTAGTTTGCGACCGTTTGCATAGCTTCTCATCTTTCTTTGGAATCGTAAGTTAGCCACCATACAAATGCTTAGCCGCTGCTGCAACCTCAGCACTATCCTTTCCATACCCATTAAGCTTTGCTAGTCTTGATACCCATGGTAATGAGATTGCCGAGTCCTCGTGGCTCACAAATACTACAACAACAGTTGTAGGTATAGGTTTCCGATGACTTTACGTGAGAGCGATGTTTACTTGTGTTGGAGTTCTTTCTCCTTCTTCTTCGTCAGTCTTGGGATAGGATCCTGGTCGGCAGCCTGGGATAGCAGGATGTATGTCGTTGTGTTTTTCATGTGTTTTCATCCGTAGTCGGATGTCTTGTGTATGATGTGTTGTATTCATGGGGCAATTGTGGATGCGTTTGGTTGAAGGTGCCATATGAATGGGTTGGGACCGTTCAATTTTTTTGGGACTGAACCATTCAATTCATGTGTTTGGCTGAATATAAGGGATGAGCTAATTATTTAGGACGGGACCACCAGTCATGCTCACATGGTCATGCATGCAAAGGGTGGCCATTTGATTTGACCGATTTGGTTGGGTGGAACGGTTCAACATCTTCAGGGCATATTCTCTTTTTTTGAGTCGAACCATTCATGTGCTTCATAACCAAACATGTCTATTTTTTGGATGATCCCAACCCATCCGTGATCACCCTTGCAACCAAACGCACCCTGTATGACTTGTATGTATCCCCATCTATTTATGTAATGGTACGATGTAATGATATCCATCTTGCTAAGCGCCCGAAATGCGATTGTGCCCTAATCACGAGTCATCACGTGATCGGGATAGAATCGCATCTTGGGCGTGACATGTTGTGCCGTCGTGGGGCCGCGTGTTGGGCCGTAGGCGGGCAGGTCTGGGTACCCCCAATCCTGGAACGCCGACACAATCTCCTTGCCCTTAGAAACTTGGTTCAACTCCACATCACGTTGGAGGCTCCCAAGCGATACCTAACCAATCTAGGAGACACCACTCTCCAAATGGTAATAGATGGTGTGATGATGATGAACTCCTTGCTCTTGTGCTTCAAATGATAGTCTCCCCAACACTGAACTCTCTCTCATAGATTTGGCTATGGTGGAAGAAGGATTTGAGTGGAAAGCAACTTGCGGAAGGCTATAAATCAAGGTTCAAATGCCAGGAATGGAATCTCTTGATCTCAACACATGAGTAGATGGTTCTCTTTCATAAATTGAGTAGTGGAAGTGTAGTCACGTTCTGATGGCTCTCTTGCTAAGTAAGAGGTGGTGGATTGGTACATATAGCCTCCACATGAAATCCAACCGTCACACACTTTTGACTCAAGTCAGTGGCACCGATTAGAATTCTCGATGGCACCGACCTGTGTAAAAGATATGAACGTTGGAGGTCTCAGTGAGACCAACTAGAAACATCTCGCATGGAACAATGTGCAATGGTAGGGTAAACCCCGTTTCAGTGGAACATATTGCATCAACTCGGTATGACCGAAGTGAAGCAATAAGGCAACATAACGTTGGCAAGCCATCTCAGTGGCACCGATTGCATCATCTCGGTGGGACCGTAATAATTGCAATAGATGACACAGAGTTGGCCAGGCCATCTCGGTGAGACTGAGATTCATATCGATGGATGCGATTTGTTAGGGTTTGGCAGTGGCGGTGTCTAGATGAACTCGGTGGGTCCGGATAGGTATGTTTCGGTGGGACCGAGTTGGATTGTAGGGTTAGGACATATTTGGATAGAGAAAGTGGCTGAGGGTTTTGGAGCAATATTGTAACATCCCAAATTTTCAATTTGGAATGTTATACATATATCATATTTGCATTTCATGCTTTTTGCATTTTTGTTGTGGCGTTCCTCGAAATTCTAAGCAACTCAAGGACATACGGAGAGAGTTGGGAATTTTACCGTTTTCGTATTTGAGTTCGCTCGAATACCGGTACGAGGACAGTGTGATTCTAATTATTTTTCTCTCCTAAAAATATTTCTAAACACAAAATATTAGTGAAGATAATATGACTTCTCCAAAATAACAGAAATATTGGAGGAAAAAAATGTTAAAAATCACTTTTGGTATTTTTCTGGATTTATTTGCGGATTTATTTGCATAGGAAAAATGCGTGTTTTTCAAAATTGCGTTTAGGTCCGGGAAAAAAATGTTCACTTTGTCCTTAATATTATTAGAGGACGGTGAAAATTTATTTCGGGAATTTTGGAGTCCGTTTGATATTTCTTTCGTTAGTTTTATTGCCCCGGGACTCTTTAAAAAAAAGGGGAAACCGACTTAGTCTCGTATAGGGTCGGGAGACTGGGCTTTATAAGCGCCAGCCCCGCCGGCCCAAAGTCGCCAGCCGCCAGCCCCGCTCGCCCGAACCCTAGCGCCGTGCCGCCCCGCCGCCAGCCCGCCGCCGCCGCCGCCACCCGCCGCCGCCCGCGCCGCACCGCCGCACCGCCCCGCCGCCAGCCCGCCGCCGCCCGCGTGCTGCGCCGCCGCCGCCGGAGCCCCGCCGCCTCGCCCCGCCGGACCGACGGATTTTTCTGCCGGAGTTCGTTGTCCGAGGTAGTTCTCGGTTTTTTTTCCCGATTAACCGATCGGTTTTGTTTTAGGAAAACCTAGATCTGTTTTTTATATTTAGAATAGACCGGTTCGGTTTTTCCGTCGGTTTAGTTATTTAGCGGACGTTCGTCCGTACGTTCGTTTTAACGAATGATTTTCGTTAGTTAGCCGTAGACAGCGAACGTTCGTTGTTAGCCTGTTCGTCGTTTTTCTTTTTCGTGGTATTTATCCGCGGTTATTCCGATCGCGATTTCTGCCCTGATCTTGTTTTTCGTTTTTCTTTTCGCTCGAGAGTCGGAATCAGGTGATTCAAAATCCTAGATCTTCGTCTCGATGCCCTCTTTACGTTTAATCAACTAGAACAAAGTTTTGGCTACTGTAAAATTTGACTTTAGGCCAACTAGTACACCGGAGCTCATTTCTTTTGCAGTTTGAGTTTCGTTGCTTCTTTCGAGTTGATTCTTTTTGCAAACCGGAGTTCTTAAGTTGAACCTTCTGGTTAGATCTCTTTTTTGAGTTTTACCCGTGCATTAGTTAAGTACTTATTGTGTGCTTGTTTGATTGCGATAGAGTACCAGGAGTGCGCCGCTTGCTACTTTGAGTCTCTAGGTTTTGCGGATCATCAGCAAGGCAACTAACACTTTGATCATACTTTCCAATTACCCAGTTTTCATTGCATTAGTTCAACCCTCACACCTTGCATTAGTAGGATCAATTAACTTGTGGGATTGGGAAGTAGATTGAGGTAGTACCTATTACCTGCATTACATTCAAACCTTTGGGAGTTACTTCTACGTTTGCTGTTAGGACATGCTATGCTCGTAGACGTGGATTGGGTGAGTGAAATCCATGACAGATGTGAGTTTGTTAATTAATGGTTCAACTTAAGGTGGCAACATTAATACACATCTGGGTGGACTGAGGCACCTGGGTATTCCAGCGATTGCCTGTTTTTTTTGGACCGCCACCCAGGCTCAAAGGGATCATGAGATTATTCATACTAGAAACTTCCGTGTGCAGCCACAATGCTATTATGGGCTCTAGCATAATATGAGTAAGTTGTGCGAACTCTTACAGTGGTGGACTAGCAGATGTAGGGGATGTAGGTTGGTACGGTCCGCCCGGTCGTAAGGTGTTAGCGCTTCTGAAAGACTATGTCTCGGTCATCCGTTTCTCAAACACCATGCAGTGCGAGAAACCAAACGGAGGCGATCGAGTCTTGTGGGAAAAGTGCACAAACCTCTGCCGAGTGTACAAACTGATCATGATTAGCCGTGTCCCCGGTTATGGACGTCTTGAGTATCTAGTACTTGGATTTTCATGTGCATCTCATCATGTTACTCTAAATTAATATTGTTGGGTTTAATGATCACTTTAATTGGGGTTGAGAGGATGTCTATCTTCTCAACGATGTTTCAACTACCATGATAGTTAATTAAAATCTATTCCTTTGAAGTAGGGAAAAATTGGCTTTACGCAAAAACTTAACCATAGAGCTTTCCACCAGCCATATTGCATATAGTATAGCTTTACTTCCATTGCATTCTCTTGTGTTACCTTGCCAGCATATTCCATGTGCTGACCCGTTTTCGGGCTGCAACGTTTCATGTTGCAGACTTTTCAGACGACGAGTAAGATGCCTTTTAGGTCGTGGTTCTATACTCAGTGATGCCGCTGGAGTTGATGGACTCACTTATCTTCCAAGCCTTCCACTATTATCGTGTTAGATGGCCTTCAGCCATATTATTTGTAATAAATTCATCGTTGGACTATCGATGTAATAAGTGTGTGATTGCTACTCTGTTATAAATCCTTCAAGTACTGTGCGTGTCAGCATTACTGATCCAGGGATGACACTGATGCACAAAGACCAGACTGTTTGAGGTCTGGTCGCTACAAGATGGTATCAGAGCACACGCTGACTATAGGACAGGACCACTAAGACAAGCCCTAGAGCACAATTCACTCTTCTCTTTTCTGACTCCTCATCTTTTCTACTCTTTAGGATGGTGGAAGCAAAGCACAAGTTCATGCAACCGGATGATGATACACCATTTGGACGAGACCTGAAGGAAGTCACAAGATATCTCAACATTGGATTACCAAGTTTCACCGGAACCTACAATGCCACTCTACCTGAGGAGGAGCGTTGGTTGATTCAAGCCCAAGTTCCAGGAAGGACGTTCGCACCCGTCACCTCACTCATAGCATGTTCCTTTAATGCGCCTACATGGAGCCTAGGAAAGAGCATGGCAGCCCACATTGCTATGGGAAGGATTGGAGAAGTCTACAAGCAAGATCTAAAGGACACTATCTACCAGATTTGTGGACGCCGAGATGAGAATTGGGATATGATCAGCACCCGGAAGGGTAGGTCCATTGTAGCGTTCATCCAGGAGTTGAACCACCACATTCGTCGCCAGGAGCACCAGATGTGTGCTGGGATGATAGATTTGAAGAAAGCCCTAAATAGGAATTTGGAGCTAGAGGAAGAACTCAAGTCTACACGCGACGGATATGAGGAGGAGATGAAGATACTCGTGGAGAAGAATGATGACTTGACCCGGAAGTTAGGGATACTCATGGGAGAAGAAGACGAGGAAGAAGAACCCAAGGAGATACCATCGGAAGACTATATCATCATAGATGACACATATTCGGAAGCTGAGGATAGCAAGGACGAAGACTATGAAGATGAAGCTGGAGCAGATATTATGGAATCCTCTGCCAATCAATATTTTTAGATGACCACCCTGTGACTAGTAGTTTACCTCCATATATTAGAGTTAGAGCACCTTTGTAACGATCGTTAGATTTGTAAGACCTTGTTTGAAATTGATTGGTGTGATATGATTGTGTGTTTGCCTCATGTGCATATGGGTAGTGGTTTTCCCTTAGACCTCTTTTCTATTCTAATCTCTTCCCTCTACACCCATCAGATGCCTCCAAGACGTGAATTCGAGTTTCCCCCTGAGCTCACCCAGTTGATCCAGCAGTAGAACACCCTGATGCAACTTCTTGTCCAGAACACTCAGAACAACCAGAACAACAACAACAACAACCCTCCACCACCACCACCCGTGGACAACCTGACACGTTTCTTAAGGTTGCAACCACCCGTGTTTGCTAGCAGCATCGAACCAATAGTGGCCGATGACTGGCTACGCAAGATTGGAAGGGATTTGACCACCGCCAATTGCTTAGATGCTGAGAAGGTGCGATTTGCCGCCCACCAGTTGTCTGGACCAGCCGCAGCATGGTGGGAGAATTACACAGCCACTTACCCCGTAGCCAATGTGACTTGGGATCAGTTTCAGAAAGCTTTTCATACCACCCATGTCTCAACCGGAGCAATGAGTATGAAGAAGCAGGAGTTTCGCAATTTGCGCCAAGGAAATCGTACCGTGGCTCAGTACGTGGATGAGTTTAGTACCCTATCTCATTATGCCCCAGATGATGTGGCCACAAATGCCAAGAAGCAGGAGAGATTCATGGAAGGGCTGAATGATGAGATGAGCGTACAGTTGACGGTGGCAACTGTCAATAACTACCAGGAGTTGGTTGACCGCGCCCTAATGATTGAAAGGAAGCACCAACAGATTGATAGTCGCAAGAGGAAGTATGGGCAAGGAAAGTATAACTCTGGAGCTCAGCAGAAGCCCCGCTTTACCCCTAAAGCGGTAGGACAGTTTCAGCATACCCATGGAGGAGGTAGCTCGCACAATCACAATGGCACCAAGAATGGCAATGGAAATGGAAATGGAGCCAATGGAAACCAGAACCGCCCTACACCGTCCACCCCCACCAAGAGGGATTTCAGCCATGTCACTTGTTACAAGTGCGGGAAGAATGGACATTATGCCAATGAATGCCCAGAAGTTAAGAATGGGAACGACAATGGAAGCGCTGGGAAGAAGCCCAACCCGTTCAACAAAGGACAAGTGAACCACGTGACTGTGGAGGAGGTAGAAGAGCAACCAGATGCAGTTATAGGTAAGTTCTTAGTTAAGTCCTTTACTGCATTCGTTCTTTTCGATACTGGTGCATCGCATTCATATATTTCAAGGGGATTCGTGGATAAGTATAAGCTGCCGACCCAAGCCCTTAGATCGCCCATGTTAGTAACCTCACCAGGAGCGGAGTATATGGCTAAGTCATGGTGTGATCAGTTGCCCCTAAGAATTGGTAATTACATTTTCCCTTCGGACCTAATAGTATTGGAATCTCAAGGACTGGATGTGATATTAGGCATGGATTGGTTATCTAAGTATGAAGGGAATATTGAATGTGCCAGCAAGACCATTTTTCTTACTACGCCGGAAGGAAGAAGGATCAAGTATGTATCCCGGCATGAGTCAAAGAGGAGTAGGTTAAATTCCTTGTCAGGAGTTGTTCAGGAGGAAGTGCCAGTAGTGAAGGATTATCCGGATGTGTTTCCAGAGGAGTTACCGGGCATGCCACCGGATAGAGATATAGAATTTTTGATTGAACTTTTGCCAGGCACCGGGCCAATTTCTAAGAGACCATATAGGATGCCCGCAAAGGATTTGGAGGAAATTAAGAAGCAGATTAAGGAGTTACTGGATAAAGGATTCATACGCCCAAGTTCTTCGCCTTGGGGTTCGCCAGTACTTCTAGTGGAGAAGAAGGATGTATCATTAAGAATGGTTGTTGATTACCGAGGATTGAACGAAGTAACGATCAAGAACAAGTACCCACTGCCGATGATCAATGATCTATTTGATAGATTGCAAGGAGCTAAGGTATTCTCCAAGATCGATCTGCGATCAGGGTACCATCAATTGAAGATCTGGGAGCAGGATATACCTAAGACGGCCTTTACCACTAGGTATGGGTTGTATGAGTATACCGTTATGTCGTTTGGTCTGACAAACACACCGGCATACTTTATGAACCTGATGAACAAAGTGTTTATGGAGTATTTGGATAAGTTCGTCGTAGTGTTCATAGACGACATTTTGATCTTCTCGAAGGATGAAGAGGAGCATGCAGAGCATTTGCGATTGGTATTGGAGAAGCTCAGAGAACATCAGTTATATGCCAAGTTTAGCAAATGTGAGTTTTGGTTGAAGGAAGTCGGATTCCTCGGACATGTTATATCAGGAGAAGGAATAGCACTAGATCTCACTAAGGTGGACACTGTGACCAATTGGGAAGCACCGACAACAGTTGGAGAGATCCGGAGTTTTCTTGGACTCACAGGATACTACCGGAGATTTATCGAGAATTTCTCGAAGATTGCAAAGCCAATGACAGAGTTGTTGAAGAAGGACACCAAGTTCAGTTGTACAGAAGAATGTGAGGCCAGTTTCCAGGAATTGAAGAAAAGGTTGGTCTCATCCCCTGTGTTGATTCTGCTAGATCAACATAAGGATTATGAGGTGTATTGCGACACTTCACGTCGAGGACTTGGAGCTGTTCTTATGCAGGAAGGAAGAGTGGTTTCTTATGCTTCACGACAACTAAAACCTCATGAGATGAACTATGCCACCCACGATTTGGAATTAGCAGCCATAGTGCATGCATTGAAGACGTGGAGACATTTTCTCATTGGAAACCATTGTGAAGTATATACGGATCACAAGAGTTTGAAGTATATATTCACTCAGAAGGAGTTGGATCTTAGGCAAAGGAGATGGCTGGGACTCATTAAGGATTATGACATGAGATTGCATTATCATCCCAGAAAGGCTAACGTAGTAGCCGATGCGCTAAGCCGTAAGAGCCATGTCAATACCCTAATGATGGAGGAATTTCCAAAGGAGTTAGCCGAGGACCTACGAGAACTACGTATGGAGATAGTTCGAGAGGCTATGTAGCAACACTAGAAATCCAGTCTACCCTGATGAATAAAATCAGAGAAGCTCAGAAAGCTGACAAGGAGGTTGCCTCTATAAAGGAGAGGATGAGCGAAGGAAAAGCTAAAGGATTTCGTGAGGATGAACACGACACCCTATGGTTTGAGGATTGAATCTATGTGCCCAATGACCCGGAGATTAGGAAGTTGATTTTACAGGAGGCCCATGATTCACCATACTCGATTCACCCGGGAAATACTAAGATGTATTTGGATTTGAAGGATATTTTCTGGTGGACCGGTATGAAGAAGGATATTGCGGAGTATGTAGCAGTTTGTGATGTATGTCACAGAGTGAAGGCAGAACATCAGAAGCCAGCAGGATTATTACAACCTATGCTAATACCCGAATGGAAGTGGGAGAAGCTTGGCATGGATTTTATCACCGGATTGCCCAGGACCAAAGCAGGATATGATTTAATCTGGGTAGTAGTAGACCGATTGACGAAGGTAGCCCACTTTATTCCTGTGAAAACCACATATACCAGTGCAAAGTTGGCAAAGATATATATGTCCAGAATTGTATGTCTGCATGGAGTTCCGAGGAGCATCGTATCAGATAGAGGAACCCAATTTACCTCAAAGTTCTGGAATCAGTTACATGAAACTTTGGGTACCAGGCTAGAGTTTAGCACAGCGTTTCACCCGCAGACAGATGGTTAGACTGAAAGAGTCAATCGATTTTGGAGGATATGCTGAGAGCCCGTGCATTAGATTATGGATCTAGTTGGGATGACAACTTGCCCTACGCGGAGTTGTCATACAACAACAGTTACCAAGCCAGTTTGAAGATGGCACCGTTCGAGGCATTGTATGGAAGGAGATGCCGAACACCGTTGTCGTGGGACGAAGTTGGAGACCGATAGTTGTTTGGACCAGACTTAATCAAATAGTCTGAGGAGAAGGTTAAGTTAATTCGAGATAGACTGAAGGTAGCTCAGTCCAGGCAGAAGAGTTACGCAGACTCGAAGCGCAAGGAGATAACCTATGAGATCGGAGACAGAGCATACTTGAGAGTATCGCCTCTACGAGGAGTTAAACGTTTCGGAGTTAAAGGGAAGTTAGCCCGAGATTTGTGGGACCTTACCGTGTTTTGGAACGCATGGGAGAGGTTGCCTACAAGTTGGAATTTCCCGAAGGATTGTCAGGAGTGCACGACATGTTCCATGTTTCACATCTTAAGAAGTGCCACGCGGAGATGGCCGATATACCGCTTAGAGACACAGTACCCCTGGAAGCAATTCAGTTGGACAGTGATCTGACCTATGAGGAGAAGCCTGTTAAGATTCTCGAATTTTCGAGCAGAGTTACTCGGAGTAAGGTTATCAAGTTTTGCAAAGTTCAGTGGAGTCACCACACCGAGGAGAAGCCACCTGGGAACGAGAAGATGATCTACGCAAGGACCACCCACACCTGTTCTCTAGCCAAGTCGAATCTCGAGGGCGAGATTCATTCTAAGGGGGGTAGGTTTGTAACATCCCAAATTTTCAATTTGGAATGTTATACATAGATCATATTTGCATTTCATGCTTTTTGCATTTTTGTTGTGGCGTTCCTCGAAATTCTAAGCAACTCAAGGACCTACGGAGAGAGTTGGGAATTTTACCGTCTTCGTATTTGAGTTCGCTCGAATACCGGTACGAGGACAGTGTGATTCTAATTATTTTTCTCTCCTAAAAATATTTCTAAACACAAAATATGAGCGGAGATAATATGACTTCTCCAAAATAATAGAAATATTGGAGGAAAAAAATGTTAAAATCACTTTTGGTATTTTTCTGGAATTATTTGCGGATTTATTTGCATAGAAAAAATGCGCGTTTTTCAAAATTGCGTTTAGGTTCGGGAAAAAAAATGTTCACTTTGTCCTAAATATTATTTGAGGACGGTGAAAATTTATTTCGGGAATTTTGGAGTCCGTTTGATATTTCTTTCGTTAGTTTTTCTGCGCCGGGACTCTTTTTTTTTTAAAAAAAAGGGAAACCGACTTAGTCTCGTATAGGGTCGGGAGACTAGGCTTTATAAGCGCCAGCCCCGCCGGCCCAAAGTCGCCAGCCGCCAGCCCCGCTCGCCCGAACCCTAGCGCCACGCCGCCCCGCCGCCAGCCCGCCACCGCCGCCACCCGCCGCCGCGCTGCGCGCCGCCACCGCCGCCCGCACCGCACCGTCGCGCCGCCCGCGCCGCACCGCCCCACCGCCAGCCCGCCGCCCGCGTGCTGTGCCGCCGCCGCCGTCGCCCCGCCGCCTCGCCCCGCCGGACCGCCGGAGTTTTCCACCGGAGTTCTTTGTTCGAGGTAGTTCTCGGTTTTTTTCCCGATTAACCGATCGGTTTTGTTTTAGGAAAACCTAGATCTGTTTTTTTATATTTAGAATAGATCGGTTCGGTTTTTCCGTCGGTTTAGTTATTTAGCGGACGTTCGTCCGTACGTTCGTCTTAACGAACGATTTTCGTTAGTTAGCCACAGACAGCGAACGTTCGTTCGTTAGCCTGTTCGTCGTTTTTCTTTTTCGGGGTATTTATCCGCGGTTATTCCGATCGAGATTTCTGCCCTGATCTTGTTTTTCGTTTTTCTTTTCGCTCGAGAGTCGGAATCAGGTGGTTCAAAATCCTAGATCTTCGTCTCGATGCCCTCTTTACGTTTAATCAACTGGAACAAAGTTTTGGCTATGTAAAAATTTGACTTTAGGCCAACTAGTACACCGGAGCTCGTTTCTTTTGCAGTTTGAGTTTCGTTGCTTCTTTCGAGTTGATTCTTTTTGCAAACCGGAGTTCTTAAGTTGAACCTTCTGGTTAGATCTCTTATTTGAGTTTTACACGTGCATTAGTTAAGTACTTATTGTGTGCTTGTTTGATTGCGATAGAGTACCCGAAGTGCGCTGCTTGCTACTTTGAGTCTCTAGGTTTTTCGGATCATCAGCAAGGCAACTAACACTTTGATCATACTTTCCAATTACCCAGTTTTCATTGCATTAGTTCAACCCTCACACCTTGCATGAGTAGGATCAATTAACTTGTGGGATTGGGAAGTAGATTGAGGTAGTACCTATTACCTGCATTACATTCAAACCTTTGGGAGTTACTTCTACGTTTGCTGTTAGGACATGCTATGCTCGTAGACGTGGATTGGGTGAGTGAAATCCATGACAGATGTGAGTTTGTTAATTAATGGTTCAACTTAAGGTGGCAACATTAATACACATCTGGGTGGATTGAGGCACCTGGGTATTCCAGCGATTGCCTGTTTTTTTTGGACCGCCACCCAGGCTCAAAGGGATCATGATATTATTCATACTAGAAACTTCCGTGTGCAGCCACAATGCTATTATGGGCTCTAGCATAGTATGAGTAAGTTGTGCGAACTCTTACAGTGGTGGACTAGCAGATGTAGGGGATGTAGGTTGGTACGGTCCGCCCGATCATAAGGTGCTAGCGCTTCTGAAAGACTATGTCTCGGTCATCCGTTTCTCAAACACCATGCAGTGCGAGAAACCAAACGGAGGCGATCGAGTCTTGTGGGAAAAGTGCACAAACCTCTACAGAGTGTACAAACTGATCATGATTAGCCGTGTCCCCGGTTATGGACGTCTTGAGTATCTAGTACTTGGATTTTCATGTGCATCTCATCATGTTACTCTAAATTAATATTGTTGGGTTTAATGATCACTTTAATTGGGGTTGAGAGGATGTCTAGCTTCTCAACGATGTTTCAACTACCATGATAGTTAATTAAAATCTATTCCTTTGAAGTAGGGAAAAATTGGCCTTACGCAAAAACTTAACCATAGAGCTTTCCACCAGCCATATTGCATATAGTATAGATTTACTTCCATTGCATTCTCTTGTGTTACCTTGCCAGCATATTCCATGTCCTGACCCGTTTTCGGGCTGCAACATTTCATGTTGCGGACTTTTCAGACGACGAGTAAGATGCCTTTTAGGTCGTGGTTCTATACTCAGTGATGCCGCTGGAGTTGATGGACTCACTTATCTTCCAAGCCTTCCGCTGTTATCGTGTTAGATGGCCTTCAACCATATTAGTTGTAATAAATTCATCGTTGGACTATCGATGTAATAAGTGTGTGATTGCTACTCTGTTATAAATCCTTCAAGTACTGTGCGTGTCAGCATTACTGATCCAGGGATGACACTGATGCACAGAGATCAGACTCTTTGAGGTCTGGTCGCTACAAATATCACTAAGCACTTAAGCAACCTGGTCATCATCAAAACCTCGTCCCCTTTTAATAGTATTGTCTTTGCTATGGACTCAATGTGATCTTGGACCACTTAACCAAAAATGTAGAGTCTTCAGCTTTTGCCAATCCATGTCCTTAGCATTTTGAGGGGTCCACAATCACTAGTCCTTGCCATGCCAATCATTTACCTTCCTAAAATCTTTAACTTGAATGGATATTAGTTAAATGAGATATATGTTGTTATTAATTACCAAAACCACCTAGGGATTAGTTGCACTTTCATTCTCCCCCTTTTTGGTAATTGATGACAACATATAGATCAAATCTTCGAAAAATGATTAAATGAATGGAATATATCATCGCTTTGATAAGTATGTGATAAGCAAGATCTCCCCCTAATTTTTTTGCATTATTAATAAATTTGCGTTTGAATGCAAATGCACAATCGATTAGGATCATGGCCCACTCTTCCATGTCACATACAACATGGTGGAGCACACAAAATAATATGATTGTAATAGTAAGCACGCATCACCAAAATCGCAAGTATATGATCATACAAAGATGATGATAAAGATAAGCATTGTGCATAACATGTAGCATAATATGCTAAAAAACACACAACCAACATAGTATCTCGCAAACATAATGAACAAAGTAGCATAAACCAAGTAGCATACAAAACTTGAGGAAATCCAACAAGCAAAAGCAAGACACACACACACACACACACACACACTCTCTCTCTCTCTCTCTCTCTCTCAAAGCCTAATGATCTATACTAATACCCTCCTTTGGCAACAAGTACCAAAAAGATCGAATAGGTATAGAGCTATGTGTCTCTCTAGGCACGATCCTAGGCAGCTCCTGGTGGTAATCTCTGTGTAATGCCCCGGATGTAATACTTTCCCTTTTGGGCATATAATATATCTCTGGCTTCATCAATTCCATTTCGGGTTCTTTGTCTTTCGGGTTTTCATCGTTTTGTTGTGTGCGTGTGTGGCATTCATTCATATCATGTAGTCATGTGCATCGCATTGCATTTGTGTTGTCGTTTGCATCCGGTGCCACGCGTTCCTTCCCGTTGTCCGTTTCGCGTTCCGGAGCTCCCTCACGTGTCCGTGGCGTCCCGTAGGCCTACTTTGGTGTGTGGCCGTGTAACATTACCGGTTTGGCGCGAGTCATGTCATGTGTTGTTGTTTTGGTTTGTGTAACCCGCCTGTCAAACCTCGTCGCGTTTCGAGTCCGTTTGCTACCCCAACAGTTATTCTCGTGGGCTCAAAGTGCCTCCACTTTGAGGCCCAAGACACCCCTCCAACAGCCCACTTCCCTCCTCTTGGCCCATCTTAACTCCCCTCGCGATCGAATCCGTCGGATCGCGATCGGAGGGATCTAAAACCCCCCAAATCCCTCAAACCCTAGCACCTACCCTATATAAACATCCCCCATGCCATTTTTGGCAGCCTAACCCCCTCCACCTATCTCTAGCCTCACCTCCCCTCAATTTTCGTGCTAGGCCAGATCAAATTCGCCACTTGGTAGTCCTCCTCTCGCGCAGGAGCACAGCAAGCCGGATCGAGCCAGCGACCGCGCCGCCTGGATCCCGATCGATCCTCCAGATCGATCTGGGGTCAACGCGCGCCGCCGCTTTTTCCTCCGATCGCCTCCCCGCCGCGCGGACCACATCGCCGCTCCAGCCGGGGCCCGAAGGCCCAGGCCGCATCGCCTCACCGCAGCCCCCTTCGCCAGCTGGGCCGTCGCCTCCCTCCACTTCGCCTCTTCGCCAGGTCGCCGGTGGGCCGCATCTCGCCTCGCCAGCTTCCAGGCTCAGAGCCCCGCGCCGCCAAGGGCCTCCCCTCCTGGGCTGTTCGACCGACCGCCAGCCGCCCGCAGCTGGGCCGGCCCACCTGCCGCTCGGCCTAGCCGAGGCGCCAGCCTCCCTCGCGGATCGCGGGCCACGCCCGCCAGGCCGCCTCCTTCCGTCGCAGTCCGCCTCCGCCCGAGGCCTTCGAAGCCCAGCCGCCGTCGGGATCCACTTCTCCAGATCGGCTTCGACCAGGCGCCGCGGGCCGGATCCGTCGGGCCTCTGCCCGATCCGCGAAGCCCCGGGCCCGATCCGTTGACTCCAGGCCCGAACCGCACCGCCCCGGCCCGATCCGCTTCTCCAGCCCGTTTTTCAGATCTGAGGTTGTTTTCAAAACTCCTAAGTCCCAGATTTGCTTGTGTCTGATGCAATATTAGATCAGTGATAACTTCTTGTGTGTTGCTCCGTTTTGCGTAAATGAGGTGTCCAGACGTTCGTGGTGATTAGCACTACGTTTCATTTCATTGTGCCATGCATGTTAGAGATCATCTAGATGCTTATTTTTCTGTTGCAAGAGTGCATCCCGTTATAAACTGCTGCTATGTGTTGTTTTTATGCCATCTTTGCATAGTGATATCTTTTAGCTCGTTTATCCGAATGATGCAAATGACATGTCCACGTGTTCGTCTTGCCGTGCTCTACATGTTGCTTGTGTTAGGTTGCATGATAGATTTATTCTTGCCATGTATATCTTCGTTGCAAAGTGCTATGTGGCTGTTTAGTTATTTAGCTTGTTATGAAATGCCATCTTGTTGAGCTCATTGCTATCGTTGTGGTTATCTCCATGGTGCATGCTTGTGTGTTTCGGAATCACCATCATGTGTACTTTGATGTGGTGCTTACCACTTGCCATGTTTAGTTTTGAGGTGACTTAAACTTGCTCTCAAAGATGCCATGATGAAGCTGCTGTTTTAACACTTAGTGGATTTTCACTAAGTCTGGAATCTGTAATGTTCCGATGCCATGTTTGCGTGCTGTTCTAGGACAATCCATGATAGTTTTGGCGTGTCTCTTGATGGTTCCTTGTAGTATATATTGTTGGCTTTCCATTCATGTTCTCACATGCTTATTTTAGTGGCTGTAGCATATTTAACTTTTGCTCCAAAGTTTCAATAAAATTCTGCTGTCAGGATTTTGTTGTCAAGTTCAATATGTCCAAGCTTGTTGCTATTGATCCGTGGCTCCTTTGGGGGTGCACCTTTGGACTTATTTGCTGTAGGATATGTCTAGTTTATGTTCATGCTCTTTGCCATGGTGTTTGAGTGCTGTAGCTTATTTTTCTAGTGCTCCGAAGTTGCTATGTTGCTGTAATTTTCAGCTTTCGCATGTTTCTTGTTTCGGGCATAACTTTTAGCCCGTAGCTCCGTTTTCAGCGAGTCTTATATGAAACTTGATTGATTTTCCGTGTAGATTCATAATATCCTATTGTTATCTTGTTTTGAAGCTTTTGCTTGAATGCTTATTTTCCGTGCTCCGTGTGCTCCCTTAGTGCATCCATCATGCATCCATCATTTTGTGTGCGCATTACATCTTGTTGATTCATGCCTTGTGTGATTGTATTGTTTAGAGCCGGAAGCTGAGACCGAGTACGAGTACGAGCATGAGGTTTCCAACGAGGTTGAGCACGAGGACCCTTCTTACGGTCCGAACGACTACACTTCAGGCAAGATGACCGAACCTCGATAACATTACTATCTTTGCCTATTGCTAGTAGTTCCGCTCTATAGTTTTGCCTCGATGCCCATGTATTTCCTGTCAGCCTCCTACTTGTAACCATGACCATGTTTAACCACCCTACCTATGCAAACCGTTGCTTGGCTAAGTACGCTTCGCTCAGCCCTTCTTATAGCATTGCTAGTTGCAGCTGAAGATCGAAGATGCTTGCTTCATGTTGAAGTTTGTTGGGTTATATCACACTATATAAATGCTTAAAATGAAATCATCTATATATTGGCAAGGGTGGAAGGCTAAGCCTTTTGCTTGGTGATTTGTTCCACTCATGCCGTTAGGAACCGTATAAACCAGTGTTATGTTCCTTGATTATGCGTTCCTTACACGGTTGGGGTGTATGGGACCCCCTCGATAAACCGCTAAGTGCTAAGTCTTTTCCAGCAAGTCCCAACATTGGTACTATTTGCCTAATAACTAATAAACCTGCATAGGGAGTAATTAACCCTCTTTCTTAATCAACAACCCCGGGCCAGTGCTCCACATGAGTGTTGGTCCGAAACGGGGAGCCTGCGGGGCCACCACGAGGGAACTCGAGGTTTGGTAAACACCCGTAGCTTCACCCATCTGGTCGTGTCCTGAGACTTAGATACGCGCGGCTACTATCAGGGTGTCGACACGCTGGGAGGATTTGTTGGATTAGCCTTACCTTAGTTCGGAGTATCTTGAGCACGGGATTCCGAGAATACTCGGGTCTTCCCACTTTGGAGTTGCGACTCCGCGGATCGTGGGCTTGTAATGGGCCAAGTTGGAACACCCCTGCAGGGTTATGAACTTTCGAAAGCCGTGCCCGCGGTTATGTGGCAGATGGGAGCTTGTTAATATCCGGTTGTAGATAACTTGACACATTGTTCTAATACACTACCAGCGTGTGTACCGTGACTGTCAATTTCTGAATAGGGATTCGGGAGTTGAACACGGTGGGGTTATGCTTGTTGAGCTTTAGCTAGGATCACTTCGTGATCATCTCTCGACCGAGGCACTTCTCTTCTCGCACTCTTTCACGTAAGCTAGTGCTAGTTGCTGCAGCAGACACTTATTCTTTTCTTCAGCCTTATCCTCTCCCAAGGCTTAAATAGTCTTGTTACCCGGGAACGGGATTGCTGAGTCCTCTGTGGCTCACAGTTAATTCACCACACCAGATGCAGGTCCGATAATGAGCTATCCAGGTGATGGCACCGAGCTAGACTGGGAGTATGACGAGGAGCGTAGTCGATACTATGTTCGTTATCCTGATGATCAGTAGTGGAGACTTCTACTAGGATTCGATCTGACCTGTGGATTTATATTATGTTTGGTATCTTGTCATTTGGATTTTACCCTTAGAGGGCTGTGATGTTTTATTGAATGATGATTTGGACATGTATTGTATTTGCGTGACGTGGCGAGTGTAAGCCAACTATTTTATGTTTTCCATCCCCATCTTTTACATGAATTGTGCAAAGATACCAGACTTGCGATCATTCCAGCATGGGGTTATGTCTCTAAGTCGTGCCTCGACACGTAGGAGATATAGCTCCACCCTGGGCATTACAAGTTGGTATTCAGAGCCTTCTCCGACCTAGGAGCCCCCACTGATTGATCGAATCGTTGACGGTCGAGTCTAGGCACACACTGAAAACATTTTGAGTCCTATATTTATATCGGAGAGTAGGATTTCTTTGCTTCTCATCTCCTTTCTCTCTGGTGAGGACTCCTGACGACTACTCTTGCCTCTTCTACTTTCAAAAATTGCACCAATTTTTTTAGGAATCTCGCGAGTATTCTGGGATTGTTTCGATGTTCCTGTGACGAGAATATTGTTCTCGATGCCTCCTGACATTAGGGGTTGTGGCAGTGTCCCGGGGAGTTGAGCTTCGGGGTATTGTCGTCACAAGCATATCGCGGCAGTACTAAATACTTAAGACGGCCGACATCGAAAATCTCTCCTATACGGTTAGTGGCAAGATAACCCCGACATCACCCAGTACTGGGGAGGTAGTTCAGGAGTATTGCCATAGCTTGTTATAGTGGATGCTTTTCGAAGGTCCGAGGTAGACAGTTTCCGAGAAAGACTGTTTATGTGTTGAAGGATGGATACAGCTGGATGTAGGTTTGGAGTTGATTGCGCGGTGCTTCCCCTGTATCCCCAACACCTGATTGCATAACTGGAATCTTTCGGAAATTCATAGGTGGGTTTATCCAGTAGATCGTAGGCATTCTTCCAACGAATGCAGGTTAGCGAGTTCGGGGTTCTACATTGAGTGAAGTGGTTTATGACCGATGTTCCGATCGGGAGTTGCATCTTAAAGGGTCCTTGGCTATGCTGATCCGGGGATTGCAAAACCCTTTCGTAACGCGTTCATATGCTTTCAGCACAAAGATGTTAGAACGAAGCTCCTATCTTGTGTTTGTTTCCGTCTGTACCTTGTTGTTTTTCTTATTTTACCTTTTGTCCCCTATGTGGCTTCTCGTGAAGATTGTTGTTATCATTTAACTGAGAATTTCATTCGTTCCTCTTGTTCGAATGATTTCATTCGTCCCTATTGTTCGAATGATGATTGAGAAGACTTGTTGCAATTCATTCCATTGATTCATCTTATACCTTCTGTCAATCAATTGCTGATTCGTGGTCATCTCTTTCAGGATGGCTCCGAAACGGGTTCCCAACGCTAACCCAGAGGGTGAAGAGGTTCCAGATCGTCCTCCTTCCCCTCCTCCTCCGTCTGAGGCTTGGAGAGCGATTATGCAGACTACAACTCAGAACACCCAGATGTTGATGCAGATGATGTAGCAGATGCAAGCTAATCAAGCTAATCAGGGTGTTCCAGGGAATCAAGGCAATTTCTTCAACCAGCAGCACCATGCTACTCTCAACCAGTTCTTGGCCAATAATCCAAAAGCTTTCAGTTACTGTGTCGACCCTCTTGATGCTGAAGATTGGTTAACCGACATAAAGAAGCATTTTGAGTGCAGTAACGTGAAGGAAGAGGATTATGTGAAGTTTGCAGCCTTCCAACTCAAAGACCAAGCAGCTGACTGGTGGCAGCAGTACAAAGACTCCAGGCCAGGTCGTGTGATCTCTTGGGAGGATTTCTGCAAGGACTTTCGCTCTCAGCACATTCCAACAAGTGTCATCGAGGGTATGCGTGAGCAATTCCGCAACCTGAAGCAGGGCTCTATGACAGTCTACCAGTATAATGTCAAGTTCCAAAACCTCGCCCGCTATGCTAAGCAAGACATTCCTGATGCCAAGAGCAAAATCTACCAGTTTCGTGGAGGTCTCAAAGATGAACTTCAACTTGCTCTCACCTTGTTCGAGCCCGATGAATTCGACAAATTCTATAACATGGCTTTGAAACAAGAGGCAGCTCAGCTTAAGATGGAGGCTTCTAAAAAGAGGATTCGAGATGCCGTTCACTCTTCCTCATCGTCTTAGTTGGCTGCGAAACAACAGAAATTTTGGCTTCCTCCTCCTCAAGTGATTCGAGCTCCGTACAACAACTCCAACAACTCCAACAGCAACAAGAACTCCGGTGGACGTGGTTTCTCCCACCCACCCAACCCGAGCAACCAGTCGAAGAACCAGTTTCAGTCTCAAGGCTCCAAGTCAAGTGGTTCTCATTTCCGTCCTCTTTCAGAAGTGGTCTGCAACAAGTGCACTCAGAAAGGTCACTATGCTAACAAGTGCCCCAACCCGAAGCGTCTTCCACCTCCTCCACCTGTGAGTTCAGCTATTGTCAAGCATAATCCCAAGCAAGCAAGGGTCAATCTGATGAGTGCAGCGCAAGCGGAGAATTCTTCTGATGTCATTTTGGGTAACCTTTCAGTTAACTCTTTTCCAGCTAAAGTGTTGTTTGATTCGGGTGCTTCATGTTCTTTCATGTCTCAACCATTTGCATCCAAGTATAAAGTTGACGTCCAAAGTCTGCCTCAGAAGTTGCAAGTCATTTCTCCGGGGAGACGTATGACTTCCAACATTTTTGCTCCAAATGTTTCTATTCGCATGGGTGATTATCGCTTTCTGGCTAAACCGGTGGTTCTTGGTAATTCTGACATTGACCTCATCCTCGGAATGGATTGGCTTTCTCAGCATGATGCTCACATTGATTGTGCACAGAAGGAAGTCAAGATGACTCATCCTGATGAAGATGTGATTATCTTCGCCTCTAGGGATAACACTATCAGGCTCTTCTCTCTCAATGATAAGGGCGAGATTAATGCCATATCTCAAATTCCGGTGGTTAACGAATATCAAGACGTTCTTCCTGAAGAACTTCCAGGCATGCCTCCACACCGTCAGGTGGAATTCGTCATTGAACTCGAGCCAGGTACTGAGCCAGCATGCCGGCGTCCGTACAAGCTCTCTCCCGAAGAATTGAAGGAATTGAAGAAGCAGCTTGATAAACAGGAGTGTATGGGTCTCATCAGGCCTAGTACGTCTCCTTGGGGCTGTGGTGTCTTATTTGTCAAGAAGAAGGATGGCACGGAGCGTCTCTGTGTTGATTACCGGCCATTGAACAAGAAGACAATAAAGAACAAGTATCCGCTCCCCAACATCAACGAACTCTCCGAGCAGCTCAAAGGAGCTAAAGTGTTCTCAAAGCTCGATCTCCGAATGGGCTATCACCAAATTCGCATTCGCGAGAAAGACATTCCCAAGACTGCCTTCAGAACGAGTTTCGGCTCATACGAGTATACAGTCATGTCCTTTGGTCTCGCCAATGCTCCTCCTACCTTTTCGAGAATGATGCACTACATCTTCAACCCCTATACTGGCGAGTTTGTGCTTGTGTATCTGGATGATATTCTGGTGTTTTCCAAGAATGAAGAAGATCACGAAAAGCACTTACGTCTGGTTCTTGATCGACTCCGAGAGCATAAGTTCTATGCCAAGTTCTCCAAGTGCGAATTTTGGCTTGATAAGGTTTTGTACCTGGGCCATATCATCTCAGCTGACGGTATTGCGGTAAATCCCGAGAAAGTTGAAGCAATTGTCAACTGGGAAGCTCCTCAGAACGTCAAGCAACTCCGTAGTTTTTTGGGTCTTGCCAGCTATTGCAGAAGGTTCGTTGAGAACTTCTCCAAGATTGCCAAGCCTCTTTCCAACTTGCTTCAGAAGAATGTCAAATACTTTTGGTCTCCAGAGTGTGAAGTGGCATTCAAAACCCTCAAAGAAAAGCTCGTCTCTGCTCCAGTTCTTACTCCTCCAGATGAGTCCAAGCCCTATGAAGTATTCTGTGATGCTTCTCTTCAAGGACTTGGTGGTGTGCTTATGCAAGATAAGAGAATTGTGGCATACACTTCTCGTCAGCTCAAGCCAAGTGAGAAGAACTATCCCACACATGATATCGAGCTAGCAGCTGTGGTACATGCTTTGATTACGTGGAGACATCTGTTGTTGGGCAGAAAAGTCGACATCTTCACCGATCACAAGAGCTTGAAGTACATCTTCACACAGCCTAATCTGAACCTCCGCCAGACTCGTTGGGTTGAAATGATCCAAGAGTATGATCCCAGCATTGAATACACTCCTGGCAAGGCGAATGTGATTGCAGATGCTTTGAGCAGAAAGGCATATTGCAACAGCCTTCTTATCAAGCCGTTCCAGCCTGAGCTTTGTGAAGCTTTCAGGAAACTCAACCTCCAAGTTGTTCCGCAGGGTTTTCTTGCAAATCTTCAAATTGCTCCTACCTTGGAAGATCAAGTCCGTGAGGCCCAACTCAGTGATGCCATGGTGCAGAAGGTGAAACATGGTATTGCAAAGGGCACTCCAAAATACAAGTGCTTTCGTGTTGATGAGAGAGATACCTTGTTCTTCGAGGACAGACTTGTTGTTCCCAAAGGTGATCTCAGGAAGCTCATAATGGAAGAAGCACATGATTCTCTCCTTTCCATTCATCCTGGCAGCTCCAAGATGTACCAAGACCTCAAGCAATCTTACTGGTGGACACACATGAAAAGGGAGATTGCCAAATTCGTGAACGAATATGATGTCTGCAGAAGAGTGAAGGCAGAACATCAACGTCCAGCCGGTCTTCTCCAACCTCTTCCCATTCCCGAGTGGAAGTTCGACCACATTGAAATGGATTTCTTCACTGGCTTTCCTAAGTCCAAGAGAGGGAATGATTCTATCTTCGTGGTGATTGACAAGCTTACCAAAGTCGCTCACTTCTTTCCAGTCAAAGAATCCATCAATGCAGCTCAATTGGCAGAGCTGTACACTTCCAGAATTGTGTCCTTACATGGCATTCCTCAAGTTATCTCCTCAGACCGTGGAATTTTGTTCACATCCAAGTTCTGGGACTTCTTTCAGTCCGCCATGGGCACTAAGATCAGGTTCAGCACTGCTTTTCACCCTCAGACTAGTGGTCAAGTCGAGCGAGTGAATCAGATTCTAGAAGACATGCTCAGAGCCCGTGTCATCTCTTTTGGCATGAAATGGGAAGACTGCCTTCCGTTTGCCGAGTTCTCTTACAACAACAGCTATCAAGCAAGTGCATGCAAAGCTCCGTTTGAAATCCTCTATGGCAGAAAGTGCCGTACCCCTCTCAACTGGTCTGAAACTGGTGAACGTCAACTTCTTGGCAATGACTTGATCTCTGAAGCCGAAGAGATGTGCAAAGTCATACGTGAGAATCTCAAGGCCGCTCAGTCGCGTCAGAAGAGCTACTATGACGGCAAGCATCGTGATTTGGCCATCAACATTGGTGATCATGTTTATCTCCGTGTTTCTCCGATGAAAGGCACCCAAAGATTCGGTATCAAAGGAAAGCTTGCTCCTAGATACGTCGGGCCTTTCAAGATCCTTGGCAAAAGAGGCGACCTAGCCTATCAAGTTGAGCTCCCTTCCAACTTCGCCAATGTTCATGATGTGTTCCATGTGTCTCAACTTCGCAAATGCTTCAAGGCACCTGAACGCATGATTCCGTTTGAAGAGATTGATCTTCAACAAGATTTGTCCTACCGAGAGCATCCCGTTGCTATTCTCGAAGAAACCGAACGCAAGACCCGCAACAAGTCCATCAAATTCTTGAAAGTCAAGTGGTCACATCACACCGACCGAGAAGCTACGTGGGAACGAGAAGATCATCTTCGTTCCGAGTACCCTTCCTTTTTCCAGTCCTAGATCTCGGGACGAGATCTTTTTGTAGTAGAGGAGAGTTTGTAATGCCCCGGATGTAATACTTTCCCTTTTGGGCATATAATATATCTCTGGCTTCATCAATTCCATTTCGGGTTCTTTGTCTTTCGGGTTTTCGTCGTTTTGTTGTGTGCGTGTGTGGCATTCATTCATATCATGTAGTCATGTGCATCGCATTGCATTTGTGTTGTCGTTTGCATCCGGTGCCACGCGTTCCTTCCCGTTGTCCATTTCGCGTTCCGGAGCTCCCTCACGTGTCCGTGGCGTCCCGTAGGCCTACTTTGGTGTGTGGCCGTGTAACGTTACCGGTTTGGCGCGAGTCTTGTTGTGTGTTGTTGTTTTGGTTTGTGTAACCCGCCTGTCAAATCTCGTCGCGTTTCGAGTCCGTTTGCTACCCCAACAGTTATTCTCGTGGGCTCAAAGTGCCTCCACTTTGAGGCCCAAGACACCCCTCCAACAGCCCACTTCCCTCCTCTTGGCCCATCTTAACTCCCCTCGCGATCGGATCCGTCGGATCGCGATCGGAGGGCTCTAAAACCCCCCAAATCCCTCAAACCCTAGCACCTACCCTATATAAACATCCCCCATGCCATTTTTGGCAGCCTAACCCCCTCCACCTACCTCTAGCCTCACCTCCCCTCAATTTTCGTGCTAGGCCAGATCAAATTCGCCACTTGGCAGTCCTCCTCTCGCGCAGGAGCATAGCCAGCCGGATCGAGCCAGCGACCGCGCCGCCTGGATCTCGATCGATCCTCCAGATCGATCTGGGGTCAACGCGCGCCGCCGCTTTTTCCTTCGATCGCCTCCCCGCCGCGCGGACCACATCGCCGCTCCAGCCGGGGCCCGAAGGCCCAAGCCGCATCGCCTCACCGCAGCCCCCTTCGCCAGCTGGGCCGTCGCCTCCCTCCACTTCGCCTCTTCGCCAGGTCGCCGGCGGGCCGCATCTCGCCTCGCCAGCTTCCAGGCTCAGAGCCCCGCGCCGCCAAGGGCCTCCCCTCCTGGGCCCTTCGACCGGCCGCCAGCCGCCCGCAGCTGGGCCGGCCCACCTGCCGCTCGGCCTAGCCGAGGCGCCAACCTCCCTCGCGGATCGCGGGCCACGCCCGCCAGGCCGCCTCCTTCCGTCGCGGTCCGCCTCCGCCCGAGGCCTTCGAAGCCCAGCCGCCGTCGGGATCCACTTCTCCAGATCGGCTTCGACCAGGCGCCGCGGGCCGGATCCGTCGGGCCTCTGCCCGATCCGCGAAGCCCCGGGCCCGATCCGTTGACTCCAGGCCCGAACCGCACCACCCCGGCCCGATCCGCTTCTCCAGCCCGTTTTTCAGATCTGAGGTTGTTTTCAAAACTCCTAAGTCCCAGATTTGCTTGTGTCTGATGCAATATTAGATCAGTGATAACTTCTTGTGTGTTGCTCCGTTTTGCGCAAATGAGGTGTCCAGACGTTCGTGGTGATTAGCACTACGTTTCATTTCATTGTGCCATGCATGTTAGAGATCATCTAGATGCTTATTTTTCTGTTGCAAGAGTGCATCCCGTTATAAACTGCTGCTATGTGTTGTTTTTATGCCATCTTTGCATAGTGATATCTTTTAGCTCGTTTATCCGAATGATGCAAATGACATGTCCACGTGTTCGTCTTGCCATGCTCTACATGTTGCTTGTGTTAGGTTGCATGATAGATTTATTCTTGCCATGTATATCTTCGTTGCAAAGTGCTATGTGGTTGTTTAGTTATTTAGCTTGTTATGAAATGCCATCTTGTTGAGCTCATTGCTATCGTTGTGGTTATCTCCATGGTGCATGCTTGTGTGTTTCAGAATCACCATCATGTGTACTTTGATGTGGTGCTTACCACTTGCCATGTTTAGTTTCGAGGTGACTTAAACTTGCTCTCAAAGATGCCATGATGAAACTGCTGTTTTAACACTTAGTGGATTTTCACTAAGTCTGGAATCTGTAATGTTCCGATGCCATGTTTGCGTGCTGTTCTAGGACAATCCATGATAGTTTTGGAGTGTCTCTTGATGGTTCCTTGTAGTATATATTGTTGGCTTTCCATTCATGTTCTCACATGCTTATTTTAGTGGCTGTAGCATATTTAACTTTTGCTTCAAAGTTTCAATAAAATTCTGCTGTCAGGATTTTGTTGTCAAGTTCAATATGTCCAAGCTTGTTGCTATTGATCCGTGGCTCCTTTGGGGGTGCACCTTTGGACTTATTTGCTGTAGGATATGTCTAGTTTATGTTCATGCTATTTGCCATGGTGTTTGAGTGATGTAGCTTATTTTTCTATTGCTCCGAAGTTGCTATGTTGCTGTAATTTTCAGCTTTCGCATGTTTCTTGTTTCGGGCATAACTTTTAGCCCGTAGCTCCGTTTTCAGCGAGTCTTATATGAAACTTGATTGATTTTCCGTGTAGATTCATAATATCCTATTGTTATCTTGTTTTGAAGCTTTTGCTTGAATGCTTATTTTCCGTGCTCCGTGTGCTCCCTTAGTGCATCCATCATGCATCCATCATTTTGTGTGCGCATTGCATCTTGTTGATTCGTGCCTTGTGGGATTGTATTGTTTAGAGCCGGAAGCTGAGACCGAGTACAAGTACGAGCACGAGGTTTCCAACGAGGTTGAGCACGAGGACCCTTCTTACGGTCCGAACGACTACACTTCAGGCAAGATGATCGAACCTCGATAACATTACTATCTTTGCCTATTGCTAGTAGTTCCGCTCTATAGTTTTGCCTCAATGCCCATGTCTTTCCTGTCAGCCTCCTACTTGTAACCATGACCATGTTTAACCATCCTACCTATGCAAACCGTTGCTTGGCTAAGTACGCTTCGCTCAGCCCTTCTTATAGCATTGCTAGTTGCAGGTGAAGATCGAAGATGCTTGCTTCATGTTGAAGTTTGTTGGGTTATATCACACTATATAAATGCTTAAAATGAAATCATCTATATATTGGCAAGGGTGGAAGACTAAGCCTTTTGCTTGGTGATTTGTTCCACTCATGCCGTTAGGAACCGTATAAACCGGTGTTATGTTCCTTGATTATGCGTTCCTTACACGGTTGGGGTGTATGGGACCCCCTCGATAAACCGCTAAGTGCTAAGTCTTTTCCAGCAAGTCCCAACATTGGTACTATTTGCCTAATAACTAATAAACCTGCATAGGGAGTAATTAACCCTCTTTCTTAATCAACAACCCCGGGCCAGTGCTCCACATGAGTGTTGGTCCGAAACGGGGAGCCTGCGGGGCCACCACGAGGGAACTCGAGGTTTGGTAAACACCCGTAGCTTCACCCATCCGGTCGTGTCCTGAGACTTAGATACGCGCGGCTACTATCAGGGTGTCGACACGCCGGGAGGATTTGCTGGATTAGCCTTACCTTAGTTCGGAGTATCTTGAGCACGGGATTCCGAGAATACTCGGGTCTTCCCACTTTGGAGTTGCGACTCTGCGGATCGTGGGCTTGTAATGGGCCAAGTTGGAACACCCCTGCAGGGTTATGAACTTTCGAAAGCCGTGCCCGCGGTTATGTGGCAGATGGGAGCTTGTTAATATCCGGTTGTAGATAACTTGACACATTGTTCTAATACACTACCAGCGTGTGTACCGTGACTGTCAATTTCTGAATAGGGATTCGGGAGTTGAACACGGTGGGGTTATGCTTGTTGAGCTTTAGCTAGGATCACTTCGTGATCATCTCTCGACCGAGGCACTTCTCTTCTCGCACTCTTTCACGTAAGCTAGTGCTAGTTGCTGCAGCAGACACTTATTCTTTTCTTCAGCCTTATCCTCTCCCAAGGCTTAAATAGTCTTGTTACCCGGGAACGGGATTGCTGAGTCCTCTGTGGCTCACAGTTAATTCACCACACCAGATGCAGGTCCGATAATGAGCTATCCAGGTGATGGCACCGAGCTAGACTGGGAGTATGACGAGGAGCGTAGTCGATACTATGTTCGTTATCCTGATGATCAGTAGTGGAGACTTCTACTAGGATTCGATCTGACCTGTGGATTTATATTATGTTTGGTATCTTGTCATTTGGATTTTACCCTTAGAGGGCTGTGATGTTTTATTGAATGATGATTTGGACATGTATTGTATTTGCGTGACGTGGCGAGTGTAAGCCAACTATTTTATGTTTTCCATCCCCATCTTTTACATGAATTGTGCAAAGATACCAGACTTGCGATCATTCCAGCATGGGGTTATGTCTCTAAGTCGTGCCTCGACACGTAGGAGATATAGCTCCATCCTGGGCATTACAAGTTGGTATTCAGAGCCTTCTCCGACCTAGGAGCCCCCACTGATTGATCGAATCGTTGACGGTCGAGTCTAGGCACACACTGAAAACATTTTGAGTCCTATATTTATATCGGAGAGTAGGATTTCTTTGCTTCTCATCTCCTTTCTCTCTGGTGAGGACTCCTGACGACTACTCTTGCCTCTTCTACTTTCAAAAATTGCACCAAATTTTTTTTAGGAATCTCGCGAGTATTCTGGGATTGTTTCGATGTTCTTGTGACGAGAATATTGTTCTCGATGCCTCCTGACATTAGGGGTTGTGGCAGTGTCCCGGGGAGTTGAGCTTCGGGGTATTGTCGTCACAAGCATATCGTGGCAGTACTAAATACTTAAGACAGCCGACATCGAAAATCTCTCCTATACGGTTAGTGGCAAGATAACCCCGACATCACCCAGTACTGGGGAGGTAGTTCGGGAGTATTTCCATAGCTTGTTATAGTGGATGCTTTTCGAAGGTCCGAGGTAGACAGTTTCCGAGAAAGTATGTTTATGTGTTGAAGGATGGATACAGCTGGATGTAGGTTTAGAGTTGATTGCGCGGTGCTTCCCCTGTATCCCCAACACCTGATTGCATAACTGGAATCTTTCGGAAATTCATAGGTGGGTTTATCTAGTAGATCGTAGGCATTCTTCCAACGAATGCAGGTTAGCGAGTTCGGGGTTCTACATTGAGTGAAGTGGTTTATGACCGATATTCTGATCGGGAGTTGCATCTTAAAGGGTCCTTGGCTATGCTGATCCGGGGATTGCAAAACCCTTTCGTAACGCGTTCATATGCTTTCAGCACAAAGATGTTAGAACGAAGCTCCTATCTTGTGTTTGTTTCCGTCTGTACCTTGTTGGTTTTCTTATTTTACCTTTTGTCCCCTATGTGGCTTCTCGTGAAGATTGTTGTTATCATTTAACTGAGAATTTCATTCGTTCCTCTTGTTCGAATGATTTCATTCGTCCCTATTGTTCGAATGATGATTGAGAAGACTTGTTGCAATTCATTCCATTGATTCATCTTATACCTTCTGTCAATCAATTGCTGATTCGTGGTCATCTCTTTCAGGATGGCTCCGAAACGGGTTCCCAACGCTAACCCAGAGGGTGAAGAGGTTCCAGATCGTCCTCCTTCCCCTCCTCCTCCGTCTGAGGCTTGGAGAGCGATTATGCAGACTACAACTCAGAACACCCAGATGTTGATGCAGATGATGTAGCAGATGCAAGCTAATCAAGCTAATCAGGGTGTTCCAGGGAATCAAGGCAATTTCTTCAACCAGCAGCACCATGCTACTCTCAACCAGTTCTTGGCCAATAATCCAAAAGCTTTCAGTTACTGTGTCGACCCTCTTGATGCTGAAGATTGGTTAACCGACATAAAGAAGCATTTTGAGTGCAGTAACGTGAAGGAAGAGGATTATGTGAAGTTTGCAGCCTTCCAACTCAAAGACCAAGCAGCTGACTGGTGGCAGCAGTACAAAGACTCCAGGCCAGGTCGTGTGATCTCTTGGGAGGATTTCTGCAAGGACTTTCGCTCTCAGCACATTCCAACAAGTGTCATCGAGGGTAT